>OX638064.1:4842749-6042749 GCA_951804385.1 Trifolium dubium
AAGTTCATTAACTATTTTTTTTTAAAGAAAACTGAAAAAAGAAGAAAAAAATAAAACTTAAAAGGAAAATTATGCACGAAGAAAGAATGTTTTTATTGTGTCTTTTCAAAGTAGATCGCAAAAGTTTTCTGAAAAAGAGATATGAATCAAGAAGTTTGCATGAAGCTTTAAGTTTAAAGAAAAAATGTGTAAATTGGTTTGAGAGATAAACTATTTTAATCCTAAATCAACATAACATGAATGTGATACTTAACATGTAGACTTTTGATGAGGTTGACACGGTGTAAAGAAGAGAATTTATTAATTATTTGAACTCAATTTTTTTTGACTAACTATTTGAACTCAATTATTTAGTTCATTTTCTACTTCTTTTTTAAAAATATTTGTCTTTTTGAGTTGAATAAAACTATAATGTGAAAATTATTTCGCATTAGATTTGATACCAGGACATACTTAGTGTTGGATTCGGAACTCATTACCTTCAATAAAACTCAAAGAGATTTTTATCGTCTCATTCGAGAGTTTATAGGTTAATTTTATTTTTTTTAGTGTGCTTGTGTATACTAATACATTGCATATTTCCTGATCACAAATTTCTTTGCATGCGTTGTAAAGTTGAAACAATTAAACACCATGACCGGGCACTACAGACCCAAAATTAATTAATCTTATCGTATATCTAGAACATGGGGTTCATCCCCGCATGATTTTTCTTTTCGCCCCTTTGTAGGAGCTTATGGGGGTATTTTGACTATTTGGGATACAGATGAGGTGGAAATTTGGTCGTCGATGAGTCAACCACATGTTCTGTGGAGTCAGGGTAAGGTTAAGCGGCAGGGGGAGGTTTTCAGTGTGGCGAATGTTTATGCACCATGTGACATAGTGGCGAGACAAGAGCTTTGGGCGTCGATGGCAATTCGATTGCAACAGGTAGCTGGCCAACCTGTGTGTGTTTGTGGGGATTTCAACGCTGTTAGGAGTCTCGCTGAACGTCGGATTGTGCGAATTGGGTCAGTGTCCATGGATCACGTTTCTTTCAATGCCTTCTTTGAGGACAACTTTCTAGTTGATCTTCCTTTGAATGGTCGTAAGTTCACGTGGTACAGAGGGGACAAGTTGTCGATGAGTCGGCTTGACAGATTTTTGCTCTCCGAAGAGTGGTGTCTGATTTGGCCTAACTGTACACAGACTGCCCAGTTGAGGGGCCTGTCGGACCATTGTCCTATTATCTTGACAGTTTTTGAGGAGGATTGGGGGCCACGCCCGACTCGGATGTTGAAATGTTGGGCAGATACTCCTGGTTATCGCGAGTTTGTGAAAGCGAAATGGGGTGCTCTTCAGGTTGACGGGTGGGGTGGTTATGTTCTTAAGACTAAATTAAAGCTCATCAAAGTGGCTCTCAAGGAATGGCACCTAACTCATAGTCGCAATTTGCCTCAAAGGATTGAGATTCTACAGTCTCGTTTATCGGAGTTGGATAGCAAGGGAAAAGATAATATTCTCTCTGATATTGAGGTGGAGGAGTTACATGGAATTACCTCTGATATACATTCCTTATCTAGGATGAGTGCTAGTATTGCCTGGCAAAAGTCCCAAGCTCTGTGGCTCAAGGAAGGGGATGCTAATTCGAAGTACTTTCATTCGATGTTGGCTCAGCGAAGGAGGGGTAATGCAATCAAGTCTATTTTGGTGGAGGGGGAGCAGATGGACACTGTGGCTTCTATCAGGCAGGCGGTGTTCGATCACTTTGCTTCTCATTTCAAAGCAGGTACAGTGGAGAGACCGGGGTGGAGTCTCTTCAATTCAGATGTCTGAGCAGGGTTGAGGGTAATAGCTTGATTATACGTTTTTCGACTGAGGAGGTTAAGGCTGCAGTTTGGGATTGCGATAGTTTTAAGAGCCCGGGTCCTGACGGGGTCAACTTTGGTTTCTTTAAAGACTTCTAGGGGGAAATGCAAGGTGAAATAATGAGGTTTGTATCAGAGTTTCACCGTAATGGGCGGTTGACTAAGGATTTGAACTCTACTTTTATTGCTCTGATTCCGAAAGTGGACAGCCCTCAGAGTCTTAATAAATTCTGGCCTATAGCACTTGCGGGAAGTTTATATAAAATTTTGGCCAAAGTTCTGGCCAATCGGTTGCGACTGGTGATAGGGAGTGTCGTCTCCGAGTCTCAATCCGCTTTTGTTCGAGATCGCCAAATTCTTGATGGGATTCTTATAGCTAATGAAATTGTGGATGAGGCTCGGAAGCATAAAAAAGAGTTGATGTTGTTCAAGGTGGACTTTGAGAAGGCTTACGACTCTGTGAATTGGGGTTATTTGGATGTTGTGATGAGTCGAATGGCCTTTCTGACTTTGTGGAGGAAATGGATAAAGGAGTGCGTTTGCACGGCTACGGCGTCGGTTTTAGTCAATGGCAGCTCGACTGAGGAGTTCACACTTGAGCGGGGATTACGACAAGGGGATCCGTTGTCCCCCTTTCTCTTTTTGCTGGCAGTAGAGGGGCTGAATGTTTTAATGAAGTTGATGGTTGACCGTCAGATGTTTACAGGGTACTCCGTGGGTGGGCAGGGTGGTACTACTGTGTCTCATCTTCAGTTTGCTGATGATACCCTCCTATTAGGTGCCAAGAGCTGGGCAAATGTGAGGGCGATGAAGGTTGTTCTTGTGTTGTTTGAGATGATGTCAAGGGTGAAGGTGAACTTCCGTAAGAGTATGCTGGTCGGGGTCAATATTCCGGATTACTGGTTAGTCGAGGCAGCGAGTGCTCTGAGATGTAAAGTAGGTAAGATTCCGTTTGTGTATCTGGGTCTTCCTATTGGGGGTGATTCGAGACGGTTAGGTTTTTGGGATTCAGTGTTGGCGTGCGTCAAACAGCGATTATCTTGTTGGAAGAGTCGGTTTTTGTCTTATGGTGGTCGTCTGATATTGCTCAAATCCGTTTTGACTTCTCTTCCTATCTATGCACTTTCTTTCTTCAAAGCTCCACATGTATCATTTCTGCCCTTGATTCTATTTTACTTAATTTCTTTTGGGGACGGGGTGAGGATTCTAGAGGGGTTTCATGGGTCAGTTGGAAATTTATTTGTACAAGCAGGGAGTTTGGGGGGTTGGGGGTCAGACGGTTGAGGGAGTTCAACACTGCTCTTCTTGGGAAGTGGTGTTGGCGGATGTTGGTTGATAGGAGGGGTTTGTGGTTTAGAGTATTAGAGGCCAGGTATGGTGTGGAGGATGGTCGGTTGCGTGAGGGGGGAGGAGAGGGTCAGCATGGTGGAGAGAGGTAATGAAGATTAGGGACGGGACTGAGGGAGTTGGGGGAGGTTGGTTTGTTGAGGGGGTTGTTAGGCGAGTGGGGCATGGGAGGGATACTTCTTTTTGGTCGGATCTTGAGAGCGTTGTGTGTGAGGTTTTGTCGTCTGTTTGACTTGACAGTGACCAAGCAGCATACTGTGGCGGAGATGTTTGAGTTAGGATGGCAGACAAACAAAATGGAAATCTAGCCAGAAAATAAATAGAGAAAAAGAAGGAAAAGGACCCACAGAAAATCTTAGAAGTAGGAAGCATTAAAGAGAAAGTCAGTTACTCTAGTGAACGTGAAGTGAGTAACACACACACACACTAATAGTAACAATAATATTCACAACTCAAAGAAGAAACCGTCTACAACAAGGTGCAAAAACATCATAACATCAATCACATTCACAAAATTCCAAAACCAAACACACCATTTTTTGTTTTTAACACACTCATCATCATCATTTCATCATTGCGTTCAAAACATGTGCATTCCTAGAGTCCGAGGTTCAGGTTCTCATCATTAACATTTCCAAACCTCGTATCACATGTTTTGTTCTTTTCTGTTTTTTCTTTTTTGTTGTTTTTTACTTATTACTTATAATAATAAATATCTAATTTGTTTATTTATTATTGTTTTTTAGGGAGAAAAATAAGTATAAACTTATTAGATGAATTCAGTGGAAGTGCATCATCACTAAAAGGCTTAATGCAGAAACGCAGAAAAGTTTCATTTCGCATTCTACTAAGGAGATTTGTCTGCGTGCAACTGTTTTTTCAATAGCTATAACTTGTTTCTTCTTTGTTCATGTTCATGAATCCACTACTTCTCCAACTCCTCATAATAAAATCAATGAAAAATTTCACACGGTTTGTCTCATTTTCATTTTCATTCACTTCTTAGTAATCTATTTCTCTGTTTTTTGTTCACCATTAAATAAAAAATGTTTTATTTTAGATTTGGTTATTAGCTTTGAGTTTGTTCCTATTGTTTTGGAAGACTGTGATCTTCTCCAACAATAGTTTTTTATGTGGCAGATTCTGTTTTTGACTAATTGTTTTTTATATTACTTATTTCGGCATTCATAATGAGCTTATTCTATTATGTAATTCTTATTTGAGGAGATTTAATACGAAGTGAAAAAATTGTACTTAAATTTGACAATTTGTACAATTTTGAGTATTTTTGGAATTTGATATTTATGTTAGGATTAAATAGTAATCATATTTTTTATGTTGTTAATTTGAAAATTTGACAGTTTCGTCGTGACCTGCAAAGCTGGACTCGAGAGGTCAATCCGCCTCATTTATCTAAGGCTCCACCCTATGCTCCTGAGGTTTTGTGTCTCCAATATATTCTAACTGAATAACTGGTTTTATTATATGTTTGTTTAAAATTGAACTGGTTTTGTGTCTGCAATGAGATAAGATAACTCACTTATTGCAATCTATGTAGCACCGGCATTTTAGATAGATACTATGGTGTCTAACAAACATGTTGGTGTATAAGTGTAATATCGACCCTAAACTAACACAGAGTTATATTTGATCATTTCAATTTTCTAAAATTTTCGGCTGCGTGTCCATGATTGTTAGAAAGACATCCTAAATGCAAAAATGAATTTCTATTGATTAGTTTAGTTTGCTCTATTCCGGCTAACCTAGTTAGGAGTTTATTCTTTGTTATTTTGGTTTTTTGCACCGACACTTCTGATGAAATGCATGTTTAGCGTTTGACACCAACATGACACTCACACATGTGAATACATTTTTATAAATTATTATAAGTATTGACGTGTCAGTGTCATAGTATTTATTCACTGCTGGTGCTAATGTTTATTTATCTCACCTGAGATTTGTTTTATTTGATTTTAGTTATTCTTTTTCTGTATTTTGAGTTGACTCTTTTAGTTTTGACAGTTAAATGATTCATCAGAGGATCCAGATTATGAGAAACTGTGGAAGCCACCACCAAATCATGGGTTTCTACCCTGCACAAAGCCTACCCCTAATTACAAAAGTAAGCAAATTAAAACACATGTTGTAATTTGTAAGTGTGTGTGTGTTTGTGTCTTTATTGTAATTAATTGAAGTGTTAAATGTTCATGCAGCTGCCGAGACTTCGCGAGGTTACCTTCTAGTTCATACAAATGGTGGACTCAACCAAATGCGCACCGGGGTCAAATTTCTCTCTTTAAATTACTCTCATATGAAATAATGAAATATCTTAGATTTAATGTCAACTTAATTCACATTGAAGTTGTCTTTCTTAATTGTTGTATTGCTATAAGCTGAATTTTTTTTGCTTTTACTGCAGATATGTGATATGGTAGCTATAGCTCGCATCATAAACGCCACCCTTGTAATTCCAGAACTTGATAAGAAGTCATTTTGGCACGATAACAGGTGACTTTTTAATTCTATTGAGTTCTTTTTTATTTCTGTTGTTGGATTTTACATAGTTAGATTTTATAGTCTTTTGTTTGATTTGCAGCACTTTCTCTGATATATTCGATGAAAAGAGGTTTATTAGTTCTCTTGCTAATGATGTAAAACTCGTTAAGAAACTTCCCAAGGCTTTGGCTAATGCAACCAAAATGGTGAAGCAATTCAAAAGCTGGTCTGGTATGGATTACTATCAAAATGAGATTGCCACCCTTTGGAATTATTTCAAAGTATGTAATCTATTGGTATATAAATTTCTCTGTTATTATTTGGAATTATTGACCTTAGTTTCTAGCGTATTGTGCAATCATCTTATTATCGATGATCTCTTAAGGTTATTCAAGCTTCCAAATCTGATTCTCGATTATCGATTAGCAAATAACAATCTACCACCGGATATTCAAAAACTTCGTTGTCGCACTTGTTACGAAGATCTTCGTTTCTCTCCTCGCATTGAACAAATGGGAAAAGTATATTACTAGATGCTAACTCTTATTAGCTTGTTTTTTTTTTTCCTTTCAACTATAATATGATCTTTTCTTTATGATTTTTTTTTCCTAACTTTTTTAAATACTTTTGATGTACTTGTAGATATTGGTGGAGAGAATGGGATCATTTGGTCCTTATATCTCATTACACTTACGTTACGAGAAGGATATGCTTGCATTTAGCGGATGCACACACGATTTATCTACTTCTGAGGCTAAAGAATTACGGATTATCAGGTATTTATTGATGGTCAAAAAATAATTTGTCGAATCTCGTATTTTTTCCTGATATATCTGATGTTTGAAAATTACTATCACGAACAAATAGAGAGAATACTAGTTATTGGAAAAGAAAGCACATTGATCCAAATGAAGAGAGGTCTAAAGGGTTTTGTCCCTTAACTCCAAAAGAAGTTGGAATTTTCCTTAGTGCACTTGGATACCCTACAAAGACTCCAATATATATTGCTTCCGGGGAGATATATGGAGGCGAGTCGCATATGACTGAATTGCGATCAAGATATCCGTTTTTAATGAGCAAGGTTAGAAACTACAATCCTGTTTTTGCTTTATATTCTTGGTGAATGAAGATTAACAAAGCATTATTTGAACTGGATTTTATTTAATCTACCTGTTGTTAATCTCAGGAAAAGTTGGCATCCATTGGGGAGCTTGAACCATTTTCTAAGCATGCGTCTCAAATGGCTGCTCTTGACTATATTGTATCAGTTGAAAGTGACGTATTTGTACATTCTTACCCTGGAAACATGGCGCGGGCTGTTGAAGGCCATCGTCGTTTTCTTGGGAGAGGAAGAACCATATCTCCAGATAGGCGAGTCTCTCTTTCTCTTAAGCAAATGAATTTATATCTTTATTATCTTTTAAATTTTTATACATTCACTATCATTTGTGATGATACCCTTTTTTTTCTTTTAAACAGGAAAGCTCTTGTTCTGTTTGTTTAATAAACTGGCAAATGGAACAATGGTCAGGGGAGAAAGTTGTCCAATATAGTGAATGATCTCCACAGAGGAAGGTATGTGATTTTAGAAAATAGAAAGAAAAAAGCATTAATGTATAACTTGTAAGTCAAGTAATTTAATGATATATGGTTTGTTGTGTTTGGTAGGGTTGGTTTATTAAGGAAAAGAAAAGGGCAATTCCTGGAACAAAGGGTATAGACAGGTTTCGTTCAGAAGAAACATTTTATGCAAATCCTTTACCTGATTGTCTATGTCGGACAGAATCACCACCTACTTTATGTTAAAGCAAAAGCTTTTTCCTTCATAACTTAAACACATATTGGTTAAAGAATGACACATATCACAAATCTGAAACAATGTTCAGCTAGAAGAAGGTGGTGTTATAAGGACTAGTGGCCAAGTGTGTATTGAGAAGGAAAAAACATAAAACACAATTGGTGGATAGAAGACAAAGGAAAAAAAATGCTGGATTAGTTTATGTACAAAGTAGGGTGACAAGATTCTTTTTGATGGAGCTTTTGGAAGGAAAATTCATTTATTCATTCATTTATTTATTGAGTTGAGTGAGCATCACTTATTTGTGAGGAAGAGTAGAGTAGTTGAATATGACCAGGGACTGGTTCACTTACTTGCTTTATTGCAAATTTTGTTTTGTAAATTGAATTATTTGTAATTCTACTTTTTGATTATTAGATAGTTACAGATTCTTTTGTTCCTTGGATTTGAAGCAAACAAAATGTTAAACATGTTTTTATTTATCTTGTTCCTGTCATGTTTACATTTCTTCCCTTTGTTCAGATTCTCTGTGATCATTTCATCAAAACAATAATACTCCATCCGTCCCAAAATGTAAGAGAAAAAATAAAAATCACACATATTAAGAAAAAGTAGTAAAATATAATGATTGGATGTAAGCTTTTTAGTAAAAAGGTTACATGAAAAGATGTATAAACAATTTTGATTGGTTATAAATTTTAAACCAAAAAAAGAAAAATCCTTAATATATATGTAAGATAATTACACTTGAATGGAAGGTAAACGGGCAACAAGCTGCGCCACTACCCCTTTTTGGATGGCAAAACTAATCCTTTTAAAAACTACATCTTGAGACCTTGACGACACTATATTGCTATGCATGATTTTTTGAATTCTTTTCAAAATATCCACAGCATCTGGTGCTAGGAATCCAAAAGTGTCAAAAGCAAAAGGTATGAACACATGTTGATTGTCAGAACACGCCCTCTCATGTTTGAGCACTTTACTTGAAGCAGCTTTGAGGGCTGCCTGTCCTACAGTAAAATTCTTCGTTGTCAATCCAACCAGTGGAGAAACTCCAGTTAGGTCCACACATGCATGCTTCCCTCCTACCCATCCGTACACCAAAACATCAGCCGGCCTCAGTGTAGATCTCCCCTCTAGTGGGTCAGACGAGAAGTTAACAGGCGCTTCTTTCTTCACAGACACTTCTGCGCGCTTAAAAACATCAAACAGAACATCCCGAACAAGGTCATGTCTGTATTTGAAACCTAGAAGCTCTCGACAATGAACTGCGTGCTCTCCAAATCTATCCAGACATGCCTTACGGCAAATAGGACACACCTCATCAACATGTAAGAGAGAGAGTGAATTTTTCTTAGAAATGTAAAAATTTATGTTTTTCTCTTATATTTTGGGACAAAAAAATTTGATTTTTTTCTCTTACATTTTATTTTTGGACGGAGGGAGTATAGTTTATAGAAATTACTTTTATAGAACTTGTGAAGAGTCCCTTGTGCCATTCTTAATTAAATATAGTACTAGTAATTTAACTTCAATCAACTATTGTTGGAAATTTATTTTTTTGACCAAGTTAAAAATAGTTTATGGGCAAATTATTTTTCACAAGTTCTTCTCAACTTTTGCATAGATAATCATAAGGAAAATTCAAATGAGCTATTGCTAACTCCCCGTAGTTATTATTGATACTTTTAAATAGAGAAGTAATTAAGTAAAAATGTACTAGGATTAAATTACTATACATAAACTGTATAAAACATTTGATTTTATATAGGAAAGAAAAATTGACAAGCTGACCTGATATCATCAAAGATTATTTGTACAACACACTGATCAGTGCCGCTTTCGTTTTTATGAAATTGCTTCAACTCATCTATGACTACAATCTAATGCCGCAACAGCGTCCTTCTAATGAAAAAAATAATTTATGGTACATTATATCATGATGATTTTCTCTTGATAATATTAAGCCCTCCCATGAATGGCCTCAAAGGCTCGGGAATAAGGACAGATCCATCTTCTTGTTGGTAATTCTCGAGTAGACATATAATCATTTGTGGTACAGCACATGCTGTTGCATTTAATGTGTGAACAAACTGTGGTGGAGCAAGATTGCCTTTAGATTTTTTTGGAGCCGGTACCTGTGCTTCTGATGGACGATAGCGAATCCCCAATCGACGGCTCTGATAGTCTGTGCAATTCGACGCGCTTGAAATCTGCAGTTATATAAAACATGAAGAGGAGACAAGACTCAACAGATTTTATATACGCAAAGCCACAATTTTGCAAAAGGGGATAGCAGGAAGTTGCTTTTACAATTGTGGTTGAGCTAAGCTTCAATAATCACTAACTCAGTGCATACAGCTATAGTCGGGCTTAATTTATTTTTTGTCTTGAACCTCAGTTTTTCGGAAAAATGGGCCCTCGTAACCCGGAGTTTAACAAAGAGGTGAGTAAAGTCTGACTTGCAAGGGTTTGAACTCGGTTATTCTCGACTGATTCAACCTTGACTGAACTTCGTTAATCACTTGAACCATACCACTTGGTTTAGTGGGGCTGTATTTAGGATAATTTACCAATTACATTAAAAAAGAGGTAATGCAAGCCCAAGGGGAATAAAATGCTAACCTCGCCAAACCGTTCTAAACCAGGTATCCATGCTTCCACGTCAAATTTACGATAAGCAGGTGCACCTAAATCTTCAGAGGCCATGTCCAAAGTTCTGCAGAAATGCTCACAGTTATAATAAACACAGTAATGGGATTATGTTATATAATGAAGAAAGGATGTACCAAGTAGTAACTCTCACTTAAAATGCAACCCTAGAGATGAGAACATGTCCTCTTCAATTTTAATAAGCTCGTCGTGGTAATATTCACTCTCTTCTGGACGGCAGAAAATAAACATTTCAATTTTGCTGAACTGGTGGACACGATAAAGACCCCTGCATATTAGTAACCAATATCAGAAAAGTTAAAACTAAATACTGATAAAAATCGACAATTCCATGTAGGATGAGACTCAAGAGTAGGAACTTTAACTGATACTTACATTTTTTCCGGAAGAAGGTTGAATATTATTGACAACATAAATCTTTCATCATACCTAGGAACATGAAAGGAACAAGTAAAGCTGTATAACCAATTACCTTGTTGCAGCACCAGCAGCACCTGCCTCAGTACGGAAACAATGAGAAAATGCAACATATTTTAATGGCAACGTTGATTCAGCAAGTAGAATCCATATGAAGTCCCCCAAAAGGAATCTCTGCAGTGCCAATAAGGCATTGGTCACTGTCGTCGATAGAATAAACCTGTTTGATGTTGGCATGAAACATAGAAGCAGTGAATTTCAATCTTCAAACCAAAAACATGAAACGAGTATTTTTAGGGAAAATCTAATGGTGTTGCAATGTTTTGTGTCATTTCATGTGGTAAGACCTACAAACCTGGGTATTTTTCGCACGGGGTTGGAACCCACACTTTTCAACAACAGAGGACCGTACAATTTCAGGTGTTGTTAGTGGAGTAAAGCCTCTTTTCATCACTTCTGAGAGTGTCCAATTGAGAAGAGCCATCTCCAATAAAACCGCTTCATTTTTCAGATAGTAGAACTTTGACCCACTGACCTGTGAAGCAGCATGTTAAATGCATGAGACAGAACTGCTGAAGTCAAAGGCAATTATGTTATCTCTTTTGAAAATACAAACTTTAACATAATGTTTAAAATAAAAAATAAGGAATAAGGTAGCACTTAGAATTAAATCTTCAAACAATATCATTCACAATAACAGTCATAAATATACAGCATTTAATGATGAAAAGTTCAAGGTTTATTCAATCTAGTATCAAGTTTCATATACAAAAAACATCACTGAAAAGTTTTATGTTGGATGCTACATCCAAGGCACGTCTACAATTCCTAGAAATTCCTCTTAAATAATAAGAGCACCAAGTAAGGAAATTTTAAAATTGTGTCATGTTGAGTTGTTGACAATGTACCGTTTCACTTTTACCTGTTGACATATACTACTAACCTACACTTCAAATTTACACTAACAACAGCCAAGCTTTGAATAAATAACGTTTTACTGCATTAAAATAATCATAGTATACCTCTGCAGCTGCATCAAAATCAAAAAGATCAAGCTCCTTTCCAAGTTGGAGGTGATCCTTGACAGGAAAGCTAAATTCGGGAGAGCTGCCAACCTGTATGCATTACTCATATTTGAGGCAAACAAGTAAGTTCATGAACAAGATCAACCAATCACTTCACTGGAGAATAAAAAGAAAAAAACTAATGGAATTGTTATAATTGAAAATACCAGCTTCCTTATAGTAGAGCAATCCTCCCCTCCTATTGGAACATCTGGATGAGTCATGTTTGGTATACACCGTGCCTCCTGTTGAAGCTCATCATTTAGCTTCACCAAGTCTTCTTCCAAAGCAGTAAGTCCCTCCTTCAAATTCTTCCCTGCATTCATAATGTGACATTTTAAAGGAATTTACATAAAAAAAACAGCGCTCACACACACATAGAAAAAAGGACAGCCAATTGGGTGAGAAATTATAGCAAGGGCAATGACCTTGTTCAATTAGTGTTTGACGTTCAGATGGTTCTAATTTTCCTTTCATCTTGTTAGCTACTACATTTCTTTCTCCACGAACCCTCTCAACTTCCTGCTATCTGTAAGTAACAAATTAGCTAAGCCATTAAAAGAACAACGAATTTTGAAAATTAGACCTTGTTGAACAAGAAACTTAAATAAACACTTATAGCATAAGAAGTGTTTAATATATAATCTATTTTTACAACAAACGATAAAATAAAGCCAAACGGTTTTCATATAAGCTATACTAAATAGCTTATTTCCATAAGCTTAAACAACTTATGGACATGTCATAAGTTGTTTGCATAAGCTCTCCCAAAGAGTATCACAAATGTTTATGCAGTAGATAATAAGCTCAAATAAATCAATTCAAACACACCCTTGTAACATTACCACAATAATACCTAATTTTGTTTGTTTGTTGCATAGTGACTAGACTCGAATATTAAGAGTGTAAACCGCGACCCCTACAGTAAGTATGTTCCTGGTGGCTACCAACCAATTGAACTACACTTACCCGACATTATCTAATTTTTGTGTGGAGAACAAGATATGATATCCATCAAGCATTTAACATAATTCAGATTACCATTTAAATTAAATGTGAGTGAATAATGAAAAAAGAGAAACATAACCTTTTGAAGAATAAACAATTTGTCATAAAGGTGGAGGATATGTTCCAAATTAGCATCAGAATTGCGGTTCTTTATATTTTGAGCAACAGTTTCTTTGTTATCTTTTATCCACTTGAAGTCTATTGAAGCTTTCCATTGAGGTAGAGGTTTCCCACCTACAACACCAATAACAACATTTTATTATTACTGCAATTACGTTGTTAAGAAAATGAGAGAAGAGTGAAATGACCTTGGTCTTCATTGATGTTGGTGGTGGCCGGAGAAGTTTGGACGGCGGAGGAGAGAGGTTTTATTGAGTGACGAGATCGAATCTCAATCATGGACATTCTGCCTGATAATTTCGACATTTTCTACAAGTTGAACTAGAATTTCTGGACAAAAATCGGTCAATCTATAAAATTAAATTAATTTTTTTTAAATAAAATAATTGTATTCAAGTTTTTTTTATGCATAGAAAATATAGCACATATATAAAGTTGACGGACCGAAAAATTCGAATCCCAATCATAATTGATGATCTAATAATTTATGTATTTTTTATCGGTTGAAGTCGAGATAGAATTTATGAATTAAGATTTTTTTTTTCAAATTTATCTTAAGGTTCTTTTGTGTTCTATCAAAATACAGTATATTTTTCCATAGTGCATATATTATCGGAAACATGTTATCTAAAACCATTAACAAATGAAGGATAAAATTGAAAACGAATGGGCGCTCAAGAATGTTGAGGACGCGAAAACAATTTTCATAACTTTATGGTGTCTATGAGAAGTTCTTGCTTCTCTTGGTTTTGTTCTCGAATCATGTGTGCCTTGCATTTGAATCCCAGAAACCTATCTGGCTAGGCCTTGGACACTTTGTTTGTTCAGATTGTGTTTGGGCTTCTTTAATCTGCACCCATGGTTTTACTTCTACACTCTTCTTGATTTTTTCCCCAAAAGATCCACCACCCTTTTCCAGACCACATTACGTATATATACTCATTTTTATATTTCAATTTAATTATTTTACATACAATTAAAATCATTTTTTACAACAATATATTGTAATTAATTTCTAAAATATTGTGTTTTACGAAATTTCCTAAAATAATGTTATGTTTTATGTAAAAGTATTATCATATTATTATGCACGAGATACATTAGTTTGTTTATATTATTGCTTCACAATATTTTTTATCAATGAGAAACAAAAACAAATTGCATGGAAAACTAGATTCTAATACTGCATAGAGAATCATCCATAAATACTTGAAGAAGTTGAGGGCAACAATGCTGCCAAATCACCAAAGGTTGATAAGTAAAGTAATTAATGATCCATCTTTATAATGCAACGAATGCTCTTTCCTTGAACCATATAGTCAGAAGCTTTGTTAATGTCTTTGAAATCCACTTCTTGTAATATGAAACCATCCAAGTTAATCTCCTGTAAAAAAATTGCAATACCTAATCACATATATCTAAAATAATCCAATTAAGTGTTTAATTTTAAAAAACAAATAGGAAATAATTTTTTTATTACTACTATTAGTTAAAGTTACATTATATGACAACTTCACAATTATATTTAAAATGATTGGAACTTAACCTTAAATTTACATTTTCAAATTCTTACAACTAAGCTAATTTTTTTTAAAAGATTGCTTATATAATATGACGGAGGGAGCAGCTGATATTTGGCTGTGAATTGCTACTTTTATAGAAAATGAAAATGATCGTATTATTGACCCACCCCTATCACTGAAAGGATCAAGAATTACCGCCAAAGGGTGTTGTATTTCCTTAATACTCCCTCCATCCCATTATATAAGCACTTTTATTACAAAAGTCTAGTCCCAAAATATAAGCCCCTTTACAATTTACTAGCTACATTTATTACTTTTTTGCTTACACATACCCTTAATTATTACTACTAAGTTGTATTGGAATACAAAAATTGTAAAGGGGCTTATATTTTGGGACTAAACTTTTGTAGTAAAGGTGTTTATATAATGGGACGGAAGGAGTAAAAGACAAAAATGTGATTTTTTAATAAAGGACAAAAATGTGATTTTTTTTTTCATATCCGGCGCACTTAACCCAGAGAAAAAAAATAAAGGACATCTTTACTCATTTTTGTTTCAAATCTTTTAACAGTAAAAAAATTTAAAACAATTTTGGCACTTTTAAAGAAAAAAAGGATTGATCCCAGATCATGGACGGTCCGGTCTAACAATTTCAGCTTTTTTTATTATTTGAGCTAAGACTTCTTGACTCCAATCATTTCACTTATGTGTGTGAGTTTATTGATGATTTGTCATCTCGTCTATAATATATGAGAGAATTCTCCGTATCAGATATATCGATGTATCATACACTCGTGTTGCGTACAAATACACAAAAAAAAAAAAAAAAAACCATCAGTGATATCAAAGCTCCTATAAATCTATAAATATAGGAGTATCATACCACACAGTCATAACATTACATCACAATTCTCTTATAAAATATCTCATAGTAAACACAATCTTCTTTCAATTTTCCTCTTCCCGCCATTTCACAACTTCATAGCTAGCTGGTTCATTTGTACACAAAGATGTACGTTAGTTAAATTTTCTGTTAGATTATTCAGTTTTCTGTTATTCAATTTGATTCAACATCATGTAATTAATGCATATTCATTATATTATTCATTTCAATCACATTCAAGAATCAATCTTTTTTTTTTACTTTTCTTGATGCACAAACGATGGATTAATGGATTAATTGCTGTATAATTTGATGTATGCAGGAACAGCAGAAACGATGATTTCATTGCTGTGTTCGATGAAGATCCTCTCACGAGATCGCTTAATCTTGAAAGACATTGTTTTGGGCAGTTTTCAATGGCTAATGTTCAAGCAAATGTACTTATGGAAGATCAAAGCCAAGTTGAGGTTGCAGCTCACAATGCACTCTATCTTGGAGTTTATGATGGCCATGGTGGCGTCGAAGCCTCGCTTTACATCCTGAATAACCTCTTCAAAAATCTATTGAGTTAATATCTTTATTTCTTTAATTAATTCTATTGATTAATTTCTGTTTTGTTTCTTGATTTGGGAAAAATTGAATTTTTTTTTTTACTTTGTGGTTAATAACAGGCTTAGCACAGAATAATCTTGACGCGATTAACTCGTCAAATTTGAAGGACGCAGTTTCTGACACTGAAAATGGTTTTCTGGAGTTTGTAAATGCGAATTATCATCGAATGAGGATGATTGGAAAAACTGGTTCTTGCTGTCTTGCTGGGATCATATCGAAAGGGACGATGCATGTTGCAAATCTTGGAGATTCGCGTGCTGTAATTGGTTTTATGGATAGCAGTAATAGACTTTGTGCTGAACAATTGACAAGAGATCACAATTGTAATGATCAAGCTATTAGAGCAGAACTCAAGGCGCTGCATCCGGATGATCCTACCATTGTGCTAAAAAGGAACGGAGGGTGGCGCGTTAAAGGCCTCATTATGGTAATTTTGTTTTTCTTTTAATCAATTTAGGTTTGATTTGATATTTGATAGTAATTTATGACTGTTATAAGGTTTCTTGTATATTAGGTTAGTAGAAGTATTGGTGATGCATATTTGAAGTTAGATATAGAGTTATAAGTTGATTTCAAATTTTATACTGGTTTTATGAATGTTATATTGTAATTTATGACTGTTATAAGGTTTCTTGTATATTAGGTTAGTAGAAGTATTGGCGATGCATATTTGAAGTTAGATATAGAGTTATAATTTGATTTCATATTTGATACTGGTTTTATGAATGTTATATTGTAATTTATGACTGTTATAAGGTTTCTTGTATATTAGGTTAGTAGAAGTATTGGCGATGCATATTTGAAGTTAGATATAGAGTTATAATTTGATTTCATATTTGATACTGGTTTTATGAATGTTATATTGTAATTTATGACTGTTATAAGGTTTCTTGTATATTAGGTTAGTAGAAGTATTGGCGATGCATATTTGAAGTTAGATATAGAGTTATAAGTTGATTTCAAATTTTATACTGGTTTTATGAATGTTATATTGTAATTTATGACTGTTATAAGGTTTCTTGTATATTAGGTTAGTAGAAGTATTGGCGATGCATATTTGAAGTTAGATATAGAGTTATAATTTGATTTCATATTTGATACTGGTTTATGAATGTTATTATAAAGTTTTGTTGTATTTATATTATAGGTTAGTAGAAGTATTGGTGATACATATTTGAAGAGGCCTGAATTTTCATTGGAGGACGAGTTTCCTAAATATAAAGATGTTCCTGAACCTTTTACTAGAGGTGTGGTATCAGCAGAACCAGAGATGCATTCTAGAGTTTTGACCTCTAAGGATAAATTTATCATATTTGCTTCTGACGGGCTATGGGAGCTTTTGAGCAATGAAGAAGCGGTGAATATTGTGCATACCAGTCCAAGAAACGTAAGTTTATCTTTACCGTTTTGATTCTTTATAAATTCAAATACTGTTCGAATTAGTGTGAAGACATCTTAATTATGGTAAAAACTGTTTTGACTAACATTTGTGAATTCTGTAGGGAATTGCAAAGAGGCTTCTGTGTACTGCTCTAAATGAAGCTGCTAGAAGAGCTGATTTTACCTACAGAGAGATGCAAGCAATGGATCCGGGACCTGAAAGCAGGAGAATGTTACATGATGACATTAGCGTCATCATCGTTTACTTAGATAAGACAGCGACTGGCAGGAAGAGTGTAGCTGATTTATCCTACACAGGCTCGTCTGATCCAAGTCGTGGAAGTTTTAAACTTACTGCGCTTTCAACCAACAGCAATTTTGAAGAGCTACAATGTCACATATGTACCGAAAACCTGCCCTCTAAATCATTGTTCAAGGCGCACATGAAAAAGCACAAGCAAAAAGCAAAGTACTCGTGCTACAAATGTTCGAGGGTTTTTAGAACATCGGATGATAGGGATCATCATTACCAACAATCTAGATGTTCAAAAAAATAACCATAGGACTTGTTACTCTTAGTTAAGATTTCTATGTACTAAGTATCAAAGAATTTGTAGCAAAAGAAATGACCATAATAAAAATCTAATTTTTTTTTTATATTCTTATCTCACTGTACTTGATTTATCTTTGCAAATGTGCACGGATGATACTCTTAATGTGTCATTTTCTTTTCGTGAAGTAATTTCTTTCTCTCTTGCTTTTATATCCCTGCATACCTAACCGTAGTGTGTGTGTGTGTGTGTGAATTTCATTTCACTGTCAGTGTCAGGCTATTTTGAAGCCAAAAATAGAGAGTGATTGCAGTGTCCTCTCATGATGTGTGCTTAAATGACATATATCACCACTGGGAAAATATATATCACGAAGCAACTATCGAAAATATATATCACCACTGGGAGAGAGTGTACCATGTAGACATAGGAGAACAAGCTGTCATTCCTGAAGACATCAGCAAGCACACTCACCGCAGCAAATATTTTATCGCTGGAGGAATAGCAGGTGCTATTTCACGTACAGCTACTGCTCCTCTTGACCGTCTGAAGGTGATCTTGCAAGTTCAGACTACCCGTTCTTCTGTTATGTCAGCAGTTACGACAATATGGAAGCAAGATAGTTTAAGGGGGTTTTTCCGAGGTAATGGATTGAATGTTGTGAAGGTTGCACCAGAAAGTGCCATCAAATTCTATGCTTTTGAAATGCTGAAAAAAGTAATCGGAGATGCTCAAGGCAACAAGTCCGATATCGGTGCTGCTGGAAGGCTGTTAGCAGGTGGCATGGCTGGTGGAATTGCGCAAACAGCAATCTATCCGTTGGATCTTATCAAAACTAGGTTGCAGACTTGTGCCTCTGAAGGTGGAAGGGCTCCTAAACTTGGAACACTCACAAAGAATATATGGAATCAAGAGGGAGCTCGAGCTTTCTACCGAGGGCTTCTTCCATCTGTGATCGGCATGATTCCTTATGCTGGCATTGATCTCGCTGTTTATGATATCTTGAAAGATATGTCCAAGAAATATATGATTCCTTACTAATTGTTATTTTAGGAATGTTCTTTGCTCACATTACATTTTTATCCTTTTTCAGGCTGCAGGCACAACCTTCGAACACTGCCGATCCTTACAAGGGGATGTGCGATGCATTTTTGAGAACTTTTCAGCGTGAAGGTTTTCGAGGTTTCTACAAGGGACTCCTTATATATATATATATATATATATATATATATATATCACTTGGTTTTCGCACATGTATCAACTTGAAGTGTTGGCTTAGCTTTGGCCTCATGCTACTTCCAATTAGCTCTGAACATCTAAATTGTGGGTATTGTTCTTGATCAATGTAGACTATACCTCACGGAGTCACGGTTGAGCTATTATAATTATTTTATATGTATTTGAGCTAATGCAAATACCCTAATTAGTAAATTCTTGTATTGTTGAGGATGACGATAAAAAAGAATACAATAAGTATTAGTCCTTTAGGCAAATATTAGTTACTTGTGTGACTCTTAAACATGATTTTGTGTCATAAGATGTAGGGCTGTGTTCATGGGAGTGGTTATGGTACATAAGCTTTTTCCTTATGTATCGTGCATAAGTAATAAAAATTACTTAGTACACCCTCCAATTTCTAGTGCACCCCCAACCAAATTGCTTAGTGCATTCCCTAAATTTCTAGCGCGCGTCAGAAATTTGGGAGGTGTACTAAGTAATTTGGTTGGGGTGCACTAGAAATTTGGAGGGTGCACTAAGCAATATGAGGTATTTATGCATGGTACATAAGTGATGCTTATGCATCATAACTTATGCCTGTGTTCATGGTTCATAAAACTGATTTATTCTTTCGAACCAATTTGGTTTCGATTAATTGATTTTGAACTAATTTTCTAATAAAATTGGTTTTAAACTAGTTTGTGGTGCCTTTACAAAATCTTCCATAACCGCTTAAACAATTTTTTTGTGCATTTTTAAATAAAAGTGGTATTCGTGAAAAAAAAATTAAGTTAAAATTGGATTTGAAACCATTTTTTTCATCGTGAATGAAATATTTAAGTGCATCATCATTCAAAACCTTTAGATGAATTGAACTCACCATAAATGAAATACACTAGATTATTTTTCATTTGTCTCTCATGAGCTCACCAATACCATCATTTGCTTCTTTTAATTAATTGTTTGTGTCTCTCAAAAATTTAATGTCTAGTACATTAAAAGTTCAAACTTTCATATTCATCAAAGATAAAAGAACAAAACTATTATCAAAAAAAAAAAGAACAAAACCTTTATAAATAATGAAGAAAATTTGTAAAACTAGTTTTGACCCTTAACATCCATCACATAAATGTTCAAACTATGATGATATATCCATCAATTAAAGAAAAATAAAATTGGCAAAGAATAAACTTCTTCTAAAAGACTACAACCAAGCAAAATTGAACAATAATCACAAAATAAAATAAAATTCAGTCTTTCAAACAATGAAGATATGAGTTGGGAGGAGAGAGAATAGGCAATGAAATAATAGGTGCAGACAGTACATGATAAGATCTATACAAACAATATAAATTTGCGAGAATCAAATCTATCTAAACAGAAATCAATTTAGATTCAAGTCACTTTTAATAAAAATTAATTTTGAACTAAGTTATCCTACGGGATATTCATGTTAATAATTTGATCATACGGCCATTGCATTAATTTGAAAGGATAACAATGTCAGGAATATAATAAGAAACAAATAAATTACAATTTTCAAAAAAAAAAAAAAACAAGTTACAATGATATCCTTTATTAACTAGAGTATTTTTATAAGATAAAGTGAGGTGTTTTTGTAAATATATAATGAGTATAGCTTTATTAACTAACTTTCGGATATTTTTAGGTTGGTGTAATGTAAAATTTTTAGCCGTTAGACTACTTCAAAAAAAAAATCCTCATATATATAAATAATTTCTTTGTTGGTTAAATAAACAAATTTGAGACGAGAAAAATCAACAATAATTTTTTTTTAAAAAAAACACTAAATAAACATACAAAAATATATTAAAATTTGAATAAAATAGCATATTTAAGTTTGAAGTTGTCAATCTCATTGAAATTGTGGAAAAACCCATAGTGCGGGTGGCGACCGTGCGAACTGTTTTTGATATGGAAAATGCTGACTAAAACTTCCATCTTTTATATTATAAATTTGCATATCAAATGGTCCATTAGGATACGGAACTAGCGGGTCGTCGTAAAAATCATCGGTATAATAAATTGAATCCTTTTGTAGATACTTAGAGAAATATGAACCCGACAAAGATACAGAATCATTATCACCTAAGAATAAAACATTGTCTCCCAAACTTTCAAGTTTCAACATTCGTATAAGCTTACCACTTTGAAGATCCAATTCTAACTTATACACTTTAAAATTTTTAGTACCAATACTATGGACATATTCATCATAATTTTCATCATGATCCGAATAATCAATAAATTTTTTCACAAGCCACAATTCTCCATCCAACGACTTCACTAGATAATCCCGATGAGCATAAACATTCCCTTTCGGAGAGACAACATTAGGAATGACCCTCTCCTTCTTTGAATGACACATATCAAAAGAGACAATGCTATTCTTCCGTGCCACAGCATAAATTAAACTTTTATAGAATCTAACATCGGTGAAACCAACATAGTTTTCATCAACGTATGTCCATACCTTTTGGCCGGCTTTTATGAAAGCAAGACATCTACACGTGCCATATATTGCTACAACAACATATTCATGAGGCATAATTGTAGGGTTAGTAGATAAAATAACCTTATGTATATTACATTCATAATCTTTCTTATCATTATATGTGTCCAACGTGTTGATAGGTGGTAGAGGGATGGAAACTAGATTTTTGAAAGGATTTAATAGGGTTATAGTTATACCCTTTGACTTTGAATACTCTGCCTTAGCTAGCCAACCATGACTGGAGCCACAAAACCTCTTGTTATAAGGCACTCGTAGTTGGAAGTTGTAAACTGTGTTGGATGAAATCTCATATAGACCTCTCTTTGTTCTACACTTGTTTTTTGCGGGAATCATCAGTAAGGGCAATAAATTATTTTTTATTTGCCGATTCTGATAATTAAACTTTGCAATTGAATACCAATTCTTGCATACCACACTAAAATAAATGTGATCCAAACATTCTACCAACTTATCAAATATCAAACTTAGAGGAAGTGCTTCTAAATTTCCCCAATCTACCTCCATTGACAAAAAGAAATTGAGATATCGAAATCAACTATAGAAAATAGGAAAAAAGAGGAGAGTGAAATTAAGTGGAAACAAGGTGAATAGAATTGTTGCAGCTATGCATATTTATATTAACAATCTCAATTAAATTTGTTCAGCCCAATCTTCTTAAAAAAAAAAAAAAAATTTGCGGGTACAATCCAAATCTTATTTATTAAAAATATTGAAATTTAACCATCCTTATCCTTAAATATCTAAACCAAAAAAAAATAATAATAAAGGGTTAAGATCAGCAACGCGTTATCTTTCCAGGAAAGAACCATCGAACCAGGTAGCGGTTTCACAAAATTGGACAATTTTTTTAGTACATAGATTAAATGATAAAATCATTATAAATTTACACAAAAAATTGAGTGTCAAGAGATCGAATCTCAATCATGGACGTTCTGCCTGATAATTTCGGCATTTTTTACAAGTTGAACTATAACTTCTGGACAAAAATCGGCCAATCTATAAAATTAAATTGATTCAAGTTTTTTTAAAATAAAATAATTTTATTAAAATTTTTTTTATGCATGGAAAATATAGCATAGACACACATATATAAAGTTGAGGGACCGAAAAAATTCGAATCCCGATCATAATTGATGATCTAATGATTTATGTATTTTCTGCCAGTTGAGATAGAATTTATGAATTAAATTTTTTTTTTTCTAATTTATCTTAAGCTGTTCTTTTCTGTTCTATCAAAATATATTTTTCCATAGTGCAAATATTGGGTGCGTTTGTTTGAGATTAAAATAAAAAAGATTTTTTAAAAAAAATCTATTTTCAAAAAATAGATTTTGAAAAAAAAATCCAAAGTTACTTTGTGTTTGTTTACAATCATAAAAATCTATTTTAATTACATTGATTTCACTTTGCACATAATTAGTGACAAAAAAATATAGATTTTGAAAAAAACTATTTGAAATAGCTTTTCATTTTGAAGAAAAAATGATTTTTAAAAAATCTGAAACAAACACAAGTAAAATAAAATAAAAAAGTGATTTTTTTATATAAAAAAATAGTTTTTTTTTATAAAAAAATCTGAAACAAACGCACCCATTATCAGAAACATGTTATCTAACCATTAACAAGTGAAGGATAAAACTGAAAACGCATGGACGCGCAAGAATGTTGAGGACGCGAAAATGGTTTTGCTCTCGAATCATGTGTGCCTTGCATTTGAGAAAAATTACCCTTTTACCCCTACATTTAATCCTTTACCCTTATAAAATATTAAATATTTCAAATTTATCCTTTTGCCAAAAAAAAATATTTTTACTTCATTAATGAAGTTCACCCCTCCAGATTTTTACCTACAGATTTTTACCTATATATAAAATCTGTAGGTAAAAATCTGGTGGGGTGAACTTCATTAATGAAGTGTAAAATTTTTTTTTTACAAAATGATAATTTTAAAATATTTAATATTTTGTAGGGGTGAAGGATTAAATGTAGGAATGGAAGGACAATTTTTATGCATTTGAATCCCATAAACCTATCTAGCTAGGCCTTGGACACTTTGGGTCTGTTTGGGAAAATTAGCTTATAGCTGATGGCTGATAGCTTATAGCTGATGACTGATAGCTTATAGTTTATAGCTGATAACAAATGACTTATGGCTGATAGCTGATAAGCTAATTGAAATGTTTGGTAAAATTAGCGGTTGAACTGATTCGTAAATGTAAAATGACATAAAAGGACATTTTAAGTATTATTATTAAAATTCCTTTGCTTCAAAAAAAGTATTATTATTAAAAAAATAACTAAAAATTTATTAATTTCATATATCTTTTAAGTATTATTATTATTATTAAATTGATTTTTATTCATTAATTTTTTTTAATATTATATAATATTTAATTATTTTTGACAAAATAATATTTAATTATTGTATAATTGTTTTTGGCACAATTTAAATAATGTATAAATAAAAGTGACAATAAACACATGTATATAGTTATAAAAAAATAAAATAAACACATGTCATGTCATGTATATATAATATAGTTGGATCGTTTTACAGTTTCAATTATTATGTCAAATATGTATATTTGAATATTTACTGTTTTCAAATTCTATTATGAGTATGACTCAATTTTCCATATTAGTAATGGTTGAATTGAAAGTTGGAAATGGCGTATTATATTTATAGGAAGTTGGAATGGAATGAATCTGATTTAATTAGCCACGCATATGCATACGGTTACTACCAGATCAAGTATGGGATTATTCAAATTATAATAAATGTTCAAGGGTAAATTTGAATTTTAGATAAAATAATAAGGGTAAAAGTGGAAGAAAAAGTGATAAGCTATAAGCTATAAGCTAAAACGCTATATGAAATAGCGTTTAAAAAATAAACTATAAGTTAGTAAAATAAGCTATAAGTTAAAATTGAAAAAAACTTACTAAACAAGACTTTTTATGTCAAATGAACTTATAAGCTATAAGCTCAAAATTGAGACTTGCCAAACAGACCCTTTGTTTGTTCAGATTGTGTTTGGGCTTCTTTAATCTGCACCCATGGTTTTACTTCTACACTCTTCTTGATTTTTTCCCCAAAAGATCCACCACCCTTTTCCAGACCACATTACGTATATATACTCATTTTTATATTTCAATTTAATTATTTTACATACAATTAAAATCATTTTTTACAACAATATATTGTAATTAATTTCTAAAATATTGTGTTTTACGAAATTTCCTAAAATAATGTTATGTTTTATGTAAAAGTATTATCATATTATTATGCACGAGATACATTAGTTTGTTTATATTATTGCTTCACAATATTTTTTATCAATGAGAAACAAAAACAAATTGCATGGAAAACTAGATTCTAATACTGCATAGAGAATCATCCATAAATACTTGAAGAAGTTGAGGGCAACAATGCTGCCAAATCACCAAAGGTTGATAAGTAAAGTAATTAATGATCCATCTTTATAATGCAACGAATGCTCTTTCCTTGAACCATATAGTCAGAAGCTTTGTTAATGTCTTTGAAATCCACTTCTTGTAATATGAAACCATCCAAGTTAATCTCCTGTAAAAAAATTGCAATACCTAATCACATATATCTAAAATAATCCAATTAAGTGTTTAATTTTAAAAAACAAATAGGAAATAATTTTTTTATTACTACTATTAGTTAAAGTTACATTATATGACAACTTCACAATTATATTTAAAATGATTGGAACTTAACCTTAAATTTACATTTTCAAATTCTTACAACTGAGCTAACATGTCACATTGACGAACATATTACTTACCGGAAAAAGAAAAAGGAAAAAAAAAAAGAGAAAGGACTTACTTTGTCTAAGTACTTTTGGTGGGGGATATCAGATTTTGCTTTGATGCCTCCAAAGAGTGATCCTGTGATAGTTCTGCCTTTTAGTATGGTATAGGGATTTAAAGTCAATGGTGAACCGTACATTTCCACCCCTATTATCACTGTTTTGCCCCAACCCTGATGATCATAGTATATACCAACCATTAATTAATGTTAATCAAGTTTAATTTATTTGATTGATTTATTAGTTGCATTCAAAAGTTTGAAAATAATGCATGCATGTTTGACTTTAAAACAGAGATAAAACAAACTTCTCGGCTGCTATTGAAAGCCTCTGCCATTAGTGATGCCAAGCCTATGCACTCAAAGCAATAATCAGCTCCTCCATTTGTCAGATCTTTAATCACCTAAGAGAGAGAAAAATATATTTACAATAATGTGACAAATATCAAATTGAAATGCGAAGATGAAACATGGACGTGTTTTTGTTGTCGCTAACTGCACACATTCAGATAGTTGATAATAGAAAAAAATTCAATTTTGATAAATATGTACACACATTAAGAGTCTCAAATTCAAAATGTCTTTTTCATTTTCTCAACTATTTTTTTTTATTACTTCTCAACTATTACTTATAAGAAAAATTGAATGCTAAAAACATAAATGACCAAATGAGTTAATAATTAATAATTATCTCGCTGACCGATTTCACATTGCAACTGGAGGGATTCACAAAATCAGTTACTCCAAATTGTTTTCCTGTGTGTGACAAGCAAGATAACAATGTTCCTCTCAAAATTCAAAAAATAAAATAAAAGAAAAATATACGAGGGATATAAAAGTTGGTTTCATGGCTGAATGAGTGGATTAAAAACGAGAGTTATAAGTCAAAGTCGAAGGTTTAACTTTCAGGTGTGGATTATAATAATAAATGTACTTAGTAATTTAAAAGAGGATTAAATTTAGTTTTTTTTTTTTTTCTCATATTAGATGTTTATAATTAGGGAAAGATCAAAGATGGAGTGCCATGTTACCGAATGATCATGTTGATCGACATAATTCAAAACTATATTGAGATATTTTTTGTTTATTTATAAATTTTAATGTGTAAAATGTTCGACCTCGAACTTCTCTTTGTTGTTAACAAAGATTAATTTTTGCTAAGAAAATAGTGGAGCATATAAGATGGATTCTCTTGTTCTAACTGAATTTTTTTTCATCGTATATAAGAGTCATGAATCGAAATGATCATCCACTTCTTAAAAGGCTGAAAACTCTAACTTAAATAATTCCTTGTTGGTGGGATGAATTAATTTGTTATTTATTCATTATTTAATTAAACATAAATACAAAACTTAAAATAAAGTTAGCAAAAACCTATTTCAAATTTATCCTGATTTAGATCAACGCCTATAATCATCGATGCTCCTCTTTGTTTTGCTGCTAGAGCAACCTACATGTGCAATCCAAAACTTGATATTAGTTAAACCAAGAGGCTTTCTTGCTTAAAATGACACATACAAAAGCGTACTATATATATAGTATTCCATCTTTTTCATATTAAATACCAGTATTACTACTAGTACTTTTTTTTTTGGAAAAGCAAAAAGAGAATAATAAAATATACAACTCCATGTTTTATTTATAATTAACAAATAAAAAAGAGCTTAAAAAATATGGTTTTGAAGTATGGATTAGTGATTGTGTCTTGCTGTTTTTTTGTTTTTATCGTTGGATGCATGCTGTAATTTACCTCATGTAGTTAGTTATTACCTTGTATTTGGTGCGTTGATGTAAACTTTTATAGCTTGTCTTAACACACTTTGTGATGGGGGAGTTATTCGTACTTGGTTATATATATATATATATTTCATTTTAGCTTGTTTAAAAAAAATTATAAATTGCATGAAAATATTTTTTTTTTGTTTCTTTTAGGTGTTTAGACCTTTGGTTGTGAGTATCTCTGATACCTATTATTAGAGTTCTATTTGTTGACTCTCTCTATATTTCTCTTTTATTATAATTATAATATAATATATTTGTCATTTAAAAAAATATTGTGAATTGATTATTAAATCAACAAAAAAATAGAGTGAATCAAATTCTTAAAGTCTATTTGGATGGAAGGAAAAAAGTATTAAGGAAAAAGTTGATGAATAAACTTAGATTAAAATACAGTCCAAATTTATTCATCAATATATTTTCTTTCTTTTCATTTTCTTTCCTTCTGACCAAATTGACCTTGAATAAATTTACAGCTAGACCTACAGCACCAAGCCCAAAAATAGCCACCGTGGACCCTTTTTCTACATCAGACACCTTCCACGCTGCCCCCACCCCCGCAACAACAATGCAAGTGCAACCACCAAATCAATACATATACAACTATGGGTGCGTTTGTTTCAATTTTTTTTCAAAAAAATTTATCTTTTTTTATAAAAAAATCATTTTTTTTATTTCACTTGTGTTTGTTTCAGATTTTATAAAAAATCATTTTTAAAAAAAAATCATTTTTCTCTTCAAAATGAAAGGTTATTTTGAATAGCTTTTTTCAAAATCTATTTTTTTAAGAACATGAACCATGTGTTTGTTCTCAAAAATGATTTTTTTTAATCTTAAACAAACACAAAACAACTTTAAATTTTTTTTCAAAATCTCTACAAAATAAATCTATTTTTAAAAAAAATGTATTTTATTTTAATCTCAAACAAACGCACCCTATATTTGATGTTTTTTAGCCAAAACAGTAGTCAAATTTACACTTTGATTGCTATCTCAATTTTGAAAATATCGATTGTCCATATATATATTTTTTTTTACTCACCATATATGCTTTGTTAATTTGTCGTTTTCTTTAATTAAACTTTTGCGCAATAAAATATATTCTTGATTCGGATGGACGCAGTGTAGGTTGACTGTTGACATGTTTTTACAAGTGAATGATATAAAATATGCAATGCTAACGTCAAAAAAATTAGTAATAAATAAACAAGGATAGAGATATCGTGCAAGTCACGGAATATTACATTACATCAAAATGAAACACTTCACGAGCCCACTTATAGAAACCAAACAAATATTGTAGGGTCCGTTTGGTGCGCTGAATAGATAGATACAAAATATGATAAAAAGCTGAATAATAATATGATATGATAGTGATAAGATTAGGATATATGATGTCATGTGTTTGGTGCACACGTGATAAGAAAAATAAAAAAAAGTAATTAGATAACTCAGCCGAAAATAAGGATTAAAATAACAAAAAGTAATTAGATAGACTTAATGATAAGTTAAATTTATTATTTTTTATTAGTGCACTAAATAACAGATTAAAACAAGATTAGAAAATTTAAACATATTTTGTTTCTCTAAGCTACGCATCAAACAGACCCTTATAGTATCAAAATCGTGCACCACGTTAATGGAGCAAAATTATTTCAGTTGTTTTTTTTTTTTTTGGTACACTAGTATTGTTTTGTTGAGGAAATGTTTACACTATTGTAATGAATTTTATCAACAATAAATGCTGCCTCAAAAAAAAAATCAACAATAAATGCTCATTAATAATTGACTCGTTTTATTAATGTATAAGTATAAATAGGACTTGTTTGTCAAAAAACGTATAAATAGGACTCAGATCGTAACTTAATAAAGAGATTATTGCATAATACAATACTCTCAAGTATGAAGCTCTAACAAGTGTAAGTTTAATGAATGTTTTTTTATTTCTTTTTAGAATTTTCATGTTATTAATCTCTTATATATCATTTCTAAAATATTGCACAAAAAATGGTTCTAATACTTTAAAGATTTATCTTGAGAACACCCTATGAAGAAGAAAAACACTCTTTAAAGTTTGAACGATATGTTGTGATTACTAAAAGAAATGTTGTAGAAACACTCTTTTTAATAATTTTTTATATATACCAAAAATATGAGATGGGCCTTTGACCCTTTTTTGTAACCAAAAAAATAAACAATATGTGGCATTTTGGACTCTAAGTAGGTGAACAATACGATAATAACAAAATTTTAAGATGTTGCTCATCTCATTCTAAAATGCAACATTTTACCAATAGTATATTTTGACAGATATGATCATATGGAGGAAGAATTTTAAATTTTACAAGTTTAATTAACATTAATCTTGATTCAACTGAAACCTTGCAAGCCCAACTTTATACCCAAGGGCTTTGATGTCTTTTTGTACCTGTGCTCTGAACTCATTGTAAGTAAATGGCTTGTACTTGGAGCTCTCAATGACAACATCTTCACCAGGAAATACAAAGTAGCATATTGAGACCCTTTCTATATTTTTCTCTACCTTCACTCTGTGTGATGCACTTTTGTATCTATCACAGCTAATTGCCTAAACCAAAATAAATTTGTTATAATCAAGAATACACACATTGATACATAACTTAAAAATACATAATCTTTATCGTTGTAATTTTCTAACTTATTAGTTATCATGCAATATATCTATCAACTGAGTTACGTTCACAGATACTACTGTTACATTTACATATAGCATAATAGTAAATTAAAATCAATGAGTGATGAGAAAAATTAAGACCTGCATCATGTCACCAAGGTTGACAATCAATGTGTTGAAAATGGGCTTTACAGTTAGCCATTGATCATGTTTAAGAACTTGAAGCCCACTAACATGGTTGTCTTGGTTCAATATGGATAAGACTGAGCTATCTGTATGGACCTCCATGCCCCAACCAACATCAGTGCATGGATAACGATACACACGTACAATGCCAGTGTTTTCTGATACATAGGATTTTGTTGATTTCAGATTTAATTCAAGGTTCTTAGACATTGCTTCAAATAAAGTTGTAGCAATTCTTGAAAGATGGGTTGCATAGTCCATTAGCAAAAGCCTTGCAAAATAAACATTTAACTCTTAGAATAACAAATTAAAATAGAGTAGTTAGATATTATTTTTCTTCAAATTGTACATATAATTTGGTCGTCAAATTTGCAAAATAGTAATTTGATTTGTTGAATTGTAAGGTGATGATTGTCTCCACCTAACCAACCAACATATATTAGGAACTATATAAAAATGGATCTTAAAATTTTGAGTTGGTTCTACGAAGCACCAACATTTTTTGGATTAAGTTTCAGTATCGGACACACGTTACATTAACCCAACTAAGACATATATGACTACATTAAGTTATGTTACTTTCTAAAATTATTATTAATATTGATGTGTCAGTATCTGTGTTGTGTCACATGTCTGTACTTCAAACTTCATTGGTTAGACTGTTTGGCTTAACTTAATTGATATGGTTTTTTTAAGGATAAGTCATTGACCCGGGTTCGAGTCGGTAAATCCATGTCTATCTATAAAATAAACTTTACGGGTTGTTGGACTTAACTCACCCTTATAAAATTATTTTGTAAGATAAAAATGGAAAACTTTTTGCCCCTTTCCTCTTATACTATCATAAGTATCAGCCCTTATTTATCTTTCATAAATTGTTGGGTATGGTAGGACCAAATTAGATTAGACAAACCCTACTTTGCAGGCTAACTTTATTATGACAATAAAGTCTTTGTATCTATCTCTACCTTCATGCTGTAGCATTTGTTTTCATCTGTGTAACAATTCAATTTTAATTGAAAGCAACAATTCAATTTATATATAGAGAGAGACGGCCAAGGCTGCTAATAATTATTTGTACACATCCATGTTTTTTTTTCTCATTTTTTTATTTGTCAAATTATATTTAGATGCCATATTATCAAACAATATGAGATGGTCACATGTGGTTATGTTGTATACTGGTATATGCAAAAGACCCAAGTTCAATTCCTTAGTTACAATTTATGATTTTTTTTTTAAATTTACAACCAAACCTTCAAAGTTCAAAGTTCAAACCAAGCAAAATGACATATTGTGAATAGAGACAATGAAAACAACACAACACCCGACCCCATAAGTCCAGGTTCCACATTTTTCACGCATGCACAAATAGCCAAAGCATGTGACACAACCAATAAACAGACGATGATGGCCAAATATAGCAACAAAAAAGTAAAATAAATTGTACTGCAAGTTACGACAACAAATTACTCCCTTGTCTCGGATCATTGTTATAGCAAACGGTCATTTTTTCGATTTATTGAATAATTGATGTATTTTGATTAAATAAATATATATAGTTAGCGTTTTTTTTAATTTTTTAGAAAAAAGGATCAAAAGTAGTATTTGGAAACAAATAATTGTCATAAAAAGATTTTATAATTAGATATGGAAGGAAGTTGTACTTAGTTACCTCATTGACTCAAGTGAAGGAAGTTGATGTTGAAAATGAGAGAGTTGACACAATGGCACATCAAAACCTTCAACCCAATTGATATTTTGAGGGCCTCTTGTTATAGCTGTCCCAGATGGAGTTAAAGCAGGGGTACCCCAAAAGTATGTAATAGGACTTTCATTGCATGCTTCTTGTTTGGTCTCAAAAGACAAAGAAAATAGTTGTTTGGTTAAATCTTCAAGTTGTTCTAAAAGTGTTATTGGAACACCATGATTAACCAAACGAAATAGACCCCATTCTTTACAAGCCTCATCCAAGTTTTTGTGGTTTAAGGACTTAAGATCTATGATTGGAATTGGATCCGGGTTTTGAATAGGGTCATGACCCTTTATGTCATTTGGGTCGTGTAGGTTTTGGAGTTGGTTGTGGGGGAGGCGTAGAATTGGAGGGTATGAATCCATCTTGTTCATATTTGTGGTATGTTAAAAATTTGAGAAATGAAAATTTATTTGAAATAGAGGATTAGAATGATGAGGTGACTATCAAAACTATATACTATAGTACAAAATATATATGCAAGTAATTTATTCAAGTTTTTTTTTATCATAATAAAATCACTAGATTCTGATTAGTGGGCCAAAAACACGTGCAAGTTGACAAGTGTCCATTTGGCCCCATTTGCCAAAAGACCCAAAAAGATCTAGAGAAAGTCCTTGACTCCTTGTACGGTATGGGGTAGGAATTTCATTTTTCAATACAACCAAAATTGTTTCATTTTTCATTTTCAATTTTTGATGGACCTAAAAAAAATTTGTATTCTATCTTATAATAAAAAATAAATATAGTAATAAGGGTCTATCTCGATGTGTTTAACTCAGTTAATATAATCATCATATATAATGTGTTAAAATCAAAATTTAAACTATAATACATTTACTTATTTATCTTATAAAAAAATGGTAATAAAAGATTAGCATCACCAAATGAGCTATTTCATCATGGCAATTTGCAAATTACATGCCATCTTCATTCTAAAATTTGCCTCAAAATAGAAAACGAGCAATCAAAGAGTAGATGACATACGGTCTCCTCCGGTCCACAACTTATCATGCAAGAATTAACATCTACATCAAATAAAAAATTATATTGAAATGTATTTTATTTTTTTGTAAAGGCAATATGTCATTCAAAAATCTCCAAACAAACAAAATAAACATTCAACAAAATTATTTTATTTCAAATAAGACATAAAAATACATTGGTCATCAACTTCTCTCGTCATAGTCATAGCGTTAACAAAAGATACACCTCTTTAATATAGGATTTTCAAGGAATATGATTCCAAGTCCAAGAATCCTCAAGATTATACCGCAAAGAAATACCAGAACTAGTCAACTATTAAAGACCTACATTCCTAGCTCCATTAACTCACAAAATTAAAGGTCTCCTCCACCTCTGTCTCATATAGATTCTAAAACGTTCATGTTAAACATCTCAAAAAACAAATGTCTCTTTATCTTCGGATTAGAACCGTCAAAATAAACTAGTTTATATAGGTTGATCCGCCAATTTCGTTAAAATGTAGGGTTTAAATCTTAAAATATATATTTGAATTGTCGTTTAGACTTTTTAGTCCGACCCATTTATACCTGCATAAAATATGGACTTAACCGTATTGGTCGCAGACAACCCGCTATAAACATTTGTTTTTTATTATTTCTGAATCCAGTAGGAATGAAATGATAGAGGAGGAAAAAAATTATTTTACTATTTCTTATTTATTTTTATACGATATCATCTACAAGATTTTGCAGGTCATGGTAATGTTCCTGAAAATAAAAAAGAATTGTTCAATTTTTGGCATAATTCTTTAAGATATGTGATTGAGAGAATATTTGATATTTTTAAATCACGGTTCACAATTTTTAAATCAGCACTTCCATTTCTATTTAAGATACGCAGAGCTTGTGCTGGCATATGCACGACTTCATGATTTTCTTCGCAAATAATGTTGTTCAGATGAATTCTCAGTTTAACCTATTGACGAGCTATCATCTTCATCTTCAGTGCTACCAAATTACGAAGATAATAATTATGAACTCATTGTTCAAACACGAGAGCAGGAACAAACATATGCTAATTTATAGAGGACTAATATATGTTCAGATATGTGGAGAAATACTACTATTTAGAAAAACATAGATAAAATCATAGAAATCGTTAGTTTCCTTTTATTTAAAGATTTGATTTTTATTTTTGAAATTCATACAATCCTTAAAAATCGTAGAAATCTGTAATGTACTTTCAAATTTTAAAAGTCTGAATTATAATCCCATAAAACTTTTTGTTAAAGAATCTTGATCGTGAAAAAATCTTTTAAAAAAAGTTTGGGCTTGGACTCGGGCTGGAGAGTCTGGACTCTTCTAACAAATTCCATTCTTTCATTCTTCAAAATTTTCACTTTTTGATTTCTCTGTTTCTTCTTTCCTCAGTTCCGCAGCACAAGCTTCTTAGTTCAGGCAAAGCGACACCGTTTAACACAGGTTAACTTTCTTCATCTTAATCTCGTTATTAATCGTATAAATTTTCAATCAATTTTCTTACAATTTGTTCCTCATATTTGGTAATTGTCAATTTTTAGGTTTTCATTTTTGTTTACTATTATTTTGGCATTAAACATGGCATTGAATTTTTATGATGAGATGAGTTTTAGGGATTATTGAAAAGGTTCATGTTTGGATAAACAACTTATTTGCAGCTTATAGCATGATAAGTGCTTATGAATAAGTGATTTCTATAATAATGAATAAAATAAAAAGTTAAATTGTTTTTGTATAAGCAAGCTTATGTTTGAAGCACTTACGAAAATAAGTCGAAAACAGCTTATGAATGTGTCATAACTCATAAGTTGTTTACATAAGGTTTTCCAAATAGTCTTACAAAATGTATGTCAGCAAGCAGATAAGCTCTGCTTCACCTTAATTGTTATTTTAATAAGTAAAGTTATGTTCTTGTCCGAGTGGGAATAGCGTGTCTCTTCTGCATGTCTATCGGGTTTTGAAAAAATTGATTTATCTCATAAATAGATAGAGGTTGGAATTTCTTGAACGAATCACACTCCTTCGTATAGTAGGCCTTTAATATATTCCCTTAGAATCAACTGGTAGTAGTAGATTGGGTGGAAAAGTAGGAACAACTATTGTTAGGCGCCTTGAATTTATAGTTAATGTGTTAGTACTTAGTAATAGCGACACTAACCACAACTTTGATGAAATAATTAGATGAGTTTCACTGTCATAGAGAGTTCCTTTTGCATGGTTGTTAGCAGAGAAAGTTTCACACAGGTCATCCTCACGGCACTAATCAAAAAGTAGAATAATGATGTGCATTAAGTTCTGATAAGGCTGCTTATTTTTGGTGGCTTTTGCAGTTTCTTCAATTGATAAACGCAAACATAAACTTAAACTAAGTGACAATGTCTTTTAAATACTTCATGAGTGATGAGTATCTTAATCTAATGTTTATAAAAAAAAATGTTGGGAAGACTTGGTTACTGAACGAATAGATAGCTAAACATTTTTATCTATGAAAGTTTAACTGTCAAGAATTATTTGCAAAATGGAAGGATAAAGTATAACTGTATAATAATCGTTAATAATACTTGTTAATATATTGGAATGTTGATTCTAAAAACTTATGTCTTTATATTTGCATATCTTTAATTTGTTTACTGGCTAATTTGAGAAAAACTAGAGCAGGTCTGCTAGGCAGTAAGTTTGATAACACTTTTTTCAACCGTTGGGATGTTGAACTGTCATGAATCAAATTTTAAGAGGGAGGGCCACCTATTTAGAAATCATGGGGACTAGAATTCATTGATAGGTGCTGGCGAAATATTATATTCGAGATTCTGGATCGTTTTGCATGTTGTTTCTATGCTGCATAATGCATTGGGCTTGCCCATAGAATGGGTCTAAGTCTACCATATTTAATAGTGAATCTGATTTTTTTTAATACAAGTACAAACTCTGGCCTTGGCCCTGTGGGCTCTGGCCTTTTGGGGTGTTTTTGGGAGAGTTCACATGGATGAATAAGGAGTGGGTTCAATTTATCATCATTCCAGATTTTGTTTTTTATCAATTTTTACAGGGCGAGGTTTTGACTTCAATTTCATGCTTGCTGTATTGGTATTGGTTTATCTTTTAAATATCAGTTGTATTTCTTTTGGACTAATGATACAAAAATGAATACTGCATGAAGGGTAGAGTATGTTAGAGGTTTTCGGGTTTATGGTTGTAGTCAGTTGTATTAGACTATCTAAAGTTCCACCATCATGCATCAAACTGAAATTTTATATAAACTCTACTTACTTTCTGCCCCAGGGTGAGGTAAATGATGTAGGACTGTAGGTTATAATTGTTTGAACTATGTTATTGTTGAGAGGCAAAGCTTCCAAACATGATATTAGGCTTTTGAAGGTTTATGAGCTAGCTAGGATTGTTAGTCCTTTCTCTACCCTGATTTTGTGATATTCATCTTAGGAGAAGTGATAAAACAGAGTTTGTAGCCTACTGTGGGGTGGTAAAAGTGTCACTTTTGGTTAGCCTTATGTTATGTGGCCAACTTAGTCGGCGTCGCTGTGCCCCTTTATATTTAGCGTCCCATCGACTGGAAAATTGAAAGTTCTGTTTTTTTTTTTTTTTTTATTTATTTATTTTTAATATTGTTTTGGTAGTCGGTTATCTGTTATGATTAGTAGCTACTACCAGAATCCATGTTCTTATACATGAAAAGGTCGTGATCATGTTATAGCTAATGCGATGAAGCTTTCCACTGATTTATAATTCCCAAGATTGTAATGAAGCTATCCGAATATTTGGTTGCAAAATTTTATGTTATACTATATAGTTTTGCAAGAGTTATTGTGTTTTAGTTAGTATATTATGTTCAACTTTCAATTTTAGACAACACTAATTATTTTGTATACATTTCCAGCATCTAGCAGGTTGTTGAAAACATGGCCAAGCATCATCCTGATTTGATCATGTGCCGTAAGCAGCCAGGAATTGCTATTGGACGCTTGTGCGAGAAATGTGACGGCAAGTGTGTGATATGCGACTCTTATGTGCGTCCATGCACACTTGTGAGAGTCTGTGATGAATGCAACTATGGATCATTTCAGGGTCGATGCGTCATATGTGGAGGAGTAGGAATATCAGATGCTTACTACTGCAAGGAATGCACACAGCAGGAAAAAGATAGGGATGGTTGCCCCAAAATTGTTAATTTAGGGAGTGCCAAAACTGATTTATTCTATGAACGCAAGAAGTATGGTTTTAAGAAAAGATGAAGAGGATGTAACATGTGTATTTCTTCTATTAAACTTTTTACCCAATGTATGCCATAAGATGATTTTTACTTAAACCTTGTGCATGTAAACTTATATATCAGGTACAATCATTGTATGTTTAGTTACAATTATCATTAACCATTTTGTGCTTCAGGTCATAACATGCAAATTAAAAATGTTTGTTGAAAAGTTTGTGTAGTATTTCTTTTATTTTTGATTGTTATGATTATTGTTCCTTTAAGAAGTATGATTATTGATGAGGAGTAACTCATCTCCTTTCACCATCTGTGTTTTTACCATGATGTAAGTTCCACTCCTTAAGACTCCTTTTTAACATTTTCAACTCTTGTTTCAAAACAAAGCCTCCCCTTACCACACAATCCTTATAACCTGAAAGCTCAATTTTCTTCATCCATAGACAGAACAATAGGACAATGATCAGACAACTTCCGATTTAAAGCGATCTATAAACAATTAGGCCAACTTAAACGTCACTTTTTGGATAATTACGTGAATCCTCACCATGCAAAGGTAAGTCAATCAATGAAACATCATCTATAAAACTATTGAAAGTAGAATTTTTTTCCAATAAGGTAACATTTTTTTTTCCAAAAAAAGTGTTTGTCAAAGGTTGAATGTTTTCAGTCATACAATATATTTAAGTAAAAAATTCATTTTTAGATTCATTGAAAAATTTATGTAAATTTATGTATTTAGTACAAATTATAAAGTAAAATAATATCATATTTTTTTGACTCAATTTAATGTTATATTTTTTATTTAATCTATTTAATGTTATTTTTGTTACAAAAGGATGAATGTTAGGTAAGGCATCACATAAATTGATATTTTAATATTATTTTTGTTTGACTCAATTAATGTTAATTTTTTTTTTGAATAATCAATTTAATGTTAAAGTTAGGTAAAATTTTATATATAACAGTTCTTACTTCTTACAACAAATAATTTATATCAAAGACATGACTTTCATCACTCGGCTATGCTTGCTCGGGCTTTTACTCAGCTATGCAACCATGTGTTTTGCTAGGAACATGAACAAAGGTAATATGACTTGTTATTTATTTTTTTTATGTTTTTGTTTTGAATCTTATATAATAGTGGTATATTAATTTTAAATAGGGAACAAAAATATTTTATTTAATAACAAAATATTACAAATGTTGGTTTTGATTTTATACAGGGAACCAAAATAACCAATATCCACCTCGAGGTGAGTGATTACATCATTTTTATCATGATTTTATTTCATAATTCTTGTATTTGAGTTGTAAAAATCAATTTTTCCTATTCACATTTATTTTAAATATTTTTTTTGACTAAATTTAAAATATTTTTTTACAATTTATGTTTTTGTCTTTTGATTATAACATAGTTTTTTTTGCTCTTTTTGAATAAATAATGATTTTTATAATGTATGTGCTCCATTACAACCTTAAATTTTTTATTTCAAAATAAATATATATTATATAAATATTAATTAGTAATGATTTTAAACAGGGAATCAAATTAGTCAATACGATATAGACGATTATGGACCTCCAGGGCCTAATCCGAGACATGATCCCCATCATCCTCCTCATTCACCTCAAGGTGAGTGGCTATATCATATTTATGATATTTACGATCATGATATTATTGTTTATGATTCTTTTATATTTGAATTCTAAAAATCAAATTTTCATATTAACATTTATTTTAGATATTTTTTGTCTTTTTTTGTTACAATTTTTTTCATAATTTTTTTTGTTACAATTTTATTCTTTTGTCTTTTGACTAATCGGCATATCTCTTCTCTTTCAAATAAAAAATGATATGTATTATGATCTGTCAAACAAATTATTTGACTTTCAATATTATCATATTATTTTATATTTTAAATTTAAAATTAAAATAAGAATAAAAATAATGATTTTAAACAGGGATTCAAATTAGTCAGTACGACATAGACGATTATGGACCTCCGGGGCCTAATCCGAGACATGATCCCCATCGTCCTCCTCATTCACCTCAAGGTGAGTGGCTATATCATACTTATAATATTTATGATCATGATATTATTTTGTTGATTCTTTTATATTTGAATTCTAAAAATCAAATTTTTATATTAACATTTATTTTAGATATTGTTTTGTCTTTTTTTGTTACAATTTTTTTCATGATATTTTTCATAATTTTTTTGTTACAATTTTTTTTCATAAATTTTTTGTTACAATTTTATTCTTGCCTTTTGACTAATCGGCATATCTCATCTCTTTCAAATAAACAAAGATGTATATTATGATCTGTCAAACAAATTATTTGACTTTCGATATCATCGCATTATTTTATACTTTAAATTTAAAATAAAAATAAGAATAAAATAATGATTTTAAACAGGAAATCAAATTAGTCAATATGACATAGACGATTATGGACCTCCAGGGCCTAATCCGAGACATGATCCCCATCATCCTCCTCATTCACCTCAAGGTGACTGGCTATATCATATTTATAATATTTATGATCATGATATTATTTTGTTGATTCTTTTATATTTGAATTCTAAAATCAAATTTTCATATTAACATTTATTTTAGACATTGTTTTGTCTTTTTTTGTTACAATTTTTTTCATAATTTTTTTGTTACAATTTTTTTCATAAATTTTTTGTTACAATTTTATTCTTGCCTTTTGACTAATCGGCATATCTCTTCTCTTTCAAATAAACAATGATGTATATTATGATCTGTCAAACAAATTATTTGACTTTCAATATTATCGTATTATTTATACTTTAAATTTAAAATTAAAATAAGAATAAAAATAATGATTTTAAACAGGAAATCAAATTAGTCAATATGACATAGACGATTATGGACCTCCAGGGCCTAATCCGAGACATGATCCCCATCATCCTCCTCATTCACCTCAAGGTGAGTGGCTATATCATATTTATGATCATGATATTATTTTTTATGATCGTTTTATATTTAAATTCTAAAAATCAAATTTTCATATTCACTTTTAAGTGGTGTGGATATTGTATAAACTTTTTTTTGGTTACACCAGTAATACATTGTTTAAACTTACCATCGTCCAAAATTTAAAGACATACTTGACTTGCATTAATATGATCAAAGTAATTTTTTTGTTTATTTTTTCAGTGTACCCAAAGAGGCAGATTATTGTGGACAACTATGAAAGAGTCTTAGAACCATCCAAAGTTCATTGAGTTCAATTATATTATTCTCAATATGTTATGGAAATCAATCATGTGAAAAAAATAAGCCATGTATTTAAAAAATGAAAACAAATGATTAATATAATCATTATTATAATGCATGCATAGTTGTTTGTTTTGTGTTAACCTTCAAACTAAGAATTGTTTGTTTATTTTCAAAATGGAACTCAACAAATTTTCAACTGTTAAACAAAGTTAAACTTGTGATAGAAATCTTCACCCAATTTTTTTTATCTCAGATCATACCTCTAATGTAAATGCACATTCGAAGAATAAATGAGAAGCGTTTTCCTTATTTCACTTCTAAACGAATAAAGTATCTTCAATTATTCTCGTGCATTAGAGAAATGAAGACATTACTTAGAAATATTTTAGGTAAAGTGACTCACGAAAATAATTTTTTGTTGTCATTTTTATGTCTTTAGAGTGTCTCGATTTGTAGAGATACTCATAACAAATAACGAAGGAATACAACCCTCAAATTTTTTTCTAAAATGTTTAATATGAAACAATGCTTATAGTTCACTCTTGTTCTAAAAAAAAAATGCAATACTAAACCGAGAGACAAATTATTTCAAACTAACCAATACATATCCTTTCAAGTATAATCCAAATAGACAAATACTAATCCATCACATAGCCCACACTTTTTGGATCTTATTTTCTTGGCTCACTTTCCACACCCAATCTATATATTTTGTGATGCATATCTTCCATCTCATATATTCAAACACACACCATACTATAAAAAAAATAAAAAACCAAAAAGAATCCATCAAAAACTCATTTGAAGTTAAGACCAAAACCATAACTAGAATAACTAACATGTCTTGGTTAAGAAACCTCTCAAAATTTTCCAACATTAAATCATCTCAAAGACCCAATAAAACAGACCCATTTTTTCTTTTACCATCTTTCACTTTTCTCTCCCATTTTAGCTCCCAACCCATTGAGGAAAAGCCTAATGTTAAGCCTGTTGAGTATGCTTCAAGTTTGGAACCAACAAAGTCTTTTGAAAAACCAAGAGTGGTTGTGCTTGGTTCAGGTTGGGCTGGATGTAGACTCATGAAAGGATTGGACACTAATGTTTATGACATTGTTTGTGTCTCACCTAGGAACCATATGGTTTTTACTCCTCTTTTGGCTTCCACTTGTGTTGGAACTCTTGAGTTTAGATCAGTTGCTGAACCTATTGGAAGAATCCAACCTGCTATTTCTAGGGAGCCTGGTTCTTATTTCTTTCTTGCCAATTGTACTTCCATTGATGCACATAATCATACGGTGTGCTAAGTCTTAACTCGATATTATATCTGTTCTTTTTTATAAGAGACATTTCACTTTTTAGATTCATTTAATAACTGACGTATATCGGTATATGGTCTATAATATATGGTCTTATAATATAGACCAAATACATAGGTTATTCAATAAATCTATAATATATGGTCTACCTTAAGTGATAGAGAATATTTTACTTACTAAATTGAACATTTTTCCCCCATTCATTGGATTTTGAACTCAAATTTATTTATTTCTTTTACTCCAAGAAACAAATAGTATGATACTAATTTTGGCCGGAATGTTGGTAATTGCAGTGTGGCTTATATGGAAAATTTTGTATTTGATGTTTGGTTTTGAAGGTGCACTGTGAGACTGTAACTGATGGAGAACAAACAATAGAGCCTTGGAAATTTACAGTCTCGTATGATAAGCTAGTAATTGCATTAGGATCACATCCTGCTACTTTTGGAATTCAAGGAGTCAATGAACATGCCATTTTTCTTCGCGAAGTTTATCATGCACAGGAAATTCGTCGGAAGTTGCTCCTCAACTTGATGTTATCTGACGTTCCAGGTTTGCGGCTTAATTGAGCACTTATATCATATAACTGGTTATGTAGTTATGTATAAGCTATTTCTATAATAAAAGATAAAAAAGTCAAACTAGTTTCATATAAGCTATAAGCTGTTTTCATAGGCTAACCTGGAGAGTTTATGTGAATAAGCTACAAGTGTTTATGCCAGTAGTAGATAAGATCAAATAAGTTAATCCAAGCAGACCCTTAATCTTAGCATGTTAGGAAAATTTATTGTTGAGTCATATGACAGTTACTTTCTGTTCATCACTTTTATGTTTTACTTGGATACAGGAATTTCAGAAGCGGAAAAACAAAGGCTTTTGCATTGTGTTGTTGTTGGAGGTGGTCCTACTGGAGTTGAATTCAGTGGTGAACTTAGTGATTTTATTATGAAGGATGTTCGTCAAAGACATACTCATGTAAAGGATTACATTCGTGTTACTTTAATTGAGGTACGTTCAATAGCATTTTTATGTTGTAGTAAATTACCATTTTTCTATGTCAAAGATGTCTTTTACTTTTGTTCTAAGGAAACTTATGTTGTTAATCAATTTATTCATGTCCTATTAGGCAAATGAGATATTGTCGTCTTTTGATGACCGACTCAGGCTCTACGCTACCAAGCAGTTGACTAAGGTAAGCTATAGTTATATCTTGATAGAGGCATTTTTGCATTTTGAATGATTCATACCAGTAAAAGTTTAACATGATTCATTAACATATTATCTTTAGGTGTTTTTGATTGGTTGTCTTGTGTCACTAGACGCTACTTTTCTACATGAATTACGTCTTTCACATTCCGATGATAATCTTCATGATAGTAGTACTGTTTGAGTTAAAAAACTAGTAGTTGTTAAAGTTTTCTATATTAGTTTTATATTTTCCAATATTGTAGTTTATCTCAGTCAGGAGTCCGTCTTGTTCGTGGCATTGTGAAAGATGTTAAGGCTCAGAAGATTATCTTAAACGACGGTACTGAAGTTCCATACGGTTTGTTAGTATGGTCTACTGGCGTTGGTCCATCACCAATTATTCAATCTTTGGATCTCCCAAAAGCTCCTGGTGGAAGGTTAGTCTCATTACTAAACATTGTTACACTCACTTCATTTCACTGCCATGTAATGAAAGAAGTCTCAAAGAAAATTTTGAATGTTCTTTTCTCATAGGATTGGTGTTGATGAGTGGCTTCGTGTTCCTTCGGTACAAGATGTGTTCTCAATAGGTGACTGCAGTGGATTTGTTGAAAGTACTGGAAGACAAACACTTCCAGCATTGGCCCAAGTAAGTGATATTTAAAGAACTGAAAGATCAGCATTTTCTGATACCAAATAGGCCCTTTAGTAGTGTTGCTAGTTTCGACTTTTCCAGAAAGTTAGTTATCGGCCAATTGATGCATTTCCATTTGGATTTCAAAGGTGGCAGAGAGACAAGGTAAATATTTAGCAAGTATGTTGAACAAAATTGGTAAAGCAGGCGCAGGCCGTGCAAAAAGTGGAAAAGAAATAGAACTTGGAGATCCATTTGTTTACAAGCATCTTGGAAGCATGGCAACTATTGGAAGATACAAGGCTCTTGTTGACCTTAGACAAAGCAAGGTAATTAATATTAAATCACCATTCAAGAGCTTTAAAAGCTTTAGTGTTGTTACTATTATTATACCTTACCAACCAAGCTCACGCAGGAGGGAAAAGGAGTAGCACTAGCAGGAGTTCTGAGTTTTTTTATTTGGCGTTCGGCTTATATCACACGCGTCGTCAGCTGGAGGAACAGATTCTATGTATTTATCAACTGGATTACAACTCTTATATTCGGCCGTGATATAAGCAGACTATGAACAAAAGAAGTGGGAATAACAAAGAGGTAATTGATGACCGGGCTTGAACCTTGAAGGACAAGTAAATGAAAATTGCATTTTGAAACCAATGAAGATTGTTTTATTGCATCTCACCATCCTAAGTCCTTTTGTACATATTTAAAACCAAGAAATCATTTTTCATGTTCATAACTAAACTACTCATGATATGAGTGATCACAATGAAATAAATTTATTTAACTACATGTACATAATCTCTTTTTGTTCAATATTGTGTTAGAACAAATCATTATTTAGAGAGTATAGAATTTACTATTATTCTTGACAAATCAAAATATCTTGAAGAGGGATGATGATCTTGAAGTTTTCTTCTGACTTCCCAACCAGTGCTGCATATGGACTCCAATAGCATCCAAGTACATGCTACTCCTCCCATGAAAACCAACCACTTTTCCTTCTGTTGTAGTTGAAGTGAAAAATTTCCCTACTTCATCACCAAATGGACCATACTTTCCTCTACTAGTATGGAAAGTCAGTGACTTAATGACTATAGCCTGTTCGTCGGTAGAAATCGTACCGTGATAGCCTGATATGCAAGACAGAACCTCATTTGGATACTCCAATTTTATCTATAAACACAATGTAGGCATCATTAGTAAGACTAACAATGTATAAGCAGTGTTAGAAATCATGAATCTGCTTTAGAAGAATATTTATACCCTATGTGAGGTGTTTCCTCCATTACCACCATGCTTCACAGACCATACAGATTGCTTATTCCTGTCGTACTCGATTTGAATTGAGCAAATTCCTTCTGGTGATTTTGTCAAATAAATCTGCTTAATATCAGAAAACACTCCATCATCCCATGGTCTACCTCCATCTCCGCCCCATGGACCTGGTCCACATGGAGCTGGTTCTTTAATCACACCGCGAGGAACCTATGATATACATGATTAACGGTTAGATTGGTTATTTTGTATTCTACAAAAAGTTATGTATCTGTTAAAATAACAGTTCGTATCATTTGATAACGTCCTATTATTATATATACGATAACAGTTGTGTTATTTGAACATGAAAATATAGAGACGACGTGTGTAACACAGGAAAGGTGATATATCAAAGAATTAGCATAAAATGATTTAAGAAATACCTCTTCAAGTGGTGCTTCTTTGGGAAGTACAAGTTTGGTTGGCCATTGAACACTTTTTATTTCACTAATACTTGGTTCTCTTGAGATGATTTCCTTGGAGGGAGATGTTGGCACCGGAACTATTACTTTTCCTTCTATCACATGTACACCAAGAGCATCTAGAAATAAACCTTTTCTACCATGAATCCCAACCACCTTTCCTTCTTTCATCTTTGTTGTGAAATAAGTTCCATTTTCATCTCCAAATGGTCCATAAGACCTTTTGGTAGTGTGGAATGTAAGTGACCTTATAGTAGCAGGCCCCATGTACATCAAAGATCCATAATAGCCTGATATATGTGTTAGGACTTCATATGGAAAATCAAATATCATCTGCAAAGTTATGCATAAAAATCATTAGGCCCCGTTTGGATAAACAACTTATTGTTACAAAAAGGGCTTATTAGCTCTTAGTATACCTTTTCATGTTTAAATCCACCAGCTCCACCGTGTTTGTGTCCCCATACAGCCTCTCCATCAAGATCATACAAAACTCTTATCCACACAATTCCAATGTTGCGCGAAAAATCAATTTGCCTGATTCCAGTGTAAGGTCCATCATCAAATACATATCCACCATTACCACCCCAAGGTCCATATGTGGCCACATCATCAACTATTGATGGTGTCTTCACCATAGAAACTATCTGAAGTAGATAAAGATTCTCAGTTTCACATGTTGCAAACAAACACCAAAGCATAAAAGTTAAGAAGAACATTAAGGAACATTTTGTCTTACCTTTTCTTTTGGTTCAATATTGTTAGTTTCTTTAAAAGTGAGAATCTTCTTGGTTGGTGAAGCTTTGCTAGAAAAACCATCTTTCTGTTTTACAGCAACAACAATATCAAAGCCTTGGCTAACACTTCCTTGTATTACAGAATAACCAACGCTGTCATTAGTGTTACTCATTTGGTTGTGTGAATTTGACAGTGTTTTGGATGGTTTTGGCTGCTGATAGGACCTCAGATGGACTCCAATGGCATCTATGTGCCAACCATACCTGCCATGGAATCCAACAATCTTGGCTCCAGTCACTGGCAAGGAAAAGTATGTTCCTTGTTCAACTCCAAATGGTCCATACATTTTCTTGTTACTCTCAAAACTCAATGACCTTATGAAGATTGGTCCCCATTGGTTTAAGCTACCATAGTATCCATCAATGGATGTTAGGAACTCATTTGGGTAATCAAGCATGATCTGCACCATAATCATATATGTTTAATGTTAGATTAATTAATTTAATTAAACAATGGTTGGTCCGGTGGTGAAGGCTTGAGACTTTGGATCAGTGTGCTCCTCTTAAGGTCTCAGGTTTGAATCCTCTCAGTGCCTCTTTTGTGTTGGACCCTCCGCTAGTTAGCGGTGGGATTGGTGTCACTCAGATTGAGTCATTCTATTCTATTATGCATGATGAGATGTCCCTACTCTCACGCGTCTAGTCATTAGTCTAAGAGCATGGAAAAATTACCTTGTCAATTTTATGGCCTCCACTCCCACCATGCTTGAGTGACCAAACAGAATCTCCTTCCTTATCATACTCAATTTGAATGGAGTCAATTCCATCTCCATGAACTATCACCAATTGCCTTATTGTTGAATAAACACCATCGTCCCAACTGTATCCTCCACTGCCTCCCCATGCTCCAATTGATACTGGTTTCTCCTCTAAACTCTGCACTCAAAAACATCATTTGATTCAAAGGTGTTAAAAAAAGTGGTAAAAAACCTATGTAGTTAGTTTAACACATAATTTTGCAATAAAAAAAATGCATTGATTTATAAGCATGCATGCACTACCATCTTGTTATTTCCTTTGTGATTATACTTAGAGAAGTTGAAAAGAAGGCTGCAACTATAAGTGTTAAAATATGGCTAACTTGGAGAAGAATTAAGAGGAATTTATGGCAGCAAAAAGTGAAGTTTATGCTTGACAGTAGATTATGAACAAGATGTTAATTTAGAGTCCACCATGGAAGGAAAGAGTTGAAAGGTAGAGGAATCAGGTTCCATGTTGAATCAGTCTCATGTTTCTTATAAGTTCATTTACATGCATTTGTGTAAGTGTCACTTAGTGTTTTCCTACAATATTATTCTCCATTTTCAGCACAATATAAAATTCTGTTTATGAAATGGAATGAACTTTTCATGTTATCTTAAATTCTCCATTTGGAATATAGAAATTAAGGTGCATACCAACTATGCAAGTTGAGCTGGAAAATAGAATCTCTTAGTGGTATGTTTTGTTTACTGTGCTTACATTAATCAAATGCATATTCTGCTACCTTCTTAGATGTTCAAGAGTCTAGTAAGTTTTCTTGAAATTGAAATTCATGTTGATGATGCTGATGAAAATTGGTTTATAAGTAAGTTGGTTTATTTTCATGCTTTGTTTTTGGTATTAACCTTCTAGTTTCCAAGATAAATAGATTATGGTAATACATAATTTGACTAGAAAGTAAATAAAGTTTGATCAAATATTGTTCGAACTCGGTACTAGTGGTTGATTTGATCTTCCCCAAAGATGTTAATATCTTAAGATTTTTGATGTAAATGTACAAACTCACTGATATGGTTGCTCTTAGTTCAGTGTGATAGTTCGACTTAATATTTTACACTCCCCATAATTCCCAACAAGAGACATGGTTGAGCCTTTTTAAGCATGGTGACAAACTACTATGGTTTATAACAAAAAAAAAAGATAGTCATGATATAAAAATGTGACAAACTGCTAATAAAGAAAAAATTTAACCATAACTTCTTTAGATGACTTCATTTTTTTCCCCTTATAAATTTCTTCTTTTTTACTTCCCTATGTACAATTATTACAAACATGGAAATTAAAATGATGTAGACATTCTATGATAAAAGATTAAAAGTTACAAAAAAAATAACAAAAGGAAAAGTAAAGGAACAAACATGCCATAAGCCCATAAGTGATATAAATGGGCTGAGTTTGAGTTTAAAAGTGAGAGAGAAAAAAGGATTTTGGGTCCATTTGATTTATTTTTTAATTTTTTAAATCTCATTGAAGTTCTAATTAGGTTCATGTGTAGATTATTCTTAAAAAATAAAAATAATTTATATATTAAAAATGAAATACTTATTTTAATTAGCTTTTGAAGGAAATTATTTTTAAAAGAATAGGAAGAAGAACATAATTTATGGAGGCTATACTTTTCTAACCATATTTATATACAAATATTTTAACGTATATAATTTTCAACTTGAATATCTTTTCAACCATGAGTTATACTGTATTAAAATTTTCTAAAGTAACTTTGAGAGACGTCCGTTCTATAGTTAAATCGTGAGTCCTAAATATCATAACTGGGAGAAATTTCAATCAAATATTCACATGTATGTTTCTCTCTTGTCAACTCATACACTAAAATATATGTAGCCTATACGTCGATCTTAATTTCTGTGAGTCGGTTAAGAAGTTCACATGAGCCTCCATCTTCACAAATACTCCCGCACGTCTAAAAATATCAAAAAGAACATCCCTCAAAATGTCATGTATTGAGATCTAGCAAGTGTTAATTAAGTCTCACATTGGTTGGAAGAGTTAAAGTTGAGCAACATATAAGTGATATAACTCATAATCCAATGCCTTAAAATTTTTGATGAAAGAGTAGTGTCAAAGTCACTTGTATGATTGCTCTTAGTCTAATGTGTTGATTCAACTCAGTAAGACTCCCCTTGATAGCCCAACATCATGCCTTTATTTGAAGTTTGTAAGCTCCCAAATTGTATGTTCCTCAAATGTACCCAAACACATCTTATGACATGAAAATAATTGAACCATGTGATGCGATATATGATCATAGTTTTTCTATTCTGAATTGAATTTGAGTTGTTTGAAAATACTCAAAAATTAATTTGTCTTGGTGTCATGTCAAAGTTGACTTCCATATGTTGAACAATTTTACTAAAAATAGCACTCATCAAAATATGTAAAATTTTAGAAAATATGTTGTCCTTACTAGTGAAATTGCTAAAATTGATCAATTTTTTAAAATATTAAATATATTTCAAAAAGTAATCTTAAACATTCAAAACTCTCCCATTTAAAATCCTTCCAAACCGAGACCATAAAGTAGGAGAAAATACAAGCATGTAGAGGAACAAAGTGAAAATCAAGTTGGCATTGGTTTGTTAATTTCTCCAACAAGTTAGGCAATGGGACCAATTTATCACAAAAATGAGGAAGAAGGAAAGCACTGCCAAATGTTCTTTTGGGTGGCAGGACAAGTTACAAAAGATAGTTGTTTTACTTTATGGCTGCACCGATTAAATAAAGCGGAAAGACATGTTTGAAGCAAGGTTCAAAGACATATATACTTTTTATTCTCCCAAAAGATACTCATTTAATTCAATATAAAATAAGGACCAAAAAATAAATAATTGGATGCTTGCTACTAGTAGTAGTAGAATTGGAATCTTTTACACTACACTAGATTTCAATAATAATAGACACCAACAACTAAAATGTACATGAAGATCTTAACTATTAGTATAATATTGTTTATATTTTGGATGGATCTAACAAGTCTATAATGACAAAGCCACTCATATACTATATATTAGGAGTATATTAATGCGTAAGCAAGTATATATTAAAGTGTTAACTACTTTTTTTGTTGACCACTAAATTATCAGAAGAAGTTCTAATGATTTAAATTTGGCTAAGAATTGTTTCTTCTAAAAATTGAAATTAAACATTTTAAACAATTTGTTTTAAAAAGAGTACATTTATCATTTGAATTTAATATTTTAATTAAATATTAGTAATTTACATTAATAAAGTGTAAGATGTTTTTTCATTAAAAACATTAATAGAAAATGTGATCACATGACCAACAATGAATTGATTCAAGTGGTAAGGGTTTTGATTCTCTTAAACATGTGGTCAGAGGTTTGATTTTTTACTCATATGTATGCAGAAAATTTGATTGGGAGGGAAAAATCCACCTTATGTGCTCCACAAATTTCTCAATGATAATTAGTCATCTGTTACATATGTGAAAACTTCGTACCAATATTATGGTAATAAAAAAAAAGTGATCACGGAGAGCAACATAACCAGAGATTAACAAAATATTCCAAAGACTAGACTATACCAGCCTAACTGCTTTTGGAGACCCAAAATAATGCGAATAAAATATTACAACACCCCAAGATGTCATTAAATAACCAAAAATGTATCAGTAATGAAGATTTTAGTATCAAACAAGTGAACTACTACGAATCAATGACAGAGTAAACTCAAGGATTATTTTTGGATCGAGACCCGGGTATCCACCGCCTAACGTAATGACTATTATCTCGCTAGATTGGAGGCACCTCGATGGGTGGGATAGCTGGCCCAAAGATTTAAAGCTATTTCATACCCAAAGTGAGGATCCAACCTCGACTTTTAGTTAAGGGAGAATGAGCTCCAACCGTTCAACCACACCTCTTGGGTCGGTAAACTCAAGGATTTGATGTAACATATAATGAAGTTAATGTTTCAAAAAAAAATAACGAAATAAATTTCTATATATATGTACAGATGGAATAATTTTTGACAATTATTTTTTAAAAATATGAATAAAAGAAGTTTACGGTGTTGATACTAATAAGATATTGATTGAAAATACTTAAATTGTTAGATTACCAAAAAAAATTATCTATTTTTAAATTTTTATTTAGAACAAACTCTCACATAAAAAAAATTCTTCATTCCCAAACGTGCTGAAAAAGAAACATTAACAACTTTCACAATAAAGCATAGAGAGAACTTTGTCAACATCTCAATGTCATGGTGTCAAACTCTCAATCACTTTTTTTTTTCATGGTAGCAGTGTGATCTAGTCTTTACTTGTACTCTTTAGTTTCTCCAAAAATTGTAAGAAAGAAAGAAGTCTAGAGAAATTTATTAGCCAATTTAATCTAATGAAACATTTGATGCAAAAATATCTTTTAATGAATATATTCAATCAAAGATTAATTGAAGAATATTATAACCCAAGAAAATCACATAGACATTCTCAATTGCAAGATTAACTCTCATAATCTCAGAAAAATAGCATCAACATACCAAGATTTTCTTGTTCAAAAAAAAAAAACATTACCAAGATTCAGGGCAAAAATATCAAGGTTCTCAACAAAATTGTTTTTGAATATGCTTGTACAAGCGGCTTGCCCTAAATTGCCTAAAATTAAAGAAGCATCATCATTTGTGTTACATTTAACTCAACCTTGCATCAATCACTTGTTAGTATGACTTTTGGTACTTTAATTTTAGGATGATTTTGCAAAGGGTCACGAGATCACTTGTTAGTATTTTTTTTGTCATTACTATCCGGTCTATTAGATCGACTAATTTGGAACAAAACGAGTTTCTGAATCAAGTAGTTACACTCCTCTACCAAGCGTAGTTGCGGTTGCGGGAATCAAACCGTAGTACTTCATATTAAATTTAGCGTGAATCATCACTATACCAACTAACGATTAATATTTTCTTTTTCTTTTTATAAATGGTGTTATTTCAAATAGTTATGGCAACTTTAATTTCAAAATTAATATTTATGAGTTGCATATCTCCCATCTATAAACCTTTTTTCTCTTTATTAGCCATTAAAATATGGGTTACATATCACTGTGCCTAACAAATTGAAACACATGTTTTCTACATACAAGTACAACATACCGTGTGAAGTTAGGAACAAAACAAATGATTTTGTTTTACGGCTGAGTTTTAATGGCACCCTAGACATCTCTCTGAAAACATCATCAAATACGAAAACTATAAACTCTTTTTCTTAACGCAAACTATAAAATTTGGAAATGTAGCTGATAAAGACAAGCCAATAAATTTGTACACATCTAATTATCTAAATCGAACTTTAAATTGATATTTGTTTGTTAAGGTTGTGTATGGTACCGTCTTTTTTAGGTCTAGAAGCTATTTTAAATCTAAAGTTGATATTTAGAATTTTAAAAATAAAGTTAAATTATTGATAAATATTTTTCTATTTCACTTATAAATGTAGTTCAGTTAGTAGTCCGAAATATAAAGTTAAATTTTGAATAGTGATGATAATAACAATGATTTGGTGGTTGAGGTGGATGAAATTGGGAATGAAGTGATAAGGAGGTCAGAAGTTCGATTTTTATCCACAACAAAAACTAACAATACTAATTATTATCTCTCTAACTCAGGTCAGGGGTCTTTGTATGATTTTTCTATCTCTTACAATTTGTTTATAAATTGATTTTTCGGAAGAATAACACCGATATACAAATGATTTTAGATTGAGCATTTTTGGAAGGACCTGTTACCACCGTACAATAAATTTTTGAGACTCTCATAAATTGGAAGCACAACTCCACAAGTTCGGATGGACATGTTGATTTTCGACCCTATTTTGTCTGTTCGGGACGAGTTCTAACATTAAAGTTGTTTCAGTCTCCTTTAAAATATAGTTACAAATATCGAATTGTATAGTTCTTTCTACTAAATTTGACGTCAATCACCACCAAATAACTTAACATTTTTGGTTTATACTCAATCTTATTTCTATCGTACATATATAATTTATCTTTACAAATCAAAGAGTGTCACTCTTCATAAATTTATTTTAGGTCTCCTTTTTACTCTATGTAATTTTACCCAATATGAGCGATGTGTGGTTTTTTTTTTTTTTTTTTGAGAATTTTACCCAATATGAGCGATGTGTGGTTGATCTTGCTTTATCAAGACCGGTCACATTTAATGCTAGCTCTTCATAACATAATTTTTTATTTTCATTATAATTTTTTATTTCAATGGTTATGTTATTATTTATTATTCCCTCCGTTTTTAAATAACTTTTATTCTAACAAAAAAATTCTCCTATTAAAATAGCAGATTTTGTGGGTTATTTTTCCTTTTCTATTATTGTTTAAATTACACTATCTCTCCAATAAATTTAAGTTAATGAAAGAAAAATGGTATAATTTAAGTTAATGAAAGAAAAATGGTATAATTTTGACAAGTTATAATTTTAATTCATCAAATAACATTTAAAAAGAAACAAATTTTTTTATTACTAAAATGACAGTTATTTAAAAATGAAAGGAGAATTTCTTAAAATTTTTTTGACACATTGCTTCCTAAGTCTATACATCTAAATAACGTATCATACTAAAATAAGTTTTCTTAGCAAACTAAGTGTAGACCATTTTTCTTAGAAAAATTCTTTGATAAATATAAGATTATCACAACTTACATAAATGATTGATGATAAACATTTAACAATTTAAGTACCCCAAGTAATTTCTCTCTCGCCATATACATCTCCATAGTTAGTAGTTAGTACGTTTCCATAATTAGCATATATTCATACTTATATTGTTTGTTGTTTGTTTCTCTCCACGTAGGCCTTATACTTTTAGACCATAGAAATTCAGCCATTTCTTTATACACATCTAATGTATCTTATAGGAGGTTGTCATAGATTCGTTCAATAAAGGTATAATAACACCAAAAAACAAAGGGTAAAAAGAGTAAATTATTTAATGAAAACATACACAGTACAAACTAATAAATTAATTTTTTTACTAAATAAACAATATTCATTCATTTAAATTGAAAGATCACATCTATGCAATACAAATTCATAATTGTTAAAATAAAAAGAATGAATTTGCGAACAAACTCACAACATCTATGTTAATAGCATAAACCGGCAAATTGCATAAATAGTTAACTATATTGAAGTGTTCAGAATGTCCATGTCTCTTAATCTGTAGCGTTGATGACACAAAAGTCATTGATTTGAACTGCACTATATCAACTTTAATCCTTTAACCTGAAACAAATAAATACCGCACAAAGGGAAAAAGAAAACACCGCACTAAGACGGAAAAACTAAATGCACCACACCGGAAATTAAACAAACAATGTTGCACTATAAGACGATGAAATCACAAAAATACTGGAAAAAATACCAAATATGTGAAAATCACATTTATTTAACTATAATAGAGAACAAAAATATTTAATAAATTAATGTAAATAATAAGAGTTTGAACCCTTAAAGAAGTGATCAGGGTTTGATCCCTAAATAATACTACTAGAAACTTAAGAATGAACAAATTTTTTGAAACAATTTTTTTTTTGGTACAATTGAAACAATTTTTTTAGCTATGACAATACTACTCATCATAATATTAATCTATATAAACTTAATTCAGTTGAGATGTATATCATATTTTATATATAAAACCGAGGTTGAACTCCGAATATTCACTATGTTCGATACAAAATAAATAGTGTAAGAGTTTGAATTTTTAAACAAGTGATTTTTTTTCACCACTAATATCTAATTTACTGAACCGATTAATCTAATTTGAAACAAGTTATGACATTAAGTAATTCTAGTCTCCTCCTAAACGTAATTGCAAAATATCGAACCACCAGACCAACTAACATTTGATAAAATAAAACTCAATTTTTTTGATGCAAAATAAAACTCAATTATTCTTTTATTTATTCTCTGATTCTTAAGAAAATGAAGTACTCAATAGTCAAGAGTGAAATTCAATTATAACCACTACTCTTTTATTTTTTTGGTTACAACCACTACTCTAATTAATTTGAAAGAAAAAATAATTGGTATTAAATAATAATAATAATTAATTAATTAATATTGATGATGTTACTTTATTTCGGTTATATATATGGGACCCGATTTGTACTAAAAGAATTCATCAAACAATACATCTAGGTTTGTACACATCTTACATTACATCTCTCTCTCTAGCTATAATAATATTCCCTTCTTTTCGATCGAGCCTCCATACCACACCACACCACAAACAACAACATTGTTAGCAGAGACCAAACAACACAACAATGGTTGTTCAAGAACCAAATACTCTGCTACATGTTGGTAATGGTGATGTTCTTCTTGATGATTCCAAAAAACAACAACATTTTGATCCTAGTGCACCCCCACCATTTAAGATTGCTGAGATTCGTGCTGCCATTCCTAAACATTGTTGGATTAAGAATCCATGGATTTCTCTTAGTTATCTTCTTAGAGATATTTTCATTGTCACTGCATTGATTGCTGCTGCTATTCATTTCAATAATTGGATCTTTTGGCCTTTTTATTGGATTTCTCAAGGCACAATGTTTTGGGCTCTTTTTGTTCTTGGTCATGATTGGTACGTTATTTCTTTCTTTAAATCATTTTTCATTTTCATTAATCATTCAATGTTTATGCTAATTAAATTCAATTAATTCTCTTGATTTGTTTTGATTTTACAGTGGCCATGGAAGCTTTTCTAATAGTGTTGAGCTCAATAGTTTTGTGGGCCATATTTTGCATTCATCAATTCTTGTACCTTACCATGGATGGTTGGTTTATTTTATTCTTTATTTATAATAAGATGCTTTTCTTTTTCATTTTATTCTTTTTAAGATTCTTAATTTTCCAAATCTGATTTGACAATCCAAAAATGTATTTTTTATTTTTTTGCAGGAGAATCAGTCATAGAACTCACCATCAAAACCATGGACATGTTGAGAAAGATGAATCATGGGTTCCTGTATGTGTTTTTTTCACGCATATTTGAATTTTGAATGAATTTGTCAGAATCACGACGAATTATAGTCATTTTTCAAAATTTTCAATTTGAAAATCTAAATGTATAAAATAGCATAATGAATATGTCAGAATCACGACATTTCACCGTCATTCTGCTATTCTGCCATTCCCATAGTGATTTTGACAAATCTAGTGTCATATGAAACATGCATGTGACTAATCTAAGGATGTGAATTTCTGACATTATTTTATGTGTCTTTGTCTAATGTCCCAGTTAACAGAGAAGATGTACAAGAGTTTAGACAACATGACAAAAACAATGAGATTTACTTTTCCTTTTCCAATCTTTGCATACCCCTTTTATTTGGTAAGAGATTCCTTAACAAAAGTAATAGTATTACATTTTCTATGTTATGTTCTACTTATAATTAGAAATAATAATAATAATAATAATAAATTTTTAACTACATTTCAGTGGAACAGAAGTCCTGGTAAGGAAGGTTCACATTTCAATCCATACAGTAAATTGTTCACACCAAATGAAAGAAAAGATGTGATAACTTCAACTATTTGTTGGAGTATCATGTTTTGTCTGCTTATTTATTTATCCTTAATAAAGGGTCCAATTTTCATGCTCAAAATCTATGGAGTTCCATATTGGGTAATTAATCAATTTAGTCTCACTTTGACATTTTTATATGTACATAACTAATAGTATTACGGTGAACATGTCAGAATTATTGTGATTTTGTAGAAATTAATTACAAAGTATAATTTTTAAAAATTAACTGTCGATTACTGTGATTCTGACATTCTCAGTGTGATACAAATATAAGTTATAATTAGTGAATATTGATTAGAATGTGTGTGTAATGTAGATTTTCATCATGTGGTTGGACTTTGTGACATACATGCATCACCATGGTTATAATCAGAAACTACCTTGGTATCGTGGCAAGGTGAGATGAGAATATTATTTCTCTGTTTCTTCAATTTTTTTGTCACTGTTTTGTTGGATGTTATGCAATGAAATAGAATCTCAAAAAGCCAAAGGAATAGGACATAACTTTCATATTACTTTTTCTTTTTTAATTCCTTTTTTAAAGCTTTTTCAAAATTTCTCTTTTTAACTAATTTTTTTTATGTAAAACAGTAAAAATAGTTTTCATTTTTTTTAATGTTTTTTGTATATCTTTAAATCTAAAAAATAATTAAATCAGTCTAAATTTCTCTTCCTATTCTTGTGGATCTCAAGAGAATGAGAATTTGATAATTTAAAAATACACAAGTTCTTGTTTAAAAAAAATATATACACAAGTTCAAAAAATTATTCTTTTTGTTTTAAAACCAAATATTAAAATCCAAAATTAAATTTATTTTTTATAAAAGAATTTAGATCTAGCTTTATACTATACTATCATAAAGTAAAAGTCATGCACTTACTCACTATTCATTATTCTTCTACGGTCATGCGTGACTCTATTTACACCGACTTTATTATAATTGAATTTTGGTACATGTCCATTCAAAATAAAGAACATTTTTGAAATATATATATTGATATTTTTAACCAAGATATTTTGAAAAAGAGATAACATATTTTTTTTTATATACAATTTTTGTCGTTTATAAAAAGTATTTAGGAACTTGTTCCGTAACAACAACAACATGTTACATGAATGATAATTATTTTGGTAATTTAATTACAGGAATGGGATTATTTGAGAGGTGGTTTAACAACAGTGGATCGTGACTATGGTTGGGTTAATAACATTCACCATGATATTGGCACCCATGTTATTCATCATCTTTTCCCACAAATTCCACATTATCATTTGGTTGAAGCGGTACGTACACTTTCTCTCTCATTTGGTTTAACAACACAAGCTTGGAGTGTGACTACACACTGACTTTGTCTTTATAGGTTTAGATCCATTTTATCAATGATATAATGGTTAAAATTTCACCTTTTAAAACTGAATAAATTGCGATGGTCCAATATTTCTACACAATAACTTTATCATTAGTATAGTAGTTAGAATTTTATCTCTTAAAAAAGAATAAGTGAATGTATAACGGCTTAATCTCCAATCCCTATATATTATTACGATGTTTCTATCAACATAGTTAAATTCATGAGAACAAAGTTAGATCCTAGAGTTAACTCTGCAATTACATTTATTTAATTTCTTTTTAAGGGCACAAAGATAAAAACACACAACTAAAAAAAATTAAAAAGGTTTGTTCTTTGCCTTTCCTCTGCATTACTTTTCCTCATAAAATTTTATAGTATCAAAAGATATTTTTCGATAAAATTTACACTAGTAAATGATATTTCCAGGTAAATGAGAGAACATGGGTAGGTCCTCATCAATTTAGAGGAACAAATAGCAATGTCTAAAATTAAAATTGGACAAACTTTGAATTTTCATAATAAGGAAATGAAACATGAGGAGTACTAAACATGGCAAAAATTTCTAAAAACATGGGGTGTACTATGAAAACATGGGTGTTAATAGTTACCTAAAAAATCATTTCAAATTTTTTCTCCAATTGTACTAAAAGTTAATTATTTTAACTTTTCAGACAGAAGCAGCAAAGCCAGTGCTAGGAAAATATTATCGTGAGCCAGAGAAATCTGGGCCAGTCCCACTTCATCTATTAAAGTATTTTCTACATAGCATGAATCAGGACCACTTTGTGAGTGATTCTGGAGACATCGTATTCTACCAAACAGATCCTAAGCTCCAAAATAATTCTTGGACCAAGAAATCCGAGTAACTTTTTTGTGCTAGCTAAATTTTCATTTCATTTTGATTTCTATCACTCAATTATTTGTTAGGTGGGTTAATTAATAACTTACAATGTTTTTACCATAATCAATTAGGTGATATGATGTATAAGATTTTATTTTATTTATGATCAAGTACGTTAGAAATGCACTTATATTATTCAATAATTAATCAATGATTTATTTTTTTGGTGATTTGTATTTTTACTTAAGTTGTTAAAAATGCATGTGTATCTCAATACTCATCAATTAGGTAGGTAATATAGATGGGAAAATTCATCATATGTTGTAAGAGTAGTGTAAAATAAAATGTATCATCTACTTGTACTACAAAATTAATACTATTATTAATAATACTTAAGCATTTATGTAGTCTTAGGTAAAATATATCATGTCTCCTTTAAGTTGTTTAATTGTACTAGGTTAGCTATTATAACTTTTTTTGTCCTACAGCATATGTTATAATAGTTTTTTATATGTACCTTTTGTCCATTTCAAATTTTGATTAAATGATTTAGGAAAATATTAATTAAGATTAAAAGTATTCAATAAAAACTTATAAGTTGTTCATCTTGATGAATTTCAATAATGTATCAAATAATTTTTAATTTCTATAAAATTTTAAATAAATGATTTATATTATATGAACTTTCAACTCAACAGTAAATATTATAAATTCGTATTTGTTATAATGTTATTTATAATCGAAGCATTATGAAGACTTAATACTTGTCAAAGTATTTAATATTATGCAAAGCCTAGTTTATAACATTATAAACACTAAACACATATTATGATGAGGTGACATTATGCCTAACATATAGATCTTATTCTTTATACGTATTGGGCATTGGTGCAAATGTGCAATCAACCACATATAGTGCTCTTACAAACATCTTAATTGTTCTGTGCCCTGACGCCCCCACTAAATTAAGGATGCACGGACGCTTAATGGGCCCAATAGAAAACCCATAGTAAGATTGATTCGGATCTTATATGGTTGGAGGAGGAAGGTGACTTGTAGATTGTAGTGCATATCCTATTTGATTAAAATTAGTCTGTCTAAATTTTTAATTTGAATTTTAATTAAAAACGGTTAAATTATGAACTGTTCATTGTTGATCTGACGATCCAAATATCATAACCGCATGTGATCAAACCGCACATAATATAATTCATGATAAGATCTATATGAAATCTAAACTCAAATGTTGAGTCCTATGATGTACATTTATGAATTTATATTTTATGATTTATTCCTTCAAATATGTCTTGGGTTTGTATATTGAACAAAAAAGTTTAAGAATAATCGAATTTATGACAGACTAAACCACTTTTACTCTTATCCAAACAAACCCCCAGACCACCTTTAATTTACTCCTATCCAAACAAACCTTATCCCAATGAATACAGTAAACTTTAAAAAGAAAGATTTAAAAAGAGATTCAATGATAGAAATGATACCTGAAGGAGTTCTGGAAAAAAAAACAGAATAGAAGACAAATAGGCTTTAAGCAACACCAGGCGGCCACCCATAGACAAGTTGCGGCATTTCCAAACATACAAACGGGCTTTGATTTTATCAACCACACATTTCCAAAACGAGAGTCTTCTAGGATTTCCACCAATAGGGTGACCGAGGTAATTAAACAGCATAACCCCTCCACAATGAAAAAAACAGTAGCCTCAAACAACCAAGACTCATCCACATTCACACCAACCAACATACTCTTGTGAAAGTTAACTTTAAATTAAGACATCAACTCGAAGAGAAATAGAGTGGATATAATCGCACGAACATTTTCCCAACTCTTTATCACAATCAAGAGAGTATCATCAGCAAACTGCAAATAAAAAATACGCAGAAGGCTTGCTGCTCTTACCAGAAAGCCGGAGAACAGACCAAGCTGAACCAAATCTTTCATCATCACACTAAGACCTTCAACAGCGATAAGAAAAAGAAAAGGACACAACAGATCCCCTTGTCTAAGACCCTGTTCAAACACAAACTCATCAGTCGGACTGCCGTTTACTAACACAGAAGCAGATGTAGTTCTAACACATTCTAAGATCCATCGGCACCATATGACAGAAAACTTCATCTTATCCATCACTGAGAACAAGTAATCCCATTCAGTCGAATCATAAGCTTTTTCAAAATCCACTTTGAACATAAGTAACTCCTTTTTATGCTTTTTAGCTTCATCAACCAACTCATTGGCTATCAAATTACCATCCAAAATCTACTGGCCTTTAATAAATGCGACTGAACATCATAAATCACACTCCCCAAAACATTGCTCAAACGATTAGCTAGTAATTTCGCCAAAACCTTGTATTTGCAACCTACTAAAGAAATTGCACGATAATATGACAATCGCAAAGGGGGTGACACCTTTGGGATAAGAACAATAAAAGTACAGTTGACACCTTTAACTAGCCTACCATTCCGACGAAACTCTAAAAAGAAACGAATAAAATCATCCTTCAACTCAAACCAAAAATCTTTGAGGAATCCACCGTAAACCCCATCCGGTCCTAGACTCTTGAACCTATCATAGTCCCACGCCGCTTGCTTGATTTCCGTTTCCCCAAAAGGAGTCTCTAAAAAACTAACTTCCTCCTCTCTTAATGAGCTAAAATTCAACCGCTCAACATCCGGTCTACACCGCGTAGAGGCCTTGAAATGATGAGAGAAATGATGAAAAATGGAAGCACGAATTGGTTGAACCCCCTCAACCTTAGTGGCTTCAAAATCAAGAATAACAATCAAATTATTCCTCCTTTAATGATTTGCCAACTGGTGAAAAAATCGAGAATTGGCATCCCTTTCGTGAAGCCACCTAAATCTGGACTGCTACCACGAGATACTACACTCAGCCCGAGCCATAGAAAATAAACAACAAATAAATCTCTCCTTTCAACAATCTCATGCTCACTCTAAGTTGACATTTCACCTTTCAAATCCAATGCCCCCATCTTCTCTTTTACTTCAGACATTCGACCCGGAAGATTTTTCACATGGTGGATATGCCACTCCCTAAGAGATTGCTTAACAAATTTCAAATTTTCTTTTATCACATACCCTGCACAACCAACAGATGTTTTGAAATTAAATAAATGCTCATATCATTCATAATATAAAAGAAATAAATGTTAATCAAGTCTGAATTGGATTGGTAAGAGAAAATTTTGTTATACAGTGAGTTGTTTAGTTTCTTATGCAACACATATATAAATAAGAGAAACTCCTTTTCACAAAAATTAGTTATCTTTAGTGTGGGCCGTTTAAAAAATCAAACGACCCAATATCTAACACAAATTACGCTTAGCAACTCAGGCCCATAAAACCAATTCAAAGTAGCTATTTGGGCGCTTATAAAGAGCTTATATCATTTCAAATGAATCAACTTTGACATTTGAAATGAGAAACGCACTTTCCCTTTAAAATTACAACGTAACCCTAATTTCTCTACACTTCCTCTATCCAATTCGAATCGATTAAACATCGACAGCTGCGCTGTTGATGTTAAATTGTGACCCCCATCATCTCGAGTTTCAACTTCAAAACCTTAAAGTCCAAGCTTTGATTGCGCCACATTGAGTTTGAAGGATCTGACGAAGAGGATTTCTTAATCGAATTCATTATAGGTATTTATTTACTTTTATATCATGTTTTATTCTTTTACCCCACCTAATAACATTTATTGCCAAAAATTTCATTTCTATAACCTATGTTTCTTTATGTTTGAATGAATCTATCGACTAAACAATGTTTTCTGAGTTCTATTGATATAATGAGTTCATATAGAAGATCTATCAGATCGACTGAGGAGGAAGATTAGAGTTAGAAACCCTTAAATTTTTGAGGTAATGGTCGCACCAAATCATATTTGGCACGAAACTCAATTGTATGTTTAACGCTAGCTCTGAGTTGACATCATCTTGATTTTAGCAAAATAAATTAAAAAATAAAAAATTATTATAAATAATGATGAGATCATTCATATGTAAAAATTATTTCTATCTTGTAAAAAAAAAATTCACTTTTCTATCAAATGTCACACTTCACGTATATTATATTTCACTTTAAACAACAATTAATAAGATTAGTTTAAGTGCCAAAAATATAAAAATTATTAAATCATACATCATGACTCTGAAGTTCCAAATCTTGTTTTTCCACTTTGTATGTCTCATTTTCAATTGCTTATTATTTTGTTTAGATAAAAGAAAAATTAGTTTAAGGTAGATACTAGAACTTCATAGTAACTAACCAGTACGCATAGACATCAAATTATGAAAGTAGTTAATCAGTTGTTGGAACAACCACAACCAAAAGTCAGTTCCTTCATCTACAAAACACAAGAATTTCTTCAAACCACTGACACAAAATGACAAAAAAAAAACACAACCAGTACTTATACCATTGAAACTAAAGTAACAAAATCTTCATCCAATAGTGAAACTCTAACACTTTGTTTTTTCCTTTTCTAGCTTTGAAACTTTGAACTTCAACCAATATAGCAATGCTCCTATGTTCACGCGCCCTAAGAGTGTGCTACTTTGTCTACTCAAAATGAGGAAACAATGCTTAATTTTAGCACAAAAGTAAGACATTATAACGCGCGTGGAAACATAGTACACTGCACTATGTATGTCAAATTGTCAATGTACTATAAAGTAGAAAGTAACACTTCCACCTCATCCTTATTTCTAGTTTTGTTCTTTTCTTTCTCACATTCATATTTTCATATCTAAATCCCGCCACCCTTGTCCCTTAACCCTTTATGTACCAAAATTCAAATTCCACTTTATATTGTTCCCATTACTTTCCTTTAAAAAATTGTGCAATAATATAACATCGACACTTTGAATTGAAGAACTTGTTACTATGAGATAATGTCTGTGTGTCGCATCAAATTCATATAGTTTTCTTCGATTATTTTCAATTTCTTAATTATTATCAATAATAGATGTTTAGTATCTTTGTGTCGATTTTTCATAGATATAGTGTTTGTTTGAAAAACTAAGAAACCACATTGTCACCGCACTTTTGACCAACTCTACTATTTGTTGCTTCTACAAATTAACGTCTAGATTACATAGAGATGCGTGAAAATAGGAGATCAAAATTATAATTAGTCTAATTGTTACATAGTTGGAAACCATTCCTTAATCATTGAACTAAGTAGAAGTTTTGAGTTTGAGTCTTCAAGATTCCAACAAAATAACCACTTATTTTGTACATTTATTTTATTATATAGCTTTTTTATATTCTCTTTATTTGTTTCTTTATGTTTCTTAGATAATTCAAATCATGAAACTCTCAACTCCAACACAAACACCAACTTGTTCAAATGTATCTCCATCAATTTCATCCAACACACCAATGTGTAGCTCCAAAACCACCACTTCAGGTTGTTTTACAGCCATCATGCGCAAGATTCTTTGCTCTGGCAACCTTCCAAAAGATCCATCATATCAAGTTACAGAATTTGATTCAGCAAACTCTGCTTTCAGTTGCAAAGATCAAAACTTCAACATTTCTGAGGACAATGCTATGGCTGCTGCTGCTTCTGCTGCTGTTACTCCTCCTCCTCCTATAGTTGCAAGGTTGATGGGTTTGGAATCAATGGGAGATGTACCATTTGCGTCGAAGCCAGGTTCACTTTCGCGTAGCAAATCGATGAACTCTATGGATTATTTAGGAGAAAGCAATGGAAAAATTCAGAGTTTGCATCATAAGAGAGTTAATTCAACATTGTCTTTTAGAGAGCCTCCAACTTTTAAGTTAACTGAAAATGAGAGCTTTTTTGTGCTTAATTTTGGAAATGAAGGTGAAAGTGCTAAAAGGTTGAAATCCATTGGGAGAAAAAACCAAATGGGTTGTGCTGAATTGAAGCAGAAAGATGAAAAAAAGATACTTGATTTGAAGGAAAAGAAGAAGAAGAGAGAAAATGTTTATGATGAGAAAGGGAAAATGAGCAAAAGGGTGCCTAATAAACTTCAAGAAATCACCAACACTTCTCATAAGTTTAAGGCTTTATCCGAAAAGAAGTGTTTCGATTCCGAAGCAGTTGAATTGTTGAAGCCAAAGAACTACAAGGAAAGTGTGGTTGGTGAAAAGATGATGAAGAGAAGGAGGAGGAAGAAGAGAACAAATTCTTACACAGAAAAGAAGATAGAAACTGAATGCAAATCAGATGATTTAAGTCCTGTTTCTGTTCTTGAATTCGACCGCAAGTCTTGTGGAACAGGTTTGTTTCTTTTGCTAATTTTATATGTTCCACTTTTTTCTATGATTTCTAGTTGTAGTTGCTACAAGGCTTTAAACTGCATTTGTGATCGCGTCGCGATTCTTCATTAAGCTCATGTTTGAATTGACTTTGAATTTTGAGAAATCACAGTGTGCTACTGTGATTTTAAAGTTTAAACAAAATTTACATTTTATAGTATAAGTATGATTTTGTCAAATTCGTCGTTATTTCAAACATGCACTAAACAATGTCTTTACCAATGCGGCTAATGCAACCTCAATTGCAATTCCATTGCAGTCACAAAGACATAAAAAATCTTAATGTCGTGGACTAGATTGCAGCCGCGGGCCTTATCTTAAAACCTTGATTGTGAAAATTATTATTTATTTTGCTTAAAATATATACATGATGTAACCTTAAGAAATTGTGTTAAGTTTTAATTTTTTTTTTTGCCAGGAGTAGATTCTGTTGCAGTTGGTTCAAGTTCAAGAAGAAAGTTGACACCAGAGCTTGAAAATAACAAGCACATTCGTCTGCGTTCTGATGATAATTTGATGATTGATGAGAAGAAGGATAAGGCGATCGAAGAATCAAAGAAGAAAGAGAAGCTTAACAAGGAGTATATGGATATGTGGAGTGAAACAAGGAAGCTAGTTGAAGATGAATTGGTTGGTTCAAAAAATCAAGTTCATGCATGGATGAATCAACAAAGTGATATTGGAAGTGTATGTGCTGATTTTGAATCAGAAATTTTTGATCAATTGTTGAATGAGGTGGTAAGTCAACTTGTTGAGTAAAAACTCACAAGTTAGTAATTTCAAAAACTTGTAAAAATTATAAACTTTATGAATAAAGTGGTATAAGATTTAAGACTTGTTTACTTTCTAATAATGTTTTCAATTTTGTATGTGGATGGTTATAATTACATTTAGTTTTGAATTTCTATTTTTAATTGTGATATAGAGAAGGTAGAAGCTAAGGATAATACATTTTTGAAAACTTTGTAAACAATGTTCTGAATATTTTTAACGAACGTTAGTTGGTCCAGTGGTGATTGACACTGGACTTGGTAGAAAGAATCAGGGTTCGATCCTCGTAACTGCGCTTGGAAGAAGACTGAATTAGTCGGCCTGGTGAGCCGGATACTGTGGTGAAAACAAAAAAAAGCTTTGAATATTTAATGCATTTGATAATATTAAATGTTACTACTAAGGTCTAGTAAAAAAACGACTTTTGGATTTTTTTTACACCAGTGTTTAACTTTAACATTTTCCATATTGGAAAACAAAATTGATTATTGGGACAAGATGAGGAGATGCTTAATGCTTTTGATAAAGCATTCGTGAATGTTTGTGCATTGATCATTATTACAGAAAACATGGGATATGAATCTTCAAAGTCTGCAAAATTTTAGATTGAACATATCACTATTGAAAGGATAAAAAAGTACAATGCAAAGATTCAATGACAGTTGACAGTGTAATGCAAAATTCATGATATATATGACTCAAAGTCTTGACCATACATAAGTGTAGTTGTGATATAATAAAAAAGATTAATAGATATGAGAAAGTTAATCTTGACCATACATTAAGCAAGATCATGTTCATGTACAATTGCATTCTTTACAACTTTTGACATTGACATTTTACCATTTTTCTATTTAATGTCATTTAAGTATAATGAATATTCAATAAAGAAATTAGTCTAGTGGAGTTAACATTAGATTCACATCACCATCTGCTCATATGTACAATTGATCCGGCAAAGATGGAACCGCGTCTTGACTATGGCATTGCAGATCATCTTCAAGACAATATTGATCAGATTCCAATGTTGGAGGAACATCCTTAATAAGCGAATTAACCCATGTTTCCTGGCTTAACAATATATCAGGATCAACAACATTTGGTGCATCCATTGATGAAAAGCTACTTGTGTTTCGAAAGATGAAGGAATAAGATTTCTTCATTTTATTGAGTTCATCGCTGCGGATGGACCAATCTAATTTTCCATCAGGGGAGCCCCAACCGGAGAAGTTAGAAGGCTCCAATGTAGCAGAAGGAAGCTCGGAATTAAAGCTCGGTGTGCTGCTGCGCTCAATAAAACTATGGCTCCGCTTTGAGAAGGCGTCATATTTTGAATTCATAGATGGATCAACGCTAAATTGTTGTGATCTAATCACATTTGAATTGGTAATGTCAGAAGGATAGCCCCACAGCTGCTGATTCACATTCTGATGCACCGGCATTGATGTTGGAGATTTTTTGGGCGACACGATAATGTTCTCAAGGTTAGTACGATATGCTCCTGAAAATTTATTTAAAGGGGATGAAAGACCTGTCATCTCTTCAATCATTTGCTTCTGCATAAGAAGGTTTTCAAGTTCGAGAAATTCTGTATTATCTCTAGCATTACGTGCATTATTCAATATTTTTTTCGGCATCTGAAGTGTAGGGACTGCAGCATGAGTCGGCCACACGGTTCCACTTGTAGGAGAAGACACTGCAGATGGAGCCAAAGGGGGCAATGCCGCAGATGGAGAGTTCAATGTGAAAGAATCCATTGAAGATGGACTAGGTAAATTTGAATATGATGTAGGTGAAGGCAAAGCCGAACCGGTAGCAGCGTACATAATATTATCTCTAGCATTATGTGCATTATTCAATATTTTTTTCGGCATCTGAAGTGTAGGGACTGCAGCACGAGTCGGCCACACAGTTCCGCTTGTAGGAGAAGACACTGCAGATGGAGCCAAAGGGGGCAATGCCGCAGATGGAGAGCTCAATGTGAAAGAATCCGTTGAAGATGGACTAGGTGAATTTGAATATGATGTAGGTGAAGGCAAAGCCGAACCGGTAGCAGCGTACAATGGGCGAAGCTCCTCGAGTTTGTGAGCAAAGAAGCAAACTCTTCTTGTGCATTTTGTTTCGTCTTTGCAAAGCCTCGTTCTATATTGAGCAGGATGAAGCCAGGACTCAAAAATACCATGTGCATATTCACAAAGATCACCTTTACTGCATGATCCCTTCCGAAACTCGGGACAAGGGACACATGTGTATTGATATTTCCGCGGATCACGGCGTTTTGCATTTTCGCCAGGATGAGCAAAGGGACACTCGGTCCAATCATGAGAATAAGCCCTTGAACACGGCTTCACTTTAAATGTAAACATCCTAAATTCATCAGTACTATATATCCCATTATTTATATCTGGTAAGGATGGATCTATCGGGTAATCTTTCTTATCGATTCGAGATGAACCTGAATCTTGTTGCAGCTTCCCCATTTGGAAACCCGCTTCCTTAAGGAAATCGCCTTCCTCATCAATATTATCTTCACCTTCTAGTATGGCTTTTAGTATCCTCTTCCTTGAACCGAAGATACTATTAGAAGCCGAAACAATCAAGTCACTACAATGGTTACCGTTTGCATCAACAGAACTAACATCTGCAAATGCATCAAGCAAAAGCTTGATAATCTCAGCAGAAGCAGCAGAAAAACCAAAAACAGCACAATGAAGAGCAGTAGCACCATCCGAACCACATGCTCGGTTAACATCAACACGACCGGTTTCAAGAATATAAGACAACACACCCTTGCTTCCAAATAAGGCAGCAATCATAAGAGGTGTCCTCTCTTCATAACTCATTTCCTTTGAGCCAATCCTCCTTCCATACCATAACCCTACCTCATCGACATCATAACCGTCTTTTTCAACAGCATCTTTGAAAGCCTTGACATCATCTTTGGCTGAAAATTCAAGCAAAGCAGAAATATTATGATAAATTACTTCTTGTCTTCCATGTTCATGCTCCCTCATCAAACCAGTTTGAGAGAGCTTTCTATTCGAACCGTTACACATGATTTTTATTTTATCTGCAAAATCAAAATCAAAAGAGAGAAAATGTTTAATGTTTAATATGATACTAAATCAGAGAAATTTTTACATATTTAAAGCATAGGAAACTTCCCTTAAAAGATTTCAGTTTAATCAACAAAATAAATTGATTCTGCTAAATTTATTATAAAATCATCAATCACCAGAACATTTGCAACAAGTATTGGTTTAATTAGTTTAACATTTAAAATGTTTAATATCTTAGTTTATGCACAAAACAATAAATCTAAAAATTCTAAAAATAAACACAAACAATTGTAACAAAAAAATAACAGCAAATTTTTGCAAAACCTTACTAACCAAATAGCTAAAACAACCTGTACTTATCTCTTTCTCTTTCTATTTCGTCAAGTGTGAAACAGAAAACATATTATTTTATACTCTTAAGAAGCAAATACAAATAATTCAAAACACACCCATTTGAGGAATTTCTTGGCAACCAAGTAAACTCTAAAAATTAAAAAAAAAAAAATTAAAAATTGAATTTTTAGGTGAAATACAATGATCCATCAAGAAAAATAAGAGAAATACATAAAGGGCATAAAAAAAGAACTTACATGAACATGGAAACAACACAAAAACTAAGGTTTAAGAAACTTGAACAAGGGAGGAAACAAACAAGTCAAAGACAAATGGTAATGCCCACCAAGCTGAGTCACTAGTCAACAGCTCGTCTTCCATTGATTTTTTTTTAATTTAATATTTATTCATTAAAAACTTTACATAATTAATCTTAATTTGACATTCCTCATTTATCAATTTTTAATCCCTTAACTCTAATTTTAAAAAATTTTGGTTTGTTTCTATAATTAATTTCTACATCTCTTATAAATTTCTTTATTATAAAAAATAGTAAAATACAGAGACAAAATTGTGGGTTTTTTTTTTAAAATTTAAATTCATGTTTTTTTAAAATGCCATAAATTGAGGGCTATTTTTTTCTATTGATTGTTGAACATCAAAATACAGATATTATAATTCACAAGAGCTCTTAGATAAGATGACACAAATTTCTTTATAAGTTTGATAACGTTAAAAATTTTAAGGAGAATTTTTCACCATTTTAACCCCCCAGTACTTAAGAGATTAATCTCTGCAATTGTATACGAAAAATAATCATTTACACAGAAGAAAAATACATACTCAAATATCACATTGTGATTTCCATGTGAGAAGTTTAAAAACACAAAGTAATGTCATATATATAAGAGCAGATGTGGGACTTAATGAACCCATAATCCAAGATGGTGTATAAATTTAGCATTTTTCAAATTTAAATATAAACTTCTCAACAGATGCTTGAATTCCACCGACATAATAATTTGAATATTACTAAGAACACACTCTCTTTTATCGGTTGAAATTCATATAGATTTCATAAAATAATTCAGGCTCCATATAAATTTTGTGTACTCATATGAAATTGAACTGATAAAAAACAAAGTGTGTTGAAATGTGTATTAGAGAGTGTGTTACTAGCACTTGCTATAAATTCAAATCCCCAACTTAATTTAATATTTAAAAATTTAAATTATTCATCCCATCAGAACAAAAGATTACACATTCTTTTACCATAAGATATCACATTACAATGATCACAAAAAGAAAAATTAGGGGCCTGAAAATGCTATAAACTACCAAATGCTATACCCTAAAGGCTACATTATACAAGTAATTACATTACATTACATACATTACATTACAATACATATAGAGATCAAAAATTCAGTTCAAGTTAATTCTACCTGGAAGGCATACTCCTGTAGTTTGCTCTTCCACAAAAATGCTTTCACATTTAACCAATTTCATGACATACTCAGATGCATTGTGATACTTCTTTTGTGCCTCAAAAAAACTACATCCAAGAACATGTTCTATCCAATCTTCCACTGATTTTTTCTTGTCTGATAGCCAAAAAGCTGCAAGTATCTGTAACATGACATCATAATCAATTTCCAGCACAAATTCTGATCCAAATGATGTTTGAAATTGTTTGTCGATGCATTCTATTACTTGCTCAGCAAGATGATCAAAATTGAATGGCTTAAAAACTACTTTTCCATCAATTTGATCAAGGAAATCATTTAACCATGCTTCAGGTTTTTGAACTACAGAATCACTTTGACAATTATTATAATCAATTTCCTCCTCAACTTCCTCCTCTAGAGGCATATTCAGATCAAGATACGACCGTGACGCCTCTCTGACATGTTTCATTGTCTTGCTAGTTACTTTCTCATTGGAATCACTACTTTCAACTAGCTTTCTTTTATTCAGAAATGACCCTTTTCTCTTTGCAACCCTCACATTTTTACTACTGCTTCTCATGACATCCTCGGACGCTTGTCCGAGTGATAATTCAATTTGACATCTTTTAGCTTCAAGGATTTTTTCCTCGTTGAACATTTTAGGTTCCTTTTCCGATTCAAAATAGCCGCTACCTTTGAACACAGAAGAGGTCACAACAAAGATTGAATTGTTGATGCTGATTTCCCTTCCATGCGAGTATGGAAATTTTCCTGTTCTTATTGCTTGGAACAAACTATTTTGCACAAGTATATCAGCTTTATCTATATTTTCAAGAAGCACAACCGAACGCGGCTTTTTGCTCAACTCGCCAGCAATGTAATCCACAACTGTCTTCCTCATAAGCACGTTGTGACTTTCAAAAATTGAGTTCAATGGTTGAAAACTTTCCTGAGAGCTCAAATCCACTGAGATTAGGCTTTGTTTGCTTCCAAATAGAGTTTCCGCAAGTGCTGAAGCAATTTTTCTTTTTCCAATTCTATCTGGTCCAAGGAAAGAAAACCATGTGTCTGCTCTAACATTCGAATTTGATTGACTATGCTGTCCGGCACCAGATCTACAAAGTGTCATAATTCTAATCAAAGCAAATATTGCCTCATCTTGCCACGGAACCTTTTCGATAAGAAGCTTGTAAAGTGACTTGAAATCAACCATTTCAAATTTACCGTCGGAATTTGGACCAGAGCAAGAAGAGGATCTAGCAATTTGATTTGAAGTACTCTCATTCATAGCATCAAAATCAGTCGAAAGAGAATCCGACAAATGCTGCAGATGCTTCTTATGATCATTTAGTTTAGGTGTATCTGGCTCATGAGTAACCGATGTATTCGTAGTTCCCAAAACCAAATCGGTGGTGACAGGAATAAGCGATGAAGATGACTTGTGGTCAAGCAAAGGACTTTGTACGTCAAATTTTGAAACTTTCGGTACATGTACGGCTTTATCTTTGACACTAAGATTAGCATCAAAAGGATGTGAAAATGGAAATATCTGTTTGGATGGAAATGGAGTTTGCAACTCTTTAGACACGTAGGGAATGGGATTTGAACAATGAATTTCATTAAGGTTGCCAGTTCCTCGACCGAATCGAAACCCTTCGTGGAATGGAGCTTGGAACCTTGATAATGTTTGGGAAACATTCATTTCAGGTAATGATTTGTTTTGATGAAGATGTTGACAGATATCACTCCATTTCCTTTGCAATCTGGAGGTCTTGGCATTCAAACTTGTGTTATCTTCATTGATCTGCACTAGATGAACAAGTTCATTATTAAATGATACAAGCCATACATTGAACAAACGGAGTATGGTACATAATGCAAAACACAGTTAGTGACAATAACATATCCAAGAATTTTAATCAAAATATGGATATACAAGCAAAGAGAAAGAAAACTCACAGCTCTAAAGATTTGGATTCTTTCATTCACACAATCAAGCATTTGCAAGTCTGGACCGTTGATTATGATCGGACACCTCACATTTTGACTTTGTATTTTAGACCCAATTTACCAAAGTCAGAATACCGAGCGTCTGATCCTGATTCAACGGTCTAGATCACGTGACTACATCAAATGCATGATTCTCTAAATGCAAGTCCTAACTTTTGACAAGAGAAAAAACAGTTTCAAGTAATCAACATTATTCTTTCTTGATCAAATATTATATATTTAATAACTTTTGATGAAGATCTTCTACATGAAATTGCTTATATGAAGAAAATGTATAACCTTTTCATTTCCCAAAATTAATCTCAAAGATGTCCTTAAGATATCATGTGTAGGTAAGGTGCTAAACATTAGAATTTTTGGAAAGGAAGTTTAAATGTTAATCTTTATGTCCACAAAAAGCATAAATCATGCATAATACTACATATATATGATGTATTTTGGCTTTTTGGAAATGCTATTGCCTACACGTAAACCAGGGTCCACTGATTGCATTATTTGCATATGTCTGTGGTAGGGACAAAGTATACATGGAAATATACTTGTTGGCAATATTAAGCATGCATTGTCCTAATCAACTTTTAGAAAAATCACTAACTCACTCAGTTCAGTAAACCAAATCTCTGAAGGCCTATCTTTGGTATAGGCACAAGCATTCAATATTGTGACAAATCACTATATTGCCACCTTTCATTCTTAGTTAGGAAAATGCAGTTTTATTACTTTTACCATTTAAGGCTAGTAGCATTATTGCTGCTTACCTATAAATTATTTTAGTTGATCAGTACATGTACAATAATTGCCCCCACAATGTTGCATTTATGTGTGTGACAGTGTGAGCATGTGAATATTTTTCTGCATGTAGTGGAAAATTGAACATAATGTTAGGTGATTAATTATAACACTAACACAAACACACCTTTGCCAAACTCAATCCTCTACTATCTGAATCCATATTCATTTTTTGTAACCAAGGTAAACTTGTTGATGTTGAAGTAGAAGGCCCTACTACTAAATTCACATTATCAGCAACTTCTTGTTCATACTTTTCATTGCATGAGTCACAAAGAGTTAAAGATGAGGAGGAATTTGTACAAGTTATGGAATTTCTGAAATCGGATGGTGTGGAAAAGAAGCCACCAAATGGAACAAAGGACCCCATTAAGCTGCAAAATATATAATGAAAATGAATGAACATGGAACTTTTAGATTCAATAGACACCAAACTGTCAGAAACTAAAGTGCACATGAAGAGATGGACCATCATCATCCATCCAATAAAAGAGAAATAAACACATCATAATTGAAATTAAATATATTTCAGGTAACATATTTACATCACAATAGGCTATATAATTTGATAGGTCAAAATTGGATATGATGAGTTGTATGTCGTCGCAACCTTGTGACTTCACCCAGTCATCCACATCCGGACAATTCAATCAAGATTAGGCGGTCTAGATTGTATACTTGATCTTAGATTAAAAAGAACAAATTGAAATCCAGATTGTATAATCTTGATCCAACGGTTCAGATTTGGCTGATTGTGTGCGGTCACACTATACACAATCCAAATCAGTCAAAATTACATTCATAAAACCAAAACCAAGAAAGAAGAGCATAAGCACTAATATCTTTAGCATCCATTGTTAGAAGAATGTTTTTAGAATTCATATTAACTTGTTCCAAGATAATAGGAACATCACAACAAATCTATGGAAGATGAAAAACTTGTCTCAAAAACCAAAACTAATTGAATCATAACCCTCATTATATTACTCCTTCCTTTGTGTATGCACTGTAATCAAGCAAACAACTTTAGAGTGACATAGAAGAGTTGAAAAGCAACCAAACACAAGTGAAAGCAACAACAAACAACACAGACCAGTTATGATCTAAACTCCATAATTTATTAGCCAATGACCATATATATTGACATGTCAACTTTTTTATTAACAAACAATATGTTACACATACATCTAAACAAAACACCAATATCATACATATATAATATAGTATATTATATTATATTATAATATATATATTATTAAAATGAAAGTGCATGAGAATTGAGCACACAGCCTATAACAAAAGAACACACACATAGGTGAAGACAAAGTACAAGGCAGAAGCAATAAGGAAACAGAAAAGGAAAGAAAAAAGAGAAAGAAACCTGGATTTAGAGTAGAGTCCTTCTTCCATAGAAGGAGTAGCAGATGTCACAGTCAAAAGATGCAAATCCCAATCTTTATCAACGGTAGGAAACAACCTTAGAAACTTAGAATACACATCACTATTTCCCGCTACACCAACCAACCATACCTTCCCACCATAAACCTCCAACAACCTTGTCAACCGTGAAACAACATACACAACACCATCACCAGCAACAACATCATCATTCATCTTCACAAAAACCTCAATCTCCCCAAAACTAACAACAACACCAGCACCCAAACATTGATCAACTAAACAACCCACTTCATCAAATCTCAACCCCATCTTCTCCTCACTCCCACCACCAACAACAAACTCAAAAATCTCATTTTCAATACAAACCACACTCAACCCATCAAGCTCATTAGGTAAAAAACCAATCTTTCCACTTTGAACTAACTCAATAAACCTTTTAAGAGCGGTTTTAGCATAAACCCCCATCAAAAGTGGATTCTTTTTTTCACTCTTTCCACCAATAACCTCAATAATCCTTCTTGAATTCTCATCCAACCGAAACGGTTCAATATTGCATAAAAAAACCGGAGAAGACCGATGGAAGAATCTAGAAGGTGGTGGTTGAGGTTGAAGCAAAGCGAATTTAATATCATAACTACGAAAACCCGCTTCAGCGAAAACTCGACTAACAATAGGATCATCAAGAATCGAAAGAATGAAATGCTTCAATTCAACTTTCAAAAACGACGCCGTTTGATGATTCTGTTGATTCTGCATTATCTGAAGCAAATGGAAACTATCTGGATGACGGCGTTGATTCGCCTGAGACCGTTTAATTGCTGCCATGAGAGAGTTCGACACCGGAGGTCCGCCGTCGACGGCGGACTTGGAAGTTGGGAGGCGGTCGAGGGAAACTCCGACGGAGAGTTCTAAGGCGCGAAATTGAAGACGCGGTGAATATGGTGAAGTGCCGGCGCGTGCACACGCGTCGCGGAGTGCGTTTGAGGGTAGAGAGAGTAAGGCTGAGATGGCGTGGAGAGAGGTAGTTTGAGGGTGGTTTCGTCTACGCGCTACTGATACGGCGTCGTCGAGTGCACGCGCTGCTTCGTCTGTTAAACATTGCCTCGCTGTGCTTACCGGCGTCGGCATCGCCGGCTAGCATATATGAAAATAATAAAATTTATTAATAAAAAAGTTTTTTTTTTTTTTTTGAGTGAGGTGAGGTAAGAAAAAAGGATAAAATATAGTTGAATGGTTTTTTTTTTTTGGTTTAGTTTAATGAAGTTGTTGAAGACAAGTGTGAGTGTGTTAGGATATGGAAAAGTTGAATTTAGTGTTGTTGGAGAGGAAGAGAAAATGAGAAGATGAAAAAATTGTAGGTTTGGAGGATGATGTTTTTAGTGTGGGGGGTTTGTTCATTCATGTTATGTTACGGATTGTTGATTGTTGAAGTGGGACCCTTGTATTGTGCCATGGTTGAAATATACATGGTGGGAATAGATTCTATGTGGGAAGAAAGGGAAAGGAGTGAGGAGTGAATTTAAAGAGCTTATAACTTACAAAGTTTGTATTAAACATTTAAAAGTGTCATTAAGATGTGTGATTATGGTTTATCGGACGTTAATTTGTTTAGTGGTGATTGATATTGAACTTAATAGATAAAGTTACAATTAGCAACTTTGTTTAGGAGGAGATTGAAATCATCTGGCCTGACTACTATGGCGCATTCCCTTAGAAACTAAAGAATGAAAAAAAAAATGTTGTTAAAACTGTTTTAAATGATTTTTAATACACATGTAAAGTTGCGGAGTTCATCTAATCTAATTAAGAAGTAAATGTTAAAGTGATTGTTCATAAGAGTATTGTAAACATATGTACACACATATTTCCGACATGTAGTATTAGGATATGGATTCGGTGTAGTTAATTTTGGTGTAGTAAAACTGCAATCGTTGAGTCGATGTTGTCCGATTAAAAATATATGATTTAAATTTTAATACAATTTTCAGTCATTTAAATATAATACTCCTCCGTCTTTATTTATAAGATCAGTTTAAAATTTTCTTTATTCATTTTTATAAAGCTTTTTTTAAATTCTTAAGAGCATTAAATATTATTTTATAACAACATAGCCCTAATTACAATGTATCTTTTTCTACAACTTATGCTCAATTGATACCTAAACTTAGGCGAGTGCCACTTTGGGTCTGATTTTTACTCAAGTGGATTGCGAATAGATAACACAATTTATAATTAACATGTCAATAAGTATCTTTTTTGTTGCTCAATTGAAAGAAAAATATATTAATAATTTTACATATTAAATTGAATTCTAAAAATCACATTTAAAAATTAATCTAATAACTAAATATACATTCAATAATTAAAAAACATTATATTTTTAAGGGTTAATTAATCTAATAACTAAATATCAAACAACGTTCTCACACATTTAAGTATGAAAAGGCTACTTACCCTCTCACCTTTTTTCTTTTGCTTTTATCAAAAAGTTTCTGAGTGCTTGTCTTTCATGGTGGTGAGTGAGGGAGATGCCGTGCCCAATTAAATACTTGTGGGTAAGAGAGAGTCAATATCAAACTTTTTTTTAAGGACTAATAGGGACCTTTTGTTCTTCTTTCTTTCTTTTTTCACTTCTTTGTGCTTTATGAGTTATATTTACATGAAAAGGATGTGTCTATTCCAAATCTTATCTAAAATATCTAAGTTAATTAATTTTAGTGGACTCAAATTTTAATCGATAAGCATCCTATGATATTTGAAAGCAGGTATATAAGGTAGTTTATAATGGATAAATTTATAATTTATAAGATAGTTTATAGTTTAATTTATTGTTGATAAACTAATTAAGTAATTGAATTTATAGTGTTTGATAAAATTAGCGGTTGAACTGACATATAAATATAAAACCACGTAAAATTATATGTTTAATTGTTTTTAAGTGAAATGATAGAGAAAAAATTGAAAGAAAAAACATTAACATTTAATTATTTTTAAGTGTGATGATATAGGGGTAGAGTTGAAAGAAAAACAATAACTAAAAGTTATAAACTATAAGCTAAAAATTAATAAAAATAAGTTATATGCTCGTGTAGAAAAAATGTTATCAAACATAACTATTTTTTCATAATGAAATTAAAAGCTATAAGCTACAAGTTGTACATGTGGTGCATGCATGGTCATAAGCGGTCGGATACATTAATTATAATGAATACAAATTTTAAAATTTCAAATTTTAAGGAAAAAATTATTTTTAAAATTATTTTTCCTCTTTTTATAAAATTAAATAGAAATTGCATTTAATTTTTTCTCTTTTCCTTTTTTTAATAAACAACAATCAATAAAAAATACTTTTATATATTTTTACTTGCAACTTATTTCAAAGAAAATCAACAAAAACATATTTTTTTAATCAGTGTGGTTTTTTATTTTCCCTTATAATTTATATTAAAAACGAAGAAAAAACACCAAAATCGGTAACTTTACCATTGCAATTGCAAAGGCAGGGAATCTATTTTCCACAAGTAGTTAGAAGAGGGAAAACAACAAAGAAGAAACAATCAAGTAAGATATGCACTACAAGTATAAGATTCAATTTGAAGATCAATAAATTGGATATGCATAGATTGTTGATGGACGAATTGTTCTGGTAGCTATCATAATCATATCATATCATATCAATGGTAATATAATATTGTATGGTTGGTATTATTTTTGAGTTATCATAAATATTTTTGAGTTATCATAAATATTGGTACGAAGTTTATATCGTCGTTGGGGATAACTAATTTTCGTTATAAAATTTATGGAGCAGACAAGATAAATTCTCCTATTTCAATTGAATTTTTCTATACGAATGAGTCAAAAATTGAACCTCTTATCACATACTTAAAAAAAATAATTCAAGATGTCTGTTTTTTTTGTTACAGGATGTCATTTCTAATCATATTCAAAAGTTGCATTGCAATTGGTGTTTATCGGTTGAATTATTATTACCGAAAAACAATGCTAACATGTAATGTAAGCCTATGATTTTGTTATTCTTCTTTCTTATATGCATGCATCTTTATTGATATAACTTTTCATCAATTGGGTTGAGACTTTAGTCTTGTTTTCTACTCTATCTCAATGATTTGGCAGTTACTTAATATAATATAGTTTAGGGTTTTATATAGAATACCAATAATTTGACATAACAAAATATTATAAAATAAAATATATAAAACTTAATGGATTTTAAACATATAAGACTCAATAACTTTATTATTTAACAACAACTAGTTCACATTTTATTGATAGATTTTTGAGCAAATAATTTATGGATATATTTTTTATGATTATAAAAATATTTTAAAGTATATATGGGTAGCAAAATTTATACCATGAATATTGCTCAATTTTTTTTTTGTTCAACAATGGTGCTCAAAATATGTTTAGTTATTTTTAAGTGGAATTGATTCAATCATAAAAAAATAGAATTAATTCAAATTTGTAGATATGATTTTTAACTTTTGACTTTAAAACTAATTTTCACACTTAAATATAATTTTTTATTTAAGTATTCATTTTTATGTGAATATATACAAATATAAACTATTTCACATTCAATAAATTATTTTTAACTAAAATCAACTTAACAAAATCAATTTTATCACTGCAGATCTATATATATAATAAACCTGTGGGAAGAAATTCAACTCTATTTCCATATAACAAATTATTAAATTAAGAATTTTTATTACTAAATACTAGTAAAGGTTGGCAAACTTATCCACATACAAATCATTTCTATATTATATTTTTTTTTTTTGAAAGTAAATCATTTCTCTATTATTATCAATTCAAGGAGTGTGGTTGAGCGGTTGTGGCTCATCCTCCTTAAACTAAGGGTCGATGGTTCGATCCTTACCTTGAGTATGAAACAACTTTAAATCTTTAAGCACTGCGTTCGATGGTGGATACCCCGATCACGAAAAAAAAATATTATTATCAACTTAATTGATAAGGTGTATTAGCTCGCTTAAAAAAAAATTAGTTAAAGAGTTTAATTCCACAAGTTTTCAACTTATTTTGCCGCCCTAATTAGTAAATATTCCACTAAAAAGAAAGTATAAAAATATCAATCATAGTGATCTTGATTCCATAAAGAAGAACCATATATATAAATAAAGAAAACATTGACTAATTGATGTAAAATGTGTGGCTCTCTCTCCTATAATGTAACAAGTTTGACAGAAGGGGTCCTATATCAAAATTGGAATTGGCAATGGCTAATCTTTGTATCACCATCAATCCAGATTTTGGTTCTGTGTCTCATCAGGAGAGAGGGCCACTATAAAATAAAACCACTTTAATTAGCTCGTGACAGGTGCTTTGGACATTTATGAACCAACTTGGTTACATAATACTACATTACTACCTCTTCCACCAATTTTTTTTTTATCAGATAATTTATAATTTAGTGATTAGATTTTAATCATTTAGGTGAATAAATATGTGTATTATTGTTCGAATCTTAATCTGTATAATATATATAGTGTTCTTACCAACTAAATTAAGTTCGCGTAATATTTTTTATTATCAAATAATCTAGTAATTAAAATTTTAATTTTTAAAGGTGAATAATACGTGAGCATACCAAAGTTCTTACAAATGTCACTACACATCACATAATATCCATACAAACAGAGTTAAATTCACTGGGACACTACTCTTCCACCAACTTTTCTTTTAACAAAGAAATAAAATAACAATATCATCATAAACTAACACATACATAGTAAATAACGATGATTGAATTTCGATCATGATTATTGACTAATAATTTTAATATTTTTTATTAGTTGTTATAAAAATTATGGACCTCTTCCACCAATTTTATATCAACCAAAATGGTAAGTGTTGTGTATTACACTCTCCGATCAAAATAAAGGTAATGATGATTTGCATGACGCGTGCGCGTGATGAAGTGGCTTTCACTATGATTGTGGGGGCCATAAAATAAAAAGAGAATTTTGGTGAATGAGTGGTGTAGGTATCAAATATTATTGAAGATATTTATTTAGGGATCAATCACTTTCCACAAAAAGTGGCATTTTCTATGTTTGGAAAGCTTGGAAGAGTTATTTTGTTTGTTAACTGCTATGTGTGTCTAACCATTTTCAGGCCAAACGAGAAACAACCAATGTGAGGCAGTGATGCTTTGTTTCTTATCTTTCTATACCTTACTTATGCATTATGTGTTTGTCCCTTGGAGTTTGAGTATACTTTATTATAAATTAAGATTGTTGGAAATTGGAATATACACACACTTACAATTTTACATTAACTCCCTTTAAGAAAGTACTATCAGAATTCGAACTCGGAACTTTTAAGATTTTGATATAACAACTATGCACACAGAGAATGTTGTGTAAAATATTAAAAATTAATACTATGCGTGTTCTTTACACTACAATTGTATCTATATATAGAGAAGTTCATTGGAGAAATTGTGAGATAGTAATATATCTCGAATATTGACTTGGAATTTGATTAGTGTAAAATTCTAGCTAGTTATTTGCTTAATGTTATATTATCATTGATCACAATTTGATGGATTTTAGATTTGGTTCGTACTAGATGATATTTGTCATATACTCATATTAATAGTGTTCTTGTATCGTATTACTGTTGTGTGTCATCATAATTAAATATAATGTTGTCACGTCACACTACCATCTTACATAGAAATTTTAATATTATTTTTGTCACGTCGGCATTTTTTAATATAGAGTTGGTGTTAGGATAAAAATATTAAGACATTAGATTTTGTAGGGAGGAAAAGAAAATATTTCTTTTATAGTTATTGAAACCAAAATTCACTGTATTTAAGGAATTTAAACTTTAGGGTGTAAAAAGTATTTCACTTGATATTAATTTGGGTATCACTCAATGGGCTTTATCCTCTTTAGGCTGCCCATCATGCATCACAAGCCGGAAAATTGCTCTTTAGGCCCCTCAATTTGCTCCCACACCCCCCGATAATCCTAAAATACCCTTAAAATTTGACCTCAATCTGCATTGTATTTTAAAATACGAAAACATTATTGGTTCGTATTTTAAAAAACGAACTCGCTCAATTTCGTATTTTAAAATACGAAACCAAGTTTCAGTTCGCATTTTAAAATGCGAAATCAATCAACATAGCTTAAAAATAAAGCACTTCGATTTTTCAAGGTGAATGCGTTTTGTATGTTATATTGATTTCGTTTTGTATAATACGAACCAAATTCCATTTCGTATTTTAAAATACGAAAACGTTCAAGTCGCGGTGGTGTAAGTTCAAGTCGCGGTGCCACTCAATAGGTTGTTTAGGTATAATGATATGTCTCAGGAGGAATTTATTTTGAATTTGATTGTACTAATGTTTTGGGTTGTGCACTTGTGCTAATGATTTGCACTAATGAACTAAGTTGTTTTGGATTGTAGTACTAATGATGATTGCACTAAGGACTAGTACTAATGATGTTTTGGTTGAGTGTTGGAGAGGAGAATGAAAGTACAAGGACTAGTAGTTGTCATATAAAAGGGGATTTCATATTTTACGAAATGAAATTATGCGCGTTAGCATCTTAAAATACGAAATGTCAAGTAATTTCGCATTCTATAATACGAATGGCAGCAATTTTCATATAACAGAAGCGTTCGTATTTTGCGGTACGAAATTGAGCGAGTTTGTATTTTAAAATACGAACTGGACTCAATTCGCATTTTAAAATGCGAACCATAGTTTCATTTCGCATTTTAAAATGCGAAATCATACAACATAGCTTTAAAAAAAATCACTTCATTTTTTCAAGGTGTATGCGTTTTGTATGTTATAATATTTTCGTTTTGTATAATATGAACCAAATTTCATTTCGTATTTTAGGATGCGAAGGGTATTTTCGTCAGTTTGGGAGGTGTGGGAGCATATTGAGGGGCGGGAAGAGCAATTTTCCACAAGCCGGTTCCCACATATCACATATGTGTCGACAATAAATTCAAGGCCCAATTAGTGCATTGCATACCAAGGCTTTTTCATTACACCTTCATCTCAAAATTTTGTCCTTTTAGTGTTTCACATATAGATTAAAAATTAATAAAGATTGATAAATTAAGTTATTTTTACCATTACTTTATTATGAAATAGAAAATTTATTTAATGAATACTTTAGTATTATTTTTTATTTTTTGATTTTCACCACTAATTTAATCTGGTACGAGACGAGTTATAGTATCAATGGTTTCAGTCCGCTCCTAAGTACAGTTGCGAAGATCGAACTGTGATCCTCTCTGCCAAGTCACCACTGAATAAATTAACTTTTGGTTGAATGTTTTAATTTTTGTAATAATACACATGGTAAACCACTATTAATTGTACTTTAGTTTTCAAAAGATACTAAAGTTTTTGAACAAAACTAAAATGTTAAAAAGATGAAAATTTCAGGATGGAGGGAATATTATTAAAGGATTCATTCTTCTCAATTTATTGATTAATTAATTTAACCTATATACAGCTTATTGTGATGTTTAAAAATCACTACTTTTAAATTTTCTAGGAACCAAACAAATTTATGCATTTTTCTCAAAGACCTGTTTGATTTCTTACTCATAATTTTATGTGGTGATTAGGTACACTTAATTTAAATAATGCACCGGCCCACCATTGATATAGAGTTGTATTTTGATCATAATTTTATGCTTTGACTAAATAAAAGTTTATTTACTAAGAAATTAATTATATACTCAAGAGTATTTAGATGAGATGAGTGAGTCTCTTTTAATTTAATGAAAATTTTGGATTCGGTCTCTAATTTGACCATGTAAAATTGTTAAAACTAGAAAATTTTCTATTCATTTGAATTCCACAAGACTCGAAAAATTAGTTCCAATCTCTAGTAACTGCGCACGAAAGATATTTGATGTAAAAATGAAATAAACTAATAGATTTGTCATTATTCTAATAGTGATTTACCCTACTTCTAATTTATTGATGGTGTTGTTGAATTCTTTACAATGCTTAAGTAATCTAGTCTAGCTTGTATATATAGTTTAACTTGAAATATGGCTAAGATACAACTTGAACCTTTGACTCCTGAGTCATGTGGGGAGAGGAATAGCATTCTATTTATTTTATCATTAAACTCCCTCTCCCTACATATGTGGTTGTTTTCTATAAAATACATACTACCTCTGTACCAAAATATATGTCATTTTGACCAAATCACACAAATTAAGAAATGTAATCATTGTTGTATGGAAAAGGCAAATTATGGGTTAGTTTACAAGATTATTCTTCATTAATGGTATGTGAGAGATAAATTATAGAATTGAAAGAAGAAAGAAAAATAATTAATTAAGGGTATAAGAGGTAAAAGAGCATTAAATGCTTCATTGGTAATGTAAAACGACATATATTGTGGTACAATTTTTTTTCTCAAAATGACATATATTTTGATACGGAGGGAGTAATTTGTTAGTTGAATGAAAGGAACTACTTGAAAGAAATTTAATATTCTCAAAGTTCAATGACAACTCACTTTATATGTTGTGTTTAACAGAAGATAGCAAGTAAAACACTAAGTTTTTTTATAATAAAATGTCAGTGTAGGACATATACCTCAGCAAAAATGGACTTTACATATAACATCAAATGTAATTAGTCACATTAGTTATGTTTAGATATATAAGTGGAATCGATAAGTTTAGTGTGGGATAAGTTTTATATTGATCTGATGAATTGAGATTGAACAATCTATAATATAAATGACATGACTCGTTAATTTAATATCTCAAAGTTTAATATAAAGATATAGTGTTAGAATCACTTGTGTAGTTAGACAAATTCGTAAAAATTTATTTATCAATTTTTTTTCTTCATATTACCATAATAAGTAAGTTTGACCGCCATCAATTGTTTCATTGCATATTATTGAGAAATTAAATATATTTATTGAATATAATTTTTAGTATAAATAATTTACATTAAAGCCACCAAATTTTAGTCGGTCCAATCATCATCAATGTTGGATTTGATAAGGAGGACTAAAGTTTGTCCCACAACTACATATGAGAAAATACCGAAATTACTTGATATCAAAACTCGTCATAAACTCTAAACTATCAAAGCGCTCTATGAACTAGAAGATGAAAATCAAAACATAAAATTACATTAAAGCCTACACACTCAATTAGGAAGATTTCTATTTATTGATTCACAAAGAAAAATTCTATTTTCCTTATTTAAATTAGGTTTTCCTTTTATATTTAATTTAAAAAATGTAAATGATTATTTTCAGGATATTAATTTAAAAAATATTTGACTAATATTTCAAAGACAAAATTTATTTTTATGACATTACTAAAAAATGTCTTAATTACAAGTTTTTAAGAAAATTATTCACTTCCTCAAAAAAAAAAAAAAATTATTCACATAAAATAACAAAAAAAAAATACATAGTGCATGTTCATGTTTATATATTTAGAAAATTTTCTCATCACACTCTTTCTTTTCTTCTCTCACACCATTTCTTCATTCAACCATTTCCCTCTCAAAATCTCATCAATGAAGAAAAACAACAACAACCCTTTTTCACATTCTCAATGACATCAACAAAAACTCTCATTTTCATCTTCACCGTTATTTTCACCGTAAACAGCCTCGGCACCGCCACCACCACCGCCATAACCTATAACACCACCACCATCTGCGGCATAGTTGCTGGTAAGCCCCACCAATACATCCAATGCTACCAAAACAAAAAACTCATCCCACAAATCCTCCCCAAAGTTTCCTTTCAGTCCATCTCCGGTGGCCGGAGCTTCTTCTGCGGCCTCCGTTCTAATGGCCTTAGCCTCCACTGTTGGGACACAAGGACACCAAAGTCATTTCTCAAATCCAAAAGGGTGTATCATAGTGAAAATGTTGAGTTGAGTGATGTAGTTGTTGGTGATGATCATGTTTGTGCTAGAGAGTTGCATTCTGGTGTTGTAAGGTGTTGGAGAGGCTATGGTGGAAATAATGGATTTGATGAGTTTCCTTCTCCTGATGAAAGTTTTCGGTTTCGAACCGTTACTTGTGGTTATGGTTTTTGTTGTGGGATATTGAAGGTGAATAATAGAGTTTTTTGTTGGGGTGAAAATGGTGTTGAGAATTTGATTCAGAAAAAGTTTGGGAATTTATCAATGTCAACATTGGTTGCTGGTGTGTCACATGTTTGTGGTTTGAATCTTAATGGTGTTTTGGTTTGTAAAGGAGACAAGAACAATGATGATTCTGGTAAGTTAAATGTTCCTTTGAATTCTGGTTCTGATTTTTCAGGACTTGCTTTAGGAAAAGATTTTACTTGTGCTATTACAACAAAAAATGGATTTGTTCAATGTTGGGGTGGTTTTTTCGATAGTGATGATGATCATGTGATGAAATTGAAAGGTGTTTCTTTTGAGTCAATTGTTGCTGGTTTAGATTTTGTTTGTGGTTTGACAACTAGGAATTTGTCACTAATTTGTTGGGGTAATCATTCTAATTTGTATTCTAAGCTTCATTTGATTAATAATGATGTTTATAATATTCCATTGGGTATGATTCTTCCTGGTCCATGTGTTAAGGATGATTCTTGTAACTCTTGTAGTGTGTATCCAAATTCTGATTTTCTTTGTCATGGATTTGGAACTATTTGTTACCAATGTCGAACAACCGAGGTTGAGCTTCCGTTTGCCGTGCAATTGCCACCACCAATATCATCATCACCTAGTAAACAACCTTCATCAAATAATGAAGGAAAAGGATTAAGGGGTTGGAAATTGATAACATTTCTTAGTATTGGATCAGTTGGTGGTTTTGCTGGTTTGTGCACTCTTCTTTATTGTCTTATGATTGGTGCTAGGAGATTTGTAAAGGCGAAAATCGATAATTCTGTTCAACCTACAAGTAGTGAATCTGATGATGCATATGTTGATATAGCTCCATTGCCTAATAGTGGACCAACAAATTTAAGAACTTTTTCTAGTAAAAGACATAGCTCAAGTAGATTAAGAAGTGGTTCAACTTCAAAGCAATTAGACAGAACTGAGAATTTCACATTTTGGGAATTAGTTGCAGCTAGTGACAATTTCTCATTGGAAAACAAAATCGGTTCCGGTAGTTTCGGGTGTGTTTACAAAGGGAGACTAGTCGACGGCCGTGAAGTTGCAATTAAGCGAGGCGACACTTGCGCGAAGAAGAAATTTCAAGAGAAAGAAACTGCTTTTGATTCTGAGTTAACTTTGTTATCAAGGCTTCACCACAAGCATTTGGTGAGACTAATTGGTTTCTGTGAAGAGAATGATGAGAGGCTATTGGTTTATGAGTACATGAGCAATGGATCATTGCATGATCATTTGCATGATAAGAAAAATGTTGAGAAAAATAGTAGCATTATGAATTCATGGAAAATGAGAATCAAAGTTGCATTGGAAGCTGCAAGAGGGATTGAGTACATTCATAACTACGCCGTGCCGCCGATTATTCATAGAGACATTAAATCCTCAAATATACTTATTGACTCGAATTGGAATGCTAGGGTTTCTGATTTTGGACTTTCGTTGATCTGGCAAGAGACCGAACAAGAACTAATGTCGAATACAAAAGCGGTCGGAACCGTTGGTTACATAGATCCTGAGTACTATGTTTTGAATGTTTTAACAACAAAAAGTGATGTTTATGGTTTAGGTGTTGTGATGTTGGAACTTTTGACAGGTAAAAGAGCAGTGTTTAAGAATGAAGGTTGTTCAAGTCCTATTGGTGTTGTGGAATATGTAGGTGGAAAGATAGGAACAGGAGAGGTGTGGAATTTGTTGGATGATAGAGTTGGAATACCAGAAGTTAATGAAGTTGAATCTGTTGAGATTATGGCTTATACTGCAATGCATTGTGTTAATTTGGAGGGTAAAGATAGGCCTAATATGGTTGATATTGTTGCTAATTTGGAAAGGGCTTTGGCTTTTCTTGAAGGTAGTCCTTGTAGTTTTTCTATGTCTCCATTTTCTGCCATTGTTTCATGAAAAAATAATATGTGATAGATGAAAGAAAATATTTATTTTTTCATATTTTAATTTGTTTTTGTTTTTTCTTTATTATTAATTTTTGAGTTATAAATTTATGAAATTATGTGAAAAATTGGATATATATTGTGATTTGGGTCACAGGTTCAGTATGGTGAGAACAAAATTTGAGAATTAGAGAGCGTTTGTGTAAAAATATTTACATATTACTCGTCAATATGTTTTTACATCGACAGTAAAATTTGAACTCGTGCTTATACAGAACGAGAATCGTCTTTATCAACCAATGAAACTTTAACTTGTGGTGCACTAGTTCAAGGCTCTATCACTTTATGTATCAAGCTTTGCTAGTTTTTCTTTTTCACAACTTCAAAGTAAAGTTTATTAAACGTCAAACAAATATAGTTGTTTAGGACGGCAATTTCTTTGTCTATACGCATTGAAACTTTATATTTTAATGAAATGAATTGAGTTTGTTTGTTATCGTAAAAAAATGATTAATGAGGTTGGTGTTACTTGACTAGTGAGAGTTAAGTAGTCACTGTTTTTGGTTTCTTTCTGAAACCTCTTAAACTACATAATAGCCATATTGATTTGGTTGTAACATCCTTTGAATAAATTAATTTGGTAAATGGTTCACTAAAGTTTTTAACTTAATTAATTATTGCTGGCCTAAGAGGCATGGAGCATGCAGAATTAATTAGTGTTTATACAAGTCAATAACCTGCCAAATTATAGAGATGGAGACCATGTTATGAGAATTTGATTTATGCCCGTTTTCAACGGATCCAGCTGCATTCATGCAGCTTACACGCAACAGATACTCATCTGTCCTACAATTTTTTACATTTAATTATCTGCATTTCTTTTCCACACATTTCTTTCAAAGTATCTTCTATAGAAAACAACGAAACATTAGTTAGTTCAGTGGTGATTGATGTTAGACTTGGTAGGGAGGATTACGGTTCAATCCCCCGTAGCTGCGTTTAGGAGGGGAGTGAAACTAAATAATGTCAAAACTCGTCCCGAACTATGCACTACTAAGACCCCCTTCCCCTAGGGAGTGATAATGATTATGTGGGAAAATATTAGTTTTCATTAGTATTGATCTTCCTCCCCTTTTGTAACAGATTTTCCTCATAAAATGGAGTTTAAAATTTATTAGTTTAGTTCTCTCATGATATACTTGATTATGGCAAAGTGCATGTTTTTCTGAATCCATTGGAGATATTGCGGATGCGAACCACAATTTAAAACCTTACTTTTACTTTTTGATTAGAACATAGATGAACATCCTTAGATCTATTTGAATAATTGATTCATAGTATTATATATGCAATTGAAGTTTCTTATGTTTATTCTGTAACTATTTTGTTCATTGTTTTTCTTTATCCGATCAATTCTAAATTGAATCTAGGAAATTAGAGTTCACTATTAGATAAACAAAAAGAAATACTTCATCTTCATCCAACACAGTAAATTGTTTCCAAACTTCATCTTCATTCCAACAATGACATAATGAAAAGAAATACTTATTTCAAAACACTACACTTTTAAATTAATATTTATTCAAATCAAACATAATTATTTTGGTGAATGGGAAAAACACAAACCCCAAAATTTATTCAAATCAAACATAATTATTTCAAATTGTAAACTAAAATGATATTAAAAATTTGAAAAGAAATATGGCACACATAATCATTTACTTACCTTTTCACACATAGTAAAAAAAAGAAAAAGAAAATCCATTGCTGATACCAAACTCAAAAGTTATCTATAGATATTTCATAAAACATCCAATTTAACTAATCATTGTCATTGCACATTAGTCAACCCCAAAAAAAGATCCAAATCCAATATCCTATAAACCAAATCACACTTAAAGTAAGAAGCAAAAATGGCAATAGAACCAAAAATTCAAAAGAAGAAAACCAAGGCAGCTCTGACATCTCTGCTGTAGCTATTGTCTTTTTCTTATGTATGCATCCATGGCCACAATGCATCCTGTCAAAGAAATATAGGTGACAAAAAATAGAAGAATAAATAAAATAGAGAATAGTAGAGATTATAAATTTCCTCCCTTAATCCTTGTTTACAAATGATGATGAATCATTTTACAAATGCAAAATTTTGTAAATAATTACCTACAAGATACTATAAATTTACATTCAATATCGATCGTTTTCTTTCGATACCAACAAAAATTACACTCGCTATAGTATATGACAATTCGCTGTGATTTCATGTTCTTGGATTTAGATGTTCCACCACATCCTTTGTTTAGTATTTTTGTGCAGCAAAATACAAGTAAGATCACTCACTCTATGCAGGGTTGAGATTACAGGGAGGGGTTTGTGACGGGGAGACAGATGATCTACTAAGGAATGACCTCTGCTTCTCATCAGCAAAGCAAAGAACAGATTCCGCGCAAACTTCTAGAGCAGTTGGAGGTGGACTAGGCTTGAAGTCGAGAAGCTTTGAGTATTCCGAGATAAGGTGGAACATGTAATCGTAAATTCGATCTATGTTCAAGCTTTCCATGTAGTCCTGTCCTCTTTTCCCCACTGACGCAGCCTGTAGAGCAATATTTTTGATAAGTTCAACATTTGAAGAATACGCAAGGCAACTTGCACTATAAAACTGATAGGTAACTGACACAGGGTAGTCAAACTAGGATCATCATTCAAATGTATTATAGTACCACGGATTATACTTATAGTATCACACTATCACCACACTTATTTATATTATACCATGTCTCTGTTTGAATAAACTGCTTATTTTATCTATTTTTACATAAGCTATAACTTGTTTTCATAACAATCAACAATTTTGATTTGGAAATTCAACTACACAAAATGGACGAGTTTGTAATTTTTTACATATAAGGCTAAACCTGTGAAATGGAATTTGATCTTAACCTCAATGTTCCTTTGCGACATCTTCAATTTTTTTATTGCGGCTTTTAAAAATACCAGAGTTTTGAGAAGGTTTTTATAAGACACGTGTATTAATCGTAGACAAAGACACGAGGGAAACATAAAGCTATTTACAAAAAAAGAATAGCACTATGTTGGTCGTCGTGGATCAAAACTAAAGGACATGAATATACAACAAAGAGTAAAGAAATACCTCTTTTATGTGTGCATTTCCCCAGTCTACAGCGCGCTTTATAGATGGACATAGATCTTGAGGATTAACAGGCAAAAAGTTTTTATTTGGAACAAGACCACGGGTGAAAAAGTCTTCATATTGAGGTGATATAATCAGTGCAACAGAACCACATGAGAGAATATATTTCAAACTCACAGACCATGCATAACCTTCAGCATAGATCTTATATCTGGTGGAAAAATTAATCAAAAGAGTGTTAAGCAAAGAACAATAATAATCAGCAGCATGATAAATTAAACCTCGATAAATAAAAAGTAACTTCATCAAATGGAACTTGTGTATCTAACCTAATAACATCCCAAATCTCCGTTACTTATAACTTTAATTTGCTTTTCTTATGGTGGTTTTTAATTGCAGTTTTGGTCCCCCTATTTTCAAAAGTTCACAGAATTGGTCCCCCAGTTTTAAATCTGGTTTTTTGGACCCAAAACTTGTTGATGTGGAATCGTATAGGTGGATTTATAATCTCTCTCTATCATCTGAATTTGCAACATAATCTTCATCTTCACTCACATATCCCTTTCATTCCCCTCTTCACCAGCTTCCATTACCTCATCTAGATGATTCAACGTCAGCAGGTTTTATATTGAGACCAAAAAATGGATTTGGAAATGGAGGGGGGACCAATTACGTGAGCTTAATGAAAATCGGGTGACCAAAACTGCAATTAAGACACCTATGTTTAAGCATTGTTGTTTTAACTGTGTGAAACAGTCCATGTCTATTTTGTGAGCCGTATTTATAATTTATCTTATCGGTAGATGTACTTTTGAGTTTTGAGCAATGCTCTAAGACAAAACATTTAGTTACTTACCTGTGATTACACTGATTTGAAAGTTTTGATTCCTTAAAGCCACTTCTAGCAGCTTCACCCCAATCCTGCAATGCATATTGAGATAGATATCAGACAACTAAAGTTTGGTACATAGCACATTATTGAAATTTTACAAAGATCGATTAATGTCGAAATTGTGAAAGGTGATTCAACTAAACCTGACGCAAAATTTCTGCTCTCCATTGCACAGAATCATTGCACCTAAGTAATTCAGTACGAACAGGAGATAAAACATCTGGATTTCCTTTCCAGTATGCTATCGGCTTCTTATTTCTCCAACCAACAGCTTGAGAACCTTGCTTGATATCTGGGAACTCTTCCTGCCATGGTCGTATGTTTATCTCTGGCCTGACCAACAAATGTTCAACACAAAGACATCATCAAAAGATTCAAAACAGCAAACAGCATAACAGAATCATCAGGCAACAATCATGCCGTTCTCACAAACAACAAAAACTCATCAGTTTCGGCAAATATACTTTAACACGAGTCATTCAATTTATAGGATAAAGTAAAGTAATTTCAACCATCTCATAAATAGTAATGGTTGACATTATCTAACAAAATAACTACACATGTATAACAAATCATTGATTTATTCATCAAACAATTAAGATTACTTTCATCAATTCATCTAAAGGAGCTAAATCCAACATCAACATGGTTCACGCACATCAGTAATTGTCCAAATATGATTTTTTTTTTTTGAAAACTCGGTATCCGGTCTAAGCACCGACTAATCCGAGGGAAAATGATCTTGTCTATCAAATATATTCATATCAATGTAGCATGACACTTCAAATTGAACACCGACAAATGTAGTTACAAATAACTTCTATTTTTTCAAATTATAATTGGTGTAATGTGTTGGTGTCAGAGTGTCTGTGTGTCTATGTCGGTGTTTCATAGATTAATATTAATATATCATTGAATTTCGATGAGCCAGTACCACGATATACAATTATATAAGTATATAACACAAAATCATAGAATGAACAATTGATAAAAAGGTAACATTTAGAGAATCTCAATTGAAATCTTACCAGCCCCAAAAGGACCAATCAGGAAAAGGTATATCAAAGTGTTGCTTTGTGGTACAATATCTAAACAGTGGCAAAGGCATTGAACTATGTTCTGTTTTGTTAATACTAGGCTTATCCATGCAATCAAACATCAAATCCACATCAGGAACCAATCCAGGATACCTACTCAAAAGCTGCAACAAACTCCAAACAGTAAACATAGCCCTACTTTGAACACAAGCATAATACCAATCAACAAACATCTTCCCTCCAACAATCACTACTCTAAAAGCAGCATACTTTTGCGCTTCTTTCAAATGCCCATTAGAAATTTTTGTATTCTTCCATGGTTCCAGATCCTTCCAGATCGACTGGAAGAAATCCGGACAATTGGGTGCTTTGGCAGCTTCGGCGGCAAAACGGAGTCCGTCATTGCCGCCAGAGACTGCATAACGACATGTAAGGTAAGAACACTGTATAATTTTGTAGGCTCTGCTCTGACGAGTCTCTTCGTCAAATGGTTTTGTAGGAAAAACATGCCATGGCGTTGGTTCTAGATTGTGTCCCACTACAGTTCCGGTTCTGCTTGCAACGTTGTCCACCTGTTTGATGAAATTACCCAAAGAAAGAAAAAAAAAATTGTTAAAAACAAAAAAAAAATGAATGTTTAATATTTCTGGATATGATAGAATTTCAATGATCTATTGTAATTTTCTAAAAGTCACTATCTATAGCTTCTACAAAATTATGATAGATACTATGATTTTGACGTCAGTCTGTAACTTCTACAAAATCACGATAGATTAATGTGATTCTGATATACAGTTTGTAACTTTATAAAATCATTATAGATCAATGTGATTATGATATACAGTTTGTATCTTATACAAAATTAAGATAGATAACTGTGATTCTGAAATAACTTATAGAGAATCATGATAGATCACTGTAATTCTGACGTATCATCATCACAGAGACAAATTATAGAATATGAAAGTAGAAAGGAAAAAAGGAAATGGGGTTGGTTGGTGGGTGAGAGAAAGGAAAGGAAGAACCTTATAGAGAAGAAGTGCGGTGAGAGAGAAGAAAGAGAGACCAAGAACACAAGGTAATAGATATGTTGGAGTACGAGGAGTGTGTTTGGAAGAAAGACCCATAGTTGAAGAAGAAATGGGTGGAATTGTGAAAAAGAATGAAGAGAAAGAGAAAAAGTAGTAGAAGTGTTTTGAATAATCATTTGACACATTGTTGTGAATGTTGTTGAAGAAATGAGAAATGGTAGGAAATGAAGGACATTCTTTTCACGTGATGGTGGAGGCCACGTGTAGGAGAAAAAAGAGTGGGAAAGTTGAGATGAGAGAGAGAGAGAGAAGAAGTGGAAGAAGTGTAGTTTACTCGATTTGGAAATTTTACTATCACATGGTAGACAAGGTATGACGCAGTGAAACACGCGTTAACCTTAATTAGTATGCTTCCTTCCTCATCATTTTTAGTTTTACTCATGGAAATCCAATGCTAGCTGTTCTTCCACTTCATCTTTGGATAGATTTTGTTTAAATTTAGGGTTGAAATATAATGATGTAGTACTTCTTCTGTTTTTTTATCACGTAGTTTAGTGGTTAGAATTTTATCTAAGAAGAATAAGTGAACGTAATAAGATTTGAACTACGATTCTTTTATATATCTGTAATATGTCTTATCAATTGAATTAAATTCACGAGACATATATATTTCTTGTGTTTTAAATAAAGATAAAGAGTCTTGTTAATCGTCCATAAATTATAATTTAACTAATTGAAAAATATTGAAAATGTTAGGCCGAACGTTCATAATCAGAGTTTGAATTCCAGTCATTTCATTGCGTGTGTGTAAATTTTCAATATCTTTTTATTTTGTCTATATAAAAAAAATGTTAATTTTTTTCTCGTTTTATTTTGTCTAAATAAAAAAGAAAATAGTATTGTTAACGAGTAACTTCGCGATATTACATCTCTACGCATTTCATAAAATTTTCATGAGTGGAATGGATGAACTTAAATGAAAGAAAGTGAGAATATAAGAGTACAAACTCACTGATAAAAGCACATTCATTTTTGTTTTGGTTTTGTAAAGCACATTCATTTCATAAAAAACCAAGTAACATAAATGGCCCATAAGAGCTAATGAGGGTTTAATGGGGGGCTTAGAGGCCCAACTAATAAACCAATTAGGTAAAAGTAACACTCACGTGTCACATTTCTATTGGTCCAAATGACGCAAATAGAAACTCCATTATAAAAAGAAAATTCCCACATCATCATACAGTAACACCGCTCGCGTCACAAACTCACTCACTCACTCACTCACTCACTGACTCAGTCTATCGCAAAACACTGAGATCGATCGATCACAAAACAAAACCAACAAACGATGGCAAAGACGACGTCGTTGCTTCTCACTGCACTCCTTCTCTTTGGAACTCTAGCTCTTATTCAGGTTTCGATCTGATCTCAGTTTTGTAATTATTCTAATATCATTGAATTTGTTGATAATTTTAGATTAAGATCGAATCTAATTATTCGTGAAAATTTCATTTCATTTTATTTAATTAATTAATGTAGGCAAAGAAATCAAAGGAGGATTTGAAGGAAGTGACAAACAAGGTTTACTTTGATATTGAGATTGATGGAAAAGCTGCAGGTTTTTAAGCTTAACATTTTTTTGTATTTGTAATTGTATAGTGAAATTGTAACTTTTAGTTAAGTATAAGTTGTTTAGTGGTTAATTATGGTTAAGTTTTGGTTAATTAAATTTGATATTTTGTTAATGGAAGTGTTTTAAGGTGATATGAGCTGAATTGGAAGTGTGTGCTTATAGATTAATTCTAAATTATAAGAATTTTTAGAAGTTGAGAAAATCAGAAAATGCAATAAAATGATTTGAAGTCAGAAAAATACCTAGAGAGAATTGACTTAGAATTTCTAACCTATGAAGCGCAGACACTTCTCGGATTGGATGTGTTTCAGTGTCTGACACTAACACTATGATTATATTGAATTATGTTATTTTTTTGAAATTATTACAAGTGTCAATGTGTCAGTGTCCGTGTTGTAATCCATTGTCTGTGTCCGTTCTTCATAGATTCAAACTCATTTGGTATATAATGGGTGTTGTTCTAATGCTGTGATTCTTGACTTTTCAGGTCGTGTTGTAATTGGTCTTTTTGGGAAGACAGTTCCTAAAACCGCAGGTTAGGTTTACTAATTCTGTGAATATTGGTGCTACATTATATCATTAACTTTATCTAAAGGTGTGTTTTGATGTTCCTTTTTGCAGAAAACTTCAGAGCTCTTTGCACAGGTGAGCTTGTTTCTGCTACTATTGTGTATTGTTTTTGTCATATGATCAAAGAACTTGTTTAAATCCTTTTTATGTGCTTCATCTTACTTGATATAATAACTTTTTTACTTGATATAATAATTATTGATGAGTATCAGTTGGCCTGTAACTGGATAGGTCTACTTATATGAGCACAAATTGAGGATATATGTATGTGTCAAGACATTTAAGTTCTTATGGTGGGATTATATGTTGTTCTCTTGAAACTTTTCACTGTTGTTTAACTAAAATAACATTTATTCTTTTCTTTCTTATTAACATCGATTATTTTGATAACATTGTTTGAACTTATGTGGTATTTTTTATCGTACGCACTGAAATATGTAGTATATAAATAATCAATGATTTGACATTTTATTGTTTATTCAATTCAAATGATTAGGGGAAAAGGGGATTGGTAAAAGTGGAAAGCCTCTTCATTACAAAGGTAGCTCATTCCACAGGATTATACCTAGCTTTATGATCCAAGGTGGTGATTTTACACAAGGCAATGGTATGGGCGGAGAATCAATTTACGGAGAGAAGTTTCCAGATGAGAACTTCAAGTTAAAGCATACTGGACCAGGTAATATTCTTATATTTTTCTCTTTGTTGTTTTAGTTGTTTACTAATCAAAGCTCAAATGAATCTTTGATGGGGCTGATTTTTTGTCATTTGCTGTACAAACAGGAATTTTATCAATGGCAAATGCTGGTCCTGATACCAATGGTTCACAATTTTTCATTACAACTGTGACAACTAGCTGGTAATTATATCTATGTTCTCTATATCAGTTGTTTATTGTTGAAGAAAACATGCGTTCAAATATTATGTCCTAGACCTGCATTTCCTTTAACCACTATGCAGATTGTGTAGCTCGACTAAAGATATATTACCACACTAACTTGTGTTTATATTGTATTTTCTCAATTAACGTATGTATACCTATTTGATTTGATTTGATAGGTTGGACGGAAGGCACGTTGTTTTTGGAAAGGTGCTTTCTGGAATGGATGTTGTTTACAAGGTTGAAGCTGAAGGAAACCAAAGTGGAACTCCCAAGAGCAAGGTTGTGATTGCTGATAGTGGTGAACTACCTTTATAAACACATGCTCTCATCTCAACCAGGATTAAGTTGTTAGAGTTTTCATTTCCGTTCCACCTACAGGACTACTTATCTTTCATAAGCATGTACTATTATGTCAAAAGTTTGTTCTGTTTTTATGATAATTCAGAAGATGAAATTTCCCCTTATCGATAAGAGGGAAAAAATGGCATTTATTAACATGAAATTTGTAGAAGGAAATCCTAGTGATCATGGCAGTCAAGCATTCGAGTATATTCAGCAGGTACTAAAAGTAGGGGTGTGTGTTGAGCTTAAAGAAACATTTTCACTGCTTCAATTTTTGTTGTGCTTTTGTTGCCATTTGATTCTTTACTGTGTTTTTGGGGTCTGTTGTTCTTGAAAAATAACTGACACTTTATTTTTGTAACTTTGTAACCCTTTAAATTTATAAGTCGTCAATCACATATACAACTTAAACATTTCATTGTTTAAAAATATAAATTAATAGATAACATGAGCAATTTAAAAGTAGCAATCAACTAAAATTTTATTATGAAATTTTTAATGATGAAATTGAGTTCCTCAATGAAGTCTTTTTCTATTCTTCGGTGGTAAGACTCTTTGATCTTGTTCAACATGAACAATTCCGCCTCTCCTTCTACCATTTCTTTTTGGTTGTGGTGTAGGTTCTTCATCTGTTCATAACATTGTTAGTCTGTCCTAAGTTATTAGTCGAGGTGGAATGGTAATCTCCCAAATGGATTGTATTTTATGCAGTGAATTCAAATTTGATACAAATTACCTTTTAGTTTTCCAAGAGCAGAAAGTGGCATCAATCACTCTTTCCCTCACCTCATGGCTCTGTTGTTTAGATTAGTATGAATGGTTCTTGATCTTTTTTGAGTAGCTCGTGCAAACTAAATAAATGGAACACATTAATATTTAGTTTATATGTTTGGAATAAGAAAAATTGATTTTAAATGAATTATTTTATAAAATTGATTTTAATCAAAATTGAGTTAAAGGACAAATACAATATAAATTCATACGAATATGAGACTGTTGGATACCTAACCTTTTGTAAGTTTGGTATTATCTGTTAGCCTATTTAAAAATTTATTTTATATGAACATATTTAAATAAATAATTATATATTTAAATAGACTAATGAATATGTTTAATTGATCAAAAAGATTAAACTCTCTTTTGATATTTAACATTATATTTTAGATAATTTGAGTATACATACCCCATTTCAATTCTCGTTTATAATAATACATTTATATATGTAAAAAATTAATGTAGAGTAATAAATTTAAATTCATTAAAAAGTTCATAGAATTAAAATTTAGTTCAAAGTTTTTTTTGACGAAAAATTTAGTTCAAAGTAATAATTTTATTTCTTAATGATAATAGTCCTTTCAAAAAACTATTAAATAATAACCCAAGAGGTGTGGTTGAGCGGTTGGGGCTCATCCTCCCTTAACCAAGGGTCGAGGGTTTGATCCTCACCTTGGGTATGAAGCAGCTTTAAATCCTTGGGTCAGCTATCCCACCTACCGATGTACCTCCAATCTAGCGAGGGAATAGTCACTGCGTTCGGCGGTGGATACCCCAGTCTCGACAAAAAAAAATTATTAAATAATAATAGGTAATACAAATATCATTAATATTTATTTAAATAGACCGATCTAGTAGACTTAAAAATCTCTTTTTATGTCATATAGCCAAGTCTATTTATAAAAATACTTCGATCTGCTCTATTTTTAAAAAAAAGTATGGCCTAAACCTAAATAGGCTAAGTCGAAAGTCCTATAGACCGGCCTAATCAATTTTCATGCATTCAGCAATTTTATGACATTCTAATCAAGATTGAACCATTGTAATTTGATAATAAAAATTTAATATTAAACAAAAATTAACTTTAAATAGATATCATCCAATCTTAATAGAAGGATCTCCACTTAATCATAATCAAGATGAAACGTAGGGAGGGAAAAGAATCAACTAATGCACTGCTGTTGGTTGGTGGTATTGATACAAACTAGTACAAAGGCATGCTAGCTGTGTGCATGCAATAGGCACGTACTGTACTGATACAGAGGCATGCTCAATTCTCTCTCTGTGATTTAGGCTATGTTTGGTATCACGGTAGATGTGTTAGAATTGCGGTGACATACCGTGATTTTGCAGAAGCTACAACTTGTAGATTCTGGAAATCACGGCAGGTCACCGTGATTCTGACGCATCCACCGTGTTACCAAACATACACTTAGTAATTGGCAGTTTGCAAAATTGTGCAAAAAAACAGACTGTTAAATATAAAGTAAGTCTGGTTTCAAACACAAGCTTGGAAACCAAGTCCAACTACCCTCTGGCCTAGTCTTGCCTCTCTCTCAGTACACCACACCCACTTTATAGAGAGATTGAAATTGCAAAAATAAAGATATCAAAACTGCAATTGAACCTTCATTATTTTTTTTAGTAAAAGATGTGATGGAATGTCATAATAGTCATTTACCCATTAATATTGGGTAAATAATCATTTTGTTATTGGTTAATTAAACTTTGTTATGCAAATTAAATTTTCAACAATTGGACAATCAAATAGCAGAAGCATATATTAATGCAAACCAAAATTGTATAAGAACAAAGTAGACCAATTAAAAATCTAAAATAACTAATGAGAAGTGAAAATGTTGGCATTGTAATGTGTTTGTTTGCATGGCAGAGTTGTGGCCAACCCGAAACTATCAGGTTGAGACCGGTCTTCGGGTGAGTTGTATCCTGCACACTCCTAAACAACATTTTGCGAAAAAATTCGGCCACATATATGGTATCATTACATTAACCCTTTGATCCTTCGGGTCCGCCAACCACCATTTCAACAAGAAAACCAGTATGTGTAATTATCAACACACAATATGCTTTGTGAATAAATTAGAAAGAAAAGAACACATAAAATAATAAATACAAATTCATGTATGTACATTACTGATAATATCTTAGGCAATTAGCCTACTCTAGGAATCCAATTTTGTCGAAACAAGCTAAATAAAAATAGAGTTAAATGATCTATATGATATGATACACCCTAAATGTGCTTTGATCTATGTTGCTTCCTGTTACAACAAACAAAGAGGTTAACACACCTAATAAAGTCCGCGGTTAGCTTATATGCAATAAGCTAAATCAATCACTGTCGCTATCACTGTCGGTGTCCACAAAGCTGAACTCTCTCGATCCGTTGAGTTTGATCAACACAGTTCCTCGGTTCTCTTCTCTCCATTCAATTGACTCTTTGTCTAAGAGTTTAGTAACCTGTATCAAGAAAAGTAGAAAACCATAAGGAATCGCCATTTAGAAACAACTTTGTTCACTTCAAAAAAGACATACTAATGATCAGCAGTTTCTAGGATTAAAGAAAGTAAAATAATTCAAATATAAATCATTAGTCATAAACTCATAATTTATTCAAATTCAAGTATAAAAACGTCGGTCAAAATCCATGTAACAAATTCTGAAAGCCTGCGCGAACGTGTATATATACATCAAACATTATGTTAAGAGGATTAAACCGTACCGATTGTTTCAGCTTCGACTTCCCAAAACCATGTGATCCACATCCTGTGATGACCCTTATCATCTGGACAGCTAAAGCAGAAATAACAAGAGAATCAGATTAAGTAAGAAAACGAAAACACAGTTCAATAAGGAATGACTTTTAGTCGAAAGTCTAGACAAAGTGTAAAAAGTTAGATCCTTATAAAATGCTTACAAGGAACATAAGATCCAAACAGAAGGTGAAGTTTTAGCATTCTCATTGCTGGTTTCACGTGCTGCCCATGCAAATCAATAGTAATCACATTTTCTATACCCTTGTTTCTGCATAGCAATAAGAATAGTTTAAAACATGCAATAATACAATATGGATAAGGAAATGTGAAAGGGAAATTCTTCGATTTGGGACTTAGAAGATATCGACAGACCTAGCAACAAATATGTCATGGCTTGCCTTAGTGTCTGCTTTCTGAGCTATTCTAGTTTGTTCTTTACCCTAGTCACACAAAAATAATTAGCCTTATATAACAAGGTAGCATGCTAAAGGACCCAACAAAAACACAAGTATTTGACGTATAAAACCACCACAAGAGTAGTTAATTTCACCACAAAACCATAAAACATAGAAATAGCATGATCTAGGATGACATTACTTCTATAAAACGATGGACCTTGAAAAGACTGAACAAGACATAATCATACTTGGATTACATCTCTGCATTTTAAAACAAACATCTCCGCACATACAGGTGCAAAATAATGTATCATTTTTTTTGCACATAAAATCGCATTTTACTTCCTTAAAAACAAACCTGATCAGAAAGATATGCCGCGTATCCTCGATCTCCTTTGGTATAAGCAGTTGCGGCCTGCAATATTATGTCAACCTTGTCATGTACTCAACTGACATCTAAACTCTAAATCAAACTGGCTTGAAGAGCAGAAGTAAAAATTGAAGGAAAAGGAAAAATGTCAACTTACTTTCTGAAAGTAACATTTCACTGAATCCCACTGTTGCCTTGCATCTTCCCTAATCACGTGATATTCCTCTCCTTTAGCTAAAAACCAGGAAAATAAAATAAGTGAATGAATATGCAACAGACTCATTAAAATCAACACTTGCATGTACTGAAGAATAGATCAGTGTCGAAGTGGAACCACAAAGGCACAAATAAACGAATACTGTTAAGAGGCATTATAGATGCAAGCAAAAGGATTTCGAAATTGACATACTATAAGCACGTTGCTGAGGTTCTGCAACATTTGGACAACCATCAAAACCTGGTCCCAAAGACTGCATTTTCTTTGCTATGTTTCTCCAATTCATGGTACCTTTGTCGTGTACAGAGCTTTTGGGAATGTTAAACAAGGACTCTAACACCTTTTGAGGAAGTTCTAACTTTGAACATCCTGGGCTAATATGAGAATTAGCTTTAGAACTAGTGAGGACCTCCGCATAATTCCTAAAACCAATAAACAACTAAGCTAGTCGAGTTAGGTTCTATATACCAAGATCCCATTGACTAGGAGAAAGTTGAGATTCAAATGCAAAATCATAAATACTGTTGTTTTTGTCATTGTTGTTATTTCAGTGGTACCGGTGATACTGATAATGAGGTTTAAATTAATAGTAATGACCACATGAAAACAATGTTAAGCTACTTTTATTTATAAAAAAAGTGCGTACAAGAATATGCAAAAAATATTCAGCCCAATCTTGCTCCCATCCCTATTAAATCATTTAACAAAACTGTTTTCTTTTGTAGGAAGGAGGTGACAATAGGAAGAGAAAAATGCGGAGATAAATCCATATTATATCAACACTTTAATATGGCAGCATAACATAGAAACATAAATACATCGACATTATTTACCTGCCATAAGATCCCATACCCCATATATTATCAGAAATGTCACCTTCCGATGAAAGAGATGTGCACTTTGATCGTCTATCTATCAACTGTGAAATATTTTGACAATTAATACATTGTACTGTGAGGATGTAGATAGAGAAGTTAAAACTACATCCAACAATAACAATCCAAAATTAAGCCCCTGGCTAACTATTTCAGAAAAAAATGAGCGGACAATTAAATGTTAAAACTAGAGTAAATTTATAAACAGTAATGAAAAAAGAATATATACCAACACTTACGCTATCATTATGTTCATAATCAACAAGGAATCCTGTACCATCCATCTTGTTGTCAACTCTGTAATCAGAATTTCTATCATTACTGGATCGCTCATCGGCAGCTAAGTCAAGCAATACATCCGAGGCCTGGAAATCATAATCATAGCTATTCATATTACAAAAGTAGCACAACTTGATTTGATCAGAGTAGAACTCTAAAACACCAATGAAGATGCAAAACAAACTAAGAAGCCCAGATAACTAGTACGATATGACATAGATACGGTTTTTTTTTTTTAAATCGACACGGGGATTGGGGAAGATACGTTAAACTACATAGTAAGTACATTATACATACATATTTAAACACACACACACACACACACACAAAGTCACTTGTGAGCATAAAAACAGCATGGGAGAGCAAGAAGAGCAGCGGAAACAAGGCAAATAATGAGCAACAGTTAATAAATTTTGCAGCCCAGAACACTGCATCTTTACAGCCATAGTAATTCCACTGATTGGCGAAAGAGTAAGCACTAAAAGGGAGCAAATACAGCAACAACTCAGCAACAGTGTACACGCTAACCAGAGCAAAAATTACCCAGCAGTGAGTACAATTCCATGCCCTGGATAGTGAAGAGAAGCAATGGAATGAGCGAAAAGTTTTTTTGTTGATGTGTCATAACCAGGCAACAATGTAAATATGACATTTACATGCATCAGTATCGGATACATTTCGGACACCAATACTTTACTAACTTTAAGTTTCTAGACTTCATAGAAAATAAGTTTCTGCAAGTCTGCAACACCATAACTATCTAATTGCATAAAAATCTATCCATGAAATTAAAAGAAGGTACAACCTGAACAACCATAGGTAATTACTAATTACCAATGTACGGAAAAACAAAATATGAGAATGTAGAGCAGATTAGAAGAGTCATAAAAATTGCAAACAAAGAACACAGGCAAATAAGAAAGAAACAAGAGAATGTAGAGCAGCGGTGTTTTCAGTTTCAAGTGATATGTTTCCATTATATCTACAAAAATACCACTTTAATTAAAAATAACGAGTGCAACGTGAAGATTGAGAATAATATACGAACGAGTATCAAGCAAGGATTCATGTGAAGTACAACTTCTGACTTCAATATACCTTTTCAACATCATATCCACATTGACCTGCATACAAAGAAAAATTCCAAGGTCACGCAACAAACCAAAAACACGCTCAAAACAAATATCATAATTAAGAACACCATGAACTAGTATAAATGTCTTGATTTTAAGCATAAGCTTAAGGAAACTTATAAGTTTCTAGTTCCATATAAAAATTAAAAACAACAGAAATATAAGTTTTTCCAACTAGATGAAATGGACTACATAAATCAAATAACATCTTATGGTCCTATCATGAATCATGTTTAACAACAAACCATTTGAATCCAAATTCTTCACCATCCAACGTGGTTTTCTTTGATTTCCCTCAATCTCTAACAATTTCTAATCACCTTCTACCTATCATCATATCATATAGCTTGAAACTTTGATAAAATGTTCCAAACTTTAAACTAAAAAGACAATCAATGTTTTCTGGAAAACATCATTACATCAAACAGTTGAAACATGAATACAATAATGGTTTTGAAACTTGAAAGAGAAACAAAATGGGAACATAAATCAATAAACTATGAACTTTGTAAAACCTCTAGTAAAACATTTTCTACTTTTCTATAGCCGACAAATCTAAATAACATCAAGTGGTGATTGATGTTGGACTTGGTAGGAAGATCACGGTTCGATCTCCTGCAACTTTGTTTCGGAGGGGCTGGAACCACTTAATGACATAACTGAACCCAAACCAGATTACATAAAAAAATCTAAACAACAAAACTAAAGCTGAAAATGAAAATGAAAAAACACACAACAAAAACAAAAAACCTAAATACTCACAAAGAACATCTCTAACAACAGCCAAGTTAAGATCACAATCATTTCCAAGCATGGAATAAAGGAACTGTTCAGCTTCTTCCTTATCAAAAACCTCATTTCCAAACTTCTTCTTCCTACCACTATTCCTCCTCACATATTCATTTCCTAAAATCGTAGAAACAGTTCCAGTAGCAGCAACAATCTTCTTCTTCTGCTTAACCCCTTTAAAACCACCAACATCATCCCCACAAATCTGCTCCACAAACCCATCAGAAGAACCAGAAGTTGAAGCTAAATCCAACCCAGAAGAAGAAGAAGAACCACCACCATTACCATTACTATTGCTACCACCACTACACGAAGAAGATTCACAATGAGAAGATGAAGAAAAAGGGTATTCAACATTTTCAACCAAACCTGTCCTTAAGATCTCAGAAGCCTTATGTGGATCACCCTTTGCAATATCATAAGCAACAATAGCTTCTTCCATTGAAGATAAAGCAAAAGCTTCAACCAATGATTGTAAAATTTGGTTTTTCATATTTTGTTCATCTTTTTGAATAACCCCTTTGGATTCTTTGTTCTCTTCAACATTTTTCTTCGGTGATTTTTGCTTCTTCTTTTTTCTCGAATTTTTCATGTTTTGAAGAGAAAATAGGATCTGGGTATGTGAATTTTTGGGTCGTTTAGACGAAAACAGGGTCGAAGATGAATTGAGAATTAGAAAGGTGAGATTTTGGAGAAGGAATCGTTGATGGGTGTTGTTGAGGAAAAGACATGAGAGAAAAAAATGAAGAATCTCTATGGTTTTGTTTTACGACGAAACCAACATAATTAATAAAATATCTATAAAAAAAAAAAAGGAAACCGTTTATTTTTATCTTAATTAATTTTAAGTTAGTTTTGATTTATCTTTTTTTATTCGATATTATATTTTTTTCTTAGATAAAATGATAGGTCGTTGAAAAATCACACATATAAAATAGAGAAATCGGAGTTGAAATTTCGGATGAACGACTTAGCAATTTTGGGATTTATTATCGGTTGAGTTAGAAATTTTAGACATTCAATTTTATCTTTTATTTATTTTAATCTAAAAGAAAAATTAATATGTATGAACATTATAAAATTATTTTATTCTGTCAATCAATCAATAAAAAATATATATTTTGTCATGTTGCTTCATTTTATTCATTTTCTTAATATGATAAGTTTAAATTATTCTTATTGATTGTCGGTGTAAATTTGATTTATAATGGCAGTGCGTATTATTTAAACTTTTGTTTTAATTAATTATGATTTTTTTTTACACACATTAACTATGATTTTTATCTTTTGAAAAAAGGAAAATGTAGTATTATGGTTAATTTTACAATGATGTTCTAAAAAAGTAGAATTATAATCGTTTGACTATTTGACCAAAAAATAATTGAAGTATTTACGGGGTTTTTTTATTCATGCAGTTTTTTCTTTTCTTTTTTGATTAAATAGCATAGTTTGACATAACATAGTTTTATTTGTTTGTAAGAAAAACCGTAATTACAGTTTTTTAAGAAATTACATTAATCTTGGTAAAAAAAAAGTTACATTAATCATGTCAAATGATTCAAAAAATTATTTTTGCCAAAAAAAAGTTACGATACTTATTTTTGTATAAATAAAAAAGCTACAGTACTAGAATATATTAATATGACAATATGAATAATTCCACTATTGTATTTTTTTGACAGTTTAAAAAGAAGAGTAAAAAAATTAAGAGCTACTTGTGATAAATATTAGAAGTAAGAATATCGAGTAATATGTAAAGACTCAAGTTTAAATTCTAATATGTTTATTTGGTCGTTTTAAAAAATTGAAATTTTAGTCATAAAACTACAAAAACAAGTGATAGAAAATATTAATAAATGGTTCAAAAAAAAGTTAAAGCAACTTTAAAAAAAAAAATGGAATTATTGATTTCCACGGCAACATGGCTACTTGTGGTATCGTTACCAATTTGGAAAATTTGGTTTTGTCCAGGTTGTTTTTTTGTTTGACTTTGTTTTGTGGAGTTTGTAGAAGATATAGTAAAATCTATAATAATCAAATCCAGAATGAATTTTGTTTAAAAAAGAAATCTAGGATAATTTTTCTTACAAAAATATAGCTTTCGCCATTATTAGGAAGCACGGTTAAAGGAAATAAGGAAAACGACCGCCACTTAATTTCTTCCATCATTTATTTTTGTACTTTGGCAATTTGGCATCATTCAATCCATTTATTTATTGTTTTGATAAAGAATCAACTTATTTATATAAAATGAAAATTCGATCCCCACAATTGTATTTAAAAATAGACTAAAACTACTAAATACCAAAACTCACTCTAAACCAAATTAGTCAATTTAGTTGACTGAATACTTTTTGTGGAAAAAAAATAGAAAGTGAAACAAAGGTTGCAAAATATTTTTCACTTTTTTTTTATCAAACAAAAAAGTACTTTACACTATCTCACAATGATTGAGGTAAACTATCTTTCAAGTAATCGATAAGTTACTCGACAAAAAAATTGTTTAAGTATGTCTCAACTCTTAGATAGTAATCATAAATAAAAGTATGTCTCAAATAGTAAAAAACATCAAAAACTCAAGCAATAGTTAAAAGGATGATGAACCTCTAGGGGTGGAAATAGGTCATACCGACCTAGCCTATTCAATGGCCTTTCTAGCAACTTTGCGTACAAAACCAATCATTTTTTTTACGCCAAGAGTATCGGGGTCCTTTGAAGATGGTTTTAAAATGCCTACAATGTGGCTCACAACTTCTCCTGACTCATGAGTAACACGAACCAAACCGTCAGAATGATGACAGTCTCGTCTCAAGGAACAAATACTCATACACCTTCCACATAACCATTTTTAAAAAACTTTGAAAGACTTCTCCAACAACATAAACAAACCCAAATCACTCTCAATGACATCTCATAACGTACTTTTTAATTTGTCACTACTCACTAGAGAGGTGTAGTGTCATAAGATGAGACAACATACTAAAAAACCTTACTCCCTTCCCCTACCATCTGGACAGCAATGAACCCCCCACCCCCACAAAAAAAATAGGCAATGCAAGCCTCATATTTGAGTAGAACCCATTAGACAAAGCAAAATTGTGCTCCTTCTCTACATTAACTAGAAGAGTTTGCATACCTTGGAGGTGAATCCCTCACCCATCTTTCCAAACAATGCCTACGAATGAAGCATATCTAAATGATGCTGCACTCTTTATATACAAATTGACTAAGCATAAGGTCATACAAACAACAAATGTTCCATACTAGGTTGATCTGGCTTGGTGATCCATATGAAATGAGACTTCAAATCAAAGTAGTTTATATATAAAATACATTTTTATGAACATATTTAACTTTTAAAGGAAACAAAGGGCAGCTGAAGGATTGACAAACACCAATGGATGATAAAAAGCCAGTTATTCATTGGAGTGTATTGAATTTGAGATTGCTTTTTGATTAAATTAACTAGCATCAAACAAGGAGGTGTTTACACAGATTATTACATTGACTATCATCTTACAGCAAGAAAACACAAACTTTTGTGGCAAAGATCAATCTGATCGGATTCCACCCATAAAGGTCCTTGGATCGGGACAGTTTCCACTAAATTGAGCTTGTGAAAAATCAAAACCTGGGTTCTGCAAGCGGAACATATAATCAATAGGAATAGTAGATAGAGGCAATAAGTATACCCCATTTTAACCCAAATAATGTAATGTGGTTAATGGTCATTGGTTATCATAGTAATAATCCAAATAATCGATATCTGTTGCCACAGAGTTATTAACTTCACAGAACATGAACCCGGTCAAATAGATTGACAAATTCAGAAGCAACTATTGTAAATTTGTAATTTAACATCAAAAGGACTTTTTTTGGGGGTGGGGACTGGGGAGGGTCAAAATCCAACAGTACTTCTACTTCATCTCAAAAGGAGAATAATTTCAGTGGTGTCCAAACAAAATGATGATATTAGTAAAAAAGAAAATGATGATATCAATTCAGAGTTCCCACTATCAGGAAAGTTAGAAATCATTAATATCCAAATAGTTTTGTTAAAGTGAAATTATATGTAAGTTCAAGAATTTCCTTCCCAACTCTAATGGGAACAGCATGTCAAGTTGTTTAACAGAACCCATGCTAATTATTCAAGAAAAGTTGATATTAGTAGGTGAGAAGAAACAAGCAATAAATTGGAGCAGACCCACTTGCCAAACTGCACAAAGTAGGGCAGTCTTACTTAATAAGCAGAATTTTCATTTTAACATCAATTGTGTCTACCCACAATAGCCACTAAAGAAAGAAAGAGTAAATTGACTCAAAAGAGATTAAAAACCTATGGCTACTGTAGACAATGGGTATCCCCTGACAAAAGGCTAAAAATAGCTATATCCTTAACTCTCCCTTTGACATACGAAAACTTTCTGAGTATACCCTCCTTAAGGAACCCAACCTTTTCCAAGACTCTCTGAGAAGCTTGATTCTCCACAGAAACAAAAGCTTGTATCCTTACCAAATCAGGGATATCCTTGAAAACTTGTGATACAGCAACTTTCACGGCTTTGGTGCATATACCTTGTCCCCAATAGTTAGCAGCTATAGCAAAGCTAATCTCAGCCCTACACCTATCATCATCATCACCAGATCCAGCTGGAGAAATTGATATGAATCCGATAGTTTGATTGTCAATACATATGGACCGAGTCCAAGGGTGAGGGATGCACACATCTTGGATGTAACACAAAGCTTGTTCCCTTGAAACAAAAGTTTTCCGTCTAGTATAGTTTGTCACTCTATCATCACCTGCTACTAACATGAAATCGTCCACATCACACAACTTGAATGGTCGCAGGGTGATTCTTGACATGTTCATTGCCATAGCTATACTGAATGAATCCAATCATCCAATTATGTGTTTCTTTCAACACAGTTTAGAAGGGAGACCTACCTTATTTATTTATATTTTGACTGGAACTGCCTTATTTATTAAGATAATGTATTAATAAAATGGAGTATGGGACAAAAAGAAAAAAACAAACTATAGATGGAATCTTATACAAAATATTATTAGATTAGTTGGACAGTATTTTGTACTGGTTCATTGCACCCTTGTTGCCTTGCCTGACATCTCACCTCACCATATAATTGATTATTAGTGTATGATATCCTTATCTTGATTATATATATGGACCACTTATATAATTTGTGTTGAATAAATCATTTAGTAATAATTTACACATTTTTATGTCAGTTAAACTATTACTTAGGCTGTTGTACACAACCAACCCAGTTATTACATACTAGACAAACTTATTTTATCTGCAAGAACCTAGAATCAAACAAATTCATACACATCCCTTCATTCATATCATGACCAAGTCCGTTGAATTATCTGTTCCCCTTCTAATCTCAATCTCAATATTATACAAATTTTAAGCAAAATGTAATAACAAATAAAATAAAACGGTGGATTCAATTTTAACAGCCTTGGCAGTTTAAAATCTAAAGAACAATTCAGTATCAGGATATAAGAAACTATGTTTCCTCGTGTATCAATAGACATCATAACCAAGTCCGTTGAAGAAAACTATGGGACATAACATATGGATATCATCACTAAGGAATATACCCTGGATATAGAGAAACAAAGCCTAACAGCTAGACCAACAAATGCAACAGAAAATTATAATAGTATACTAACTGAAACTAGTAAAGTAATCCAACAAATATGAGAATGGAAAAATGCTAAAACTTACGAAACAAAAGGTTGCAAGAAAGTGACGAAAAAGGATGTGGCATAATGTGATTGGGTGAACCATTTTGATAACCATCCAGTACCCACCCATGTATGGTTAACAATTCATGACTGCCATATTCACATGCTTTCATTTCATATGGGTGTTTTTTATCGTAAAGAATAGCATTGCCCAAACAAACTTCATAATTTTTCATTGAAAGTAAACTAAAAACATCATAAAATGCAAATTAATCAGCTTCTGAATCCCATCACACGAAAAAATGATTTCATTGAAAGTAAAACTCACCTCTTCTTGAAATCTCTGAAGCATGAGACGCTTCTGTTCAAGATCAGTAGAGTAAGCATCCAACTGACCTTGACCTAATATAGGAGAAGCCCATGTTTGACCCTTATCTCTCTTATTCAAAGTTATATGCATTATGTCATCCTCTGCATTTCAAGTTCCCAAATTAGCATCAATCAAAAAACTAAACTTAACCAAACCCAAATTAATCATATTATTTCAATTTCAATTTAAAAATCACAAACTTACCCCAATTAATTCTAATCCAAGTTAACATCATAACACACACAAATATGAATATTAGTAAAAGACGCACTGACACGACACCGACACTTACAATTACATTCAATTATATCACTTTTTCAAAAAATTATCTGTGTCGACGTGTTAATGTCTGTGTCGTGTCCGGTGTCTGTGCTTCATACCTAAAGTCCAAAAAGAAGAATCTGTCTTCACTGGGGAAGTAAGATCATGCTGAAAAAACAAAATTACACAAAAATAACAAACACATGAGCAACAATTATGATGAATTGGGGAAGATAATTAAAGGGGAAGGAAATTAGGGTTACATTGAGAAAGGGTGGATTGCCTTTGATACCAAGTTCAATATGTTTAGACTGAATCTTACAGTAGAATTGCTTGGAATTAACATTGGGAGGAAGGTTGATGTAAATATTGACCTCATCTAGGGTTTGATCCCATTCGAACACCTTTTCACCTAAATCAACAAAAGGGATTTTTTTGAAGAAAAGCGAAACGAAATTGGAAAATTCGAGATAAATGGAGTGGAAAAGTACCGTTGTGGAGGAAGATGTGACGCTTTTCTGGTGCCAATTTGTCTGCCATTTTTTCTAGGGTTTACTGCACTCACTTTCTGTTTCTTCTTCCTTTTCTTCTCTGGTTTTGATTATTCATCTTTCTCTAGAGAATTTTGTTTTTAACTATAAATTTGACAATTTTGATCCCCTCCTATTTTTTTTTACGATATGTTGATTATATGATATATTTTAAACGACGTGATATATAATTAATATATACTCCTATCTTTTAAATTCTTTTAGAGATGTATTCAAAAATTGTCAAATAGGAGACTAATTTGGTAAAATGGTGAAATTTGGAGTTTACTTTGAACGAGTGGTTCTTCTGGAGAATCCGGATGAATGTGTGATGAAGATGATGGTGAATTATGTTTCAAGGTGAGGGCATCGCAAAAAAGTTAGCGTTCCAACCCTCGAATCAACAAAGAATGTTTTGTGAGAGTGAGTATGTAAATTAAGTAATTGTGTGTACGATGAAAATGAATGCAGTATAATATATTGAAGTACATGTATAATCGTATTGTATGCCTTTGTGGGTGAGTGAAATGAATCACATATTTCAGGCGAGGGGGTCAGTTATCTGCGCCAAGGATAGTGTAGTTTATGAGTAGGTGAACCTTATAAAGAGACAATTTATCAGGTGTGTGAGACACATTTAGGAGTCAATACGATACTCTTCTTGAATATTGGATTTGTGAATGAATTGTCAATTAAGGACTGTTGGAAATAGTTGCCACCCAAGTCCACAAAGAATTTGATTCTTATGTATTTTTCTCGTAGGATTTGTGGCACATCAACGAGTGAGACAACTGACTTAGAAATTTAAAACTGCTTCGTACTCAAAGTAAAAATCAAACATTTGATCTTTGATTAAAAGACAAAGAACTCAAACACTCAACTATATCCTCTGAATTATACAAATGATAAATTATGATTGCACATTAGCTGACAATATAAAAGCTCACACTTATAATACATCAAAAGAATGATATAAAACAATAAAAACACAATGCAAATTGCGATGAATAAAATTTAACCGACATAATTAGTCATTAGTCATCTCTCATGTGGTGAATCAAAGTTCAAATTCTATTAAAAGAGGAACCACTTTAATGCTCAACTCTGGGAGATGTTGACTTCACTATCACTATGATACATAGTGAACCTACAAATAAGTAATGCATATAAATAGGTTGCTTGTAGTGATTGGTTGTAAGTTGTAACCGCAGCGCCAGCATTGCAACGGCCAAGGGAACAACCTGCCGGTTGAGTTTGGAACTCAAAAAACAACTTATTGCCTCCAACTATCACCAATAATATATAGTGACCTAGTATAATTTTATGGAAAATGCTAATTAGTGTCCCGGACATTAGTTAAATAATTCAATTATAAAAAAGTTATCTTAAAATTTATGTGGTCAATATTTTCAAAATATAAAAAATGTTATTTTTAATACAAAATTTTCCTCTTTTACTTTCTTAAATAGTACCCCGGAAGCACTAGTTAAATACAATCATAAAAGGAGTAGTAAAGTACATATTTGTAACCATCTTTGTAGAACTCAATAAAATAAGACATGCATGTCTCTTATCTTGACAACAATTAGCATCTATCCTACTTGGAATTTTCAATTTCAATCACAAGTTTCATGCTATGCTACATGTATAACTATATGCCAGCCAAGAAACACTCCTCAAAAGAAGAGCATTAATAGTCAAATCTAGTAGAGTAATAAAAAGTCCACATTATATTATTGTAACACCAAATTCCAAATACAGATAATGAGGCACCATATTCATTCATTCCTATAAAAATGGTTCAATTTAGAAGTTGAGATACATAGCTCCCTTTAGGACAATGGCAACTACTAAGGAGAAAAAAAATGTTGCCATAATCTTTGGGGTAACTGGACTTGTTGGTAGAGAGTTAGCTAAGAAACTAGTTTTAGAATCTTCTTGGAAAGTTTATGGTATAGCTAGAAATCAAGAGATTCTACCAAACACCCTTTTAAGCCCTTCTTACAATTTCATTTCTTGTGATTTGCTTAACCCTTTAGAGACTCAAAAAAAGCTATCTTTATTACAAGATGTCACACATGTATTTTGGGTCACATGGGCTAGTCAATTTCCATTAGATACACAAGAAAGTTGTGACCAAAACAAAGCCATGATGTCAAATGCTTTGAATTCTTTGCTCTCAAATGGTAATAATCATCTAAAGCATGTTTCACTTCAAACAGGAACAAAGCACTATGTTTCACTTCAAGCCCCTTTTGATGAACAAAAGAAATTGTACTATTACAATGAGGAGTTTCCAAGAATATGTAGAGGCAAGAATTTCTACTATGCATTGGAAGATTTGCTTATGGAGAAATTAAGTGGTAAGGTTTGTTGGTCAGTGCATAGGCCAGGTTTATTATTTGGAATTTCTATTAGATCATTTTACAATTTTATGGGTAGTTTATGTGTTTATGGGTCTATTTGTAAAAAATTAAAAATCCCTTTTGTGTTTGGAGGAACAAAAGAATGTTGGGAAGAGCCTTACATTGATGGGTCGGATGCTAGGCTTGTAGCTGATCAACATATTTGGTCAGCTACAAAAAGTGGTATAGTTTCAACTAATGGACAAGCTTTTAATTCAATTAATGGCCCAAGTTTCACTTGGAAGGAAATTTGGCCAATTGTTGGGAAGAAATTTGGTGTTCAAGTTCCTCAAGAAATGTTTGTGGGAAATTTTTACTATTCAAAAGCTATGCTTGAGAAACAAGAATTTTGGCAAGAGATTGTGGAGGAAAATGGGTTGGTCAAAACAAAAGTTGAAAATTTAGCTAATTGGGAATTTTTAGATGCTTTATTTAGATTCCCTATTAAACTTATGGGGAGTAGAGATAAAGTTGATGAGTTTGGTTTTGGTGCAAGGTATAAGACAATGAATTCAATTTTGTATTGGATTGATTGTATGAGAGATGAGAAGGTGATTCCTTAATTAGAGTTTTGTTGCTTGATCTATTTGACTTCAATTTGGAGTGTTTTGTATTAGAAATTTATGGAGCACCACAAAATGGGCTTTTTCTTAAACAAATTAGTGGCAACGTGTTGTTTGCATGTGCTTGTTAAAATTTCCCTTTATTGTTGCTAGTTTACTAGATGTATATACCTTCTTTTGCACATCATTGTCCCTTTTGTATGTCACTTATTTATTATATAGCCACAAGTTGGGGGGTATGGCTTTGTTTTCTCCATGCATTGGCAAGAACACAATGTTTTGGTGGTCCTATCTTTTTTTATAAATAAATTAGGTGGGTTTAGAGTAAACTTTGAAATTTAAAGAGAAGATATTTATAAATATTCATAGACAAATTCTCACAACAGCAAGAGAAATTCAATTTTATTAATGAAACGAGATAAGTCCTTTCCTGTCAAAAAAGAAAAATTCAATTTATATCTTCGTGTGATATAGATGAATTATTTATCAACTTGATCAACTTTTTCGTTGTTCGAATATTTTTATTTATTATGTTATAAGAGTTAGTTGAGTATCTTTGACAATCACTTTCCACAATTTGTTTTTTCTTTCAGCAGTGTTCCTATGAACATTATAAAATTTAAATTGTATAATCTAATTATACACGGTTTATTTATGGGTACAGGTAGGTTTTTTTATTGCAGGATACAGTTAGTTGTTTTTTGTCTTTTCTTCATGCCAATTATAAAAATGAAATGATTTTAAAATGAAGGTCAATGCCATTAAAAAAGTGCAAAACTTCTTTCATCACAATACACATCATAGCATTTTTAGGAGCGTAATTGAAGCGGTCAAAATAGTGTCTGAATCAATGAACTCCAAATAATTACCCCGCGATGTTTTAAAACACGACTGGATCCTAATCCTATATATGCTATGTAGCATTCAATGGTTACAATTTGACTCTACAAAATCATTAGAACTTAGCTAACATTTCAACATATAATCTTATTGTACAAATTGTGAAATCCTTGACAATGCTAACATCTCTTCTTATCTTATATATCTAAAAGTACATTCTTCAATCATCTCCTTTGGAAATTCAATACTTTAACTGATATAGCAAATGAACCAAAGAAGAATATAGCAAAGCAAACAAGCACAATTGCTGACATCCACACTGCTGAAACTCCATAGATTGTATCATCATATCCAAGAGAAACAGATATATATTGTTTCACAGTCCCCTTAAATCCCGGTCCGACAATTATATCTTGTACATCTCCGAATTGAGATGTTATGATACCGCGTAGTGTCCAAGAAACCGGGCAGAGATAATGGAACCAAAGCCAATATCCAGGTATAAACTGAAACAATACAAGACTCATCGGTATTAAGGTCAAGAAAGCAAAAAAATTAATATATAGGATTCTTGTATATTTTGTTAATTTATTTACTCACCGCTTTTGGAATAATAAATCCTGCAACAAGATTCCATAGAGAGGAAAATGCAGAAGAAGTAACAGCTGCGAGGTGTTGCGTAGGGGTAAGACCAACAGCCATGATGCCGTAAAAGGTGAAATAGGTAAATGTGAGGAACATGAACACAAGATATAGTACAAACTTTTCTGCATTAGAGAAGAAAAGAACAAAATTTACATTAGTACTTATCCAAGGACAAATTTTGCGATACTTTGTGAGAAAAAAATATACATGTCTGTCAAGGTAGAGTTTATTGACCGCATATATTTCATTCAGCGCGAAATGTACTAAATTAATCCTTGAAATTGTACACTCAGACAATGTAGTTCTGAAAATTAACGAAATTCTATGATCCCTAAATCCATTATGCAGTAAGCATTTCAACGGGAAAATTGAGATCTTACCAAAATTTCTTTCAAAACCCATCATGGAATATGTAAGTAGACCAAATACTAGTGTCTGAACAATTTGGTATGGGATTTCCACTAGCCCCTGTTAATAAGAATAAGTAATAGTAATGATAAACAACATGCACATGAAATTTAATCTGTAAAATCATTTTTCAATACATCGACGAAACTTATATACCTGAGCTGCTGCATAAGCAATTGGAGAGTACATTCCAGCTGCTTTCTCTCTATAAAACACTGTCCTTTCAACTGAAACAACCGGTTGTACGGACGATGAATTTTTCACCCCGAGGAACAATACTGAAGAAAAATATGCACCCATAATTACCATCACTTGTTCAGTTGTTTCCCTGTACAATATCCAGTGGCATGGTTATTGTTGTCAATGTCATTGATAATATTATTTCTCTCATAACAAATGAAAACAGAAATGATTCATACCTTGTTGAACCAATATTCCAAAAAATCGAACCTAATAACAAAGCGGATAATATTGTAAAATACATTCTTATTGCATTGTATGATGGATTTCTCCAGTACAAAATATTCTGTTTCCATAAACACTTGACAAATTGTGACCATGTACTTTGTGAATACAATGTGTCAAACTTCAATGGTTGTGAGCCAGGTGATGGTTGTTCATATTGTCTAATCGAAGCTTCCACCGACCTAAGGTAAACATATGTGACATAGCAATTATTCTAAGATACAAAAATATTCCTTATGTACAGAAGGTTGCAACTTGTTGATTGTTATGTTTCTCAAATAAGACATCTTTTATTGTCGTTAGGACACACGAGAATAGATAAAGTTACCTGAATTGGTCAGAATTTTCGTAAAAATTTGTAAAGTCTACACCAATTTTTTGTTCAATAGCAGGTGTGGTAACCTCCAGCATCCATGTAGCTGGATTGTAGCCACTGGAAATCGGAGAGATTCCATCGATACTCTGCATACAAAATATAGGAAAGGAATTTCAAACTATAAAAAAATATCATTGAGAAAAGAATTCAAAGGAAGTGTTACCTGAAAATATTTTATCATCACATTTGATTGGTTACCAATCTTCCCTCCATATATAACTTGTCCTCCACGTTTCATAAGAAGTAACTGGGAAAGAATAATCAAAGCTATTAAGTTATCATTTATAAAAATATCAAATTGGTTAGAAAATATTACAATACTTGAAAAACCAACCTCATCAAATGCTTCAAATATATCAATACTTGGCTGATGTATGGTACAAACAACCGTTCTTCCAGTATCAACCGTATTGCGAACAGTTCTCATAACAATAGCAGCCGCACGTGCATCAAGTCCGGATGTTGGTTCATCCATGAAAATTATAGAAGGGTTTGCTACAAGTTCAACCGCAATTGTCAATCTCTTTCTTTGCTCTGTTGATAAGCCAGAAGTGCCAGCCATTCCAACTATAGCATTTCTTAAACTATCAAGTTCAACTAGTTTCATTACTTGTTCAACAAATTCCTTCAAAACAAGTATTATGTTAGTGAACAATCATCGGAAATAATGGTATATTTGCGGACCAAAAACATATTTAAACAAATCTCATGGAGGAACTTACTTGCTTTTTTTCATTGCTCACTTCTTTTTGAAGCCTTAATGATGCAGAAAACCATAAAGACTCCTCAACTGTCATTTGAGGAGAATGTATATCATTTTGCTCAACATATCCTGATATTCTTGCAAATGTGTGTTGCACTTTTGGATAACCTGATATTTTAATATCACCCTCGATATATCCTCCTGTTTTTCTTCCTGCAAGCACATCCATTAAAGTGGTTTTGCCAGCTCCACTTGATCCCATTAATGCTGTAAGTACGCCAGGTGCAAAAACACCACTCACGTTTGACAAGAGCTTCAACTTAGTTTCTGTTACACCTTCTTTTCTTACCGCCTAAAAGAAAAGAAAAAAAATGAGTTCATTTAGAAACAGTTGATTGAACAATCAACTCTTTCTACGTTCTTGTGTTCATATTTAAACAAACTCCATTCACCTGTGGCATATCAACATAATAATTGACATTGTGGAACGTCATTGTCAATGGTTCAAAAGGAAGAATCATTCCCTTGTTTTTGCTCTCTCTAGTATTAGATTCGTTATCAACTTTATCAGAACTATTTTGTGAGTCCTCATCCTGTGTAACTGCTCTTGGTTTTCGTAGCGCTGTGGCATGCAAAGATAGAGAACATAAACTATAAAGATAGGATATCGACGACTGCCTATACTAAAAGAACTTGCATTGATTAAAATGGTAATATGAAGAAGAAATTGCGCTAAACTTACGGTTCAAATAGGTCAGTGCCAAAGTGGTCAAGATGTTGAAAAGCAATGCGTAGAGTGCTAAAACTCCCAAACTAAGCCAATACCAGTAATCTTCAATCGGGAAATTGAATGACTTGAGTATATTGTGACCAACTGTGTCGGTCCCTATAGCCGAAGGCTAAAGAAGAAATTTTCCATGATTCCATAAACCTTCTATAAATTATAATATAGAAAGATGAAATTTAGTTAGCATGCATATAGTACCTCCATCCATCTTGTGGCAGTAAATTCATTGATTGAAACTGCTCTTTGTCCATAATTAAGAGGTGATAACCAGTAACCCCAAGCCCACCATGGCTTTATCATATCTGAAAAACTCAACCATAGTCACCAACAACAGCATAGTAATATATATATATATGAGTGCATTTTATCCAATAGTTATTGGTGCAACAAACCTTTTGGGACGACAAATCCTCCCAGCAAGAATAAAATCATCAATACACCCGATCCGCCTGTATTAGCAATGATCATATCGCGTCCGACAGCAGCCATAAGTCGGAAGAGACTTAATGCCATTTGATGCACCCAAAACAACAAAAGCATGTAGCGGAAGAACCTAAATTATTAATCGAAATGAAAAGATTATGTACAAGTTTCAAATTAAGAAAGAAAAAAATCATAACAAAGTATGAATGTAGAGTCAAATACCTCCCAACAGCAGGAGCAAATCCAATAGTGTAGTATACAACACTAGTCCACATGACAGCTTCAACAATTGAATAAGGTATTTGAAGAATCCAAGATGACAATGTCCATGTCCATGCTCGATAAAATAAATTGCCTCTTTGTTTATAAAAGACAGGGAGCCGAAATATCAAAAGAGACAACTCAGAAGTCCCATTAAACAACATGTGCACCAGTGCATAAAATAGTGCAGATTGGTAGAGATTTCCATAAATTTCATTCTTAGGATAAGTTTTTATTTGTAGGAACATCGTGGACGTGACAAATCCAACAAATGCAACCTTTTACAACATGAGAAATTTGTCAAACATCAAATTATCGGAACAGGCCATCAAAAGGTTACTAGAAAGATACACAAAGCACACACCTACAAGTATTATCATGAATGCTACTTGTATAAACATTAAGCCTATATTTGGAATCGCGGCGGGGGTGCTAGAATCATGGTGAGTCACTGTGATTCTGACACCCTCACCGTGATTCTGTAAATGAAAGCATATTACAGAAGCAAGTGTAGGTTCATAATTTTTTAATCAAGTTTGTATGTACCTGAGCAGTTCTGAAAATGTAAAGAAATCTATTCCTGTTGAGCAAAGTCAATTCTCGCGACAAACAAGCCTTAAAAAGATCACAATTTGAGACCGAAAAATTTGTTTTAGGCAAAGCTGAAGGATGACTTTTTGATTTATCATATGGAGCGGTATACATAGATTCCATCGACTTTCCATATTTGGAATTTCTGAAGGCTTCTGCAATCTCTGGTACCGAAATAAATGTATACGGCTTTGAAGAATCAGCCCAATATTGTGCTTGATCTTTTTTAGATGTTACCTGGTATATGAAAATACCAAGTTAAGAAAACAACTTCAAAAACCAATTTACTAAATGAACATTAAATAGAGAAAAAAAGAATCTAAAAATACCTCTTGAAGAAAATCTGCAACGCCTTTGCGCGGTGGGAGTTTGAAACCTAACGATTCAAAAAACTCAACCACATGCTCTCTAGGACCCAGGTATACTATATGTCCATCAGATAAAAGTAATAGATCATCAAAGAGCTCAAATGTCTCTGGTGCAGGTTGAAGAAGAGCCATTAGTACAGTAGCTTCCATTTGATGAACAAAATTTCTTGTGCATTTTACTATTTGGAATGTGGTAGAGCTATCCAGTCCAGTTGATATTTCATCCATAAACAAAGTTTTTCTCGGTCCAACAATCATTTCTCCTGAATGAAAACAAATGAAATGCAAAAGAAATTTCATTAGTTGCTAGAACTATTCTACTACAATGTATATCTTTGTGTAAGGTCTTTACTTTTATAATCAAAGCATCGAGGGTAAACTCTACTAACTACTAAGTGGTTTTCTATTATCCAACATCGGCTCTTCATATTGAAGATGTGTACGGTGGCCAACAGTTTCAGTGCGCACCGACACATGTGATTATATTCAATTACTCTAATTATTTCAAATTATTACTGTTGTCGACATGTCTGTGTGTCAGTGTTGTGTTTGATGTTTGCGTCAGTGAGAGAAATCACCTGTTGTTACTCTCTTCTTTTGGCCACCAGATATCCCTCTTATCATATCACTACCGACAACCGTATCAGAACACACATCAAGACCAAGTACTTTCAAAATATAATCTGTCTTCACATTATGCCTTTTGCCACCAACAGATGATGCCTGTTAAGTCAAAATTTTCAGAAACAAAATCTTTAAGAGTTACGGTGCATGCATGTGCAAATTTCATATATATTTGAAACCAACCTTCATAAATGCATCAATTTCTGGACTTGGCATCACCTTCTTTTCTTTTTCTAAGCTTTCCAGAGTTTTCAATAACTCTAATTATGAAAATAGTTAGATTAAGAATTAAGTACTAATTTGATTTAGAATGAAAATGCACATAAATGTACCTGCATCACTTGAACCTTGACATCTATTTGCAAAATCAAAAGTTTCTCTTACTGTTAGCTCTCCTATGTGATTATCAATTTGGCTAATGTATGCAGAAGCTCTTTGAATACAAAATTGGTCTTGCTCATGTCCATTGTATGTTATACAACCACTTTTCTGCAAAAATATTACACAATTGTAAGATGTGAATCAGATTAAGGTCATGGCTAGAATGTGCAGTTACCTTGAGGTCACTTTCAAGTTTACCAGCAAGAGCCAAAAGTAATGTAGTTTTGCCAGATCCTGGGGGTCCTAACAACAATGTCATCCTACGCAACAATAACTAATTTAGTTAAAAATTTAAAGAGAGTCGTATAAAAAGGGACGAGAAATTTATATAAGTCTTTCTTCAACCATACAATCACATACTTGCACACTCTCGGGATCCCTTTCATTCTGATGTGAATTTGGTTCATTCATGAGCCATCTTTTTTATTGGAAGCTGCTAGAAGTCACTCATTAATTGTTTATACATGCCTTGTACACCAGCGATCATTCTATGTTCTCGTCAGACTCAAATGTCACAATATCTTATAGTAAAATTATTTTTTATATTTTTTCATATTTATCAGTTTATATGGTGGTTATGTAACCATAGTATGGGTACCATATACTACAATTCAATCAACTAACTTATCCCTATCAACTATCAGCTAGTAATTTATTAGTTATCCGTCATAAGTTAGACTCAGACATTTTGAATGTGAAAAATGTCAGATCTCAGATTCAAATAGGGCACTGCATATGAACGTCCCACAACTACAAACTAAACTGTACTTACTACTTACAGGACTCAGCCGTTATCTTTAACTAAACAAAGTTATTTTATTAAAGCATATATCGATCTCATATTTGGATCGTCTGCAATTAAGTTTTCACGCATTTGACCATATCTAAATCGCTTATACAAGATCCAACGACTCGCAACACATCAATAGCCATGATTAATGCAGCAGTCACTTCAGACCGCAAAGAATCAAAATTCATCAACAATTCTTCACCTTTTACTTTTTTAGATTACTGTTTATTTTCACACACCAAATTCAATAAGGAGAAACTCAAGTCTCCCAAAGATTAACACCCTTATCTTACAAGCACATAATAAAAATCTAATATCCATCAATAAAGAAACTTAAAAAAAAAAAAAAATTACCTTCCAGGTTTGATAACACCATTGATATCATTCAAGATGGTCAAAGAATGTCTTTTAGGTTGACCTATCCCTAAACTTGTTACAAAACCCTGAATGCCAACACCACCATGAATAAGAATCACTTTACAAATTGCATTGTAACAATATACTAAAAACAATTGTGGATCACACACACACACACACACACTCATTATAACCAAAAAAAAAAGCATGAGGCCATGCATTAACCTATATGTATTTTAGTGTATATAAACCTCAAGAGCATCTCGTGTATAATTGATCAAAGTTGGTAGAGCTCTTGTACCAATTTGAACTTCAGCTCCAATTGTCAAGTTTCTGAATCTCACTTCAATGTTTGGCACCTCCAATCCAACCCTTTAGCATTCAGCCACACAAACAATTAATTTAGATATTGCAAAGTCATATACACACAACTATAAAAGAATTAAATTAATGACAAAAATTAGCGACAAAAATGTATATAATCTATGTATAATTTCTTCGTCGCTAAATTTAGTAACTAATTTAGAGAGAGATTTCATATTTTTTCTCTCTAATTTTTTTTCTCAGGAACATTTGTTTCGCATACTAAAAAATTAATTTGAGTATGGAAGAATGATTTTAATTTTATTTTTTTGACAAAATGATTTTAAATTTTAAATATTGAGATGGATAATTTAATTATGATGGAAGAATGATAATTTAATTACCTATTGAAGCGTTCCTTGATGGCAGAAAGAAGCTTAAAATTATCTTGTTCATTGGTAGCCAAAGCTTCCTTAACAACATGTTCACGATAAAAACGATTCAACTTCCTAACATCAACTTGTTCCATTTTATTTTTTGTCTCACTTGAAATATTTGATGAATCATGAAATTCTGAAGATGGTTTCCTCATCAATGCCATATTCATACGTTTTTCGGTCGGCAACCTTAGAAGGGCGAACATTTGAAGATCTTCTTCATCTTCTTCCACCCATTCCGCATTCGATGCCCTTGCGAAAGAGTGTTCCCTTCCGGGTTCCGGAACTGTGTCGAACTCAAGCCCCGCCATGTTTATTTCTTTCTTTCTTAAGAAGTACACTAATAGATAATGAAATTGTTACAAACTCAAGAACACCATGCATGGGGGTATCTTCTGGATCTATGCACCACTCATAGAAACTATTTTTCTCTCTTTTGATCTAAAGTTGTTGAAATGAAACACAAAGTGAAGGGCTTTTATTTATTTCTATATATAGAAATAAATAACTAAATTGCATGCATGACAAGACGGAGTCAACTAAGACAAAATTAGCTTGCTTTTAGTTTGTTGTTGTGTCGTGTGTAGTCTTTTTTTCTTTTTTGGTGAACACATGAAGTCTATTTTCTTAATTTATTTTAGGGTCATGCTAAACAGTGTCCCCGGGGCACTTGTTAAGCATATTAAAAAAGGAAATAAAAGATAAAAATAATACACAAGTTCCAAGATAGAGATATTAAATGTACAAGTTTTAACACAAAATTTTCTTTTTAAGGAGCTTAACTAGTGTCGGGGGCACTGTTTAGCATTTTCCTAGGTACTTATGATAAAACCATTATTAACTTACGTATATAAAGTGAAGATTGAGGATCTAACTCTATTCATGGAGGTTCAACTTAACAATTTTAATATTTTCTGTTAGTTGAATTAGAACTTTTTAATTGTGTGATCTATTTTCTATTTATATGTAAAAAATATTTTCGATGTTTAAAAAGAAAAACCAAAATTATTTTGTTGCATAGAAAAATTAAAAAGAGAAAACACACAAATTAAATAACTAATAAGGAGAAAAATAAACTAAACTCCATCAAAGTACACTTCTAATTAAAATAGGAGGGACGAACTTTTGATACCTCTGGTGTGAGGAGAGCTTGATGCCTATGTAGAGGACTAGAGCTAGAGAAATATTGCATGAAAGAACATTTATATAGTGTGACATAAGTGGTAGATATTTGAGCCTCTTAATTATTTGATCCTGGGTTCGATCCCAGATCTTCGAAGGGATTAGTCTCTGCAGTTGCGTGCGGGTGATACTTTTAGTTTACCAAATTATTTTTGTAATTGTACAACAAATCTTAACTTCCGTGTAAATTCTAAGTTTTCTAAAAGAAATTTATATAATCTCATTTTTGTTTGGTAGGGATTAAAACGGAAAGTCTCATAAGTTTAATTTAATTGGTTGGACATATTGCACGAAAGTGCAGGGACCTGGGTTCGAACCCGGATACATCCATTTATTTCACCTTTAAGGGGTGAATTTCTAGCCACTAGACTACCTGACCAAATAAAAAAAAATGAAAAATCCAATATTTGCAAGGATGAAAAAAATTAATCAATCTATTTATTATTATTATTATTATTATTATTATTATTATTATTGACATGGTGCAGGACTGCGGTGTGGAGGGTTGTTGGAGAGGGGATGGAGGTGAATGAATTTTTGGTTTTCTAAATTCTTATGAAAGTATATATAGTGTATTTATTGCAGAGTTATGAGGTGTTGTGGAGGGTTGAATATGAATATTGATTCTAAAGCGGTGGTGTACGAAACAAATAACAGATGAGTTTGTAATGCAGTGGGATGTGTCAACTGATTTTTCAGATTATGAGACTAATGACTTGGGAAGTCAATATATGACATACTTTTGTATACTTTTTAGAGGTGGAGTTGAGTGGTAATAGTGATTTTAATTAAATTGTTTATGTGAGTTTAAGTCAATTAATAAGAACATCGTATGTTATATGAGCAATTTTTTATTCAAATTAGTCATTTCTTTTTGCTAATTTTGTTGGATTTAAATATTAATTTTGTATTTTTTTAGAAAAGCTTGTACGTACTTTTGTTTTTAAACTCTCTTATTTATAAAAAAAAAATTGTTGACTAAAAATTTATCAAGATGTCTTATTAATTAACAGTGCCACATCATCATGACACATCAACATTTTCAAACGATAGAGGTGAATTTATTTAGCTTGTACTTTCTCTTTCAGCAAGAACTTAGAACTATAATCAACCAAAGAATTTTATCAAAGAAATTAGGGATATCTTACCAAAAAAGAATTAGGGATATTAATGTCCATTTAATATATCCATAAATAAATCAATAGGACAAAACCGTCTTTTATAGACTATTCAAATCCACTTCGAACATGGTAACCCACTACACCAAAACCATTAACAAATCAGGAAGTGGGTAAGGGCAAAAATGTCATTACAAAAGTCAAATCATTAAATTTCATACTATATGCATATAAATGTTCTTATAGCTTACTCTGAATTTCATAAGTAAGTTGCATGCACACTAAATTTTCTGAGAAAATATTTTGGTATGGGAAAAACTTCGTTTCAAGAATCTCTCAAAGCTTTAGAAGCTGATATTCAGTATGCTAATACACTGTATGTCTCTTTCTTCTAATTTAGTTGTTTCATTCAAAATTTAGTTGTTTTTGATTGAAAATTTAGCTTTTGTAGCATATAAAAATGTGATTGTTTTCTTCTGATTTCTAGATTAAAAATTGAAACTTTTTTGGTAATAATTTGAGGGTTTATTATGATTTTGAAGTTTAAAACATGATTTCTAGTCATAACATGGATTCTTCATCACTTGATTTTTAAAAATTCAGTATTTATCTCCCTTTTAATCAATGTTGATGATTTTTTTTTCATGTTTTGATGCATGATTAATTTTGTGATTTTCAATATCTAACACTTATTTTTTCTGAAAATTTACATGTTTGTTGTACTGGTGGAATCTTCTATTCAAATTATTTTAGAAGAGTTAAGCACTTTTTTAGTTTAAGATTTTATCTAATTTAAAATTTTAATGTGTTTTTTTTTTTTGTTGAGTTTTCTTTTGTTTGATAGTGATATGAGTATGGTATGAAATTCTTGTCCATGATGTGTTTGTTTTTGTGTTTGAGTTAGTTCCAAATCCAAATTTTGAGATATTTTTTTCCTCTGTTTACTCTTCTATATCCTTTTCAGGGCATTAGGCCATCCAAGAGATAAAGAAGGAGGATGCTTTCAGATGAGGCTATCATACAGTCCAGTTGCTCCAATTTTTCTCTCACTTGTTCAATGGACAGATTACAGGCTCGCCGGTGCTCTTGGTTTGCTTAGAATTCTAATTTATGTGGTATATTTCCTAAACAATATAGTTCATACTTATGTTTCTGTTGCAAAATTTTACCGCCTTCTTAGTATAAATAGCACCTGTAGCAACATTATAGACTAGTTATACAGTGTAGCGGAATTTGAACAAATCACTATTGTTCTGCAATACACTATTTAGTACAAAGTGTTGTCAAATAGTGGCTTAGCGGCACTATAGCACTGCAGAAAAATTCAACAATATGAAGCACAAATACTCCTCGGATTGTGTGTCCGACACGACACTTACAATTACACTGAATTATACTATCATTTTCTCAAATTTTTATCCGTGCCAGTGTCAGTGTCTGGTGTCCGTGCTTCATAATTTACATTTTTTGACTTGTGGCATTACTTTTTTTTGGATAAATTTCAAAGTGTTTGATTCTACATTTATGCAGACATATGGAAATGGGAAGACTACTATTGAAATATATGAAAAGAAAGCAAGCATAAGACAATTTTATTGTAAGTTTAAGGTTGTTAACATGAATGTGTACAGTGTACTTATCCAGTATCTCTTTCAGGGTGCTTCTGGAATCAATTTTTGTGTTCTTGATGATAATAATCAACACATACTTAACATGTTTTTCCGTTTTTCAGCGGTTATATTTCCTGCTCTATTGCAACTTCAAATGGGCATCACAGATTTGGATGAAAGGAAACAGAAAGAAGAATATGCTATGAAATACCAAAAGAAAAATGATTTCAAACATAGAAAAGAATCTGAAATTGACATTGAAAGAGATCAGGAATGTGGAGTTTGCTTGGAGGTGAAAGCAAAAGTTGTGCTGCCTAATTGTTGCCACCAAATGTGTCTCAACTGTTACAAAGACTGGTACAGTTCTTCAATTGCTTCATTTCACTTTTCTATCCTTAGATTTTTTTTGTTGCATTTTTCATCTTTTATATCATTGAGAAAAAAAAATTATTCATCTTTTTGAGGTAAGGATTCTGAATTCCTTATCTAACTTTTTTAGTCAAAAATGTTGAGTTTGAGATTGAGCCTCATGAAGTCAAAGATTGTCAGTTGCTTTTACTTTATCTAAAGCAAAGCCATTGGTTTTATTATTTTCAACAACAATTATCCTATTTGCACTTTAGAGATTGGTTTGAGAAAATGTTTTTCATTTTTGGTTTTCACTTTTGATTACAAAATGTCATCTTGTTATCAATTTGTTTTCTATTTTCAAAGATTCATGTATGAAATGGTTAAAAACAAAACAAAGTTGTTCTCATAATTTTTCGCCTATGAAGCACAAACACGAACATACTAACACTTGCATGCTGACATCAATAATACTAGTTTAAGAAAATGGAAACAAGTGAAAAATATCATGTGTCTCTGTCGTGTCGGTGTCCATACTAACACATGTCAGATACTGACAAACTTTCAATATGAAGTATTTCATACAAATCTTTAAAAACATAAAACAGATTGAAAATAATGTAGCAACATTTTTGCAATTACAAAGTGACAAGTTGGTACATTGTATTAGTTGATACATTGACATAGAGCATCAAATAGTAACTAGTTAGTAGTTTATTCTCTATTCATTGTTTTAGACATGACAATGCTGCATTTTGATTCAGGTGTCTTAGGTCTCAATCTTGCCCCTTTTGCCGGGATAGCTTAAAAAGAGTAAACTCAGGAGACCTTTGGATTTACACAGACACAAGTGATATTGTTGATGTTGGGACAATTTTCAAAGAGAATTGTAAGATTCTGTTTCTTTACATAGAAAAATTGCCTCTTATTATTCCAGACCCAAGACATGTATCCTATGATCCATTTTTTAGGTAAGGGTAGTCTTGAGGTTTCAAAACTTCTACATTGCCCTTTAAATTGTACCTGTAAATAATCCATTTTGAACCATAATTAAATTGTATATATTCTATTGTCTTCTTTCCTTTCCGCTTCAAGTTGATATAGTTTATTACTACTAACATAGAATTCCAATATTTTGTTATGCACAACCATATAAGGATATTTTTGTTGTTCTCTTATGCATACTATTATAATTGTAATATAATAGTGTTCTAAGGATTGAGATGAAGAATTAAAAAAATGCACTAAGCCTTATCCTTTATCTATTCCAATTGTGACTCGACATGAGTGATAATGATAATTTAATTTATTTTATCCATTATCCATTATGTTTACAAAATGACAATGATGAGAAAGCAACAATGTCACATTTATATGGTGAGTAGGCTCCACCCACTTGATAAGATTCCATTTTCTTGATATTTTAGTGCATCTTCAAAATTCAAATAGTGTTGCTTTAACCAAACCAAGAGGTAACCTGTCCTTCTCTTGATCTCCTTTTGACTTTAATGCCCATTTTATTTTCTTTCATGTGTGTCTTGTGAATCCAACAAGTGTCATAAAAATGGAGTATAAATATTCTTCATTTCCTTTTTCTTTTTTTGAGATAATATTCTTCATTTCCTAAACCTTTACGGTATTACCCTTTTGGGCTTATAATATAAGAGCTTTATCTTTTGAAATTTTAACATTGTTTAAAGAAATAATTAGTTTTGTTGGCTTCAATAATAAAATGAGTGTGATTATTAAAATCTTTTTATTAATGATAGCTAGTAAAATAATTTGGTAAATCAAAATGTAATACTAGTAAACAAGAATAATTTATTAAAAAAATATGATAAATATTGTTTTGATATTTTAAGGTCCTGTTTGTTCTTCCGAGGGAGAGAGGAGAGATTTTTAAGGTGATGTGAGATGAAACATAATTTATTATGTTGACAAATTACCTTTATTTTTTGTTAAAATTAGAAATTATCTTCGTTAGAATTTTAAAAATTTAGGTTTTTTTTACAACAAAAAATTTTAGATTTTTTACTCATTAATTTTTTTTTGTTATATATCCATTAGATTTTTTGACGTAATATATTTATTATAATATAATCTTTATTTTGAATTTATAAGATTAAAGATAAAAAAAAGTAATTTATTGTCCCTTCCCGTCCCCCTCGTTAAAAAGTTAAATTAAACATAAAAATTTAATTTATCACTTCCCCTCTTCTTCAAAAACTCCGAATCAAAAAGAACCTAAATTGATAAATAATTTAAGACAGAAAAAATTTAAAATTGACACTTTTTATGAGACGGGTGGAGTTCAAATGTTTAATACTATTTTTTGAATCATACAACTGTTCAGTGTGTACTATATGTACCTCATAATGCTAGAAATATGAATCTTTTTCTACCAAAAAATAAAAAAAATATGAATCTTTATACACATTAAATAAATATGAATCTTTTTCAAGAAATAAAGAGGATTGGACCAAATAAATTAATGCTCACAAAGTGTAGCTATTTCTACATATTACAAAATATTAACATGGGAATTGTGAATATTAAATCTAACTATGATTGATCATCCTGCAAACGTAAATAATCTCTATAAGATCGAGGCTGATTTTCCTCATGAGGAGCATAAGCATAGCCTCCATGGCTTGATATATCAAGGCCAGCAAGTTCATCATCCACATGAATTCTTAGTAAGTTAAGCTTGTGCAATGCATAAAACATAGGTCCCATTGTTATACTAACAAATACAAATATTACCAAAATCTCAACCACTTGGGCTCCAATCAATCCCCATCCACCTCCAAGTAGAAGACCATAAGGTCTTTCTACTGCCACCCCTGAATTATATGTTTGATTCACAAACTCCTTTTTGGCAAACAAACCTGTAAACAACAAACCCCAAGTGCCACATCCACCATGCAATTGGGCTGCCTCTAATGGGTCATCATAGTTCAATTTTAGTGCCAAGATGTTGAGCCCGATTAAAACCCAAGCCGAGATGAATCCGCATAGAATAGCGGCCCATGGCTCGACAACTGAGCACCCAGATGTAATGGCAACAAGTCCACCAATCAAACCATTGCAAACATCCATTGCATCCCAATGACCAATCAATAATCGACGGCTAAATAAAGTGACTATTCCCGCAGTTGAGCCTGCTAATGTGGTTGTCACAGCTGTTCGGCCCACTGAAGTCCAATTACCTTCACCAGATGTACCAGGATAGGCCACGAGAATTCGGTCAAATGAGCCAGGGTTAAACCCAAACCAACCGAACCACAATAAAAACGTCCCCAAAACCACAAGCGCGGCGTTGTGGCCGCGGAAAGGTACGGGCTTTCCATAAGCATCGAACCTCCCGACCCTTGGGCCTTCTATAACAGATCCCCATAGTCCGGCAATTGCACCAACCAAATGCACCACTCCACTCCCAGCAAAATCAATAGAACCTGAGCCCAAGAACGAGTCACTTGAATTTGGACTAAGCCAACCACTAGATGACCAAACCCAATGGGCCACAATTGGGTACACAAAACCAGTTAGGAAAAATGAAAAAACAAGATAAGCACTAAATTGGGTTCTCTCAGCTATGGACCCACTAGTGATTCCAGCTACAGCTATAGCAAAAGCCCATTGAAAAAGGAAGAAACCATAGTCATAATTTTCATTTGGAATATTAGCTAAAGCAAACAAATTTGTACCAATGAAAGGATTGGAATTACCATATGCAAATGCAAAACCAAAAAGGTAAAATGAAATGCTACCTACCACTGCATCAACTACATTTGTGAGCATTATATTCATAGCATTTTTGGCACGGACAGATCCAGCACATATCATAGCAAATCCAAGTTGCATTACAAAAACTAAGTAGGCAGAGAAGAGAAGGTAGATTGTGTTGATAGAATAGGTGACACTTTGTTCCCATGAATCCTCCATGAAACTGTGTGTGTGGTGATAAATGGAAAGAATAGAATGAAAGATGAATAAAAGGAATTGAGAACATTTATATCAATATACACATGATATATGAGAATATAAGATTTGATAGTATGTGTGTGATGGTTGTAACTTTGAATGGTAGCTAGCTTCTACCTAGCAAGTAGTTGCATGTATACAACTGTACAAGTTGGTTAATGTTGAGTGGTTGTGATTTGTGAATTCTAATTCAACCATTTTAAGTGATTGGTAGCAGATAAGCTTATCAAAATTAGGCCAACACCAGCAGTCACGACGGGTATTCAATTTGGCAACGGTTTGTGTAATCCGCTGCAAGTTGTTTATGTGACAGTTTTTGTGACAGTTTATTAACTACCGTGGCAATTGTTTTTTTTAATATATGCATATATATAATGTTATCTTCGGCTTCTAATGAACGTTGATTTTAAGTCCTCGCTAAAATATAAATAATAGATCTTTTCTACAAGACAAACAAATTAGTGTTGTGGCATATATATACTACTGTTTTAGGAAGCATCCATTTACTTACCAATTGCATTTTATAAGAAGACAATCAAAGTATTTAATTGGTGTCATGTCTAAAGTACAAAATGGAAGGTTGAGATTACTTGATTAGTCAATAGTTGGTTGAGATTATTAGAGAACAAAAATCTGCTCTGAAATTTACTAGTGCGACCCCTAGATGAAAGACATTTAAAGACAATAAAAACAACAACTATACTACTGAAAATAAGTTTAATTAAGTGCATATTTTGTATTATCGTGAGTTTGTTGAAATTGCAGTGACTCGCCGTAAATCCAAACATCAAGTGAAGTAGAACTAAGACGTAAGATGTAAGAACAACTCACGCCTACAAAAAGACTTGACATAATTGAAATTGAAGAGAGTCGAGCAACTACAAATTCCCACAATTAACATAGTTCTTCTTTACATTATACCTTGCTTACCAAGGTCTTTAGTTTGATTTTTGACTTGAGCATGCAATAGCGTTAAAACACTTAAGGGGAGTTTGCTACCCATTTAAGTATCGCGTTTATATATACTTGAAGTTTTAGTCTCTACAGTTGTGCATAGAGATAATACTTGACTTACAACTAAAGAATTCTAAATATAAAGTAGTTTTTGCTAACAGTTTACTGGTTATTTATATTGTTGGTAAAAATAGTTTTTGTTATAGCACAAGAAAGAAACTTTGCAAATAAAAAGTGTAAACTAATTAAGAGAAATTACCACACAAAAATATTAGCATATAGCAAAGAAACCAAGAAGTACAAACAAGAGAAACCATACATATGCCAACATTGTTTAGAAATCATTTGAGCAAAAGGGAAAAAGTATTAATAAAACATGCTCCAAGTTGTTTGACACTTGAGAAAAAATCTCTTCTTGATCCTCACACAACTGTTCCCTAATTTAATCTTTAGCTTGAATATTTTGATCCTCAAGAAGCATGATGGTTTTCTACAAGAATCAACTTTCTCTAATGTATCAACTTTCTTTAATGTTTTGTATATTAAGAATTGTGCTTCTCTATGCTTTCTTTCTTCTGAGTCTTCCTTATCCATCTTTGAGTAACCTTGTAGTCTTCTTGATAGAGCCATTTTCTTGATCATATGAATTTGTAAATTGCTAAAAGATGATGTTTATTATATTGAGGAGGCTACGCTACACAAGTTATTTATAAGCCATATATAACACTTTAATTAGTTTATACTTTATAGGCTACATTTATATATAGACTTATAGTGATCCATCCATCTTTTTAGTTTTTTTTTCTTTCTTTTTTGTTGAGAAAGTGACTCTATTCATATAATTCAATAATATAACATTAGTTAATTATTGTTTTACGAATTATAGACTATTACTTCCTCTAGTCCTAACTCCTACTTATAAGAGAAAATTTATTTTATAGATTTATTGAACAAGTGATGAACCTAACCCATAATAATAAAGACTTAATTCATAATTTTTTTCAATGAGCCTAAAAGTAAATATTTTCTTATAATTAGGATCGGATGGAATATTATAAAGAGATAAATAAATGAAATGTGTGATAATAAATAATTGAAGGTACTATAGAAAAAACAATCAATAGTAAAAGATTTGAGACCCTTAAACAATGATCAGAGATTTGGTCTCTACCTTTTATGTAATAGTTGTGAAAATTTTATACATATTAATCTATAAAAATAAATCATAGACAACTAATTTTATCAAAAATGATAAAATTTATTTGTTTTCTTGACATGTATAGATAAATAATTTTGAAGCAACAACTAAGAGTAGTTTGTAAACAAGAAGGAAGAGTCGATGTGGTTATAGTATGGACACTAGTAGGCCACATAGAGTGAAAATGCATCAAATGTAGAATGACAAAGAAAACGATGTTTTTGGTTCTATAATATAAGATTGATTGCTGAACCAAAAATGCTTTTCTAGTCTTATTTTATTTTTCTATGGCAGAAAAGTTGGTCCAATTTTATATGCGGTCAAAGTTTATTTGAATAATCCCTTTGATGGTTTGACCATAATGCACATGGTTTGATCTTAATATCCACCAAACTTGAAAATTAGTCAATTTAAATCATGTTTATGATGACAAATTTTTTTGTTGGGTCTTGTTCTTGCAATCCAAATCCAATTAACTAAAAGAAGTAATTCAAATAAAATGAAGTTGTGATTTTCTTTTCACTGTTGAATTAGATTCAATAGTGTCAAGAAAAAGATGAAAATAATATAAATAAGAATCACCAGTCGTGTGCGATGCTCCATAAAAAAAATAAGATTAATTAGATAAACAAGTTATGTATTTGATTGTGAATTACTCTCTCTATTCCACAATGATTGATTCATCTTATATAAAAAAATGGTTTCAAAAAATGATAAGACAATTTCATTTTTTTATCAAATAATTTAGTGGTTAGACTCACACATTTAAATATGAAAATTTTTGTAATTCGAGTTTGAACTCCGACTACTCTAATAATATCATTAGTAGCTACCATTTAAGTTATACTTATAGGACATGACCAGATAATATTAATTACTTATTTTTATTAGTCTCAAATCATTTTATTATACTATACCATTTTTGGTTACATATTATACTATACATTGGTAAGTGATTACATCAAGAAAATTGATATTTTAGAAAAGGGAAGTACAATTTAGTGTGAAGAGTCATTTTAAATCCTAATCTAACAGTAGATTCATTAGTGTCATTTTTTTTTAGCATAGATTGTGATTTTTTTCACTGTTGCAATAGACTCATTAGTGTCATGAACAAGATGAAAAATAATATAAAAAAGAAAAACTAGTCGTCCACGTATGATCCACCAGAAAAAACAAGATAGTTAAATAAGTTGGTGGTTTCGTCCCATGAGCTTAGCTCAATTGATTGGACACCGTATTATATATGTAGGGGTAGGGGTTCGAACTCCGGTCATCCCACTTCTCCACTTTAGAAGTGGAATTTCTAGCCACTAGGTTATTTGACTAAAAAAAAAGTTGGTGGTTTCAGAAGTTTAGTTTAATTGGTAAGACACCGTATTATATATATACAGAGGGCGGGGGAGGTTCGAATCCTAGTCATATCACTTCTCCATTTTAAAAAATGGAATTTCTATCCACTAGGTCACTTGACAAAAAAAAATGTTAATTATACCCTCTAAATTTTTCAATGAGTGATTCATTTGTAAAATATTTTTTATTTTAATTAATTGTGTATAAAAAAGTATATTTTTATTAATATTCAGCATAGATATTTTTTAGAGAGAAAAAGGAATTTTTAGTTTTTATTTAATGTAAATGTTTAATGTGTGCAATCATTGTCTTGAAGTTTTAATTCAACTGACAAAATGTCAAAATTATTAGGTCGGACGTCATGACTCGAGTTCGAACTCGGGATCTCACAAATGTGTGTAAGTTTAATTTCAATGAATTACCACTTCATCTAAGACAAAAAAAAATATAAATATATTCTTCTTCTTTTTATAAATATTTTTTTTTACAGAGTAGTTTAAGCTATATAATATGTTTTGATGTTATTACACTGTCATATCATCAACGAAATTGACAGAGGGACTGAAATTGCTTAAATTGAAAAATAGAGGACTTCTATATTGTTAAATTGAACAATTTCATCCAAATTTGAATATAACACTTCACAGTTGTGTGAGTTTCAATAGTGTTTATCACTTGTCGACAAAATGTTTATTTTTTTAGTTGAATCTAATTTAAATTATACTCATTATACTGCCTATGAAAGTAAATGCTTAGATTGGAAAGTAAATTGTAATTTCTCGTGAACTGGTCTTTTTCAGTTTTTTATTTTGTTGAGACCGAGGTATCCACTGAACGCAGTGACTAATCCCTCATTTGATTGGAGGCACCTCGATGGGTGAGATTTTCAGTTTGGTATATGCTAGTAGTAATTTCAAACATGTTTTATAATCAAATATATTCAAATTTTCAAATTCGCCTAGTCATGCTCATTTCATATCCGTGAAATATACGTCTAATTTAATTCACCTACTACTTGTAACTTTGGGACAATGATACAAAATGGGAGACTGAAACCAAATAGTTCATGGAAATTTCATCTAGTTAATTACTAATTGAAAAACAAAATGTCCGCATCCATAAACAAAATTGAGTTTCAATTTTGACATGGCTGCACCTTGACATTTGATGCTGGTGGCTATGTTGTCGTGTGGGTTGTGGCATGCCGCAGTTGTCTGTTGCCGATCGCCCAATCAGAAACGAACGACTGAGATTGAAGCTGTGAAAAATTGTAAGTTCATAACCATTTGATCATTTTTCAATCACCGAAATCAACTACAGCGTGAAACTGTATGAAACAGTTACAACAGAAAATCTCGTTCCCAACATAGCAGAAGTGAGGGGATTTTATTCAGTGTTTGAAGTAATTTCTATGCACGTGGACGTAGTTGATCCAATGATTGTTAAAATTGTCCATAGTGAACCATGGTCCACCTTAGACACACCCTTGAAACAAAATATGAAATAAGTTTTTAAAAATTGCTTAATGATAATATGGACCATCCATTATGATATGCAAGCTCAAAAATGGATTGCTTAGTAGTACTGCTACACATGGTACATAAACTACATACTATTGTTCAATTTAAGAACAATCAACCACTAAGGTGGTGATTAAGTCGATAACTAAACAATAATTTTTTACCATATATAACTAAACAATTATTGTCTGATTAATTGTTCTTGAACTGAAGATACTTTCACTAAGACCATTAGTAGTATAACATTCTTAAACATAATATGCAACAAGCTAATTGCTAAATATCTATACTACAATATATATATACACAGCTCAGAGTTGTGAAAGATTCAGTAAGATTCCACAGAAACTCTGCTAGTAAGGGAAGGCCTCATTGTGACAATGGCAGATTCATTAGCACCAGCTTTAAGTGCAGCCTTTCCGGCTTCAAGAAACCTCTTCACTGCATCTTCTGCATACCTGTTTGCTTCTTTCACTGTCATGCTTTTCCCAATATTTGGATAGGAATTTAGTACATAATCACCATTCAGCTGAGATGCAAGCTGGATCAGTTCCATTTGGAATTCTGACAGACTTGAATCTTCTCTAGCTTCAAATGGCCTTAAATTAGTATCGACTTCCGGAAGTGTTTCTATACAAAAAGATATTAGAAATCAGTTACTAACACATAATATGATAATAATGCTGGAAATATACAATAGCATTAACGGGTCTAATTAGGAAAAGACAGACAAAGATTTGTATAAATTTTGGACCCTTTTATGCATAATAATTGTATCATTGGCATTTCAATATACTTCCAAAATTACTTTTAAGATAGAGACAGAAGTGGAAACTTACTAATTTCTCATTGCAGTTAGCAAATAATATACAGGAAATTTCCAGGCATGGCTTCCTAGACTAGCATGGTGCCTATATTGGATTTATTGTCATGGAAGGTAGCTTCGGATTTGAATTGGGTGCAGCAACTGCATCGCGCAGTTTTCGATCTCAACCGTCTGATCACAAATTAACGGCCGAGATCATTTTAAACTGATTTTATTATTGTGTAATCTGAACCTCAAATCTCAGATTAACAGCTGAGATCAAAAAGTGTGTAACTACATGTTTTTTCCTAAAGCTTCAGAGTCTGTTGGTCAACACAGACTGAATGGATGATTTTTCTTTTTTCATTCCCAGCAAGAGTAAAATATACAGAATGCACTAGAACAATTTGAAGTTAAATTTTTCTTACGAACCAATTTTTCATACAAATATATATATTTGGTCATTGGAAAATGATACTTTTAATAGGGTGGTCAAAATGAGATTGAAGATGGATTTACTACCCTGATAGAAAGCCAAGATTGCTGCAGTCAAATGTAACAATCAAAGAAGTAGATGCAAACCTGGACAATCATCACGAGGAGTATCTCGAATGTAAAAGTATTTCTCGAAGGTACCAGCCCATGCATCTCTTTTTGTCAAGAAATTGGATTTTAAATTGAAAAGCTTCTTTACTGTGGCGGGAATAGATGAATGTTCATATTGAGAATATGGTGTTGGTCCATCAGGTCTATGAATGACTGTAAGAAAATAAGATAATCACATTAAATTAAACCAAGAGCCAACTTACTGCTCAGGAAAATTATTCAACCTTGCTGGTTCTAGCAGATTGTGAATGAAAATCACTATGAGAATGTCTGGACGATGTACAGAGTTCAAAAGACCATGAACAAAAAAAATAATAAGAAATCAACATCAATACCATAGTGAAAATTAAAACTAAGCAACAACCCTTTTTGAAATTCAGGAACAATTTATACTAAGGACAAACTAATTGGGGATAATCTATGGTATTTATACATTCTAAGATCATTACCGGAATAACTAATTCTGTAATCAATAAAGAGGATGTTCAATCCACAATTCTGACCAACAAACATTGAAGAACATTACTTACTTAGGTTGAGCACTGGAAAATATTGAATTACAGCATGTCTTGGGGGGGAGCAAAACAGTCAACAAGACTAAAGGAGTGAGCTTCAAAGATCAAATATTTGCCTAATTCCTAATTTTCATATGTTGCAAAGGAGTAGAAATAGTTCTCATCAATATCAAATATATTCCCAATTCCCTAACCTTTCTCATGTAATAAACTACTTTCTTTCTACTCATTTAGTATTTGTATCTATTCTCAAACTACTTTATTACGTTTCACTCAAAACTACAGGAGCTTATTTTGATAAGTGAGAAGTACAGTATACACAAAGAAGATCCCGAAAAAAAATTAGTATATACTACACCAGCACACAAAAGCATATTTAGTACACCACTTCAATACAACCCAAAATATTCTCAATAAATAAGTAAAATAGTACGTGAAATCAGATCAAGTGCAGCACTAAATAGATTCATGTAGAACTAGACCCAAAAATTACTTCAACAAAAGCACATAAAGTTATCAAACAGTTTTGTCTTCAAAATACCATCCTCTATCAACCAAATAAATCTAAGCATTCTGTATGTACATCTTCAAGCAGAAAGTATACTTGAACCAAGTCTTGAGGTACTACAACTACCCAATTTGCATCAAATTCTGAAAATAACGCTATCCAAAATCTCACTAACATAATTCCGAAAACAAAACAAAAAATTCTTTAAAACTTGAATTGGACCTTCACAATTAAGACAACCTCAAAGACAAAAACATTAGCAACCAACAAGAACAAAACCATGATTTCAAAAATAGGTCTACAACCACAGTCTAAGCCACAGCATCGTCAAAGCTTTTGATGTCTATGCGACAGCAACAAAAGTCCACTATTAAAGTTGCATCAATCGCAACCGCACTATCACAATTGCATCATTCGTAGCCGCAATTAACCACTACTATCTACAATACCAAGAGTTGCAATTTGCCTACTATTCTACATAATATCAAAAGTCACTACTCTACAAGATATCAAAAATCACAACACAACAACAATTCAAAACATTAAACAAAACCCCCAAAAACAAAACAACACAAAAATTCAAACTTTGAAAAACATACCTGTACCCTTATCAATCCAAGGAGAGATAAGAAAAGTCGGAACACGAACACCCAACCTATCAAACCTAAAATAATAAGGGGTAGGTCCAATAATCCCATCAGGGTTAGGAACACCTTCAACAGGTGTAGGAACATGATCATAAAACCCACCATGTTCATCATAAGTAATCAAAATCGCCATTTCTTTCCACTGAGGACTTTTCCTCAATATCTCATACACTTCCTTCACAAACCTCTGTCCAACAGCAACATCATGCGAAGGATGATCATCGTTCGCCGGAGAAACCTTAACGTCGAAGTAACGCTGCTCAACCACCACATAATTAGGTAACTTCCCTTTCAAAGCATGACTCTTAAACTTCAATCCATAGCTATGAAACTTCACAGTGTTCTTCAACTTTCTCAAACTCTTGAAAAACAACGTTGCAGGGATATTTTGGTAATATATACCAAAACTGAGACCGTTATCGTTGAGAGAGTCAAAAATTGTGCGTTGAGGGAAACCATGGATGAGATTCTTCTTAACGTTACTCATAGCACCGTGTGAAGTAGCGGAATGAACGTAAAACCGGTTCGGTTGAGTCGAAGCGGGAACCGAAGCGAACCATTTATCGAAAACCGTGAATTCATTTGCTAGGTTTGTGTAAACCGGAAGAAGCTCCGGTTTGAACCCGGACATAACGGTTTTCGACATACCTTGTTGAGTTTGTTCGGCTTGTTGAGCGAAACCGTTCATAGGAGCAGGGTTAGCGGAGCTTTCATTGGATCCGAATATTTGCACCCGAATAGCTTGAAACGAGTGACCGGGATCGTAGTCGATGAAAACGGCGTCGTTTGAGACAGGGATTTTGGGGGAAGAAGGGTCTGTGACTTTGATTGGATTAGTTTCGGTGCCGGTGAGGCCGTCGATGTCGGGTCGGGTTGATTTGAGCCAACCGAGGACGTGGTCGAAGGAACGATTCTCCATGACGATGACTACGATGGTTTTGATTGGACCGGTGATTTTGTGTTTTTTGCGGTGGAGGGTTTCGTCGGCGGCGGTGGTGGGAGAGAAATTGGGGGTGAGAAGGAGGTGGAGGAAGAGGAAAAGAGAGAAAGGGAGTCGCCGGAGATTCATTTCTCCGGTGGTGGGTGATTAGTTAGATTAGATAAGAATTGAAGATTGCTTTATTAAACAAATTTATAAGTGAAGTGAAGTGATGAATGAAATGGTGAAAATGATTAGTATTAGATACGGGAGCATATGCTTTGAAATTAAGGATCCGTTGGCGTTGGTCATGTCTTTATGTTTCTCTCTATGTATATTATTTTCGTTTCTAAATATAAGATTTTGTTCCATTAAATTATACTCCTTCCGTTCTATTATATAAGTATTTTTACGTCTAGTCCTAAAATATAAGCTTATTTATAATATATTAGGTACATTTATTACTTTTTTGCTTACACATACCCTAATTATTACTACTAAAATTGTAAAGGAACTTATATTTTAGGATTAAACTTTTGTAGTAAAGGTGCTTGTATAATGGGACGGAAGGTGTATTATTTATTTATAAGATTTTGACCATATAATATCTTATTTGATTTATTTTGATGAATAAATAATATCTAGTCTAGATAATTAAAAATAGTATTGATCATGATCAAACAAAGTCTTTTATTAGAGACGGAGGTAATAAACTAAAATATCTACTACAAGTTTAATTTATGTAAGGTAGTAAGAGGAGTACGTGCATGTTCAAACAACCACAATTCTTAATTTGAAAAATCAGCTCTATTGGTTTGACTAAGATTTTGTTAATACGGTACAATCATTTGTTTTTCGACATAAAGTTTAAAAAAAATAGTTGGTTGTTGATTTTGACTATGACTTTTATAAAATATATGGTTTGATTGAAAATTTATATAGTATAGATCATGTAAAATTTTGAAAAAATTAAAAATTATTTTATATATTATTAAAATGCATCAAAATTAATATTTAATAAAAATTTATAAACAATTAATTTGGATGACTTTCAGTAACATATAGTTTTTCAATTTCTTTAAATTTTATATAAATAATCTTTATAACATAAATTTTCAATCAAACGTTGAATTTTGTAAAATCTATATTCAATATATTGTTATAAATGATTTGTACACCATGTACAACTTATCTAACTTGTAACTTGTTCATGTTAGACTTAATTAACCTTAAATGTTAAGAAATACTACTAAAAAATTTCACACATTAAACAAATAAAAATAAAATCATGTTCAAACTCAGATATTTAAATATTAACATCCTTTTATAATTACCGTGTGAGTTATATTTTCAATATAATGTGAACAATTTTATTTTATTTGAGACACTGTGAAGTACTTCCTCTGTCCCTAATTATAGAACAATTTTACAATTTTTTCTTATCATCATTATATTAAGCTTGTGGGACGAGCTAGAGTAATAAGAAAATAAACTTATACAATGTGGTTATACACTAAGCAATCGTTTTTTACTTGACAAAAATAGCCTAAATGAATATGCTTTAGACTTTAGAGTACAAGTTTCACAGTGTTCCAAATAGGTGGTAGCAACTTGCTACGTCTATTAGTGGTTGGGATTTCGGGGGAAGAAGGGTCTGTGACTTTGATTGGATTTGTTTCGGTGCCGGTGAGTCCGTCGATGTTGGGTCGAGATGATTTGAGCCAACTGAGGACATGGTCGAAGGAACGATTCTCTATGACGATGACTACGATGGTTTTGATTGGACCGGTGATTTTGTGTTTTTGCCGTGTAGGGTTTCGTCAATGGCAGCGGCAGGTGAAAGAAGGAGGTGGAGGAAGAGGAAAAGAGAGAAAGGGAGTCGCCAGAGATTCATTTATCCGGCGGTCGATATTAGATAAGAAACGAAAAGTATAAGAGTGGCGTTTTGGTGGTAACTTAATTACTTGTATGTACGCTTTATTATTTATGGCTTAAATATCTTTTCATCGCGGAAGTTGGCGTATTTTTTATTTTAGTTGATGTATCTTTATTTTGTTGGAATTGATCCCTAAATGTTAAAATTACTTTGGTTTTAATTTTTAAAGTAAAAATCCGTAGGAAAATTTGAAGGAAACACAGCATGAAAATTGCAAATTTTCTTACGGATTTTGATATTATAGATTAAAACCAAAATAATTTTAACATTCAAGGATGAATTTCAAAAAAAAATTAGAGGGACAAAAAATCTAAAACTAAAAACACGCCAACTTACTGGACAAAAAGACCATGTAAGCCTTTATTGTAAGTAAAGTAAAGAAATGAAAACGAGTATACGCTTTCAAATTAAGGATCCGTTGATCATGTCTTTATCTTTCTCAGTTAAACAAAAATATCTACCACATATTTATTATTGTAAGGTAAGGTAGTAGGAGGAGTACGTGCATGTTCAAACAACCACAATTCTTAATTTGAAAAATCAATTATTTGTTGATAGGTACAATCATTTATTTTTCTACATAAAGTTAAAAAAATAAAATTGATTAATGAATAGAGATTACATGTCCACGTTTAAATATTGAGAAGTAGAAAAAATTTCATCGGTCAATTAAAAAAAAGTTGAAAATTTGGATATTTGTATATTAAGATTCTTTTATAACTATCAATTGAGTTATATTTTATCATATAGAAAAAGTGAATTATATTTTCATGACGATAAAAAACAATCTTATTCTATATATGGTGGCATTTTTTTTGCATGTCCGTCTATAAATGGTAAATGGTACGGAGATAAATTTTAGAACTCAGCCACTTAAATTAACTAGTTCTATCTCGTCTTAATTTTAAGCGGATTTGAAAAGTATAAATTTAAACGGCTGCTTGCTTGATCATCCCTAGAAGAAACGAGAGTAATGAGAAAATCAACTTATACAATGGACAATGGTCTTACACTGGAGCCGTTTGTTTCAAGTATACTAAATATATTCCCAGGAATCCAACATTGAAAATAAAAATTCCCATGTTTGTTACAAGGGAATAAAAAATTGTTCCAAGGAAAATTTTATACCCAAGAAATAATTTTACCCACATACCCCGGCATTTTAATCCCCTCTCATGGGGTGGGAAATTTTAATTCCTGGCAGTTGTAATAAATTTGGTGGAGAACGTGCTGCCCCTACTAGATATAACCGTTCCCTCTCTCTTTTTTACATTATCATTAGTTTAACCAAAAAATAATAACAATTAGCTAAAAAAAATTATAATTAAAATTTCTTGAAATTTAAAATACTAACCAAACACATTCTTAGAAAATTTATTCCTTGGAAAGTTATGCCTGGGAAAATTATTCCTGAGATTCATTTTTTATACCGGGAAACAAACGCCCCCTAAGGGATCATTTTTGACTTGACAAAGATAGCCTAAATGAATATGCTTTAGAATACAAGTTACATAATATAATAGTGTTCCAAATAGAAGGTGGCAAGCCTACGTCAATTAATGGTTGGGAATTGGGATAGAAATCATCTATCATTTTTTTTTTCTACAAGATCAATTACTGTATAAATTTATTAACATAATTATTGTAAAATCTGTTCAAAAAAAAACATAATTATTGTAAAGACTTAAATAATTAAGTGGTCCCTATAAGTTCGTGTGTTTTTGGTTTTAATCCTTGTATATTTATTTTTTTGAAATTAATCCCTGAAAGTTATCACAATTTTGGTTTTAGTCCCTTGAGCGAAAATCCGTAAGAAAATTTGAAGAAAAATTCGCAGGAAATATAGTCCGCAGAAAAATTCAAAGGCAAATCCGCAAGAAACATGTCGATTTTAACTTTAAGGACTAAAATCAATATTATTCTAACATTTAGGGATAAATTTCAAAAAATAAACTTATAAGGACTAAAACTAAAAACACGCGAACTTATAGGGATCAATAAATTATTTAAACCTATTATAAAATCATTGTTGCCAATTCTCAAAAAAAGTGTTCTTATACTTCATTGAAAGGATGTGTTTGATAAAATACATATGGCATAAACAAAAAAAAAATTATCTTATTTGGAATTATATATCCAAACAACTATTACAAGCTTTCCTTTCAAAAAAAAAATATTAATAACTTTGAATAGTTTACAGCATATTCCTTTTTTGTATTTTTAGTGGAAAAATCAGTCATACATGAAAACGATAGGCACAAGAGAAGCAAACCAATTAATTCCAAATCATATATTTTTTTTGGTACATAATTCCAAATAATATATCCAACATATAATTTTTCCATGTACTTTATATATTATATTTATTTATATTTTTACACATTATGTGACTAATTTTTTTTTATTGCAATATGTAAGTAAATTTGTTTATATATGATTTTTTTTTAAGAAGTATTATGTTTGTTATTGTCATGAAACTTATACTAATGTCTTAATTTTTTATTTGTTTTATGATTAAACATTAATTATTTTGTTAATTAATTGTTTTATGATTAAACATGAGTTAATAAATTTTTCCGCTCATACTGAAATTAATAATAACTGCAAAAATAATGTAAATAATTAATTAGTTTATATAATGCATAAAGATTTTTTTAGTATTGTATTTCTTCGATACTCTTTTTGTGCAAGTGCATATTTTGTATAGTAAAAAAAATGCTCCAACTTAAATTCTTTTGCAATATTTTTCGCATGTTTAAAATATTTTTTCAAGTGGAAATTGAAATTGATCTTGTTTCCACCATCTTTCACTTCATCTACATTTAATAAATGTTTTCATTAAAAAAATACAAATTAAATGGGTATATGAATAAACAAAGTGATTAGGGGTGAGCACGGGTCGAGTTCGGGCGGGTTCGGGCCATAAATCTCATTGCGGCCAATAACCGATGAGCAGAAACTGCCACCCAATTTCGACCATTTTCCTATTTCGGATTCGTCGGTTTCGGCTTTATCGATTAGCGGGTGAGTCGGTCGGATCTACACGGATTAGAGACGAAGAAAAAACTGGCTATAAACTCCAAAGATTTGATCTGAATCTGAATTTTTTATGATGTTGACGATGATATTTTCTTTCCGACGAGGCCTTTTAAGAAGAAAGGATACATGTTTTTATTAGAACTGTGAAAAGACACTTTATTTCGATTCTATTTATTGAATACTCAAAAAGGAGTACTAGTATTATCCTTTGGTTTAATCACGTGTACATTGTAGAAGTGTTTGTAAGGTAAAAAGTTGGAAACTTATCTTGTGTCAGATACTGTAGGTTATGTGGCAAGTGAGAGTCAAGACATAGGTGCAAGACTAAGAGCTACTCCTACTATAAGTACAAATTAGGGGTGTTGAAGCTAGTACACATATATTATCGATAACTTTCGGTCGGTTATGGGTTCTCATGAATTTATTTTTTACATCCGAACCCGACTGAATCAACTTGAATCTAACCGATTTTTTTAATCTAATAACCCGTGGCCCGATCCGATCCGACCCAATATTCAATATTTTAATCGGTTTACTCGGTTTGCGGTCGGGTGAAGAAATTCTGCATAGTCATTAACAAGGTGTACATGATTTTCCTCTAAGATGGTTTGAAACCATGAAGTAAGGAAGGGATGCTCCTATGCAAACTCTCTTTGGCATATAATACCAATTCTTTCTCCACAAATTTAAAATGTCGCTCTGTGTTTACTCTTCGATCAAGATAAGTGTCAGGCTAAAATAAACAATAGAATAAATTTAAATTTTGTAATTTGTAAGATTTTAAAAAAAATATACACTATCGCCAATAGTTGCTAAATATCACACCTTAAACTTTAGTATCTATTTTCTACGTTCCTCGGCATTTTTCGGCCTAAATATCAAGTCTAAAGTTGCACTATCTTGCTTTTCTTTCCATACAAATACTTTTAATCGTGTATTTATTTCTTTATTGTTTAAATTATTGGATCGACTCATTGGTAGAGCTTGTACAACCCCTTCATAAACATGTATAAAACTAAAATAAGCAAATAATATTGAAAGTAAGATTTACAATAAAAACATGTATAAATAAAATAAAAACCAATTAACAACTTACTTTGAAATATTTTGGAGCATAGGTGTAATTAGACGAGAATATGTCATTTTCTCTCCACTTATCATATTCTTGAATAGAATCAAAATATTTATGGATATTTGAATCCTTGCTAGCCTAAAGAGAAGAAAAGGTATAAATATTATTCTATAAAGACAAAATAATAAAAGATATTGCATTCAAAAAAAATAATTGAAGCCAAACATTTATGTAATTTAAGGTGTATGTGACTTTTATGGCATGATAGACTTAATGTAATAAAAATAACCTACTCTACCTACCTTAAGAATAGTAGTGACGAAATAACAGAAAATCATCACATTTTAGAAGTCATGGGTACAAATACAATACATAAAATAAACCTTTGAAATGAGATCTGTCATAGTCCTGTAAAATTGTGTAATAAACAATTTTATAATAAATAATATACCAACCTATATTAACGCGTCATTATACAAAAATTGTTTAAAATTATTAAATTCTTATCCGATCAGCCATAATAATCATTTTGCCATATCTCATGGATCTTCTACCTTTGAAGTGATTATTTGTAAGACCAAAAGTTTTGCAATGTTTGAATTTCAACATTTTTAATGATGGACTCAAAGGGTTTTCCTTGGACATTAGGAATTTTTTTTGGAAGCTTAACCCCATAGTATCCTTATTAATCGCCGAGACCATTCAACGGAGACATCTTCATAAGGCAACAAGCCAACAACAACAAAAAAAGTGAAAAAATTAACAAATAAATTTTACAAAAGTCAATATTACAATGGTTATAACCACAACCAAACACAATCCCACCCAAGTCTTCAACATTGATTTTCTCCAATTGCATAGTCATTAATTTTTTATTTGTTTTATGATTAAACATTAATTACTTTGTTATTTAACTTATGATTAAACATTACTACTCCGATAGAGTGATAGTAGTTCTAAAATATGGCTGATCAAAGTTTCAGATATGCTTCCATTTCCTTTGTATCCCCAACCCTTTTTGCATCATCTACATTAGCATTGAGAATCTATTGTACAAATTTGATTTTGTTCTCCAAAATCTGTCGAGTTCTAAAAGATATTGCATAAAGACAAAATAAATATTATCTCATAAATACAAAATAATAAAAGATATTGCACTAAAAAAATGGAAGCCAAACATTTATACAATCGTATATGCTTTTTTATGGTGTGAGAGACTCAATGTAAGAAAATAACCTACTTTACCTACCTTAAGAATAGTTGTGACGAAATCATAGAGAAAATCATCACATTTTAGAAGTCCCGACCACAATACATTAAATAGACCTTTGAAATGAGATCCGTCGTAGTCCTGTTAAATTGTGTAAGCTTAATGTAATACCCTAATTTTGTACTTTTTTTTATTTATGAATATTTTATATTAAAAATTATTTCTTAATTTGTAAGAAACGTCAAAAATAATTTCAAAAAATATATTTTTTTTACATCCATAGTCATTTTTCATATTTTTTAGTTCATCTCCACAATTCTATAATTTGAATATTGTTTTATTTACTTTTTCATTTTATATGATAGTTGTATTTTATTTTTATTTACATAAAAAATAAAATATCACCATCTCTCACAAATAAACCATTTCCATTAATAAAAACAATACCAAAATATCACATTTTTAGCTTTACAATTCTACCCTCCAGTTTAAAGAGATATTTCACTAAATCTTTAACCTAATTGAGAGCATATAAATAGCAAAGAGGAGGAGAGAAAAAGGGGATCTGAATTTTTTTACTATTCATACTGGACCACCAACACCACAAACTCCGGCCACCACCACTACAAATTCAGGCCATATCAGAATCACCGAAAACTTCGAATCGAACGTTCGTTCTTAGGTATTTAGACCTCAAGGACTCGAATCCGACGTCCAAATTGCCCAAAAACAACCGTAAAACAGTCAAATCGGACTTCAAGATAACTAAGAAAAATAAAGCTTCGATCCAGCCGATTCACACGGCCAACAAGGTAGTTTGTGGATGTTTTTAGTTCCTAGATCCTTTGAAAACGGTTGTCATTAACCAGTTTCGCGAAATTTCAAGTAGAAAACATTTTGAAAGTTTTTTCGATCCGGAGTTTGTGTGACTTGATTTGACTTTTTGTGCATGTTTTGATGAATCTAAGTTTAGATCCATAATCTACGAGATATTCCGAGTCATATGGTATACTCGCTTGCGTTTTTTTGATGATCAGAACCATCTCTGACGACGGTGCCGGCCCCCCCCAATTTCTCACGCCCCAACCGGTTTTTGTCTGGACCGGTTCAGACAAGTTTTCTGGCTTTACATCCGGTCTGGCTCTTGTGAATTGGGCGGAAAGGATTTTGGGCCTATTCCTTGGGCCTTTGTTTTCCTTTTTGTTGTTTTTTGTTGTTGTTAATTATGCTTACACCTCTCATTTGGCTACTGAACCCCTTGTTTTATTTGATTTTAGCTTATAAAAATTGCTAAAAAATATGTAGCTTATTTATAAAGTGATTATAATAAGTGATTGCATAATCACTTTTGTAAATAAGTGATTACATTAAATTTTTATTATAAATTGATTATCTACATAATCACTTATATAATAACTGTTTATTAGCCTTTGAATTATGTTAATTGATTATCTTAAAATTAGTTCATGCCCTGTCATTTATTTCACGCTTGATTAATTGTTAGAAGTTTTACTACTTACTGGAAATTACTTGTTGAAGTTCTTACTATCAACAATAGAGATACCAAAGAGAAAGGGTGGCTAGGGTTTCAATAAAATATTAGTAGCATTGCATAATATAAAAAGAAGGACTACAAGAGAATTTATAATAATACCTAACAGACTATAACTTACTAGTATAAAAGCCTAATAACTCAAGTCCGATACTTTATTATCTAAGGCCCAAACTAATATCTAACACTTCCGACTCTTTGTTTACTTTACAGTGACAAACAATCTAACATGCGATCCAAAAAGCTGCCTAGATTTTCAGTCTACCGTTACCGTTGCCCCTCAACTTTTGACCCAATGAGCTGCGTTTTGGATTTGATGGGCGATTACTTTTGATTCAAGATCGGGAGTTAGGGTCTAGGGGTATGTCTTTCGGGTCGGACAGATGTCTTTGCTGGTGGTCTGAAAGCCGAAGAGTGTCTTTATAAAAATAGAATTATAAGTGGACCTCTATTAGTGGTGTCTGTTTTGGTAATTTTCACTGGTATTCCGCTTATACGGCGTTTTTGTTTTATAGTTTCTCTTTCACCGGTCTATGTTCGTCTTGTGCAAAGATCTGGTTATTAATAATAATATATTTGCCATTCAAAAAGAAAATAGCAAATGCTCCCGATGGTGTGTTTTATGACAAAAATATATCAATGAACTTCAAACAAAACTGATTGTATGATATTGAATGTTGGACAGTATAGAGCTAATAATATAACTAATTCTTCAATGTCAGTCTAACTGTGTTGTTTGTAATGATAACTATGAAGATAGTGTGCACATTATGTTTCTTTGCCAACTGTCAATGCAAATTTGGTGTAATTGTGGGCTTTGTTATTTTATTGACGCTGCTGTGCATGGAACTGAAACTGGTCTTTGATCTTCTGCAGAAGGTTGATGTTTATAACGCAGCAAAGTTAGCAACAATTATGTGGAGTATTTGGAAACACTGGAACCTGAAGCTTTGGCATAATAGATTGGAATCAAGCACACAGATTTTGGATAGAGCAAATCAAAATGTTTCAGGATTGGAATCAAGCGAACTGTTTACAACAGAGGCATAATTTTCGCATTCCAGAACATGATGCAACTGCATCAGATTTGGTGCAAACCAGCAGAGAGCGTGCACAGGCTGCTATGCCATGGAAAAAACAGCAATTGGTAGCACTTATTATCAAGACTATAGCAGTATAGCAGGCAATATGATGAGCATTATGAGTAGATTTTAGGCAAACAATGCTTATACAAGTTAAACAACTACCACAAAGGATTTGGGCTAATTAGTTTACTATAACCTCGACTCGACATAATTTTAGAGTGACCAGAATCATGAGCAACATAAGTACATTGAATCTAAAGAAAACCCAAAACATAGCAGAACCTAAATGAGCCGACCATAAACAACAAAAGAAAACATAATAGCAACAGATGTTAATGTGAATAAAGCTACATGATAAAATGACAAGCAGAGAAAGCATGTTTGAGAAAGAAATAAGGGACAACAGGGACAGTCACAAACAAGCATCCACCTCAGAATATCTTTTAAACAACAAACCAAAATATCACCACCAGCCCCAAGAACTCTTGAGTCACTCAATAGAATCATATGAGATAAGACATTTTAATATCTTCTTGTAACACTCTCGTGACTGGACATAACTCAAACTGCATCAATTTAAGTAAAGAACAGGATGAAGTTGACCGACTATATCAGAGTTTAGCCGGTAGTAAAAAAGACACTTGCGTTGGCGGATTAAACAAAAACTTAGCAATCAAAAAGAAAATTGTCATTCCTATTCCTAATTCCTAACAGATTAGCATGACCATCATCAAGTAAAGTAGCATGGCTTTAGCCGGCATAGATTCTCTGTGCTTGATTATGACTTTAGCTTTAACAGACTAGCAGCGAGTTCAGTTATAGGATGACATACATATAACATAAAGAGCGGAGATATTTGAATGCAATGCAACCACAATCAAGCATCAAGACATAACCGAAAACAAACAAGTGCACTAATTAATTTAAAAAAGCAGTAAAAACCCAGATTGTAAAGCGACACAATTGTGAACATAACTAAATAAAGACGCTACAACACAACACAACACAACTAGACACGAAAGTTTCAACTGCTTTCACACCAAAGACACTCAGTTGGCTATTGTCTTCCCTTTGGTCTTCTTCTCCCGAGAAGCAGAATCAATGCATTTCTCTTTGATCACCTCACGAGAAGAAGAACCATCATGGCGGCGCCTCTGCCTTTTGGCCTTTATTTGAATAGGCCATTTAAGTGTCTTTCTCTTCCTTTTGGTCGTTTTGGTCTCCGGATGAGAACAAAAACCCTTGGTCTCTCCAGCCTGGAAATGCTTGACAAAGTGATAAGCATTCTCATCTACCTTAGCATGAATGTATCTGTTGTGCTCGAACAAAAGCTTAGCTTCTTCTACTGTGTTATGAGGATCCTCAACCTTGGGGACGTCCACTGTGATGTAGTCAATTTTCCACTCCTGTGTCATACATAATATTATAAAGTACGTAGTAGTTTACAAAATACAAACAAACAAACATATAAAAAGAAAATGATATATATATAAACAAGAACCAACCAAGCAACCAACCTGTTTCATTATGTTTTCGACGAAGGTGATAAGCCTAGTAGCGAGACCACGCCTCCGATGGAAAATCCTAACGATTACTTTATTGATAAAACCGTGATGCTTACAAGTATTAGTTACCTCATCATATTCCTCAATAACTGTAGCGCTGATGTAACCGATCATTTTAATTCTAGAGGGTTCCATTTCCGTTTCCGCGATGTACATCATATCATCCAAACAACGGCCTCTATAGAACTTCAACTTTCCAAAGGTCCCGCCAACGATAGGTATTTCTCCAAATGTTATTGGTCTTATCTTCGCATTCTTTGTTGCCATCGTTCAACAATTTTTATTCTCACTGTTTCAGGGTTAGGGTTCCCGTTTTGACTTGGGGGATATATGTATATATATATATGGAATAATGAAGCAGCGAGTTGGTCTATTTATTTATTTATTCACCATGGTATAAAATCATTATATTAGTATTTTTTTATTTACATTTTTTAGTGTCCGATCCCGATTTGGGCCAGTGTGAAAAATTAAAAAAATCGATAAAATAATAAGATAATAATTTTTTCAGAGAGATCCTTTATAATTTTCGGTCCCAAAAAAATCATAAATCACCTACTATAACATTGGATTCTTCTCTTAATTTTTTTAGTAGAAGGTTGGTTTGTTGAAGATGGTGGTGATGAGTTAGTTTGTGGAGATTGAGTGAAAGATAAAAGTAGTGATGTTGGAATAGAGATAATGAATGAATGAACTTTTTCTCTCTCTTTCTCTCTCTTGTGTTTCGGACTTCTGTTTTTGCTCCCCCTCTATTTTGATTTTTGTTCTAATTTATAGAGAGTATTGATCAATCTTTAATTTTATTGGATAATTAGTGAATTAAATTGTTGTGTGCTTTGGAAGAGAAATTGGGTTTGCAAAGCTCAAGGAAGTAGGAAGTGACTTGCTCTTTTGCTTTGAGTGTCTCCGGTAGATGGAATAACCAATAAATCTAAAAAGTGATCGAATATATTAGTTATTCAATTAAATTTAAAAAGTAAATTATCTATTATATAAAGGAAAAAATATAGTAATATTTATGCACAAAGGATATCACTTATCACTCCTCATGCAACCATTTCAATTCATTCCATTCCATAATAATCCTCAAAATGATCTAACATATGACTAATAATAAGGACACTAAAAGTGCCTATTCCCACAAAATCTAAGCCAAGAATGTTGACATCCGACCATTATCAACATTCTGAAAGAAACAATTAAACAAACAAGGTATCATTCGCTCAAGGTGACAACTTGTGTACCTCCACAAGATTTGGGGGTATATACCCTCAACCACTATAAAAAGTTTTAATCGATATAATTTTTTATAAAATACACCGTTGGATTGAAAGTTTATATCATATAGATCATTTGTGTAAAATTTCAGACAAATCTAAGATCATTTGATATGTTATTGAGACACACAAAGATTAACGGTGTTTAAGATATCATAGAAACAGTTAATTTTGATTCATCTCAATAACATATCAAATGATTTTAGATTTGTCTGAAATTTTACACAAATGATCTATATTATATAAACTTTTAATCCAACGATGAATTTTATAAAAATTTATATCGGTTAAATTTTTTTTAAGTGGTTGGGGGGTATATACCCCCAAATCTTGAGAGGGTAGACAAGAAAAAGTCTTCGCTCAAATATGATTTATGAAACTACCACCAACTCTCATGCTGATTACACTAGAAACTAAATCAATAAAACAACTTAAAGAAAAAAAAAACATGACACAGCTGTTAATCAAGCAAATTTCCAACTGCAATTTATTTAGTGCTAAAATACTGCGAGTCTTTCAGTAAACACACCGTAATACTAAACATGCACTTAATGTGTGTTTGATTATTATCCGCAGTTGTGTGCGGAAATATCCGGTTTATATATAAAAAATCACATCAACTAAAAGGCTTAGAAACAACTAAAGCTAATATGGTTCACATATTTACAAGGATTAAACCCAAAAACATAATTTCATTTGTTTCGTAAACTAAAAAACTCACATCAACTAAAAGTAAAAACGAGTATATTTGCAAATGTGAAAATATACTATACTATTAAACATTTATTTCTTTTAAGGGAAAAACAGAACAAGTTTCACATGTATTCCCCCAATAACATCAACACAATACGATATATTATGAAACAAAATGAAAGAAAAAAATATGTAGCAAATTTATTCACTCATGCATAATACACTCAAGAGGTAAAAATTGTATCATGCTATATATAGTGTCACAAAACACATGCATTTGTAGTTTTCCATCCTCTAAAATAGATCCAGTGACATCTTCAGCTTGTTTTGTTTCCATCTAGGGAGTTTGTAGAAAGCTGATTTCGGCATTCCGAATTTTTCGTGGAACTCTTCATTAGATAAATATGCCTGTATGCAGATAACACTAGTTAAGGTTGAGTGATGAATGTGAGAAAACTGAAAGGTAGATTTCTTTTAGTTCAAAAAGTACCTCTCTTTTGGTTAAATTGATGCCTGTTACCGGATTCGGTGAAACCACTCGAAGGCGCTCGTAAGGGTGTATTGCCAAACTCTCACCATCTACATTTTTGTCCCACTCAGTGGAACTTGCAGTATCATTTGAGGAGCTTAGTTCTGTTGCTGGAGATTCAGACAACGGGATTGTTTGTTCTGCGGAAAAAATGGCAAAGAAAAATAACAAGGATGTAAGTGCTTATGTATAAACCATTTCTATAACAAAAGATAAAATAAAGTTAAACTGCTTCATATAAGATATACATTGTTTTCATAGGCTATCTTGGAGAGCTTAAGGAAATAAGCTAAACCAGCTTATGATGGATATGTCATAAACTGTTTCTCTAAGCTCTCTCAAACAGTCTCACAAGTGTTTATGTCAGTTGATAAGCTCAAATTAATCCATCCAAACAGGCTCTAAATTTTACATCATAAGTTGATAAAAAGGATTTTGTTACCAGCACTGTAATTGGCAGGAGATCCTTCAAAGAGCTTCTTGGGAACTGGAGTAGGGCTTGAAAAAAGCTGATTGCCTGATTGCCTATAGTCTGAACCTGCACTCCTAGTCCTAGGTAGAGGTGAACTACTTCTACGACGGCCATTGGAAATGATAGAACTGCTTTTGTGACCATTAGGGGTAGAGTCCCTGGAGTTTCCTTTCAGAATTGCAAGCTTTCTCTCAAATGAATTACCAATAATCTGCAAAAATATCATTTTACTTAACGTAGTTAACATTTAATAAGATGGATGAAAAAGTCGAGCATCACAGTATGGTGATCAGTGATCAAATGAAGACTTACATTTGATCACTGATCGGTATTGATAACTTCAAAGGGAAAAGACTTACATTTTCTTTAGAGTGATCCCATGAAAAGAATCGAGTGAAAAATGGTGGCTCGTAACCTTCCATTACAATATAAATAGGGACTTCCAAAGATAAGCCTTCAACAAGGACATCCATTTCCAAAAATTTCTGCTCATTTCAATTTCCATGGTAAGCAAAACATATTATAGTAAAGAGTGAGTCAATATATTGGAACCGCAGATATTTAAAATCACTTATGAAAAACAACTTATTTCCATATGCTCTCCAAGATAACTTACGAAAACAACTTATAACACATGAAAACAGGTTGCCTTTATTTTATCGTTTTTAATAGAAATAGTGTATACATAAGTACTTATATTATAAACTTTTATGCTATTAGCACTTACTTAAGTTGTTTATCCAAACAAAGGCTATTTGTGAAATCAATGAAGGTGGAAAGCAGACAACTTACCAAGCCAAGGCTGAGAGCTTCTTGTTTTGATTTGACAACCGAATGTAACCCAACCCAAATATAAATCTCTCTTTGGCAATCAAGCAATAAAACATCTTCCGTAATTAAGTCATCCTGTGTATAATTGTATATCTCTTTCACCTGAAACATCATGCATCAAAGCAACATTGAGTAACTAATCACATTCAATTAATAGGAGGTACATGAAAAATTCGAGTTTTATAGAAGTAATATGTACCTTGAAGTCTCCTGAGTTGAAGTTCCAATAAATTTGTGTGAGAAACAGAACCATCAATTAGACATGTTTTCCCTGTCATTTCACGCACGATAATTCTAAACCAAGCGAGACCTATTTTATTTTTTTCAAAAGGTTGATTTTGTTACCTTTGGTTATTTTTAAAGCAAACAAATGTGGATCGTCTATGAGTCCTTGAATCTCTTTCTCTTTTGGATATTCTGCCTTTCCGCCAAGAACTTCCCAGAAAATATCAGGCTCATTCCCTTCCCTCGTAGATACAGGCAGCTGTGTCGGCTGTAATTTGCATCAACAAATGACAAAACTTATTATTAGATACTTCCTTTGAAGATATCATCGAGATAAAAACTTATAGCACATACTCCATTGTAATTGCAATGACATACATTAAGCAGTTCCACCATTCTATCGAGAAGATTATGGTCTCTTGCTGAAGATATGCTGCCAATCCAAGTATACATAGCTGCTTCGGTCCGCAGAATATAGCAATAGGATGAATTCAGGGAACTTGAAACCTATAACGATTTAATATATGATAATCAATAGTTAATAAAAGCTTATGAATAAAACATAAATTTACATAAAAAAAATAAATAACAACCATTGAACCATACTTGATCGACTTGGATGGCCTGCATATTATCTGGACTTGTACCTTGAACTCGAAACAAGGCTACTAGGTTTTCATTGTGAGATTCATCCACAATACCTTTTTCTTCTATAAACTTCTTATATCCTGAACTGTTTCCGCCCTTACAACAAAAAGAAAAATTTAAGTATTGGAACATGTTTCTTTTCGTAATAATTTTACATACAAACCTTATAATGAGATCATAGTGATCAGTGATTACATACCTTGAATATGATTAACCTCTGGAGTATTGAGAAAAACTGAGCTGGCTCCTTGCCCTCGTGAACTTGAGCCTTAAAAGATACGTAATGCAAATTGAATAAATCAGTAGAGTAAAGCAGATTGCATAGATATGAACCTAGCCCTTATGGACAAGATAAAAATTGTACAGATATTATCCAAAACAAAAATTTGTTTGATGCACTTGTGCACGTTTAATCAATAACATATTATGAAAGAGTAACCATAGTAGGAACAGAACTAACCATTACTGGATTAGTTCTGGACGAATCGGCCATAGTATTGATGTGGGAAATGACAGCTGTTTTATCTTCCTGTGAGACAAAATCATAGAAAAAAAGGGAACCTTGTGTTAAAAGTTATCAAGAGAAACACCAACTAAGCCTAATCCAACTAAATGAGATTGAGGTTATCAAGAATGGTTACAAAAGTGAGGTACAATGTACATCGTGAATCACAAAATTAGACTTTTAAACAGTTTTTGGATATAAATTTTGCATTTCTGAATTTTTTATATATTTTTAATCCAATATTATGTCACTTGCAGGTACTTCGCCAAAACTAAGTAGCAAAAAACAATCTATCGTAAACTGACCGATACTGTTTTACTTTCATGAATGCAACTATATAGAATTAATGAAAAAGAAAGAATCCAGTCTTTCTAGTAGTATATGATAATGACTGGTTAATCCATTTCTATGAATTACAGGTAAAACATCTACCGTTACACATTTGCGGCCAAGCCAAGCATAAAACAGCGTCTCGTCCCTTCCTTTTCCTGGAAATGTATATTGTACTATATAGCAATCTCCGCTGTAAAGTCTTGTCTGTTCGGTAACTGAAAGAACGGTCAATTCATCACCATCCACATGCCAAACCTGAAATTACAGTAGCCACTAGCCAGTTAGTATAGGCATAAGAGAATATGATCATAGGACAACGAGAAACATCTTGATTTTGAGCAAGAAGTTACTTTTATTGTGCCACCGAAATCTATAGATGGCTCATCATCCTCTTCATTAGGAAGCTCTTTCACATCATAACCCTGATGCTTGAATATGGCTGAGGCAGAAAAAATAAATGTAAAGAAACGAACTATAGATGACACATTGGTTGCATGCGTCTTAAACACAATTAAACTGTGGATGGTACAAAACCTGCAACTTTTTCTCGTCCTTCTTCGTAAAGCCTAGTCTCAACTGTTTTAGGCCAATTAGTAAAATGCGACCGAAAGATGGTACTTTCTAATCCTTCTGATAAAAATGTCGTATGAGTCTTGTCTGATCTTCCTTCGTTTCTAACAAAATCCTAGTAAAATGGAGATTGTAGTGAGCATAGGTAAATCCATGAATGCAATGCTCGGCGACATTTCATAAAGCATAGGCAAACAAGAAACTCTTACTTCTGTAGCTTTGATCGCTGTTCTTCTTTCGGTTAATAAGGTCTGCCTTCCCATCCACACAAAAATTTCATTATCACAGTCTAACATATAACACTTGTCTGTCTCCAGCATTTCTTTGCTGAATGCATTGCTTCCGGTTGGACATAGTTTTCCCTGTAAATTTATCCTGTCATGGAAGTGGCAACAACCGATCCTTAGTAGCGATGAATAAAAGTACTTATTGAAGTAAGAGAAATAAAGTTGATGCATTCGTGAAAGTATTGTGCAAACAGATGTATGAACCTCACCAAAATAGCTTTACGATTGGAGCCACGGATTCCTGACTAGAAGGTGGTTCTCGAGGAATTGGAGCATAACCACCAAATAAACTCCAGAATTCTCCGACATCAGAATCACCAACAAATTTTCCATCCTCTACAATAATAGTATAATTATGACTTGCAACATCTTTCTCTCAGAAAACAAAATATAAGAACTAAAAATGGAGGGAGAAAAAAAAGTATATTATATATTCCAACCTATTGTGGCCACCTCACATTTTCCACCATGCTTATTATCTTTGATATATTGAACAACCTCCAAACCTTTGGCTCTTTCTTGAATGGTAGAGTTGCAACCACTGAAGAGGAAGATTTTTAATGCAGTGTCAAGTATGAATACATCTTCGTGATTCAACGATGACCTCAGAAAAGGAACCTAACAAAAACATAGGAAAAATAAACTCTAGTTAATAATTAAACATTTGGATAACATGCGGAAACACAATAATTCATACTATCAGATAACAGAATGAGTTAATAATCAAACTTCAAAAAAGATAACTAACCTCTTTCACATGGACAACATAGTCTCCCTTACACGTGTATAAGCTGACTTGGTATTCGCCATTCAAATTCCCTTGCTTTGAAGTAAACACTCCTTCGACTGGTATCAAACAAGGCTTGAAGTATGATAGAAACTTCTGTGATTCTTGGCCTTGAATTTCCCTATATTGAACGCTGCAGGAACCTAATGCCGCGTCCAACTCAAGCGCCTTGTCTGATGCTAAGCTAGAATCCACCTGCAAATATACAACTCCCGGTGAAAAATGCAGATCATGCTGTCTAACCATTGCAGGGTATATAAAGCCTAAAAAACTTTTGATGTGGAGAGTTTGACATTGATATACGATTACAACCGCAAGCAAGCTAGTAATTAAAACAAGTACAAACCTTCTTTGTGTCATTTCCCATCCAATAATGAATGTCATAATGAGGAGGCCCATTTTTGGGAAAAACTGCCTGTATCCACAAACATGTAATTTAGATCAAAATAAAGAACTCCATTGTGACGATGATCTTTTGAAACTTTGGATTTAATTGAAATATTAGTCATCAGCTTCTTCATGTATTTAAGTCGTCAACTCCTTTATAGGTTTAAGAGGATCAACAAGAAAATAAAGTGAGCATTGTTGAGGAACATCTTACATTCAGAACTATGTAAGCACTTCCGGTATAGAATTTTCGATGGTTTGACTCTGATACTGGTACCAACTGCTGGTTTTCAATACACCAAACTTCCAATCCACTGAGAATATAAAGCTAAGTATGCAAAGCAGAAAACTTGAACATAGAAATATGATATATTTTGAAATAAAATTCATTACTGATGCTGAACCTAAAAATTGGAATAACTAAGACACATATTAGTTTATTTAAAAAATTTGATTTCTGTTTCTGTAATCGATAAGTCATTCATTCAAGCGATAAGGCATTCATTCAATCGATAAGGATGAGTTAATGCAAGTTGACCAGTTTACTGACACAAACTGTAAGACAGTTTTCAAAGAAAATCATTGTAAGGATACGGGTTGGCTCCTGCCGTTTGGAATGCGGGATCCAAGTCTTTATTGATAATAGGCATTTTCTTTATTGCTGTAATACTCCACCAAGGTAAAGCAACACTAGATTATTCTGCAATCCAAGATTAAGATATGCAGATGCAGGATAAGATATAGTCCAGAATTTTGAGATAGTAAATAAAAATAATCTCAAACATGTAAGATGGCATTGAAAGAATGGCATTCAAAAATATTGTTAGTGTCTATGAGACACGGACACCGGATAATTTTAGAAAATTAGTTAATTGAATGTAATCATATGTGTCGGTGTCATGTCAAACACCGAACATTTAAAAATAAAAACGATTATTTTCACCTAGGACTAAGAATTTACATGATTTTTTTACTTATTGAGCTTGATAACTTTCCATGTGAATTGCAAATTTGCAATATTCTCAAGATTTGAAATCATCATATAACATCCACAGTTCATACTACAAATTTCAAACATCTACATCTACATGCCTCAATTCTCATAATCTTTTCTTTACCAAAAAAGTAAACTAGTCCACCAAGACAATAGTAAAGTCCAAATTCCAAAATCAACACAAAAAATAAAGCTAACTGAAATTGTGATGATCTAAATTTTGGAAGCAAAACTAAGAATCTGAAAACAATAAAACAAGATACTGATACTTGAAAAAAGTCAAAGGGTATATAACATAGTTTGACCAGATAGCAGATCATACCTTAATTCTACAGAAAATTCACAAGGATTCAAAAACTAAGAAATGAGAGTGATGCTGATGCTTGAAAAGACAAAGAAAGAACAAAACTTTGATATTCAAATTCTCATTTGATTTGCAACATAGAAAAAACAATACTAGTATCAATGTATCATGTATAGTTTAGAAGGTAAAATGACATTTTTAGAATAATAATGATAACAGTGTTTGGTAGAGAAAGTGATTTAAGGAAAAGCAAAAACAAAAACAAAAAAAGCACGTTTATCTTTACCGTCCAGCTTGTAATGGACCCCACAAAAATCACTTTTTTAGAGACCAACTATTTTCTTCTTCAACACTTTCCACTCTGTTTGATGAATGAATTGAAAAGAAGATGATAAAAGAGAAGCAGCTTGGTTTCTTGTGTTGTCAGTGAGGAGAATGGTTGGTCATGGAAAACAAGAGAAACATATTTTGTTGTTCATGTGAGTTTCAACGTTCAACGGTTTCTGACATGGCTCTTAGTTACATGTTGTGTCTTTGTCTTTGTCTTGAAGAAATGATTTTTCAACATTTTTGAAAGTGGTTAATTATAATTTTCAAGTGTTCAAGTTCAACTACATGTAAATTTGGACATTTAAAAATTATAGTTAATTACGCTTAAATTCGTGGTTAATAATAAAATTATGTTGGTAGTTTCACATATGATATATTTATCATTTATCTATTGAAAGTAATTAATCATTTATTTAAAATGTGTTAACCACTTAAAAAAATTGTGAAAAATTGAATGTGGTGAATAGATTTTTTTGTTAGTCTTCTAGTTTTAGAGGAAGTGGAGTATGATAATTTGGAGTTCGGTCACATGGTAAATAAAGTCTGATTAAGAAAATGCTATTTATGGTAGATAGATCATGTGTTATATCATATTTTAGAGCATAGCAAAGTGATAGCTAGGTCAGCTAATTAATCCATTTGTTGGCATATGTTGCAATGTAAGAAAATGTTATTTGTAGAGATCTACACCAGCTGTCTTCAAAACTGTTTTGCTGTATGAGTGGACTGCAGGGAAGAAAACCACTTCAACATTCACCATGAATTTGTTAAAATCACAACATAATGAATCATTGTAATCACCGTAATTTTACGAAAGCTACAGTATAGGTGGAAAAGGGAAACATCAAAATTAACAAAAGAAATTATCAAGCTGGTCAAACTGTTTGACTCAAAATATCCATGAGAAATAACCTTTTTAGTGTAGTTCTTTTCCTTTGTAAGCAGAAAAAGCAACAAGTCAAGAAACTTTCATTTCATAGAATGAATGAAAGCAATTGTTTACTAGTATTATTATCCTACAATTGGTAATGAAACTGGTGATCATTATTGTAATTAACCAGAAATAACAAAGTAAATTCTGATTTTTAACTACTGTTTTAGAAGACAAGTCTATTAAACACCAAAGGATTGTATAAGCATGAAATAACAAAATCAATTCAGAACAAAACAGTCACATCACATAGATCTTTCTCATCATTCAATTTGAATGATTTCGAGCATTATTAGGAATAACAAGTCATTCAAATTACCAAATACTGTTGTCAATACTCAATAATCTAAACATAAACAAACAAGTGTTTAATCAATAATTCTTGCCACCAAAATACCAAACTCCCCAAATTATGCCTGGTAAGAAACAAGGCATGCTAGCTTAATTAGATTACCACTAATAATTGTATCAACAAAAGCATGCAATTCAAAGTAATGATAGCATACATATCTTTACTAACTTCACTTTCTTAATTACTGGTAGCAAGATTCACACCTGATTTCCAGCATGTTTTTCCAAACCAAATGATTATGCTGGCTCCTCAATTCATTCTTTGACAAAATATTTCTATATTAGTACCTTAAATGCTTAATAAACAAACTATGCCAATTTGACAAGACAACAACTTAATTATCATCATTATTAGTTGTTACTGTATTACAAGGATTCCTCCACAACAGCACAAAGACATAATAACTAACTTAAGATCATTTATGATACTAACTCCGTTCCTTTTCAAAAGAGACGGTCCACTTTTTAGATTCATGGAACAACCACAACCGATAAACCTAAAAAGTGCATGACCAGATAGATCAGTTATTCAATGAATCTAAAAAATGAATTGTCTCTTATCAAAAGGAAGAGAGGTAGTAATATTTATGCACAAAGCATATCACTGATCACTCCTCATGCAACCATCTCAATTCATTCCATAATAGTCCTCACAATGATCTAACATATGACTACTAACAGGGACACTAAGATTGTCTATTCCCACAAAATCTAAGCCAAGAATGTTTGACATCCTACAATTGTCAACATTCTCAAAGAAACAACCAAACAAACAAGGTATCATTCACTCAAATATGATTTATGAAACTACCAACTCATATTCATTACACTAGAAACTGAATCAATAAAACAAACTAAAGAAAATCACATAACACATCAGTTAATCAATCAAATTTCCAACTGCAGTTCAATTAGTGCCTCAGTAAACCCACCGTAATACCAAACATGCACTATCAAAACATCATCACTTAGCTTATAAAGTGATAATCAAGAAGGAAAATCATTGAAAATCCAACTAGCTCCAAAGATCACTAAACAAAGCACTATCTTAAAATCACTTGGGTGAATTTTATACAACAAGATCGATCACTCACTCCCAGTCCCACACACCACAGATTCAATCAGATCAACAAAATTATCCAAATCCAAAATCCAACATACCCAGTTAACAAAAAACAAAAAAGCAGAAAACTTTATTAATAAAAATAAAAATGAAGATTAAAATACATAGTAAAAACACTTATACAACTTAATTAAATTATTAAAATCCAAAACAACTATAATACACAAAATTGTTCAGTTCAATTATTCAATTCAAGTAGCAGTAGATTGATTATTATTATTATTATTATTATAATCAATAACCTCAGAAGCAGCATGAGATCTAGAACCAAGAACAATAGCACGACCAATAGAATTAATCCAATCTTCCTTATCCTTATCATTATCAGCAATAAAGAACATAGTAGTCTGAGGAGTGGACAATTCAAAAGCAGAAGCTTTATGGAGAAGATCTTCGGCACCTTTAACGGTGAGACAAGTGGAAACACTGATTACACCGCGAGGGACGGAGGAGGATGATGTTGCGGCAGATGGGTCTTTGAACCAGAAAAGTTTGCCTTGTTTGAGAACGAAGTAACGACGACGCCATGTTTTGATGTAATCACCTTGTTTTGTTAACCAGCCGGATCTTTCTGGGTTTGACCAGAATTGGATTCCTTCGTAGTCTGATGGGTTTGGTTCTTGGCCTGTTGCTGCTCTCCATAGATTCTCCATCTCCTTCTCTCTCTCTCTCTCTCTTTCTCTCTCTAAAAAGGGAAAATGAACCTGTCACTTTGAGAAAGTAGCTGTGAGTTCTACTTGCAAGTGTACTCCCTCCGTCCAAAATGTAAACAAATTTGACTTTTTAGAGATATATTTAACTATTAATGTATCTAGTTTATATTATGGACCAAATACATCAATAATCAAATGTATCTAAAAAGTCAAATTTCCTTACATTTTGGGACGAATGGAGTATAGTTTAAGATCGGTTTAATTATAGATTTGGTCTAAAACATTTATTATAGATTTTAATTTGATCCTAAATGTTTTAAGGGCTTGTTTGGTATCTAGGTTAGGTTAGAGAAATAAAATATGTTAAAATTTTTTAATCTTGTTTTAATCTGTTATGTGGTATATTAATAAAAAATAATAAATTTAACTTACTATTAAGTCTATCCAATTACTCTTTATTATTATAATCCTTATTTTTTGCTGGATTATCCAATTCCTTTTCTTTATTTTTCTTATCATGTGTGCACCAAACACATGGCATGATATGTGTTAATCTTGTCACTATCATATCGTATTATTATTCAGTTTCTTATCATATCTTGTCTCTATCTATCCGGCGCATCAAACGGAAGTTTAATATTAATCTTAAACGTTTATATTAAGTTTCAATTATTTCTGTTAATTTTGTCCACGTGTCCAAGTTTTCAAGTGTCCACGTGTATGTCAACATGCGCAAACTGTTTGTCACATGAGACAAAATTGACGGAAATGATCAAATTGAAACTTAAAATAAACGTTTGAGATCAATGTAAAACTTTTAAAGTATTTGAGACTAAATTGAAACATAAAATAAATGTTTGGGATCAAATGTGTAATTAAATCTTTAAAATTTATTTTGTTTACCACGATGATACTAAGTTTTCACCGTCGTTAACCGTTAGTCATTTCGTCCCAATTTAAGTGTTTTAGTGACCATTTCATATACTTTTAAGAAAATGTATAAATGAAAGATAGAAAATGTATTTTTTACTAAAATATTCTTTATTTTATTGGTAGTAGATATTGAAATATCAAAAAGTAAATTTTTTTTCTCTCATTTAATGATTGTCTTAAAAGATAAAATATTAAAAAATCAATGTTATAAATAATAAATGACATTTATTTTGGAAAAAACCATTTTAGCAAGTAGGACATTTGTTTCGAGATAGAATACTAATCTTCGTGGAGAATCTATGAGGTACATAATATGAGTTCTTGTATCTATTTTAAGTTTTAAGTTGGTTTAAAAAGTTTTGATTTTTTTAATAATTAAAAATTTAAAGTTGATCTATTATATTATTGATTTTTTTTGACAAACTATTATATTATTGATGTCGACATAAAATTGTCATATTTATTAAATTTTGTTAATTTAATATTTTGTGGATGTAAGAAATCAAAATTTTATTGTTAAAGTGATATTCGTTTTAAAATGAAATGGGTAAATAATAAACTTTATAAATAAAAAGAAATATAAGTAATAAAAGATAATGATATGCTAACATGTGTCTTTAAAGTGTATGTTAGTATATTGAAGATAGAAATTTAGCATTGAAAATTGAGAAATTTAATTATTATAAAGGTAATAAATTGTTTTATTCTAAGTACAATTATTAATTGTAGAATCTTTATCATCTATGAAACACGTTAACATGACCCTAAAAGGTATATTGTAGTAGCTATAATTATAAGAAGAAAATAGCCAGGTTCACGGGGTAATGGGAACCGAAAAAATTAATCTACAATATAATTTTAATGGTCTAGATCACACGAATCAAAGAAAAAATAGAGAAAAAAAAAACTTAAACCCACATTGAGTACAAGTTAATGAGCCAGTTTGTGAACTATAAACAATATATTAATCAGTTGAACCGTTAATTTCATCAAATATTTCAATTAATTTATGAGCTATCATCATTAATTATCAACTATAAAATATCGCCCATCAACGATCACCTACTACCCCTGTACTAAAATATATGTTGTTTTGAGAAAGGCTAGAGTTTTGCAGATAATTGCTCTTGGTTTAATCGTAAGAGTTTGGGCGAATTATCTGTGATCCACATTGGAAACACTATATTATTGAGTTTCTTGGTCACGAGAAGAAATTCAGGATTAGGGTAAAATTAGATTTGAAAGCTAATTATTAGAAGCTCATTGTGTAACGACTCTTTTGATTATACTGGAACGGATGAGCTGCTCTCTCCTCAAAGTAGGTTGTTTTGATCGAACTGTGTAAACAAATATTGTGTATTTTTACTTGCTTTCTCTATTCTCTCTTGCTTGCTTGTTTTGGATTGTTTTTATCATCTATATATTCTTTGATTTTGGTTGCCTGATTAACTTTGCTCCACACATCAAGTATTTTTATTGGTGTAATTTTATCAACGAATTCACAACAAGTGTGCCTTACAAAAAAAAATTGTGATAAAAAAAATAAAGAAATAGTTGAGTTTATAACACAAACTTCATTTCAGTTTGGATTGATTTGATTTTCATGAAATCATTCAAAATCCGATCCAAACTAATAAATTTTGCTGCAAAATGATCCAAATACATCAAAAAAAATTTGGTTATTTTTTATTTTCTATTATTTTTTAGATCGAATTGAATTTAAGCGCCCCTATTTACACCTAAACTAACGCAAGTTAGTAGACAATTAAGTCCTTATTGCAAAATTACAAAACTACACATGGAATAAAGTCATTATAACAAACTCAACAATTATTCATTCTTTTCCTTTCTTATAATTATTTAATTTTCTTTTGACCTAAAATTTAGAAAATATAAAAATTATTAGATAATACTCAAAATCATTACTAAAAATAGAAAAAGAAAATGATGAACGAAAAGATTATATAATATATATACTAAAATATTCTAATTTAAATATGCAAAATACTAACCGGTGCCCCTGGGGCATTGGTTAAGGAACTAAATATAAAAATTTGACATTGGAAATTGTACAGTCAATTTCTTAAAAATTTAAAAAATGATAATTTTATTTTAAAATGTTATTCTTTTAAGTTTTTTAACTAAACATGATCCTTTAAATACTTTTTCTTTACAAAGAAACGTCGCAACCCAACACAATATTCAGAAAGTAAAATAAAACGCTTTAATTAATTTTTCATTAAAAGAAAATGAATAAACGACGCCATTTCCGAAGAAGAATGAAAAGAATGGGGCGCGGGAAAACGAAATCAACGCGCCTTTCTATTCCCGCTCAACGCAAACTACAAATCCCCATTTTCCATTTCCAATCTCAATTCAATCTCTCACACTTCGAAGAATCTTCAACAATTCATTTTTTTCTTCACCTTCTTAGTTCCTTTCATCAACAACAATGCCTTCAATTGCATCTAAACGCAAACTCAGATCTCCCCCAACAACCACCGCTTCTCCTCCCACCCGCAAATCCCCCCGCCGTTGCATCGCTGCAACTCCCAATTCCATCTCCACCGTACTTCCTAAAACCGTCACCGACGAAAATCATCAAATCGAATCTCGTATAACTGAATCTGCATCCCTTAAATCTCGATGGAATCCCAAAGGTAAATTAATTAGTCAACTAATCAACAAATTAGTCAATTAATTAGTCAATTAATTTGTTAATTACTTAATTGTTGTTTAATAGATGGTGAGCAATTGAGGATGGTGAAGGAAGTGTTGCACTTGTCTACAGCACCGTCTACGATAGTGTGCCGTGAGGAAGAGCAAAATGTGGTGTTGGAGTTTTGTAAAGGGAGTGTTGAACATCAAAAGCCTGGTAGTCTTTACATATGTGGCTGTCCGGGAACCGGAAAATCGCTCTCTATGGAGAAAGTGAAAGCGAATCTCCTCAATTGGGCTACAAAGGTATATCTATAGATCTATATCTATACTTATTGTTTTTGTATATTGAAATTTGGATGGCAGAATTTAGTTCCATAATTGATATTTGTTGTAATAAGTGGTATGATTTGATGGATTGTAAGGATTTATGTAGTATGTGTAAATTAGTTTTAATCGGTTTTACACTGACATTCAATGATGATTAATGATTTTGATACAACGCCGCCCGTCTCTTTTGTAAGTGCATTTTAAGATTGATGTAATGACATAGAAAATTTGAGGGTTCATTGAATGTTAAGTTTGAAATTGATTTACATTGATCTTGAATTTGATTGATATTGTTATTAAAGATTGTGGGCTGTGTTAAGTTTATTGATTGATGGCTTAGGTGTTGATGGTTTGATTAGAATGTGATTGTTTTGTATAATTACATACCGATTTCATTAGTCTATTCTTTTAATGAACCCTTGATTAATCAAAGAGAACAATACCATGTAATTGCAAGAATAAACTCACTGTAGTAGATGAATAATTAGACTATGATTGTTTTTGTTTCTTCTATTAACACAATTTCATTTGCAGGCTGGTTTTCCACTGCCGGAGGTTTTATCTGTAAATTGTACATCCCTGTCAAATACAACTGATATTTTCACAAAGGTAGGAACTAGGAAAACCTAAGCATATTTAATTGAATATAACATTGCTCAGTTGGCTGAACCATTGGATGTTCTTTGGCAGATACTTGGGTTACACAGAACCCTGGAAAAAAAGGGTTCAGGCACACCCTTAAAGCAACTTCAGAATATGTATTCTCATAAATCGCCTACAACAAACATGATGTAAGAAACATAGATGATTTCAACTACTGCTTGTTTTGGTAATATGGATGCTAACAAATAGTAATATGTCACCGTTGTAACAGATTGATAGTAGCAGATGAATTAGATTATCTAATAACCAAAGACAGAGCTGTGCTCCATGACCTTTTCATGCTCACCACATTCCCGTTTTCCAGATGTATACTGATAGGTAAATTTATAGCGAATAAAAACGTTGTTTCTAATCTTGTTCATACCCTTGAAATGTAAAACAGTTTGAGCGGTTCAGGATCATGACTTAATGTGCTTGTTTATACAGGTGTAGCAAATGCAATTGACCTAGCTGACCGATTTCTTCCAAGGCTTACTGCATTAAATTGTGAGTAAATTAAGTCAGTCTATGTAGAGAACTTCCATTTCATTTTGAACTTGTACCATGTATCTAATGTCCCCTAAAAATGATTAAGGATGTGTACATCATTGGACATTGCTCGCTTTATTAATCATTTCATTTTTCTGTTTCAGGCAAGCCTACTGTTGTAACTTTTCGGGCATATACTAAAGATCAGATTCTTAGGATTCTTCAAGAGAGGCTAAATGTAAGATTATTGTTATAAGTTGTGTCATATGTCATGAATAAAGAACTAAAAATTATATTTCTCCTTTTTGAATATATTTATTAATAGCTTTTTTGTCTCACCATCAGGAACTTCCTTACATTGTCTTCCAACATCAAGCATTGGAACTATGTGCTAGGGTAAGTAGATTTAACATTGTCCAGATAAGTTAAAATTTGCTTATTTTGTTCAGTCTAAAATTCATTATATTCCAAAGTAGCGTAATAGAAATAATGTAGATGAATAATTTAATGTTATGAGCAGCATAAGAAAGCGATATTGTAATTCGTCTTTAAAATTATATACAAAGTCTAATGAGCACCGTAACATTGCAGAAAGTTGCTGCAGCTTCTGGAGATATGCGAAATGCTCTCTCTATATGCAGGTCTGTCATATTCTTAATCATTATTTACTGTTTATTGGTTGCATGACTTGCATCTATAGGTTGAGTTTAAACTTCACATTTGTGCTCAAAATCCTGGTTCCAAAGAGGCCTTGGATTATTCGATAATTGAAACAGATCTTTGTTATGTGCAGAGCTTGCCCTTAATTTTTCTATTATTGAGCTTAAATTGAGATCTGATATATTTGAATTTGAATCTATTTGGAGATTGCTTATACAATATTTGATTTGATTTGGCAAATAAGTCTTAGCAACATACAGGAAATGATTTTATTTCATTTTTTTTTCTTCAGGAGTGCAATAGAGATGCTAGAAGCAGAAATTAGAGATTCTGCTAGCAATTTGAATACTTTGGAAGAGAAATCATCCTCAGAACTAAATCTTCCAACAACTCCAGATTTTGTAAAAAAACAAGAATTTGATATGGTAAATGCTAATGCATTTCTTTACCTTAAGTAGAGCTGCTTTGTTATCTCTTCTTACTTTTGTTAAGGCATAAGATTTTCAAAATTGATTGTGTAGGTAAGGATTGATCATATGGCTCTTGCCTTGTCCAAAACATATAGATCACCAGTAGTGGATACAATACAATCTCTGCCACATCATCAACAGGTAACCTTGAACTATGAATATGCTGTTTTCGTTTTTGCTTATTCAACTGAATGCTGAAACTAACCAACCCAACCAATGCAGTACTAGCTATTTTTTGTAACTATTTTCTAACTTGGCTTGCATTAAAATATAACTTGTTTTCTTGATCTGCACTGTTTGCAGATTATACTCTGCTCTTCAATGAAACATTTCCGTGGATCCAAGAAAGACTCGATCCTTGGCGAGGTATGCTTCATAGCTCTGTGACTGTGTATGAGAGATTGACTCATTTTAGCCTTTATATTGGTTTCTAAAACTGTAATAATAATGCAGTTATATAAATCTTATGCGGGTCTATGCAAATCATCACTAATTCCCCCGGCTGGAATCATGGAATTTTCAAACATGTGCAGAGTGCTAAATGACCAGGTATCTAAGATAATTTGATTATGAATTTCTTGATATAGTTCTTACCTCTAGATATTGCAGTGCTTTCTAGAGGCAATCCTGAGATGATAAATTTGACAATTCATAAATTATTACTTCAGGGCCTTATTAAACTAGGACAATCCCGAGATGATAAATTGAGAAGAGTGACACCCAAAGTAGATGAAGGCGATATCACTTTTGCACTGCAGGTAGTTTTTCATTCTCTTGAGTCATCTTTTGATTTGATTTTTACTTTCCATTAGATTATTGTTTGTGCTTGTATTGGTAGTTAATCTTGAATGATTTGTTTCCATGAATAAATTTCATTACACAGGGAATCCGCTTTTTTCGAAATTGTCTTCAATGATCCTGCTTTACTGGTGGTGGCAACATTTTCAGGAGCAAGAGATGTTCGAGGAATTTTATTTATTTTTTATAGAGCAAAATATAGCAATTGATGTATTAATGTAAAACCTTAGTTTGATTTGTATTGATGTAAACATTAGTTTGATATCACACCAATAAAGTGATTCAGTTGAGATTCCTTGGCTTTCCACTCCCAAATCCTTTGACATGGGATATTTGTTCCTTACTTCCTTGCTCTGCCACACAACAGGCCATTTATAAGTTATAACTAGCAAGGCTTATTTTTAACATCTCTAAAACGATTTCATATATGTATGCAAATACTTACGTTCAAATACTGATTAGGTTAATATGCAAAAGTCAATTATATTTTTTAGCATGAATGTAGCACAAGCATTAAGAAATAACTTATCCACTATTCTCTAATTAACTGGGTGCTTGGGCAAAAAATTGATCTTCCGCTATATTAAGGATTGAATTTGGAGGTAAGGAAGTGCTTATATTAATTTAGTAACTCAAGCGACACCTTATTGTATGAGGTTTTTTTTACTACCCACATCCACTTGTGAAAAGATTGGAAGGATGCTTAATTCTTTTTTATGTGGGTGTAAAGGATGATAATCGAAGAGGTATTGGATTTCTACATATCCAAGGTTTCACTTTGACAATGTTGGAAAAACAAGGTTGAAAATTATTTACTATTTATCCAACTGATTTTAACATTAAGGCCCATTCTTAATTTCTTATATTTAACTAATAAGTAACACAAGTACACAACATTTATTCCCTTTACAGAAAAACATTTTTTCCAAGATAAATAATTATTATGCAAATATTTTAGTAAAAAAAATGAAAATATAAATATATGCTAGTAGTAATATTGAATATGTTGATGAATAAATTAATCGGTAGAAAAGAAATTAAAGACAAATAATAATTATGTAAATATAAATATATACAAGAACATTGAAACCCATTTTAGTAATTACATTTTCAAAAGCAATTTTAGTTCAATCTATCCAAACAACAAGAATTGATAAGAATCAATTTTATATGAGTCTATCCAAACATAAATCAATTCTATCAAACTCACTTTTATTTAAAATCAATTCTACCAAACTTAATTCTATCAGAATCAATTCTAGTCACCGCCCAACCAAACACACACTAACCAAATCCGATACTACCATCTCTAGAATTATCCACAAATGATGATTTTTTGGGAGTGTCCTTGGAGTATAATATTACCTACGTTTGGTGTAGCACATAGTCATCTTAGCTAATTGTTAATGGGCACGTTTGTTTCAGTTTTTTTTTTTAAAAAAATTATTTTTTTTTATAAAAAAATCATTTTTTTTATTTTACTTGTGTTTGTTTCAGATTTTATAAAAATCATTTTTTTAAAAAAAAATTTTTTCTCTTCAAAATGAAAAGCTATTGTGAATAGCTTTTTTCAAAATCTATTTTTTTAAGAACATGAACCATGTGTTTGTTCTTAAAAATAATTTTTAATTATAAACAAACACAAAATAACTTTAGATTTTTTTCAAAATCTCTACAAAATAAATCTATTTTTAAAAAATAGATTTTTTTAAAAAAATCTATTTTATTTTAATCTCAAACAAACGCACCCAATGTCCTATCGTTGAATTTTAAAAATAATAATGGAATAAAAAATGATTGAATGAAATGTATTTCATCTCATACCAGTATTTATTTTCAATTTTGTTGTTCTCATTTTGAGATGCAATAGATAAAATGTAAAATTTGATTCACTCATTCATAAAATATTCAAACACGCTCATCTATCTGACAAAACACCCTTTTTTTTGTTTGTATGAACACGAAAATGGTAAATCAATTCAAGAATGCTTAAAGAACCAAACCAAGAGCATATAATTGGCCACTCAAAGTTGAAACATTGAGCAATGGAGGCCACTTAACTCATGGCACTTGGAAATTGACCAAGATATTTCCTCACTTCATACATGCATCACAACACTAAGATTTTTGTTAATCACGTGGTAGAAAATAAGGTATACATCGATGTCAAGCTATTTTGGTCATTAATTTAAAAACAATATCTTGTTAGCAAAATGGAACAAAGAATAGCTAGCCATTAGCTTTTGTGAGATTGAGATTAGGAAAAGGAAATAGCTATCAATTACAAGCTTTTTGTTTAATTGGTTGGAAGAGAAAGAGTGACAAATAGGTGAGAAGATAAGGAGATTGAAATAGTTGGCGTGGCAATGGTATCAACTTTTTCATGTCTTTGTCCCATAAAAAATATAATTAATATAATTGCTTATATATGTGTCCACCACATGAAAATTGGAGATTGAAATGAAGCTCATTTTTGCTCAACATTTTATTTCTCATATGTTTGGATTTATTACATATGATTATGTTAATGGACACACTCGGTTTTGGACAAAACCTCTTTTTCATCATTTTTTTTAGTTTTTGGAGTCGATTAAAATAGGCAAAGTTTTCACATATACGTATTGTGTATGTGAAGAAAAAGCAAATGGAAACATCAAACATGACATTGTTCTTATAAATCTTAATTACTAGCTATGACCGATAAAACTCAAGTAACATTGTCCAAGTAAGCCAACTATAGTAGCAACTGAACTTTTACAAACACGTGGCTGGTAGAAATTGGAGCTTAGATTGATATTTAATTTTTTGATCAAATAGTTTAGTGATTAAACTCACACACGCAGAGAAGTGAGAAATTTAGGGTTTATGTTTGAACCTGACACCTTTAATAATGTCTCAGATAATAATTAATATCTAGCTTTGATGCTCCCAACTAAACAACACTTATGGTTATCAATATTTTATGACTTAGAAGTGTTCCTATGTAATTAAATCATTATACAGTAGAATCTCTTTAAATTAATACTCGGTAAATTAATAAACTCTCTAAAATAATAAAATTGTCCGGTCCCGACTTGGGTCAGTGTAAAAAATTGAAAAATTCGATAAAATAATAAGATAATAATTTTTCGAGAGATCCCTTTGTAATTTTCGGTCCCAAGAAAATCATAAATTAATAATTCATAGAACTCCTTACGTATTTGATATGACATAGTTGATTTTGCAACACCTTTTAGATGAGAAACCATCTTGTGAGATATGATGTTAATATTCTATCACATTCATGTAATTTATATATGGCAAACTTGCTTAAGAATATATTGAACCCATTTGTTGCTCTTGTTTACATCAAAAGTCATTATTGATTTCCAATGTATATTACTAAAGTTATTATTGATTTCCAATGCATATTACTAAAGTCATTATTGATTTACAAGTTATTGAAAACTCTTTAAATTAATAATTATTAATTTATCGATAAATTAATAACTCTCTAAATTAATAAATTTCTTTAATCCCGACTCTATTAATTTATAGAGTTTTTACTGTAACTTATATATGAGATTACCATTGAACATACATCTCATGGACATTTCAATACAACCAAAATAATTAAGTGACTAATTAATTACATAGGAACACTTCTAAGTCATAATTTTGTAAAATAGTCTTCAAAAACAAATATTATTCGTCACACATATATCTCTTTAATTCATCTCAACTACTATATAGACTTGAATAATAGAGCCACATAGATACTATATTGTAACGTACATCTCACGCATTCACAATGCTTTGACATATGAGCATAATGTTTAATTTCATCATTTTGTTTGAACCTTTGATAATTACATAACAGCTTATATCGGCAAATGGTAGGTGGAAGTGGGGAAATTTGATAAAACACTTGACCACTAGTGTACTTAGTGCAGCTATGCGACAGTACCCAACTTTTGTTTTAAAAAAAAATGATATAAAATCTATATAATTAATTTAATAATATTGTTAACATGTGTTCTTAGGATGCATGTTATAAGAATCTTAAAAGAGAAAAAAAATGATATTGAAAATATGTGATATTTTGATTTTAAAAAGTTGAATGTACAAATTTTAAAACAAAAATTTCTTTCTTAAGTTTTTTAACATATTCCCTAATAACACATGTTAACATTTTCTTTAATTTAATTATATATACATTTGGTTCATATTAAAAATAAATGTTGAAAATCCAGTCTATACATCATGCCAAAGCATCGATATCATGTTAAAGTAATAGTCTTTTTCATTAAGTATCAAGACAAATGGTTGAAGTTGAGTACGTGCTATACTCGTCCATCGTATTTGACTATTCATTGAAGATGGAGCTATGCCTATAAGCCAAGTCATATATACTGCACTAGCATGACCAAACAATCACCACCTCTTATTGATTTTCGATTCTTTTTTTTTTTTTTTTTGACAGTAAACATTTTCTCATTAGATTAAATAAAATAAGTACAAACATATAGAGACATAGTGTGTTTGGACATTTCCCATCCACATTCTAAAAACAACACAATTAATTAAGCCAAATAAGAGTTGAACATCAATAAACTTAGAGTATTTAGAAACCAAAAGAGTATTACAAAACCAATAACTCAATCCAAGCAACCAAACAGCATTCTTCCACTCAAGATAAGTAGATTGAGGAACTAAAGTCTTTAGATCTATCCAATTACGTATCATTTCTTTGGCTTGTGTACGCGCATATCGACCATCCGAGTTCTCAAGATTGATTAAACTCACCCGATGTGAAGGAACTAGTTGTTGTGTGAAGAAGAGAAAGTGACTTGCAACAATCCATATTTGGTCCTCACTCACACCATTTTCTCCATCAATCAAACATCTTTGAGACTTTCTAACAAACACAATAAAGACAAACATAACAGACTAATAAAAACAACACACTAGATATATGGATTGTTGATGGAATCTTTGATGGTAGAAACACAATATAATATCTATATACAATTTGTAAAGATTTACGTTTATAATTTAGACTTTGATAGATAATAAAATAAGTAAAATCTGATCAAAATTAAAGTTATAAAACACGAATATATAGTATATTCGTGCGTGGTTATTGCCGTAACAGAAACATATAAACGGGAAAGAACATAGTACAATGGACCTAAATACAGTGTATATTGCTCATGTACTCCAAGGTGTATAATGTATCTAAAATTTTCTTCTATCTTCTATTTTAGTGCTAAAAGTACAATTTATTTATTCAATCATTCTTTTTTGTTTTGTGTACATAAAGGGAATCGAAAACATCAAGATGCATAATACTCTCGCTGTGCCTAAATTTTTGAGACAAAAATGAAATGCTTAAATGACAAGATACGGGGATAAGTAGAGTAACAGGGAAATTCAAGATATAGAGATTAAGATGTGTGAATTTTCACTAGCTAGCTTACTGTTTTGTTTATGTACCAAAAAAAGAGTAACATAAATAAAAAAGGTTGAGTCCATTTTGAATTTTTGATCATGTCAAGTACAATAGTAGAGGATTGCAAATGTCATCAAATCCGTCTTTTACTCTGAGACAATTGAAACTCTTTTTTTCAAACGGAGTAATAATTTGTATTGTTAATTTTTATTGTGGGTCGAAATTGAACTCTTAACCTCCTTATCATTACACTCTATCTCTTCCACCCAAGCAAGGTATTGAGAAGACCTTTTTTATTTCAAAGTCCTTAGGCAACATGTATTGAAAAATTAAATATGTTTAATGTATGAATACAAATCGAAAAGGCACAGGTATGCTTATTGATGTATGCATATTCTTAATTTGAGAATATCGTCTTCATAGTCACAGGCGCAGTGTAGAGAATTGTGTAGGAAGGAGTAAAAACTTGCTCTAGAGTTTTTTTAATGACTAAAACTTACCTCAGAGATTAGTAATGATTAATTAATCATGACCATTAATTAATATAAAGATCAACGGTTAATATTTGGAATAAGACTAGAAATTTGCTTTTGAGTCAATAAACATCAATTTACTTTTTGTCATATAGTCTAATGGCTAAAATTCTACCTTATAAGGTGAATACGTTGGCTTATCAGAGTTAAGATTTCGATCTCTACTTGTAATATACAATATTGAATATTTATAACAACTGAACTATGTTCATGGAAATAATTAACGTCTATTATATCTATATAAATATATCGGATACATCAATAATTTAATAAATTTTTTTTGTTAAGAAAATGAGGGAGTATGTCCCTTTCCTCAAATACTTTTTGTGAAATAAATGTAAAGGCCTAGGAAAAATCTCAATCGCAAAATTGATAGTAGTCCATTATGATTGTGACGGCAAATGAAAATGCAACTGCAACACCTCCAATTGATAGTTCATTAGTTCTAATTAAAACTCAATCTAGGGGAATATTCATTGGACAAGATAGACATAGTACCCTTTCATCAATCACTCCCCTAAAGTCTTAGTGTACAATAATTAATGGTGGTTTGGTATCAATGAATATGTCAATTAGTAACCTTTTCTAACCAATGGTGTCAATATGAAACTCAATTTCGTTTTCTTTTTTTTGTGGTATTGGTCATCAAATATAGTGATACGTACGTTTGCTTGCATAATGTATCTCAAGTATTAAGAGCTTCCGGGGGTACCCTACCGTTTTATGGTATCCCGCCAGACAGGGACAATCAATGGTTAGTTAAGCCCATGGGCCATGGCTTTGCCACATTAAATTAAATGTAGTTACCATCTTAATTATTCTGCCAAATGGAAGTATGATTGATAAAAAAAATGGCACAAATTCAATAATCTAGTCTTTCATAATAATAATAATCCAATCTTTCAAATAGAAGTATGTAATATATAGGGATTAGAGTTTGAATTCTTGTACGTCTATTTATTCACTTTTAAAAGATGAATTTTTAGTCACTAAAATATCTAACAAATTTAAAAAATAATTTGATACAATTATAATATCACAACACGTTAATCTCTCTCTTAAAGTCTATTTTCATTTTGAATTTTACTAATATGGCTGAGTCTAGTAGAAATGGTAAGATTTCTACAATGTATTTGATTAATGTTAGAACATCGACCGGAAATGAGTATGCATTTTAGTGTCCGACGTTGCGCCAAAAATAATTACCTCAAGTTAGAGAATTTATGCAAAGAAAAATAATCAATTTTGGTTAGACTAATGTGTTATGAATTGGAAATTTTGATATTATGAACATTTTTTCTTTAAAGGACTCATATAGCTTTTCATGAACTAAGGGATTAAATTTATTTAATTTCACTAAAATATTCTACAAAATAAATGATGTTTTTAGTTTTTTATACAAATAAATTAGAACTTAAAGCCTAAAAAAGTTTAGTTTCTTTTGTCGGGAAGTGCTACGGTACTATTGGCTAAAAGCATTGTATTGGTACTATAGAGATTTTAACCAATAAAATTGTAAATTTTGTCCAAGTCAGCAAATTGGTCAAACATAATAGTTTCAACCTATCTAATTTTATGACACATGTTAAATGGCTATCGGACAACACATTTAATGTATTGGTACATGACTATTTTACCATTGTACCATAGAATTCACCTTTTTTTGTTGATAATATCTTCTTTTTTCTTGGTTACAAACTTACAATATCTTCTTTTTCTTTTAGTGATAAAAATTAAGGACTAATATATTCTTATTGATAATTTTGAGAAATTATTTATACTTTTCTTAAGCGTTTATTAATTGAATTTCACATTTTTTTCCATGACAACTAAAATATATGAATTCTTTTACTAACAAAGACAGTATTAGATAAACTGTCATATATAAAAAAAGACAATATCATAACTAGTGTGTTCTCCTTTAGCAAAATAAATGAAAAACAACAAAGGAGAGTTGTGATTCTGGAAAATTTCCTTAAACAACCGATCATTCAAGAACATATCAACATTTGACAAGTGTTGTATATTAACACGCGAGTAGTACAAATACACGCAAAGGAAAAAACATGGTAATTTTTGGCAACAACCACGTGATATTATCTCAACTTTTCCCAACACTTTGCTCTTAAATGTTACAGATAAAATAAAATGTGTTTTCTCACGATTTTTCTATAAACTTCAACAAATTTGTAGGCCTATGAAAATTACGTGTAACTTTCAAAAACATCACTTTTATCGTTGCTACCTGGATTGCTTCAATTTATATGCTTTGTTTTTTATGGAAGAAAATATGCATTGGTTGGTTTTTTCATCGAGAAAATAGTATTTGTACAGACAATGTAAAATAATTTTATACGATTATTTAATAACAATTATTGTTTATTCTGTCAAATTACTCCATTACATCCATCTTAATTGTATGACGTGAACAAATATATTTAAATTTTATTTAATATTAGTGTAAAATTAATTTATATTGACAAAGTATATCTGTTAAACTTTATTTTTCCTCTAATTAAAATTATTGAATGGTTTTAGATTGGCATTTTATAATTGGAAGCTTTGTTTGTCTGGTTAAATCATACTTATCTCACTCGTCTTACTCTCTTGGTGTGTTCTTTGATATTATTACTCGACACATAACATGGATAATGTCACAATGCACATTGATAAAGAAAAGTATTTGCCAACTATTTAGACTAGACTAGTGAATTGTTGTTTTAAACTTTTTTGGTATTAACTGATTCTTAAGAAAATGAGTCTAGTAGTCTATAATTTAGCCAGATAAATAAAGTCTCGTCAAATTTGTGATAACAAAAAAGATCATGTTTATTTTTAATTTGCAACAAAAATAAACAAAGAAAAATGACAAGAAAAAAGGTCATATATATATATATATATATATATATATATATATATATATATATATTAAGTTTGCAACAAAAAAGGTCTAAGCTACTACAACAAAGAAATAAAGAAAGACAACAAAACTAGCATTCCTATCAAGAAAAATGGTAATGGTAATAGTGGGAAGGAAGCAAAATCTGGAATGACATAAAAAATTCTATTAAAACTAACCAAAAGCATTTTCTTGTCAAAATAAAAAAAAAAAACCAAAAGCATTTTAGTAGCCAACCAGCTTCGTAGAAAATATGTTTTAAGACCACAAAATACATTGCGCCACAAGAAAATCATTTATTTTCATACATTTACTTGTCTTATAGAGAGGTATTTTGAAAGACCAAATTAGGACCATCTTATCTGATTAAGATCATAGATCTAGTCAAGATCGTTCGATCAAGTCAGGACGAATTAGATCCTTGATAGAACTAGGATTGTCTAGTAATAAAATTTGATTTTCAATCAATTGTCCCACATATTCTCTTAAGGCACAAGCAACTGCTAGCTCTATGAAGGCTTTTGTTGACCTCGCTACTAAATGTATGACGTTAATTCTTCCGCTAAAAAAACCTAACTCATTGTCCAGGCTTCGGTACAACCTTTTCTAACTCTAAAACTTCAAGTCAAGGCACTTATTTATTTGATCATCAAAGTGTTTGCAAATACACTTCCATTTCCGAATCCGAAAGACAAGAATTCGTCCAATAACCAACACCAAAATCAAAAACTTGGATCCAACCAAACACCACCATCCATAGGTCCAAAGAGTTTCTTCTACTAATCAACATCATCAATGTTGCGAATCTGAATTCGAGTTAAAACACTTATGATCCGTAATAAGTTATTATAAGGAATATTTATACACATTATACACCTATTATTTTCTGGCATCCTATAAACTATGATATATCAATTCAATATTCTTCTCCTACATCACGTTTCCCAAACAAATTAAGTAAAAGAAATGAAAGAAGAATAGACATGTAGTATTAAAATATATTATCAACACACATCCTATTCAAATAATTCATCATATTTCCCACAAGTACGACAAAGTACTAAAGAATCTCTCCCTTTTGAAACCATTAAAATTATTATCAACACAAGAAAACAGAAGTTTTAGGGAATCTATCTTGACCGTGGAGATAATCTCAGTGTAAAATTTAGCCGTTGATTTGATTCCATTGTCTCCCTCGTGGAGCCACTTTGATAGAGCAATTTGGCCTTATTTTCATTTCTGTTTTCTTTTTCTTATTTTTATTTCGAGTTTCATTCTACACCGTTGGTATCTCACCCTCTTTCTTTCCCTAGACTAAACTTCAAATATTTTTTTATTTTTTCTTCTGCTTTTTTTGTCTTTAGTGCCCATAAATAAATACAATAAAATAAAATCGAATCAAACAAATGGTTAAATATTTTATATTTTTGTAATATCATTTTTTGATTTTCACGTTCTGGTTCTCAGGAAAAGAAGTGTAATAATCAAGAGTTTGAAGCGAGTTATGACAACAAATATGGTTTTGGTATTCTCTCAAATGCAGTTACGATGATCGAATTGTAATATTCTCTATCTAATCCAACGTCAATTATCCCTGAATCAATTAACCCTTGTTTATATTTTTTTTTTGTAATATTGAATACCCTATTGTTGGTTGGACTACCGTCATTGTGCTTTCTTTTTTGCGTTTGCCGTCATTAGTTAGTTGCTTAATTAGTGCTTTATATATCAAATCAAATTATTAATAATTCCTAGTTGCCAATACTTTATTTTATTTTTCAATATAACCTAGTTGCCATTCTATTAACTAAAATATTAATTTTTCCCACGTGTTGAAATTACTATAATATATCCATTTCATTTTGATTCCAGATACTTCCAGATTGTTTCACCTTATTATTTTCTTAGTCATGCAATAACGTGTGTGGAGTGTTCATTTAACTTGTGGAGGATACAGGTCATGGATCCATGCAAAATGCAGAATTACAGTTGACTAACGTTTAATGAGATGTAATTTAACCACAATTTTGAGTTCGATTTATGACTGACATATATTAGCGTTAAAACTTTTAAGGAAAATTTACTGTTTATTTAAATTTTACATAATTCAAAGAATATAGTTAATCTTTGTAATTGTGAATCAAAAAATATATATTTGATTTTGGCAAAAGGAAAGTTAGAGTTGACTCTTTTCTTTTTGATAGTAGTTTTTTTTTTTGACAGAATTTTGATGATAGGTTATGACGTACTGTAATATCACATATATATCAATATTTATAATTGTTAACTCCTTTTCTATATATTAGGATTATATAAGTTTTTCATCTTTAAAATTATAAAAGTTAAATATATTTTTAGTTTTTACAAAATTACGAGCTTTCAAGTTAAATTCTATAAAAAAATTATTCAATTTTAATTTTTATTTGCATTTTATAGAGACTGTTTTAAAGGACTACAATATTTTATTTTTAATTTTTAAGGATTAAAATTAAAATTCATTATATTTTTAAAACAAAAAATTATTTAACCTTATATATTATTATTATTATCGTTAAATATGTTTTTTGTTTTTACAAAACCATACTCTTTCAAGTTCAATCTCTATTTAATTTTAATTCTCCATAATATATGAAGTCTGTAAAATAATCTCTATTTTAAAAATTTATAAAAAAATATGGATATTTTTAATCTTTTAAAATAGTCCTCAAAATAATCCTTATAAAATGTAAACAGGGACTAAAAATGAATACATTTTTTTTGAATAACTAAATTTAAAAATTCGTGAATTTTTATAGACTAAAAATATGTTTAACTCTTATTATAATCATGAAAGTATGGTATAGGATGAACCATCTTTAAAAATATCAACCTAATAATTGAGATTTCCATTATTTTTTATGTTCTCAATTCTTTTGATTTATAAGAAAAAAATTGTAAAAACAGATAGCAAAAGGAAGTCAAATCAGGTCATGTAACTGAAAAAATACTAAAAGAAGGTCTATTCATCAAAATATCTACTAAAATGAGGTCTCAAAGTTGACACAATTTTTGGTTTGCTATCTATTTTCAAGCATGAATAAAATATCTTTAGATGAACGTGAGGTTGTAGTACTTATTTCGTCATAAAGAAGAAAGTAAAGGTGTACATACAATAGTAGTACTATTTTTGGTGTTGCAATTGAACAACTCCTATAATGAAGGAGAAGACAAAGGAAGAAAAATGTGTAATGTTGTAGAGGTAGCATACGTGTCCTTAGATTGCACTAGAAGGGTCGGTGATGAATCACGGTACCTTCATTTTTAAGACTATCTTTTGGTTGCCAATATTTTTCCCCATAGAAAGTATTAAATGCTTTCATTCACCACGTGGCAATATATCAATGGCCAGATTTGAACCACAAGTTCCCGTGAATGAAGCCGCGTCGGACCCAACCAAAGGTCCTTCTTCTCTTTTCTTATTGTGAAGTCCCTCTCCTTCTATCTTTTAGGTCGAAAAAGAGTCGAGCTGATTCGAAAAACTACGTTCGATTAAAATTCGTTAGCAATGTACTCTATATTTTGACATCTCAAACTTAAAACAATTTCATATTTTGAATTAAATGGATATAAAGATAATAAAAATATGGGTCATGTTAACATGTGCCCTAAGGGCACATGTTAAGAATCTAAAAATAGAATTATTCTCTTAAACTTTGTGCATTGAAAACATAGAAAGTTTGAAAATTATACTATATACACGGATCCCAATACAAAAACTTCTTTATTTATCTCACTAACATGTGCCCCAAGAGCATATGTTAACATTTCCCTAAAAATATATGGACTACATCTTTAATAACATGTTCGTAACTGCTATAAAATATGTAGTACTTTTCTTTGTCTACCTTTGATTTGACTGAAAATTATTTCGGAAACTTTAGTCCGATCTTTCTGAAGTCACCGTTGGAATATTCGGCTAATACATGCTCCTTTGGGGCGATCGAGGGTGTGTATTCAGTAAAGTGCCTTTGACGGTTTTTGATCTCGGATCTTTTCTTCCTTCTTTGTTGAACATGCAGATATAAGCTTGTAGAGGTTTGTCCACTATTTGTATACTGGCTTCAAGGGCAGCTACCGTTTTTTGTTGTTGCCGAAAAACGGTGAAATGTGCAGTAAACTGTCCACATAAATTTCTCCAAGAATTGATGTTAGAGTGGATTGTCGCGCTTTTGTAGCCTCTATCTTTTAAAATTAAAAAATTAATCAATTAGTTTAAATTATCCTCTATCAAAATTAGAGTAGATTGTCATTGTGAGTTTAACTCAATTGATAAAAATATTATATATATATTTGAATCGCAAACACTCTAATACAAATTTTAGCCAATAAATCGTTTAAGAAAGTGAATTCTAACTAATACATATAGATACAAATTTTGTTATTGTGCCACTCTATATTACATTTAAAATTTCTTTTTAATAGTCCATGTTATAGATGCTATAAATATGTATGCTAACGAACGTGAACCTTCCACTCCATTGCCAAATAGTCTTCATTCTACTCTTCCCTTGAATGTGCCCTACATCTTGGCTTCATTCACAATTTACTTTTCACACAAAATTTATTGAAAGTTTAACTGTATCTTCCAAATTGTAACAGAAACTAATTTTTCTAATTAATTATCATTCAGTACGTTATCTTTTAAAATATACTACACGTTAAGAAGCATAAAATCTCACGATTTTTTTTTTTAACATATAAAATATCACAATTTAAACCTTTTAATTGGGTAACAACAATGGTTTATTAATCTTTCAAAAAAGAAAATGAATACTTTATTAAATGAAATGGTTCCAAAGTCGGAAAGCCATAATTATATATTTATAAAACGAAAATAACTGCATCTCTTTTTAGAAAAACTCTGTCACTGGAATTGTTTACATTTTTTAAAACAAAGAAGTCTTTCTTAAGTCGTCGTAATCTCAATTTTAAATTCAATTAACTTTGTGGTGTAAGCTTAGAGGTTTGAATGAGACTCTTCCTGTTAGATCTCATTCTTCCCATTTTACTTTCTTTGTTACTATTTGATTTGATTCTAATTCTAAAAATGTTAGAACTAACTCATGTAGAATTGCTTTAGATGTGTTAAATTTTTTTAGAATATAATTGAATTTTTTTTTGGTAAATAAAATATAATTGAAATTAAAAATTATAGTTTTAAAAATTATAGTTTTTGAATTTTGATTTAATTTTTTATTTTTGAAATTATTTATATAAATTATATTACATTTAATGCAAGGGGCTAATAGTTGACACTTTGATAAAAATCATTAATCACTTTATCATAATGTCTTGGCTAAACCAAATATACACTTCATTTTTTTAAAACTTTATTCTAATTATTTTTTTTCTTGTCTACTCCCTCAAGATTTGGGGGTATATACCCCCAATCACTTAAAAAAAAATTAACCAATAAATTTTTTTATAAAATACACCGTTAGATTAAAAGTTTATATCATATAGATTATTTGTGTAAAATTTCAGACAAATTTAAAATCATTTGATATGTTATTGAGACGCATCAAAGTTAACAGTTTCTGTTATATCTTAAACACCGTTAATCTTTGTGTGTCTCAATAACATATCAAATGATTTTAGATTTGTCTAAAATTTTACACAAATGATCTATATGATATAAACTTTCAATCCAACGGTGTATTTTATAAAAAAATTATATCGATTAAAACCTTTTATAATGGTTGAGGGTATATACCCCCAAATCTTGTGGGGGTACACAAGTTGGCACCATTATTTTTTAGTCAAATAGTCTAATTGTTAAAAATGAATAAATGATCAAAAGGGTTAATCGATCATGTACTCCTCCATGTAAATCTTTGAAAAGAGTCTGCACATGCAAAACATTTTGAAGCTCAAGTAAATATGAGTGTGAGGTGAAAATTTTCAGAAAAGAATGGATCAATCCATAGCCATTGCAAGGAATAACACACACATATATAAAGCCATGATTGTGGAGGAAAATATGCATCTGTCATTAATTATTGTCGAAATTATGGTTGTAGAACCATGATAAACAGTTAATGTTTATCATTCCGATGTCGAACATTAGAGAATTCAAGGTTCTATACTACGTGTGAAGGTGGCGATGAAATGAGCCACTACTTGTTAGACCTGCCAGACGGCGAATGTAAGTGGGTCTGGCCTTCAAAACTCATAAAATAATTTAAATCTTCTTCCAAACACTAGGGTGTAATTGGACCAGTTTAGATCGGTTTTGAGTGAATCCGATGTCCGAACCAATGAACATTCAATTGGTTCGGTTTAGGTCGGCTTGGTTCGATTTTCAAAAATGAATCTGATCCGAACTAGTCGGTTTGAATCATATACTATACTCGGTTCGCAACTTTTTTTTTCCGGTATAATATTTGCTATTATCTTTTCAAACACGATATATTTTAAGCTCTATTTTTCAAACGAGTTTCAATAATAACATAAACTAAATAAACAATAATATAGTTTCTATGTTTGCTTGTGTTGTGCGTATTCTGCTTATAATAAACGATATATTTTGAAGGTGAATGTAGTTTGGGTCTGTCAAAATATGAGTCAAATTGACTGTTATAAGATGGCCGGTTCGGTTCACCGGTTCATCCGTTTTCAAAAATGAAATCCGTGATCCTAACTAAACTAGTTTAGTTTAGCTCGGTTCAGATCGGATTTTTATTCAAACCAAAAAAATTAATTTTTTTTCAGTTTGAATCGATTTAAATTACCGATTTCATTAATTTTGTCCGATCCACTTACACCATATCAAACACAGTCGTAAAACACTAAACCCTAAATTAAAAAAAGATAACAAAAAACAAAAAAACAAAAATCAACAGAAGAATCAACTGATAGTGGAGAGCATTAGCATTTAGCAAAACGCAAATTGCAAAAGGTTGGTCCATAGAAAAGACCGGTTACCTGAGGCAGCTGTAAAACACTAAGGCGGTCCACTAAAAAAACAGGGACCACTCCTACCGTCGCATCCGGTCACATGATATTTTTTCACCATTTTTCTTCTTCTCCTATATATACACCACACCCATTTTCATAACCTTTTTTCGATATGCCTGAAGCTGCAACACTTTGCACTTCACCACCGCCGCAACACTCATCGGAGATAACCCTCCGCCGTGAACTCCACCCCTAAACATTTCCACCATCCTTTGAGTAAGTAAAAAGTTAAAACATACTTTAATTCTCTTGGATCTCGTTTTTTCCTTGATTACCGTTTTTCGATCCGATTTTTGTGGTTAATTGTAATCATTTTCACACTCTTTTGATTTTTTCTATAACCTTTTTCCGATTAATCTGTTTCATCTCGTTTTTAATATTTTAATTTTATTTCATGTTTTTATTTTTGCAGGTTAAAAAGAAGACTTTTTCTTAGCTTTGTTCAAAAGGGTTTGTTATTGTTCCAAATTTTCAACTTCTCCTAAAAAAACATTATGGGACTTAAGGTTTTGCAATTGTCGCATAATGTTTTATCTCATTCTTCACCATCTTCATCACAAACACTAGCTTCAGCTATTTCATCTCCTTCATCCAAACCACGAAACAAATTCGTACAAAATTCAACGAAATTGTTTCGATCCACCAGTTTTGTTCTTCAAACCTCTCGATCTTTGCAACAACACTACCCACTTTCTACTACTAGGAGAAGAAGAACCATAAGAAGGGCTTTCAGGGCAAGCTTAGATTCATTCTCAGACGAAGAATTCGCTAAGAAAATCGAAGAATTAGCGGTCAGGTTTCAGATTTCGAGCGAAAACAATGCAATCATGGATTTGGAAAGCTTCGAAGATAGTTTGAAACAAAGTCTATCTTCTTCGGTGGTTAATTTTGCACCGGAGTTTGATTCACCGTGGAACAACGGTGGCCGCGGAGAGGAAATAATTCCGGCGATAATTGAACGAAAAGCGAACAGTGTAGAGCTTCCGTTTTCGTTGAGAATTATTAAAAAGAAGCTGAAGTTGAAAGAAGAGTTCAGAGAGGTTGGTGAATCAGCACGTTGTTCAGTTAAGAAAGCTTTTTCATCAATGGTGTTTATCATAAGAGAGCTTCAATGTTTCACTTTACAAATGAGAGAGGTTCTTTTCTATGAAGATTTACAAGGAATTCTCGAAAGAGTACAAAAGGAAATGCACGCTTCGTTTGTATGGCTATTTCAACAAGTTTTCTCTCATACACCAACGTTAATGGTTTATGTCATGATTCTCTTAGCAAATTTCACTGTTCATTCAATGTCGAACAACAGCGCAATCGCCGCAGTTACAACACCACCGCAGGAAACTACAATAGTCGAGTTTCGCGACAATGAAAGCCATACCGGCTTTCATAAATTCGACTCGTCTGCGATTAAAACATTCTCTGTTTCGAATGGAAATAACACGGCATCTGTTGACGGTGGGTCGGGCCGAGGAGGGAAATATAAACCGGTGGCAAGTGGGTTCGACGGGGATGGGCAGACCGGAACCGGTTATTCAAATGGTGGTGTTTATAAAACAGGGGAAAATGAAACAGTGAAAGAAGATGAAGAAGAAGAAAATGAGATATGGGAATCAATGGTGGAAGAAGCTTCTAGAAACGAAGTGGATTTGGATCATGAAGATATGAAACAATTTGTTTCACCGGTTTCAGCTAAGATTGAATCAGATGATTATGCAGAGTATTTGAGAACAGAACTTGTTTATCAAACAGCGTTGTCTCAAGAACCAAACAATGTTCTGTTACTTGCTAATTATGCACAGTTTCTTTACATCGTTACACATGAATTTGACAGGTGCGTATATTCCATGGAATATTTTTTACTTTTTACTAAATTCATAGTTACACTCTTGTTAACATGGTTACTTGATTTTTATTTACTTCACAATTTTGGTAAGTTTCATTGGTTTTCAATTTCAATTTTAAGAATAACTAAACTACTTTTACTTGATTGTCTTTTATTCTAATTGATTTTGAGATGATTTTCTTCTTCAATATGGCTATTTTTGGCTAGAGTATACTATTACAATTAAGAATTTGAATTGAGAAATAGTATGTATCTTGGGGACTAAAAATAGCATATGCTTTTAATTGATTTCTTGGCTTTATACCTTTAATTTTTGACAAAAAAAATAAAGAAGAGTATTTTATAATATTTCATAATATATTTTAGGCCATGTGTAAAAGAAATTTTTAGGCCAAAGCCAAACTGCATCTGAAAGAAGTTTACAAGCATAATATACTATTGAATTGAAGTTTTCAATATAAAAATTGATAAAAATATGTATTTTGATCTAAACATTTCTAGATGCATTAAACAATTTGTATTGGAATTAAATTATTTTTTGATAATACATATTGGAATTAAATTACCTATTATAGAAAAAAATTGTTCGCAAAATCTAACCAAAAATAGAAGAAGGAAAAAAACAAAATGGTTGTTTTGTCCAATTGAATATTGAAAGAGAAGTTTACGGTCTAGTTTCTCTGTTGTATTGTACCACTGATTCATGAGCCATATTTATTTCCTTCTCCTCCACGTGATGTCCTCGTGTATCCTACATATACAAAATATCTCACACGTAATCTCATTGACTTTTCCTAAAAAAAAAAAAACAATATTGTAAATAAAATAGTGTAAAGTTAACTTGTAAATACAATTTACATGTGAAATGTAGTTGTATAATTGACATTTTGGCTTTATAATAAAAAACAAAAAAAAATTGACATTATTTTTTGGTAAGTAACGTAGTGGAAAAATTTTCATTTTTTAAAATGAATAGGTGATGTACTCGAGTTTGAACTCTAGTACCTGTATTTTACATGCAATGTTTCTCAATATTTCTAGAATTTTTTTTGACATTTTGGTATTGAACAAAACAGGGCTGAGGAATACTTCAAGAAAGCAATAAAAGTGGATCCACCAGATGCTGAAGCGTTTAATAAATACGCAACATTTTTATGGAAAGTGAAAAATGATTTGTGGGCTGCTGAGGAGACATATTTGGAAGCTATTTCAGCTGAACCTAGTAACACATATTATGCTGCAAATTATGCTCATTTTCTATGGAATACTGGTGGAGAAGATACTTGTTTTCCTCTATCTGATAATTCTCAAGAACTTTGAGTTTAATTTAAAAAAAAAATTATAAAAAAATTGGAGGAAAAAATATATATAGATGAGAAAATGGAAAGAGAAAAAAGAAAAAGAAAATTTTGTAGTTATATCTTTTTTGAATTTTTTTTAAGGGATGATGGGTTGGGTGAAGATCAGATCAGAGAAAGAGAGGGAATAATCATCATGAATATTTGTACAATTGTAATTATATAACTGTACATAACTCTTACAATGGATCTTTTTTTAATTTAATGATACATGTTAATCTTTGATTAAGTGATGGATTGGTTTATGTTATGTAGAATTATAGGTAATACTCTTTTTGTCCTACAATGAGTCCACTAGATAAAAAGGTCTTAATTTAGAGTTTGTTTTAGACTTCGTTAAGTATTGGACCGGTCCTGAATAAACACACATAAAAAGTGTTTTAGTGGTCTCGCATAACTCATTTAATAAGACCATTATATTATGTAGATGTTACAATTTGAATCTAGAATTCTTCAGTTAATTACCTTAAAAAGATAAAATAATGAACACCATGCAAGTTGATAAACAAAGAGTGCAGTAGTAGTCCATAAATTTTAATTCAATCGAAAATATTAATATTAGAGAGAGGATTGTCTATGTTATGTTTAGGTGTCTTATTTTGGTGGGCCTTTAGGCAAAAAAAAGAGAAAGAAAGTATATGCATGGTAGCATATATAGTATGATTGTGTATTTCTCCAATCTAACGAAAGAATAGTCACTGCGTTCGGCGGTAGATACTCCGATCTCGACAAAAAAAAAATAGTATGATTGTGTATTTGTGTACACAATGTAATTTCATAAATTTTGATCGGACGAGTAGCATTTTTATGAGCGCATGCAGTAACTCTTTCATCAGTTCACACAACTAAAATCCTCTCTAGTGGAATTGGACTAAACAATTTTTATTTTTATTAATTTTGTTTGATATAAAATTCTAAAATAACATCTAAACCGTCCGACTAAAATCTAACGGACTAAAAGTTAAAGCATCATTTTTTGATTGCAAATTCAGATCTATTTAATGTGAATAACATTTAATGGACCAATGACTTTGAAAAAGAGTGGATGGCATGCTCCGTAGGATTTGCTTTAGCACACATTATCATGTTCCTTATCTTTCTTTAGCAGAATCACATGCCGGGTGTGTAGTTTAATATTTGGGTCATGTTAACGTGTGCCGCACATGTTAAGGATTTTAAAAATAATAATTGTGCTTAGAACAAAATATCTTTTTACTTTTATAATAATTAAAATACACAAGTTCCAATGTCAAATTTCTATCTTTAGTATATTAAAATGTGTCTCAAGAGCACATGTTAACATTTCCCTTAATATGTTTTGCCTTCATATACGACAACGTTTTCGTTTTATATCAAATAAAAATTGATTTATGTATTTGCTATGAGAGGATCGTGATTCACGTGGTATATTGACATTAAAATACTATACATTTTTTAAATTGATTTTATTAGTATTTGATAGTATTAATTAAGATGATTTCATGTGCTTATGTAAGCAGCACTGTTGAACAGTGTGCTTGTTTGGTTGGTGCGATCTGTGATTATTTCTTTCAATTCAATCTTCAAAGAATCAATTATGAAGACATAAAGCCAATGGATGAATGAATGGCTGAAAATTGAAGTAAGAGATTTTCCTTGGTTTATACTTTTATTTGTTTCTTATGCATATTTTCAAGTGGAAGGTAGGGAAGATTACTAGTATTTTTCAGTCCTTATATTTGAAAAATCTATGAAGAAGTTAATGCACATTATATAAGAAATATATTGCACATCATATTAATGACCTAAACTATAATCCTAGTCATATCATATGTGGAAGGACTTTAATAAGTTTAAGATAATAATAATAATAATAATAATAATAAGGTGAACACTTATGTTTGACATTGGACTAAAGTCCATAAAACTAACAACCTATTTATATCGTGAGTCCAAGATCAATATTTGAAGCATGGCGTACGATTCTCATGGTGCCTCATATAGAACATATAAGTGACCTCGCTTCTTGCCGGTCAATAGTCATGTATGTTAAGACCATCTCTAATGGTGTGTTTTTATAAATTAGTATCTATTAAGAATTAATATTTAATAAATATTTTCATTGGAGAGCATAAAAAAATGGTACTTATTAAGTACCTATTCTTAAATAAACACTTCTCTCTTTTGGTTTTTATTGGGTCCCACATATTTTTTTTTATGTTATTTTTATTCTCTCACATACTTTATGACATATAAGTAATAATATATAAATGATGTAGAGTTATTTATGGGACCTGTTAAGAACTTTGTAGACAAGTGCTGGGTTTGAGGAATTGAGTGCTTATTAGGTACTCCCTCCGGCCTTAATTTTAAGCAACTTTCCACTTTTTAGATTCATTAGGTAACTAATGTATCTAATACATAATTAAGGCTTGATACATTAATTATTCAATGAACCTAAAATGTGAAAAGTTGCTTATAATTAAGGCCGGAGGGAGTATTATTATTAAGAAATTATAATTAAATAATATGTATAGGTGAGACTTTTTAAGAATTCAAATATTAAGTTCTCTATTGGAAATGGTCTAAACTGGCAGGAGTAATCTATATTTTTGATTTACAAAAAAAAAAAGCTGCATCGCACCAACAATGTATAAATAACTTCTCTAATCGTATATGTATGACTCATTCCACCCGCACACCGGAGGTTACTAAGTGTGGTTATGTATGTCGCTTACTATATTAATGCACATGTGTACATCTTCAAAATACACTCAATTCATTCATTTTCATACTCATTCTCTTCGAACTATTACTAACTTGAGCGTTGTTAAAACACAATATTCTTGTAGTGTATAAGTTTTATTACCCACTTGTATGTTTTTTTGAACTCATTAGCCAATAATTAAAATGTCACATCTCAAACATCATCACCTTTGTTGAACATCTGTATTATACTCTTGTATCATTGTAGTTAATTGTTTTCTTCTTATTGTTTCAAGACTTTTGTTTCCAACATATAAGTAAAAAATAAAAGGATCAAACAGAACATTAGGTAGCATCCAGGTGAACATAATGAATAATTGATGGGCTATTTTCATCAAAGCATATATGGCATACATAATACATTGAATTAGTTAGGAATGGGTTTACATAATTACATTATTCTACTATTAAGATGAATGAAGTGCTAGTATTAATTGAAGTGAATAATCCAAGCAGAAAATGACGCAATTTCACGTGAAACTAAGAGAGGAATTGTTGGTATATAGTATAGAGGTTATTATCAATAACAGATTAATTGAGGCAATTCAGTAGTGTCTCCATCCACCATCCCATACTGCTAATTTTCCACCGTCAATATTATGCTTGTTCTTATGAATATTCCAACTAATGGGATCACACCGCTTTATTAAATTGTCCATACCTTAATAATTTTCATTGAAAAATGACTATAAAACACTATTATGTTTATGTGCAAGTTCATCACAAGGTTTTGGTCCAATGGTAAAAATATATTTTTGAGGACTTAATGGTCATTTTTCGTCTCTATATGTACGTGAAATTTTGGTTTTAATTCCTGTATCGATTTTTGTTTTAAATAAGTTCTTGAATCAACCGAATATTTTGCTTTTGGTCCTTAAAACAAAAATCCGCAGGAGAATTCACAAATTTCTTGCAGATTTTTTGCTTTAGTGATCAAAAACAAAAAATATGGTTGATTCAAGAAATTATTTAGAATAAAAATCGATAAATTAAAATTTCAATGACAAAAATAATCGTTAAGCCATTTTTGAGTGATATATCAGTTAATGTTTCATGAGACAAGACAACTATAAAATACTGATGATATATGCAAGGAAAATGGTTATTACTTCGGCAAAAACAAAAATGGTTCAAAATAACTGTGACGCATATTTATATATTAAATATCAAATATTATACTACAGTATTTATTAAAATGTTTAATTTTGTCAAAAAATGAGGTTAATTTTATTTTAGATTTCAATTTAATCCTTTGTTGTTTTTAATATAAGTTAGTTTATAAATTTTTTTAATTTTTAGTTGATTTATTCTAAAAATTCTATATGACAACTTTTTATGTTGTTCATATATGAAAATTTGCTAATTAGGTTGACGATGTAAATTAAAAATTGCCTAAAAGTATTAACTTAAAAAATTTTAAACGTAAAGAATCAAATTAAAACCTAAAATAAAGGCAAAAGATCAATGCAGTTAAGCTTAAGCCTTATTAAAACTTCTTTGAGAATAATTGATTCAAAAAAACTTATTTGAGAATAAAAATGCTCAATGGAAGAAGAAAAATTTACACAGGGCTGCATAGTAGCAGAAAAACAATACAATTAAAGTCTCAAAACATGTTTGTCAAAGAAGAAAAAGAAAGAAAAAGAAAAAGATAAGCGCAATAGAAGGATCTGGCCACATGAATGAATTGGAAAACATGTTTGTCAAAAAAATTACTCTAAAAGTTTCCATAATTGTGATGAATTATGATTATCACAAAAAAACATATTATGTTTTTTAAATTTAACCTTAATCTAACATTTTTTTAATTAGTGATGAATTAAATATGAATTTGTAAAGTGTTTGCACTTAAAAAATCATATTAATTCATCGTTTGTTAAAAAATTGTGAATTTTTGTGTGAGTAATTTTTATAATATTATAAACATAAATATTAAATTTCGTTAAAAAATTTGATTTGTACACATCGTTAATTAAAAGGAAGGGATCAAAAATCATGACCAAAAATATTTAGATGACCAAAAGTGAGAATTTTTTTTAAAAAGACTAAAAGTAAAAGATTCAAATGTTTATAGGAATCAAAAACATATTTAACTCTTCTATTGATTTGTCGAAGAAAGATAATCACATTGTCAAGAAAAAACTATGGAAAATTAAAATTTGGTAGAGAGTTGGGTATAGTACAACGAGGTCTACAATGCACTCCCTTTCTCACCGTAGGAGACCTGTGTCGCTTACCCACCTTAGGAGGCGCCCATAACTACTCATACTAATACTTTTTAAATGCGTAGATGAAATGATAAAACTATTAGAAACTCGCACATAAAATGGAAAGACCGGAGTTTGAACTACGGTTATAGATATTCGATCTAACAATTTTGGTATTTTATGTCAATTGAGTTATGATTTCTAAACTAAATAGTACCATACCAATTATCATTTTTCATTTACCAGATACTAATTATCATTTTTGAAAAGCTAAAATATATTTTATCATCAAATTTGAATTTAACTAAAAATAATTAAATACTTTTGTGTCATACTATATTTTACACCATGAGATATTTTTAAAGTAAATATTGATTTTGTAGATGTGTCTGAAATGGTGGTGCGACATCAATTTTAAAATTATGTTAGAAATGTTCAATGTGACCCAAGATTTGTAAAGTTGGACCGCAAAGAGTATAAAAAATGAAACAACATAAACTATTTTCTTTCATATTTAGCTAGGTCAATATAATGTCTGAATTTACCCGTAGACCAGATCCAACTTCGCAACATGAAGAATTATATGAGAATAATGGCAATTGTATTAAGGGGAAGAGGCCCAGTAGAATTGACAAGAAGCCCAATTAAATTAAAGACTATGTTTAGACCAAATCCAATTGTAGTAGTAATCCAGCGTATATATTAACCTCATTTTTTTGGTATTCAACTATTTTTCCACAAATATTTTGTACTCAACCTACTTATTATCTTTTATTTTTTTAAAAAAGTTAATTACGGCCAATTAATATAATAAGGAATATCAAATGGGAGGTTTTTCATTAAAAAAAAGAAGAAGAAAATGAGGGTCAGTGATAAATGCAAATGTGAGAAGGTGTAATAAGCGTGAATTGAAGCCCATGGTGATATATATGGTAGAAATCAAGAGAGAAAAAAATAATCTAAATTTTATTATTTTCTTATTTCATTTCATTATAGTAGTATCATGTTTTTTTTTTTTTTTTTATAAATAATCTTAGTTGTTAGTATTTGTTTTCGTAGTCTTTTTTAAATTTCATTTACAATTTTTCGTGAACAAATTATAAATATCATATAAATTACAAAAACAACCAAACATAGTTCTTCATGTCTCCCGTGCATCGCACGGGTTCTGTAACTAGTTAAATTACAAACACACAACATCATGTAATAAGAAGAAATCAAATTGTTGAGCTCCAAAGAGTTAAATAAATGACAACTCATGGAACATTCTAGTACGGTGTTTGGTCTATTTGATTGGGCTGACACTAAATAAAATATCATGTGGGAATATATTGTACAATGGTTTCAGGGCTAATACATTTACATATAGATTTGTACATACACTTTGCATTCTCAGGAAATTTACACATTTTTTTTGGACAATCTGAATCTTCTACACAAGCTTTATAAGCAAATCGTGCTGGAATGGGAAAAAACGAGAATAACATAATGTAATTAAAATAGAATAAATTGTTGTGTACGAAGTAAAGAAGAATACTTAGAAGGATAAAAATGCCTTACAAATTTTAACATTTGTTGCAACAAGAACTAGAGTAAGAGAGATAATCATAGCATAAATAAATTTAATAATTTCAACCATATTTCCCTGCTTTGCATGTAACAAAGGCAAAGGGCTCTATCACTTTATAATAATTTATAAACTTCATCATCTACTTACATCAATTAAATAGTTTTTAGTGTTTATGGAATTGTAAGATTCATAAATTTAAATTTATTATTAAATATATTAATTAGTTGTGACCTTTTAGCACACTTAGTAAAGAATTATGAATTATAAGAACTCATTATTTAATTTATTTATTTATTTTAGTCAGAGAACATATTATTTTATAACCTTTCATGACTTGGAAAGAGAATCACAAATGATAAAGAATCATTGATTTAAATTAAAAAAAATAATCATTTATTTAAATAATCAAATTTTCTTTATTTGTGTGTTTTTTATTTTCGTCTTTGTATCTCTTTTTTGGAAATAGTCCTTACAAAATTAATTTTTTTGGCTTTGATCCTTGACGTCAAAGTCTGTAAAAAAAACGCATGTGCACGTCAAACAGAGGCTAACGTGGCAGAGATAGACCAATTTCAAAAATGAAATTGCAGAGAGGGTCTAAATTCAAAAAAAGTAAATTGAACTCAAACAAAATTTTCTTCTTGTTTCTCTAAAGTTTAAGCCCATAAATCAACTCATATTTTTCTAAACCCAAAAATCCGTGTTGAAGACACTAAAACACTAGTGTTCTTCTCCATCTTCATAATTTCTCCCTTCTTCTTCTTCTTCTTCTTCTTTATAATCTCTCTCTCTCTCTATTCAAATTCTCCAATTTTCAACATAAGCCGACAACATTTTAATTTAAATGGAGAAAATAAGCAATGTTTGTGTGTGTGAAAGATAGAATGATTTTACACGTAAAATGAAAAAGGTAATGAAGAAAAGATATACTTATAGATTGTAGTTTTTCTGGTTGCTATTGTTGTTGTTGTTTTTGTGATTTCGATTTTATACAAAGTAAATATATTTAGATCAAAATGTGAAATTGTCACCGACTTTCTCAATTAAAAACCCTAAAGCACAATACATTTCTTCTAATTATCAAATCAAATCACTGTCCACCACCAAAACATGTTTTATTGAGTGTAATTTGAGAGATTGAAAAGAAGAAGAAGAAAAAAAGAATAAAATATGAATCATTATTATCTTAATAGTTTGTGAATTTTTGGGTTGAGATTTGATAATGATGAATGTCTTGGTTTAGCTTCTAGGTGTACAATAGAAATTTTAATGGAACTCTTATTTTACAATATAAAAATTTGTTGGATTCAAAAATCATGTCAAAATTTGAAGATGGTGATTAGTAAATTACTTAATATGATCTTTTGATTAAATCAAAATAAATGATTTATCAGTAAAATTAAATTTTTGTTGGTTAATGCTTTTATGGGATTTTAGTTTGGAGATAAGAAAGAAAATTGAAGAAGGAAACTTCTAAGAAGGAGGAAGAAGAAAATATTGTTTTATAGTACCTTTCAACACAGATTTTTGGACTTAATGAAATACACGAGTCAATTTTTAGATTTAGATAAACAAGAAGAAAAAAAATATCTTTGGGTTCAATTTTGTTTTTGTTTTATTTGGTCCCTCTCCACACTATTTTTTTATAAAGGATAAATTAAAATTCGTCCACTTTACAAGAGGTAAAAGCCTAATAATCATTGTTTTTATATACATTTTTTTGACCAAATTGTTTCTATATACATTAAAATCAACGATTTTTGTGTTTTTTAAACGCCGTTAATCTTATGCATCTCAATACAAATGATTTTGAATTTGTCTGAAATTTTACGCAAATAATTTATATGATTTAAATTTTCTTTTTTTGGTAATATACAATTTTTTGAGGTAGGATCAATGTTTTAAAAACCGGACCGGCCATCGAACCGGTGAGGGTACGGGTTCACTGGTTTACTGGTTGAACCGTGGATTGACTGGTCGAACCACATGACTAAACCGGATTAGACCGGATCAAACCGGTATAATGAATCGGTCTCTATAATAAAATTATATAGGTATTAAACCGGTCAAACCGGTGACTCGGTCTCTAAAAATCATGATTGGATTGAAATTTTTACACCTTAAAATTTGTAAAAATTCCAAAATATCGTAATTTTATAAGTTCAATTTTTAAATTTAAATTATAAATATAGTGGACACACAAATAACAAAATAAGTAAGCGACTACAAAATATTTTTGTATTGAGCTGAACGATTCAGTCTTTAAAAATAATTAAAACATATAAAGGGTTAAAAAAATATCAAATAATTATATGTATTAATTGAATCGGAGAATAAAAACATTTTTTTTCATAATAGAATATAGCACCTTTTTATTTTTATTTAAAAATTATAACATATGTATTTTAATTATAAATATAATAAAATAAAAATAAAAAATCAAATTTGATTCTTAAATGAATAAAAACTTTAAGCTTTGTTTTCTATAAAAAAAATATTAATAATATAAGAATAAGTATTATATTAATTACAAAGTAAAAATATTTACAAGATAACAAATTAGCACAGTGGTTGAGTGTTTCTTCTCTTAAGAAGAGGTCATGAGTTCAAACCTTAGTGAAGACACTTTTTCTTATTTTTAAACATTTAAATTCTTTGTTCAAAAAAATTTATTAATTGAGGCAATAAAAACAAAGCGCGGATCTTGGCAAGAAAAACAGGGAAAAAAAATTCTCGCCCACCAAAAAAAAAATTCAAATTTCCAAAAAAAAAAAAAAAAAAAACTGGATAAAATGCATTAAGCCGGCCGATTTGGCAAAACCGTCCGGTTTATCCCGGTTCACGCCGGTTTTTTTCGGTCTATCTGCATATCCGATCCAATACCCTGACCGGACCGATTGACCTCCGGTTCACCGGTCCAACCGGTTCGACCGGCCGGTCCGGTCCGGTTTTTAAAACATTGGGTAGGATACGATTTAAACTTTCAATCCAAGGTGAATTATTCAAAATTAAATCTGATAAAATGTTATGGAAAGATGTTAGAATTAGTGTCAAACTAATTGGTTGACTCTATAATTATATATAAAACTAACTTTTATATATATATATATATATATATATATATATATATATATATATATATATATATATATTTCGTTGACTCTAGGAGTAAGTCTGAGATGAGTTATTCTGCTTAATATCTCACTATTCACGAATAATTTCATATATAAGTTAGGTTATTAATTTTCCCTTTTTTCAATTTTTTATTGATAAAATTCCCTTTTTTTTATAGAACAGTAAAATGTAAATTTGACATTTTTCAATAAATTATATGTTTATATTAGAGATTTTAATTTTGTAAAAACACATATTTTTTTAAAATGACGTATCTCATAAATAATTTTTATGGATAACTATCTAAAATTGTTTCTTATTTAACAATTTTTAAATTTTTATTATCTTTCTACCCAAAAAAAATTATTATCTAGCTAAAAAGATTGTAACAAAATAATAAATGACTATTTATGAGAAGCTATTTAAACCAATTTAAAATTTGAATTTTTTTAAGAAAAATTATTTGTTTTAAATTTTTTTAACAAAAATAAAACATACACTATCAATTTTATTTAAAAAAATCTAAAACAAATTGTCCTCGAAGTATACAAATTGTTTTGAAAAATGTAATCTAAAATCAGATATGATTTTTTTTTTACAAAAAAGATCACATCCAAGTATTCAAATATTATGAATTTTTTTTCTTCAGTTTTTGGGATCAATTTTCAATTTTATTTTAGACCAGTTTACAGTTTTATATTCCGGTTTTGATTTGACCTACTAAACAAAGTCTTGAAGTCATAGTTCAATTGATAAAATATTGAAAATTGTTAAATCAGACATTGTGACTCGAGTTCAAACTCAGGATCTCATAGTTGTGTGTCAATTTAATTTCAGTGAATTATCACTTAATCTAAGATAAAACCAATATTATATTATGTAGACGAAATATTTATACCCTTTAATGAATTTAAATATATAATAATGACTTACAATGTAAAATTAAATCATATTTATGTAAATATTCTCATTAATTTGTCCATTATGATTGTTAACCAATATTATGATATACGAGCATATAACAAAATATTTCATTTCGTCAAAAAAAAAAAAAATTCTTAAAATTTCAAAATGAATTAAATTAAAATTAAAATACAATTTTAATGAATTAACATTAGGGATTAATTGAGTCAAAAGAAAAACATAGGGATTAATATCACCCCACTAATTCCTCTCTTAGCTCTCTAAATTTTGTCAAAAAGAAGACCATCGGTTACAATATATGTTTAATCCTATCCGTTGGATATAGTGCATAATCAATGGCTACTAATTAATTACATATGTCTAATTACAAGGGCTTGTGATAAGCATGTTATGTCTTTTTTTATTCTCTTCACTCAAAGGTTCTTTCCCTTTTTGTGATTTCATTCTCCATAAGAAAATTTCATGAAAGCAATTGGAGCACGTGCTGGTGGTGGTGATGGTATAGAGATCACCAACCACTCTTCAAATGGTCCTCCTTTGACTGCCATTGATAGATTCTTATGGGGTCAACAAAACCATTTCCCTCAAAAGAAACTTCAACAAAGTGTTGATGATCAAAATATGTGTAGCTTTGGTTGTACTAATGCTTCAACCTATAGTTTTGTGTGGCCTAATAATAATATGATCATGACTCAAGAAGCTATACTTGTTGATCATCTTTTGGCAAATGAAGAGGTGATGAATTGGACACACCAAATTCCTCCATTGTGTGTGGAAAAAGAAAATGTGGTCAATGGTTTAGGGATGGGTGCAAAAGTAGTGGGAAGAAAACCTAAGAAAGTGTCCTCTTTTTCTTTGATCAAAGGACAGTGGACTGATGAAGAAGACAGGTTTAATTAGTAATGAAATTTTTCTAAATTGTTATGTATATATGATTGTTTGTTTGTGATCATGGTTATAACTTATAAGTTTAATTTCAGTTGCAATCAAAATTGTGTTACCTTGATAATTCAATTGCGATTATAATACATAGTTGAGATGCCATGTCTATCATGTGATGTCGTCTTTGCACTCTAATCTTGTTTTATAAAAAATAAATTGCGATTATAGACTACAATTTAGAGCTATGTTTGTGATTGTGTGCATATATATATATATATATATATATATATATATATATATATATATATATATATATATATGCTATTGTTTTTTTGTTAATAATATATGTTTGGACTAAATTTTAACATCTTTTGTTATTTGTTTTTTAAGTAATAAAATGTTTTGTTACTTTTTGGTATGTAAAAACAAAGGAAATTGCTGAAATTAGTGAAGCAATATGGTGTAAGAAAATGGTCTCAAATAGCTGACAAGTTGGAAGGAAGAGCTGGAAAGCAGTGTCGAGAGAGATGGCATAATCATCTAAGGCCGGATATTAAAGTATGTCACTTCTTTAATCCTTCAAATATATTTATATTTATAGATCTAATTGTTGAAATTGTTGATATATGTATTTTTCTCTATAGATCTAATGTGTATATCTAAAGCAATATACTTTTTTAGATTTCATATAGTAGTGGGTGTTTTAGCCTTGAAAATTTATCTATGTTTTGATTATTAGTATTATTTTTATTATTATTGAGCATCTAGATTAAGATTTGATTTATATAGGATCCATCATTGGCATTTGCGGAGTTTGATCACTTTTTCTATATTTACTGTCTATATCTTATGAACTTGGGGGCATGTAAAGTTCCTAAGTTAATACATATACGGCATAATATTGACACTTTCCAAATTAATCATTCATACATCCATAATGTTAAGATTTTACTAATATTTATTCAGAACTTTGTTTGCTCCAACAATTTCTTACATTCCTCTTAAATCCACGTTTGGATTAATTGTCAAAGTATTAAAACAAAAAACTTGCTAATTAGGGTTTCCCTCCAAAACCCAAATAACCTGGACAATGTTTCCCTCCATTTTTCTCCAAAACCCAAATAACTTGCTAAGTAGGGTTTTTGCATTACATGCATATGACTAAATCACACCATAAGGTGTGTAGGTGTGGATTTGATTACACTTTTGCCTTATATCATATCATATCATATATATATATATATATATATATATATATATATATATATCATAAAAATTCAAATTACATTTTTGTACTTTGCTTTGATTGTACATAAAGAACTTTTATAATATAGTATACTAAAAAATCTATCTATTTTTTTTCAAATGGAATCCTTATTCTTGATGATGTTTTAACATATGAAAGTGATGTTTGAAAATAGTTCTTGATTGGTTTCAAGTGGTTCAATTGGTTCAATTATTTGAATACTAACTTATGTTGCAGAAAGATAATTGGAGTGAAGAAGAAGAAAGGATGCTTGTCGAAAGTCATGGCAAGATTGGAAACCGTTGGGCTGAGATAGCAAAGGTAATTCCCGGAAGAACTGAGAATGCAATCAAGAATCATTGGAATGCAACAAAAAGGAGACAAAATTCAAGGAGAAAGAACAAACGGCCTCAATCCGCAAATGGTAAACCACAATCTTCTATACTTCAAGACTATATCAAAACTTTGACTCAAAAACAATCCGCCACTACTACTACTACTACCACCACTACGACTGTGTCTAGCTCCACGTCCGCAATATCTGAGGACCCTTCTTCAAACCAATCCCATCTTGTTTTTTCAAACCTATCTCATGAAAATTCATCATCACCACTTATAGCTGAATCTTATGATGATGAACTTCTCTTCATGCAACAACTATTCAAGGTGAATAATAATGCTGAACCGGTTAACCCCTACTCCAAGAAACACTCTTCAAACTCCTATCCATTGGATTACTCTTCCCAAACTAATAGTAATCAGATTCTCTCTGATGTCAATGATTGTGGATTTGTTCATTCCAATTACCCTTTGATGAATTACCTTAATTCTGATCACTACATTCCACCAATGCTGAATGGAATTCATCATCAAAACCAAAGCAATGTGGAGTTGCAGCTTGGGAATATGAATTGTTCAGATGGAAAGAGAGAGATGGATTTGTTGGAGTTGGATTCTTCTACTCAGTATTTTTAATGCTTCTAAAATGATGAATCTATCATTTGAATATTTTTTAGTGTGTTTGGTTTTTGATTTTAGTGTTACTTTTCTTCCACGTTTGGATAAACTATGCTTCCACTACATAGCATAGTATAGTATGCATTTGACATTAATTTGGATTGTTTAGACTTGGTTTTGTTTCATTTTTTGTGTACTTTTTTCCACTTTGGATAAACTATGCTTTCACTATAGCATGGTATGTATTTGACATTAATTTGAATGGTTTAGTAGTCTTGATGCCTTTGTTTTATTTTTGTTCTAGTGATTTTATTTTAGTGTTTGTGCTGTTTGGTATTACAATTTTAGTTTGGCTAAATCAGCCACATTTACAACAATTTAGAATTATACATGTTAATTCTTTGTCAAAAAAAAAAAGAATTATACATGTTAATTCATTTGTATCTATTTTTTTTTTAAGATAGTATACAATAACTTTTATAGTGAGGTATACGTAACAATTTTTAGTATGGGGAAAGCTAGCCCTTTGAGAGGTTTTGAACTTTAAAAAAATGCAAATATGTCAATTATATATTTTACATTATTTTTTCAACTCCTAAATTTATACCACTAATCTAAAAGCAACCGCGTTTGAGAGGATATTGAAACCACTTGATATAAGAATTCACCCAGATACTTTGAACTATTAGGGTCCCTTTTCTCTAGGAATCAAATGGTGAAAGTTAAAAAAAAAAAACACAAGTTAAAAAGAATGAGCTTTAAATCAAGGTTCTAAGTTTTTTTTTTTTTGACACAATCAAGGTTCTAAGTTATAACTCCACCATTAGTTATTATTTTGCATGAAATTATACAACAAAATGTTAATTACTTGATATAGTAACTAATGATCTTATATATGTATCTATGATCTTACTGTTTTTGTTTTTGTTGTTGATTGTGTATATTTTTTTTTTTTGATTTACAATTGGCTGAAATGAACCCAGACATAAACCTCTTACCATTAGACCAAATCTACTGGTTTTTAATGTGCGTAATATTTTTTTTTAATCAATTGTGAGTATATTGTATTGTTATTTATTGTGCTTTAATTTCCCTTAATCATTTTTCCGTTACATCTTTTTTGTTGCTATTTGCTTTGCTTGTTCAACTCCTTCTGAACTTTCGAAATTTCTTGAAATCATATGAAGTACTTGTAATTACTACGCTGACTTTATAGTTTATAGTATAAATCAAAATAGATATTATTTTTTTTTTGAAAGACAAAATAGACATTATTAATTTATCAAATTTTTTTTAAATTAATTGGTTATTACGTCAACAATTCATGTTAGGGAAATTAGTGCGGACACTAGCTCGTGTTAAGTATGGCCAATTTTATTTTATTTTGTGTAGTAAATTTAATAAATATTTTCTGTCAAGAATCGAATTCGTCATTTTAGGTGAACTTATTAACCATTTAAATTCAATTACTTATTCGATTCAAACCATGACTAGTCGTGTTGGGAGAATCTAACCCCTTCGGCTAAACTCAACTCCTATTAGTGTATTGGATTCTTTTTTGTATGAGATGGATTTCAGGAATTTTATAAAATGGATTATAAATGAATTGTATTTTTGTTGAATATTTAATGAATCATAATTGCATTAATGAATTGTCATCACTCATCCGTTATAATCAAAACAAAATTTTATCTACTATCCATTTAACATCCTTAATGTCCCTGATAATTTTATTTAATAGTTTTAAAAAAAAAGGAAAATGCTACGGTACAATGGAGAAATTATTATCATGTACCGGTATATTAAACATGATGACCAATAATTATTTGACCCGTGTCATATTATTATTATTAAAATTATTAAAATATAAAATATAAATGCTGATTAATTTGGACAAAATTTATATTTTTATTGGTTAAAATTCTTATAGTACCAATATATACAATGAATTTCGACAAAAGTACCATAAAATTCTCCAAAAAAATTCTTTCTACAAATGCAAACAAGCCCATATTATTTCTTCATTTTGCAAGTTTACTCAAATATAATAGAAAAAATTATGGAGCAAGTAAAATAAATATATAATAACTTGAAACTCAAGACAAAAAAATATGTTGATATTCTTCAAAGTTTCTTCAATACTGTATGAAAGTAAAACTATATAGTTGATCCTTCCTTTGTAGGTGTATCCTATACTTATTCCACATTTTAGGGTCATGAGGTAAAATAAGAGATTAATTTGCATTGCTCAAACAAAAACCTATATAACTACCAATACCATTCATGTATTAATTTTCACATCTTCATTCATTGGTTATTACTATGACTGCTTCTGGTTTAAGACATCTTGGCTCTTGCAAATAATATACCAGCAAAGAGACCTGAAAAATAGTGTGCATTATGAGTATATTAGATAAATATAGATACACCCTTCTCAAGAAAAATAGGAAGAAAAAAAAAATGTCGAGTGGTTCGGATGAATTACCAAATAAAATGCTGAATAAATTTGATACACTTAGAGGAACTTTGAATACTAAAATGCCAGCAACAGAGATTGGAATCTTGTTTAAGGAACCTACAAGACTGTAAAGCAGACACAAATTGAGACATTGGAAGCCAGAAAAAGTAACTCAAAATAAATAAATAACTGAAACAGTTGGAATTTAGTTGAATGCAATAGCATTTAGTAAGTTTGCAATAGCCACAAATAGAGACATTGTGAATTTCTTTAGCAGTTTCTAGGACTGTCCGAAAAATACCAAAATTTAAATGGGATTGTTAAACAGAACTGAAAAGAACTGTGTTGGTCCATGCATAGTCCGTGAACTATCCATCAATCATTGATAGTGAGGATCATTAAACCGCACCGAAAAGAACGGAACTGTGAGTCTGTGATGGTTCACGGATAAGTTCAGTTCATGAACTATCCACCACAGTTCAGGTTTTTGGTTTTTAAACAGTGCTAATGTCAGTTAATAATAGCAATTTGGTAAAGTCCGGTTCACAAAGAACTAGTTCGGTTCGAAAAGGTACAGTTCAATTTTCTTTAAAGGTAGTTCAATTTGGAAATACAGCACCGATGTACCGAACCATTATACCCGTCCGGTTTGGGATAAACTATTAACTGTTCGGTTCAGTTTTACCAATCTATTGTAAGTTTGTAACGGTTTCGGTTAGGTTCTGTCATTTTTATGCAACTTTTAGCAGGGCAATCTGTCATCTGTGTATTGAACTTGAACTTCAAAAAACTACCTGTATGTTGTAGGGCTAGTTTGATGTAAGAACCACATTGAGGTAAAGCTGATGGAAAGTCCGAGCAATCCACTAGCTGTTGCAACAACCCAAAATGCCGGAAGTTTAACTACGTCGCTGGATTCAAAAACAAAATTAGTGAGAATGCACTAGGCTTTGCCGAATTTCAAAACAAAGAAACATGTTCACTCACGCATGTATTACATAATGCCACTCGCCAAATAGGAATATCATGATGATGGCAAAAGGTAAAGACAATAAATTGTTGAGCAACACCATCGACACTTCATTAAGAGAGCCAGATTTTGTTGACTTCTTCGCTTCGTCCATGACCCACCTGAGGGTAAGCTGTGACAAAAAGAAAATGTTTAATCATAGATAAAAATGGACATGGTTGATATTTGCTCCAAAAAAGGTTCCAATCTTACAATTATTAATATCATTAACAAACTGAGAAGCCACTTACAGAACACGGAAAAGAAAAACAAGGACTAAATATGCATACCGAATAACTTGCAGTAAGAACACAATTCATAATCTGCCAAGCATAACCGACTGCATCAAAGGAGAGATCTGTAATACCCCCACTGACAGCAGAGATAATCTGAAAAAGTACATTTAAGAGGAGAACAAAACTTCAAAAACATGTAAACTAATGATTCACAAACAAGGAGTAATACCAATAAATAACCATAAAACTTGAATAAATCAAATTAGTAGGTGTTAGATACTCAAACACTAAAATCTAAAATGGACATCTAATACCAATACTAACAAACATTTTCCTGACTACTCGAGAATTGTATACGTCTAAAGTTCAAACACGTGAAGTTTTCGTATGACAAGATGATGTTGGCATCCAAGATTTATAGAAATAAATCAATGTGTATAGAAGTCACTTACCATCACAAACATTGCAGTCCACACTTTGGAACTCTGATGTTTTCGGAACAAATATAATTCTCCAACTGCTGTTATGATATTAGTCACATTCTTGAGAATTGTCACCATTGCAATGTTTATGTATTTCAAACTGAAAAAAAGAAATGCACAAGAAGACATTAAGCGTAGATAGGAGAACCACACGATGTATCCATTACTAGAAGATTGGGCTGCATCACAATTCTAAAGTAGAATATTCAAGTTCAACAATGACACAGGTCTTAATAAAAAATATATAAACAGTAAAGTTTATTATATACCTATACATGCCTGAGACGAGCATGGCAATAAATATCACATTTACCGGCAACCAGACCCTAACAAGCTTCCAGTTGAGCTTTTCAACTGAAACTATGCCACATAGCGCCAATAGAACAACAACCAGAGTACTGATAAAGTTCTGCAAAGTAAATGGAAGAATAAAGATCACATAATGATTAATTTTGGTTACATAATAAGCTCCAAGAAAGAAAGTCAAACCAGAACTTTCACTTAATGCATGCTTGGTTCTCCGGTGTTAAAATTTGATTTTGAATGAAATGATTTTGTTAAATTGATTTTAGTTAAAAGTGAATCGAATGTGAAGTGGTAAATGTTTGAGTACATTGAGTTGAACAATAAATTTGAGGGTAAAAATAACATCTGTAGTCAAAAGCTACAAATTCTAGCTTCAAGTTACAATCAATTCTAGAGGCCAAATCAATCTCAACCGACATCATCAAAACATGACAAAATCAATTTTGAGTTTTGAATCTCCCTTACATGAAACAAAACACATATTTAAACCTTTGTCATCATTTAGCACTCTCACAAAACAAATATAACAATTAAGAATAAAAACTAACTTACTTGATAAAACATCAATGATATTCCTGCATTGAAATCATAACTTGATAAAACAATTTTGTTCAGCATTATCATACTGCAAGAGGAAATACAGTAAGCTGTTCCGGAGATAAGTGGTACAGAATTTTTCTTTGCAGATCCATGCAATCGATTCATTTCTTCCTCGTCAACATGAAAACTGCCATTATCACCCGCTGTAACTCTATTTCCTTTCAGATATCTGTTTGTAAAGGTTAATGTGTTTCACATAATTCAAATACCACTGTTTTAAAAAAATTGAAATAAGCAAGAGGTAAAATTTAATTGAAATCAAGGATTCTTATTAAAAAGTAAAGTTGAAAAGAAGATTTGTTTTGTACCTATCATACAAAGCTCTTCGCTCTGCATTTGTTTTGTAGTTGCTCGGCGACAACTTTCCATGCTCATGAATTCCATCGAAAGTTGTGTGCACTGATTTACCCTTTCCATCTAAGGATAAGTTTGAAGCTATAGTGCTGCTTAACAGCGGCTCTTCAGAGTCATGCTGAGTCGCAATGTCTAACTTAAAATCAGACGACATATCATAAACCTAGAATCAGGAAAAATAAGGCTAAAACAAGTCAGAAAGATAGAATAGATTCTTCTTATAAATGCTACAAGAGTAAAAGATACAAGAAAAAACTAACAATGTCACATTACAAGGGCATGAAAAATTTGAAAGTTGTATGAAACTTAATCAAATCCTAACAGGTGAGTACATGGTATCCTAAGAATTTTTCAACTTCATCTGTATGGAGAATCATTTTCCGACAAAATTTCTAAGAAGGCCATATTGAAAAAAGTACAACAATGTGAAATCATGTAATGTGTCTTGCAATTTTACATGTCCATAATGTATAAGGAAAATAGTAAATCAACAGAAATGAACGAGCATTGTTAACAAAAACGATATAACAAAAAGAGATGCTTTTCATGGTGATGCTTGTGTCGTAATGAGATCAAAAAGGGAGTAAATACTCAAATTGATTATTCAAATTGTAGCATTGTATCAATGTAGTCCCACACAATATCGATATTTTAAAGTGATTCCTAAAACTGCAAAATATTAATCAAATTGTCCATCTTTTAGTTCTATTTGTACGGACTAGAATGGTGTTAAGTTGGTAATATTAGGATTACTTTGAAACTAAATGAATGATATCTATCAGAAATGCATTTGATAACAAATTCAAATAGAGGGACAAACTTGATTAACATTTTGCAATGTTAGAGATCATTTTGAAATATTTATAATTTCGCGAGCTATGTTGATACAATTTCAGTACCAACTTGGGTACTACTACTTCCGTCCTTAAATATAAGACTCTTAGATAGTAAATTTGATTAGCGTACGTACAATGGTCAAACAAAGTCTTATATTTAGGGACAGAGGTAGGTAGTATATACTTACCTCAACAAACAAAGCACCATAAGAAGTTAAGAACTACACCTATGTTTTTTTGTCATTAGAACAAAAAACACCAAGATTACTAAAACAGAACAGCATCTCAAAAACCAACAAGAAAAGAATAAAAAAATAAAATAAAAAGCAGGATTAGTACTTACTGCTTATGCACAGAATCGAAAGCGTGATCATGCACAAAGAAGCAAACTTGAACAAACTGAAGAATACCCAAATGAAGATAAATTGAGAAAAGCTCAAAAAATGTATCTGGGTAATGAAAGAACCGCACCTACCCCAGTTGTATAGTAAAGGGTGAGTCATCATATTCATGAAAAGTTGAAGCTTTTTGAAGAATACGCAAAGGGGTTAAAAGGCGAAAATCCAGGTGAGTGAAGAGAGAATAATGGAGATGGAACGGATTCCGAGGGGAGTAGTAAAGTCAACGAGATTGAAGCAGCCATGGTTGGCGTATATATGTATGGTAACTTGAAGAACAAGTGACTGAAGTGAAATATGCCAAAGAAACAAAGGTGGATTTTCAATGAAGCGTGAAATGATTCTTTATTTTCACAAACTATATTAAGTGCTATCATTGTGTCACCGTTCAATTTATTACGGTAGAATTTTAGTTTGCTACGTAATATTAATTGAGTAATTGAAATGTGATTGAAATACAAAGTTGATAGAATGTTAGTAGTCTGGATTCTAAAATTCTTACTTTTGGTGAGAAAATTTAAACAACTATTTTAGAAATCGTCTAATACAGTTATGTAGCGGCCTAACTTGTGACTAAAAATTACACAGCGATTGCAGTACGACCAATATTGCAGCCGAAATAGTTGCAAACTGTAATTTGAAACTTTGGTCAAACTACACATTAGTTAAGACAATATAGAACAATTTCAACTAGTATTAATTTGAGATTGGATGGTTGAAAATTTTAATTGAGTCATACAATTATTGTGTGAAATTTGATTCTCATCATCCTACCCTTCTTTGTTGTCCATCGGGTTGGTGTGAACGTAAGACCTAAATCTCATCTAACACTTACATATATTAGTTGCTATCTCACCGTCTAAAATCTAAATATATGACATTTTTTACTGCATGAGAGACATGTGAATGATTTTTTTTCTTCCAATTTTTAAAATTTAACACACTCGCTGCTTAACCAACAAAGAGTAAATTTAAAAAGGCATGAGAGGCACACGAAGCTCGGGGGTGCGAAAAGAAGTTGTCAAACTCGAAAACATCAAATTGATGAATCCATTCACCTAGCCCACTAATTTACTGAGGCCCATTAATATCATTAATCCAAATCCATTTTCGTTTTCAAATTAATTATTATAAAATATAAATATGAAAAATAAATAGAAAGTTGAAAGTTTCTCCAAGAAGCTTGATTTATGTCATGCGTTCTGTTCACTACAACAAACTTCACTCTCCATTTCTTCAGTGTCATCAAGCCATCACCACCGCCAACAAGATCTGATACTGGAGGAGATTTCCGATCATCTCCGCGAGCTCATTCCCTTCGCGAGTCAGTCATCCACCTCCGCCGGTTTCCCCTCACTCACTCTCTCCTCATATTTCTTTGTCTATGAATGTTTTTGAACCTTTTCTTTCAAGATTTTGACGCTATGAGACACGGACACTTCTTGGATTAGACGTGTCTCAACACCGACATGATACCGACATTACAACTACAAAAAGAAAATATTTGTGTCAACGTGTCTGTATCTGTTTCATGTCTATATCCGTGTCGGTGTCTGTGCTTCATAGTTTCAACATTTTATTTATTCTATCAGCTTCTTTATTTCTATGTCTAATACTTATGGAGTGTTTGTATTGATGTTAGGCTTCGTTGTTTAACTATGCATTGTTTTTCAGCTGCTTCGATGCTTTCTAATATTGTTAACACAAGTATATAATTTGATCCTAAACAAAATGTGTAAACCGTAAAGTATCATAAATTAGTTATATTCATATATTTTAGGCTTTAACAATCAATCGGTCCCTGCAAGTTCACGTATTTTTTGTTTTAGTCTGTGTATGTTATTTTTTTGGTTTTAGTCCATAAAACTAAAATCCGCAGGAAAATTTGCTTGTTTCTTGAGGATTTTCTTTTGAATTTTCTTGCGGATTTTAGCTTTGGCGACTAAAATCAAAATAATGTTAACATTTAGGGATGAATTTCAAAAAAAATAACATACAGAGACTAAAATTAAAAACACGCGAACTTATAGGGACTAATTGATTATTTAAGCCTATATATTATCATCAAGATTTTAGAAAATAAACTATCACATGGATGCATGCATTAGTTTTCTTTTTTAAACTAGATTAATCATCGAGTCTTGTGTAACTCAAATGGATGACAAAATCTTCCCAAGAGTTTTAACGCTCTTGCATGTTCAAGTCTGATACTAAACCTATAAGAACTTGTGCCATCTCATTTAAAACGCTTTTGTATTGCATGAATTAGTTCAGTTAGATTGGACATTAATGAATTTATAGAGGAAAACAACATTTGCTCTTTTCCTCAAGTCACAGAAATATTTCATGCTACTTGTATTGATTGAGGAGATATACAAATTCAATGGTTCAAAATAACATTTTAATTGCTGTATAGCGAAGTATGTGAAACTCTGTCAATTTAGTTTTTAACATTTGAATTGCTGAGAATAAAATGACATATCTTTTAGACTTAAAAATTGCTTACTATATTTAAATAGTTTAGAAACTAAATTAGAGAGCAGATAGTAGTTGAAGAATCAAAGTAATTGTTGATTTTATTATGCAGCCCAATCATCAATGCACAATGATAAACCAAAATTGAAAAGAGAATTTGGTGGTACCATCATATCCATATAAGGATAATAAAATTGAAAAGAATTGTGGCCCATAAGATATCTACAAAAGACATAGAAGACATAAAAGTAGAACTCTGTCATTTTCTTTGCTGACTTAATCATAAACAAAAACAAAAGAGAATATGCAGTGTCATGTATGTGTTTGTAATACCATTTTGAGTGCAAATTGGATGGATTACATTTCTACTATATCTCTTTATGTGTATGTTTGGATTAGTATTTCATCTTCTCAAATCTAAATGTGTGTTTTAGTCTCTGAAATTAATCTCATGGCTTGATTTTTTTTGGTGAAAGCAGGAGAAAAACACAGCTCTAAAGCCAACACTGCATCTTCTGTTCTTTACAACTCAACTAGGAGAAAAAGGTATGACACTTTCTTAAAAGTTACCAACTTTTGTTGTGTTTTTACCTTGAATCTTTTGTAGGGGATTGAGGTTGTAAACTTGTACAAAATAGTGTAGTAAAATAATAATGCCAAGTTGGTCTTGTTTCTTTGAATCATATTTTTTGACAAAGGTCTTGTTTCAATTGGCAGTTTTTGTTAGTGGATTGAATCATGAAGCTATCAATCTTTGGAAAAAAAGATTCATCGAACATAACATGTGATATATGCTTTGATCTGAAAACAGATTCTGAGATATTCATACTAAGGTCCAAGGTCTTCAAAAAAAGAAAATGCAAGCACATGTTTTGCATTGACTGCATATGCAAGTATGTATCTGTTCAAATAAATGATAATGCTTATAAGGTGACATGTCCGAGTCCAAATTGTCATGTGCAATTTAAGCCAAAACATTTGCAACATGTTTTGCCTAAAGAACTTGTTAACACATGGAAGTATTTAATTTCTGAGTTTTCTGTTGCATCCAAGCCAAAGACTTACTGTCCTTTTCAGAATTGTTCTGTTTTGTTGAAAGATAGTGACATGAGAGAAGAATTTGTGAACAAGTGTCCTTCATGTCATAGAGACTTTTGTGCAAAGTGCAAAGTTCCATGGCATGCAGGAATGAATTGTCAGAAATTCCAACGATTGAAGAAGAATGACCAAAATGATTTGGATAACAAATTCATGGAATTGGCCAAAAGAAAAAAGTGGCAAAGATGTCCAAATTGCTTTGTGTATGTCAAGAGAAGTGAGGGGTGTAGTTACATGAAATGCAGGTTTATTATTATATATCCTATTCTCTATTGTAAAATCCTTAATCATTGTCAAATTTAATTTGTTTAAATTATAACAACTATAATTTCTCATTTTAGGTGTGGATGCAAATTCTGCTACAAATGTGGGAAGAAGCGATCATTAACACATGCACATAAATGCAGTAGTAGTTAGTAGTTTTTTATTCCACTGTTTCAGATGTTTCAGCTCGGCCGTATGGTTTCTGCTCGGCCGTAGGTTTCTGCAGTTTTTAGCATATTGTTGCTTATTATTATTATACACACTTCCTGCTTATTGGTTTCTATTCTTGGCAATTTGTATAAAGTTTATCAAATATTAGAATTATGTAAATAAATATACTGCTATTGGAGAATTAAGTTTTAAACCAATACTCTAATTAGAGAAGTTTCAATGAATTAGTTGCCATTGGTGCTTTTGTTCTGTGAGATTTTTTATGAGTAAAGGACATGATTTTTGTTCATGTATATGTCATTGATGTGATCTTACTAGCTACTAAAACTTTGTTCAAGTTGGGTGAAGTTTCATGGATCAAATGTTGAATTTATTATATGATATGTGCCTATGTGACATATTGTAAATTTTGGGGGTAATGGCATTGAAGTGTTTAGTCATGTTAATAATCTTGTGCATATATGTATGTGCTTGTATGGCAAGGGGCTGAAATCCTTTTTTTTTAACAAGCCACATAATTTTGCAGCATATGGGCTGGGTATAAGAGCTTGTCCTAAGGCCTAGTTGATGGTATGCTTTGTACAATCAAATTGGTGAATGAATCAATTTTCAGTCTTGTCAATTGAGCTACCAAAATCTAGGACCTTTGTTTTAGTCTTGTTGGTGCTTATGTAACTATTTGTAGGATGGCTTATTTAACCTTTGCTAGATTTACACACACATTATTCATTATTGTATTCACTTTAGAAAATGTCATTTGGGGAAGAGATCATTTATAATGAAAAGGATGAATTGGAATTTTTGAAAGATGGAACTATGCAGTACTAGACACGGCACGAAATAGATTTTCTAAAGAACCAAGTCAAATCTAAGTCGTGTTTTCATCAATGTAAACTTGCACTATAAACAAAATTTAGCTTGATTTGTGTTAGTTGAGATCATCAAACCAAAATGTTTTTCCTATAATATTCTCTCTAGTGTCGAATATAAATAACAATTCATTATTTAGGTTTATAGTATAATTGTTGTATATGATCTATAATATAAATTAAATATATCGTTTATTCAGAATCTAAAAAATAAGTTGATGCTTATATATAAATTCGAATGAAGTATAAAAAACATTGAGTGTCGCTTTTTCTTTACATATACTCAGGAATCATTCTAAAGAAAGAAAGATAGTATAAAAATGTAATAACTTTGTAATTGTAATTGTAATTGTATCATACAATATGTGGAATGTATTTTTATACCAGCTAGAACCAGTATGGTTTCTTCCTCTTTCCACAATAAACGCTCAAGTAAAACCTGAAAAAGATCAATCTAAAAAAAACATCTTACCAAATAATTACAAAGAAGAGCCTCTCATAAATGGGAAATCATAATCACATGGTTAACTATAAGCTCAATCAAAGAACATTATATAAGGTAACCTTAATCACACACAATCAAGGATTCACCTAAAATTCAACAAACACACACAAACTATACAATATGGTGTGTCATTTTAGTGCACAAAAGGTAACCTTAACCACACACAATCAAGTGATTCACCTTAAAATCAAGCACACACACAATATCATATATGGTATGGTGTGTCAATTTAATGCACTTTTTTTTGTGTGCACATTGATCCAATTCCAATAACATGCTTTATGTCAAAAAGGGATTCCATAATTCCATAACTACAAGTACTTCACTAAATTAAAATTACAACTCATCATCACATGGTCATAATCATCATCATAATTCATCACACATTATACACAATAACAAAGCAAGGAAGCACAGCCCTTGGATTAAAAACAACCAACTCCTCATCTGCACGCGCCATCACTGAATCAAAACCCCCATCGGTTTTATCCATTTCATCATCCAATTCAGTTCCGACCCGACCCGCAATAACACGGCAAACTAGCATGGCCCGTTTCACATTCATGAACCGAAATTCACGCTCAATGTCATCAGGAATTGACGAATGTGCCCTCCAGCTAGTTGACAGCGTGGAAATTCCATCTAATTTTGGAGAAAAACCTGATTTAATAATTCCGCAAATATTACAAAATTGTTGAGAACAAATTGAAGAATCCCCGTTATGTCCCAACTCGCAAAGAAATGTTGAACAGTGAAAACGCATTAGTTCATTTCCGTCGGCGATGCAGCGTTCGTCGCGACGGCGCGTGTTACGCGCCGCCTTAGATTTAACCGTTTCGCGATATTCTTCGAATTTCGAGAGGATTTTCTGGCTGTTGTGGATCTTCAATATTCGGTGAATGTTTGGGAAGTTGTTTGTTTCGGGCCAACCCGATTTGAATATGATTTGGACTATGTTGTGACCCGGGTCGGATCCGGTGAGTTCCGACACGGCGTGGTTTGTAGATTGGTGATTCTCGAGGAGGTTTGGTTTCTGAAAAATCTCGCCGCACGCGGTGCACGGGAAGATGTCATTGCGGAGCGGGAAGAAGAGGTTGTTGTCGGCGGAGATATCTGATTCGGGTTGTTTCTTACGGGGTGGATCCGGGAAATTCGGGTCGGGTTGAGCCAATAAGATGAGAGAGTGTTGAGAGGATTTGGCGGAGGTTGAAGTGGTGGTGGAAGTTGATTGAGGCGACGACTGGGTTGTGGTGGTGGTGGTTTTGCAGGAGTTGGTGGAGAAAAGGTGTTTGATGAAATGCCAAGAAGAAGAAAGAGTTTTATGGGTTTTGAATTTGGGATGAGAAAGTGAAGATTTTTCGTTTAAAGGTGTGATTTTTCGTTTCTTTAATGGTAATAAACGACGGTTATCTTGTTTTCCGGTAGTGGGGGTGAAGAAGAAGCAACCAAGATGAAGAATGAGGATGAAAAAATAGCAAAACTTGTTAAAGAAAGTAGAAATAGAAGCCATAAGTTTAGTCTCAAAAGAGAATCAATGTTCTTCTTAGATAATTTCTTAGTGTAGTGGCTATGGAAATGGGGTGAGTGTGGTTGTTCTTTTCATTTGTGAGAAGAATGATAAAGGCAATGATGATGGTGAAGAAAGTAAACAGAAAAGAAGGAAAAAGAAGATTGATAGATAGGTAAGGTAATGTAATGAGGATTTTTGGGGGCATTAGAAGAGGAATAAAGCTAAAGAATATAAAGAGTAGTTGGAACGCAACTTCATTGCGTTAACTTAGCAATTTGCATTGATTTCATTTTTTCTTCTAGTATCAATGTATTTGTATAATGTAGCTGTATATAGTGTAATGAATCTAGAAAGTGATTATTAAAATAAGTTATAAGTGTGGAGGGGTTTTGGGAGGGAGTGAGGGAGAAAGGTAATACGGTAACTAATAAGGACACTGTTTGTGTTTTGGTTGATGATGGATGGATCTTCTTTAACCGCAAGTAACGGTATTTTATATTTTCATTGCTTTACTATGCTAATTTTCTCCTTAAATTTAGGATTGAAAGTGATTATTCCCTTGCTATGTAGTAGTATTGAGTTGAGTAAATATGAAGCAAGCAAGCTCAAATTTACCTCTGTCATTTGGTGGAACCAACGTAACATGGATTTAAGAAATTATTGAATGAATGGAACAAGAAATCAGCTAGCTGCTCGCTCAACTACAGTTCATCTCATTTGTAATAATTAGATAATGTATGTGCAAGAATTACCAGCTGTAAAATGAGTGTGAATGGTAAAATTAGAGATGTGGAGTATATGGAACTTTGATTACTCAAGTTGAATATGTTCTAGATTGGACCTAGCAAAGCGTTAGGTTCATTTCACACCTGTGTCGAGCAGGTCCAATATCAATGCACCTAGTAGAATCCTTGATTCTGTAATAGTTGATATTGGAATGATGGATATTTATCGGCCATCATGGCCTAGCAGCCCCTGTGCTGGGATTATATATACGTCATCCCATGCAAATAGTTAGGTATCTAACTCTTTACTTTGAAAATCTTCACTTCATATAGTTTACTGACTTGAGTGTCAGAGTGTCTTGCAAGTATACACCCCCTCCTCTTCAACAACTAACACGGCGAAACAAATTTGTGGCCAATTCTTCTGAGATCAAAATATAACTATAACAAACAGTTAATCAAATAAATAATTAATTAAGTAAATTTTAATTTTAAGATTAATTGTTTATAGTATTTTACAGAAAGTATGCTTTATATAATTAAAGAACAACTGTGATTATACATGAGCAGACGTGTAAAATAAGGATGTCAGGATCGACATGTTAAGAATACAACAAATCATACTTGCCACCATGTGTAGATGATTAGAAGTTCCATACAGGATATTGATCCATGCAATGCAGAAATTTCTTTAGGTAAAATAAAAAACAATTTTATGCCTGATCATTAATAATTTCCAACATAGACAAGGACATAGTATCTCACGTGGAGAGTTCCTCATTAAGCGCTTGATCATTTTGGATAACTAATTCCATTCACAAATTAAAAATTTATTTGATCTTAGCTTCAATGAAATTAACAATATTACATTTCTCAAGGAGAATCCAAAGTGCACACTCGTACGTACTTGTCTAGCCCTTTATAATTTTTATTTGAAAGATTCGAGCAGTACACACATGACTTTGTCTCTAGATCCGGTTTTGTCATGAGATTGAGAGTAATGTGTGTTTACCTTAACGTATGTCCTTTAAAGTTGTTTTGGGATTAATAATCAATGAAAAAAGCTTAGTTATAAATCTTGTTTACATCGTTACTCCTACATTGTATTTGTACTATTATGCACTCACTCGCATGTATGTTTTAGATTAATTAATTTGTACTATATACATTGTTTTTACAACACAGACAAATGTTCTTCTCCTTCAAGGACGTTGGGCACGTGCAAGGATATAGTATAGTAACATTTTGTATTTTACTAGTAGGAGAGAACTAATTAATGTTTTTGTGCCAATTATATTTAGAATATTATGGAGAAGATGTGGGATTATAATTTTAATTGAAAGACACAACCATATTCATATATATAATTAAGTTACCTAGAATTTTAAGCAATTTGATAGAAAAATGTTATAATGACATTTGATATGTTGGAGTGTGGGTTCATCATATCTCATAATTTCTTGATTCTCAGTATTGCATATGTGTGGGAACTGTTGCTAAATAGTGAAAGCCTGAAACCTTAACCGCATTTGGAAAAACTTCTCTTTATGAACGCTAGCGGTACAAACTGTTGGCAAAAACTACAACAAAATTTTTCACGATGAAAATGACAAAGTGAACATGAAGACTTTATGAATTTGTTTCTTCACATGCAGCTCTTAGAGAAATACTTGCGATCACACAAGACTTTTTATTTATTTTCACAAACAAACTCAAATATTAATATTAGGGTTAAATTATTTTAATCCAAATTCTTATTTTGACATTCTTACTTAATAGTACTCCCTCTGTCCCATTTTAAGTGTCACAGTTGACCAAATCACACACTTTAAGAAAAGTGTGTAAAAGAAAGAGAGAATGTGATTTTTACTAAAATACCCTCTCTTTTTATTGATAGTAGACATTGAAATACTAAAAAGTAGATTTTTGAGTGTACTTTTTCTCTCACCTAATGATTGTTTTAAATGATAAAATAAGAAAAATCAATGTTATAAATAGCATGTGACACTTATTTTGGGACAAACAATTTTGGCAAGTGTGACACTTATTTTGGGACGGAGGGAGTAGCTCTTAAACTATATCACAAATCTCAATTTATATGTCAACATTAATGTGATGCAAAACTAATTTTTTTCTTTTTTTTTACAGAAGATGCAAAACTGTTAGAAGTAGTCATTTTACATGTCACATTCCTATAACTACTTCATCGACATATATCTTACAAAAGCTTGTAATAATTGTAAAATGTATGTTTCTTTGACGATTTTCCTTACTACACAAACAAACACACCCCATTGTCCCATTGTGTATTTGTGATCATGAATTAAGTGGGCTCCAATTAGACAAGGATTTCCATGCGGACCACATGATATCATTTAGTTTTTGTAGCTTTGTGTTTGGTGTGGGTCCAAATGATCTTTGATCTATTTGCTAAGTTAATCTAGAAATGTCTCCTCATTATTGAAAGCATGCCAACAAATGTGCAATATTTGGGTTTGCATTATTTTGGTTTGGCATGGCAATTGTATTCTTTTTTTTGGGTAGGGTAACATTGTATACTATAGTGTAGTAAAGGTTTTTGAGTGCCTTATATTTGACTTTCATTTTGAGGGATTGAGAGGGGAAATATTTACATGTTATGAAATTTGAGATTACAGTTTGGTAAGTACTAATGAACTAAATTCAAGAGTTAGTTTGCAATTTTTTTAAATATATGGGAGAAATGAATATCAAATTCTTAGCTTTTAGAGGTTATTTGATGTTTCTTAAATTTGGCTTTGGACAAAATCTTTATAAATATCTATCTTTCTAAAAATTTAACAAATTAAAATCTGTACCATTTCATCTAAGCACTAATAATACCACCATTTCATCTAGCTTCTCTATGTTATTTGGCCAAGTTTAATTGTCAATTATTATTATTAACATAAGCTACCATGCATAATCATGTTTGGATCATGTCTATCCTTACGGTGGAATGAATGCAACTAAAAATCTGTTAGACCATTATGCACATCTGACTTTGACCACTGGTTGACTGATGAAGAGGACTCAAAAATGATCTTAACAATAAAAGCAACTCCACTATCTATAGACAGTTAAAAAGAGTTTTGATTATTGGTTCTTCTCTCTAATGTGACCCAAAAGTTATTTAGATTAGGAGGAAGCCACCAATAGTGCGGTTATACAAATAATGCAGCCACTTTTATTTTCCCACATATACTTACTCTAGAATTCGTCTATTTTTTCAATGTGTATGAATGAGTTTTTAATGATTTATCATTTCGTCATTTCAAATGAGTTTATAAAAATAATATTTGTTGATTTAAGACTTTTTTTGTTGACAAAATTGTGGAGTAGCTAGCACTTAAATGCTTAGATTTTTTTGAAGAATTAGTCTATATTATTAATATATGATATATGATCAAGTAAATAAAATTTCATTCATATATATGAATATAATAACTTAGAACCTTATTATATGCCATAAAAAAATAATCTTATAATGTCTTGCCAATATAATGTCATAAGAAATGGAACTAATAAAATACTTAATCACACCGACACAAATTAAGAAACAATAAGCTGGGTTCCAAAAAAGTTTTTGCCACACTTGTACAGCATAATATCCAAACATTTAGTTTAATTATGTGTGTGAAAATATACACATAGGAATGATGGAATATAAAAAAATATCATGATTACTAAATTTGGGAATAAATAATGTTTAACCAACATTTGTGTCCCCATGTTGAGTGACTATCCACTATAGATATAAAGCAGTTAAGCACGTTAGTTCAAATCTGTTAATCAATAGGAGTATTGAACATGAAACAACTTTAAATTTTTGAGTTAATTATTCCATCATTTGATGTATTTCTAATCTAGTGAGATATTAGTCACTATGTTCGACGATGAATATTACAGTTTCGACAAAAAAAAATCAATAGGAGCATGTTATTAGGCAACTTTAGAATGTTGCTTCAATCTTGTTGGTTACAACTTAATTAGCTATATACAAATCTCCACTAAGGTCTCTTAGAATATTCAACTAAATTATATAGTTGCTAATGGTGGATGTCCCGCATGAAATTAAAAATGTACACCATAATTACACTATGCTTTTCATTTCAATTTTTTATTATTTCATAATTCACTTTACAATTATTTTGGGTACATAAATCACTTTACTATTATTATTTGGATATAAATCATTATTCATCTTACGAATTGGGCATTATTTTTCTGATAGATTTTCTCTAATCGACAATTTTACTTGAAGTGCATCAAACACTAAATATAAATAATTTTTAAATTAAAATTTGAATATTATTTCATCATATTATAGATGTTTAATTCATTCTGTTAGGTTCAGTTGTTGAATTGAACATGATCTATTTTCAGTTTTTCACTCTATTGTGACATATGACTCCAATGGGCCATGCCAGTTATATTTTATTTCAAAAGTAGAGTCCTTTAATTATATTCCTACCTAGTACTACTCTTTTCTAAAAGAGAATGCGCGGTAAAACAAAGTTGGATATAGAAGTAAATTTCACAATTGACCCACAGCAGTTTTAGAAGAACTCTCATCTTCTTGCCAGTGATGATTGTGAGTCATTATTTGGCAATTTCTGACAGAAGAACATGGTGAGAAATTGTACGAAATTGAGTAAGTTAAATACGAAATTTGGGGTATACATATTTTGTGATGGATATTGGATATGATGGAACTTGTCACGTAAAATCACAATACTTTTGTTCCCACATAAATAATAGACACGTAAATATAACACATTTCTCGATCAATTACAATTTGAATTGTCGTTCATCACACATTGTTTGTAGTACTAAGTAAGGGACTAGTCCTTTTATCCCTGACCCAAATATCTCATTGTTCATATTTCTCTCATTTTGTTGATTGTGATTTGTGATAATTGCTATATGTATACGGCGGATTTTAGGGTGGGAGACGCAAACATATCTCTCACCGTGAGATACCTCTTTTAAACCATAGGATGTGTTGAAAAAATAATCAATGGTTGTTATGAACAACCTGGAACTTATTTCTACAGTACCACTATCTAGTACATTTTTTTAATTGATCCATTTAATTAAATAGTAGTTATAAAGTGTACACTAGCGTTTTTTATTTTATTTAAACATTAAAAAAAAGAATATTTTTAAAATAACTACTGTATTATTTTAAAATAAGACAATAATTATGATATTATATTATAGTTAAAAATGACTCATATGATAACTTAAGTGGTAAGAGCTAGTGACATATCGTTTTAGCGATCAGTTTTTGAAAAGAGCAATTAATGTTTTCAATATACCAAATAAATAAATAAATAAATAGAAAAAAAAATAAAGTAGTGTTCATTTATCTTATTTATATGTTTTTTTTTCCAATATACCAAATAAATAAATAAATAGAAAAAAATAAAGTAGTGGTTATTTTTCTTATTTATTTGTAACAATTTGGTATTTTAACTTTTTTTTTACAACGGTCATTTACCAAATTTATTTGTAACACATTTGTTCTTTATCTTTTATTTTTCCATATAAGTCTTTTGTCTTTTATAATGTGCAAACAAAAAGTCATTTTCTCATATTTTTTTAAATAAAAAAATAAACTTTTAATATTGACAAACCCCAAACCCTAAACACTACATATTTTTTAAATATTGACAAACTTACAATTTAAATTGTTTAGAAAATGTCCCGAGAGTAGTCGTTAGCATTTTCCATATATTCATCATCTTCATATTCATATTCCTTAATTAAAAAAATATGAACTTAAATATATTTTTAAATTTAACAACTTATTAAATAAATGTAATGTTGAAACGTATAAGCAATTTCAACCGTAAATTATTTTTAGTCCAATCAGATGAGATTGGATGGTGTAATTGTGAAAATTTGATTTCTTTAATCACAGTCATTACAATCAGTTGAGGCTTCACATTCATTTGTATAAACTATTGAATTGTCGAAAGTTGAACTCGTAATTAATTTTTAGTCTAGTTAAGTGAGATTGAACAGGATAGTCGAGAAAATTTGAATTCTTTAATCATAGTCAATGACTCAATACAATTAGTTGAGACTTGATGATTATTTTATAGAAACTAGATTTCTAAAGTCACAATTTGTAACATCAATTTAGATTGAATCGTTAAAATGCCAAAATTAAAATTTCTAATTCATTGATAGTTCAATTAAGTGAGATCGAATGATGCAATTGAGAAAATTGAGAATCATTAGTAATAATCAGTCTAATTAGTTGAGACTTGACGTTCACTTCATCATAGGAATTACATTTCTTAAGTCACGATTGGTTAAACCACCTGTAGTTGAACCATTAATTTGTCAAAATTCCAATTTATAAATTATTATTAGTCTAGTTAGGTGAGATTGAACGATCTGATTGATAAAATTTGATTTATTTAGTCATAATAAGTCCATTTAGTTAAGGCATGAGGATCATTTTATAGAAATTAAGGGTTGTTAAGTCAAAGTTTATCAAACTAGGTTTGTTTAAGTTGTTAAATTGTCAAAATTTTAATTCATGTATAGTTAGCTGTTAAATTACCGATTGTGACCGAGAAGTTTTAATTTCCAAATATTAATAATATAAAATTATATCATTTTTTTGTTAGAGGTAGCCTAACGACTTGAAATTCAAGCTTTTAAAAGTGAGTAAGTGGGTATACTGGGTTCGAACAACGGTCTCTGTACAAATGTACAATGTCTTTTTCCAATTGAGCTAAGCTCACGAGAACATTTTATATCATTTATATCATTAATGTGTTTTCTCTTCATATTTAATTTAAAAATTAAATAAAAATATTAGATTATTAGTTTATTAAAATATGTGCTCATCTTTATTGTCATTGTTCATCTATTCAACCCATATCTTGTACATCTTCATAAAACTAAACTCAAAAACTACAATTTTCATTTAAAATTAATTAAAAATATGTGCTCATCTTCTAACAAAAAAAATGTGCTCATCTTTAATTAAAATTGTTGCTCCTATTTTCCATGTCACTGTAATTGTAATTAATTTTAATTATTTATTTTATTTATATATTATAATTTTTTTCGGTCAGTTTTATATATTATAATTTAAAAATTAATTAAAATATTACTTCCACTTTCAGCTTCATCATTATCAATTTCATTATTCATGAACACCAACCTCACAACTTCATCACCATTCACCATCATCAATCAAACACGTGAAACCCAATTCTGTAAAAGAAACAACAACTCTAAATTTGATAAATTGAAGCAGATCTTGAGATTGAAAAGGAATTATAAAAAATAAAAGTTGAATATAATGCTAGGTTGAAGATGAATGAGATTAAACTTTCAAATGAGGGAGCAAGATGCAGAAAACTCTATCGAGTATCAATTGTTGAAGCACTAACAATTAAAATTCAAGGAGATATATTAACATAAGAGTAAGGACCAAAGTCCTCAATTTTTAACAAAACAACAAACAACAACACCATGTTTGTGTAGTACCTTCAAATGTTGAATTTGGTGTTTTATTTATTTATTTTAGATTTGAGTGTTTTTAGATTTGGGATTGACAATGTGGTAATGAATCTGAGTTGATGTTGATGACAATGGAGGAAGTTTTTCTAATTGATTTTTTAATATAATATTACATTATCATTAAAAAAATATATGTTACCCAATCAAGAGTACAGTCACCCAATCATTAAATTAAAAAAATATAAAAAGGCAACCGGAGAAACCTTTGATACTAGGTAAAATACACTCTCTCACCGTGAGAGATATGTTTGCGTCTCCCACCCTAGAATCCGCCTATGTATACTAACTATTTCCGAGATTTGTAATAATTGATGACATTGTTTTGTTGTTCTACACAAAACTAAGATGGTCATAAACACGACCCTTGCAAGGTGAGCGATAGCACAAGGCATCAAAATATCGACAAAATATTCACAAGTTGTGCAAATAATATGAAGACATGCATTTATTTGTCGACAGAGTAAGTTCCACCTCGTCACAAACATGGAAAAATCTTCCACACTCTATCTTTGAAGTATTGTTGTTCATTTTTTATCAATTAATCTATGGCAGAGGGCATAACAACTAACAAGTGAAAATACTAATGGAAATAGAATAAGAAATCTATTTTTTCGCCTTTTCGCCAATAAATTAAAGGTATCGTGAAAAATAGCAGGGGTAAACCAAGTTGAGATCGATGTATCAAATCCAAACTATAATACGCTAAATTTTTATCTCTAGCGAAACAAATTCTAATGTTCAGTGAGACATTGCAAGACAATGGTAAAAAATCATCCAAAACAAAGTTCAATTTTTTCCAGCTCAACTAAACTGCCCTGGCTCGCTTAGTAAGACAACTCACTTTGTCATCGCTTAGCGAGACTATTGATTTGAAAAACATAAGACATTTATGTTTGGTCTCACTTAGCCACGGTGACATCTGGTTTGTCTCGCTTTGCCGTCGCTTAGCTACCAACTTAGACTTGAAATATTCACTCTTCATTCTAATATCCATTAAATCCAAAATTACCTACAAAAGGTGTTGAAATTAGGTAGAAATAGCATAAATGGATAATTTGTTAATAAAAACTATTATTTGCATTTAGTTAGGTTTTTCTATATGAAATTGCTTGTAAAACAAGTCAAAAAATGCTATAAAATGTGTAAGTAAAATCATTGGTTTTTAGAATTTAACCCATTTGGGTTGGTTTGGTGATTTTGGCTTGGGACTTGAAAGTGTACTGCTCCTCGAGATCTCAGGTTCAATTCTCTCAAGTGCTAATTTAAGTGGGTTAGTTTAATTTTTAAAAAAAAAATTGGTATTTAGAACTTATCACACAGCTGTTCATAATGCAAATGTGTATTTGGTTCATATATATAGATCAAATACTCTCTCCGACCTTAATTATAAGCAACGTTACGTTCCACTTTTTAGATTCATTAAATAACTAATGTATCTGATATATAATTAAGGCTGAATACATTATTTATGCAATGAACTAAAAAGTGAAAAATTGTTTATAATTAAGGCGAAAGTAGACACAAATTATTCGATGAATTTGAAAATTTTACTTTTACTTTATAACTAAATCGGAGAAAATATTATTAACCAAAGCACATATCCAACCAAATTAATACATCAAACCAAACATTTCCCAAGAAAGGACACTAACAAAAATATATATTGAGACATTTCATTTAAGAGGTGGCATAGTGCATGCATATGTAACTTTTTTTTTTTTGACGAATTTTCAATATATTGAGTAATTTATAATGCATATGTAACTTAAATTTGAAATTTTGTGTTCTATTGAAATATTTTCTTCGGTCTTTGTTATAAATTTTATTTTTATTTTTTAAGTTCATTCAAAAAGTAATTAATCTAACCTATATTGTGAACAAGATTCATCGTTTTTTCAATGAATCAAAAAAATAAAAATTAAATAATATTTTAATCTCAGACCCGTTGTCAAACATACGTTACTGAACCTGCAAAGAGAAAAGAGAGACAATTTTTATAAATATTAAGATGATATAATAAAAATATATAAATTAACTTAAGCAAAATTCTTCATTCAACATCATATAGATTTTCTCAATCTTAAAAAAATTGAGCTTTTTAAGAAAAAAGTGGTTTCTTCTTCACTCTCTTTGACTAGTGGAGGGGTCTTTGGTAAATTTTTGTCTTTCACACATTTTCTTGTGACTTTGAATTGGTTTGTTGCTTATGGATTACAACTGATTTTTTTTTTTTGTAAATCTTTTACCTTGTAGGTTGTTGCTGAATCTATCATTATGGGTATGTATTCGACATCATCTGTGCAATTTTTCACCCATGTTTTATTTGTAGTTGCACAATTTTGTGTTCCTCTTATTTTGTTTGTGTATGAGGTGATGAACATGCGTAATTTAACTTGTATTTTTTTTTAATAGTAAAGTAAGATCTCTACAAACTTCATCCCCTCACCATAACTATTAATTAGATCTTAATTTCATTTTTTCTAAGTAAATTGTATTTAATACACTTTTTATTTTGTTATCCCTATCAACTCTTCATACTTGAATGTGTCAAAAAAAAAAAAAACTCTTCATACTTGAAATGAGTGATAGGAGAAGAAACATATGTGGACGCACTTAAGAAATTTTAATAGTTGAAATGAAGATTAAACGATTCGTGTCTTCATTTCAACAGATCTAATTAAAAATATAACTTAGAGTGAGTCGTCTTATCTTCATCAAATGATCGAGATATACAATTGCTTATTTTTGTGACGATATTAAATTTAATTTTTTCCTTGCTTGATCTGACCTAATTACTGTTACTCTTTTCAAGTCTCAACTTTCTAGGCATGACATCATAACCCGAACACATAGGTACATGCCCAGAACTCTCTCCAGCATTGACGGGGAAATCTTGCTTCAATCGGATCAGGATTTGAGTTTGGGTTTTTTCCAATAATCAAATTTGGGGTGCGGCTGAGATGAGTGTCGCGTGTTGATAGTTGATACCCTCGCCGTTAATAAAAATAATTTTATTTTTTTATATATGTAAATTGTATTTAGTACACTTTTTTTTGTTATCCCTATCAACTCTTCATACTTGAAATGTCTGATAGGAGAAGAAATATATGCGGACGCACTTAAGAAATTTTAATAGTTGAAATGAAGATTAAACGATTTGTGTTTTCATTTCATTAGATCTAATTAAAAATATGACTTAGAATGAGTCGTCTTATCTTCATCAAATGATCAAGATATACAATTGCTTATTTTTGTGACGACATTAAAATTAATGTTTTTTTCTTGCTTGATCTAACCTAATTGCTGCTACTCTTTTCAAATCTCAACTTTCTAGACATGACATCATATCCACACACATAGGTACATGCCCATAACTCTCTTCGGCATTGACGAGGAAATTCTGCTTCAATCGGATTAGGGTTTGAGTTTAGGTTTTTCCAATACTCAAATTTGGGGTGCGGCTGGGATGGATGTCGCGTGTTGATAGCTGATGCCCTCTCCGTTAATAAAAATAATTTTATTTTTTTATATGCGCTCACTTACTTATTTTACATTATATTGAAGGCTTAAATAATCAATTAGTCTATATAAGTTCGCGTATTTTTTATTTTAGTCCATGTATCTTATTTTTTTTGGAATTCATCTCTTAATGTTAAAATCATTTTGGTTTTAGTCCCTAAAGCTAAAATCTGCAGGAAAATTCGAAGAAAAATTTGCAAAAAACTTACAAATTTTCCTTCGGATTTTAACTTTAAGGACTAAAATAAAAATGATTTTAACATTCAGAGGTGAATTCCAAAAAAAAAAATACTAGAACTAAAACATAAAACACGCGAACTGAGACCAATTAATTATTTAAGCCTATATATAATATAAATATTATTTCCTCTCAATAAAAAATATAATTTTATTATTGTTTAATAATTATAATTAATATAATTTTTAATTTTATTATATATATTGAGAGTATATTTTTGGAGTATAATTTTTTTTATTAGTTGTTGTTTATTAAAAAAGATGAGAGAGAAAATTAAATACATTTTTTTATTGGTTTAGAACATATCTACGTACTTAATGTTTGTTTTTTGTCTTTCATTTACAGGAGGAAGCAATATTGTTTGTTCTAAGGTTTCCAAAACAGAAAAGAGGTTCATGTATTGGCCTCCATGTAACAAATCATTGGTTTCAGAGTTTGTAATTGCTAAAAAGCTCAACATTCAAGTAAGTCATGTTATTTTTTTCAAGAATAACAAGCTGATAATTTCTCTGTGCCTTTTTTTATAACTATTTTATTAGTGCATATCTATATCTATGACGGATAGACAATGTTTGGATCAAGCGTATTTTGGTGTCGGACACAATACCAATATGTTTAGTAGTTTAAGAATTTGACTGTGAAGTAAGTAAAATTTAGGTAAAAAATTGTTCAACCCAGAAATTGACACGGGTTCTTTCAAAATCCGTCTTCTGAGAAAATTCATTAACTATTTGAGCTCAATATCTTAATTAAGATGTACTGTATTATTATTATCTTAGTAACATATTATTCTTGTTATAAACATTGATTAATATATGTATGATGCTTTGTATTGGCAGTCAAGTCGTCCTAGATATAAAGATAGTCTACTAAGATTTGTGAAAGATTGTGGACCAATAGCTCAAAAGGTTGCAGCCAAGAAACTAGAAGGCTTAAACTTTCAACAACTTTCAAATGGAAACACTAGAAGGCTTAACATTTCAAATGGTGTCATCAATAAGGACAAAAATGATAGCTATCAAGCCTTTGCAGCTGCTCTTATGCACATATCAGTTTATGATGCAGAATTTGCAAATGGAACCATAGGCAATAATAGTATCTTAAATAGAAATGTGGTTTCCAAGATTGACAATGTTGTCAACATGATTAGACAACAAAATATGCCAATTTCTGGAAGTTCCAGTCCTGGTGTGCCCATCATTGTTCATCCAACATGTGTGATCTCTAGGCCTCATGAAAATCCATTTCAATCCTCATGAAGGTGTTTTTTTGATGTAGTTTTAATGAACATGTGTTACTTTTAACATTTGAAATTCTATTAGTTTGTGTCCTTTGAGAGACAAAATTAAGACTTTTAAGTTTGAAATTATTCATGTTAGTTTGTGTCCTTATAGAGAACAATTTTAAGATATTTTGAGTTTGAAACAATTCATGTTTGCTTGACCAAATTCTTTGATAAAATTCCATACTTGTGTCATTGTGCCCATCTTATCTTATTTGATTTATTATATCTATATTCAATATATTTGATTTTGTATTATAAAGTATTGTCTAATAGTCGCCGTGAGTTTAATTTAGTTGGTAGGACATTATATAAAATATGTAGGGATTAAAGTTCGAACCTTTATTCGTTTACTTATTCATTTTTATGGGTGAATTCTAGCCACTAGACCATCTGACAAAAAAATTGTCTTTTTTTGGGTACATTGGAAGATAACAAAAAAAATTGTCTAATAAAATAAGCAAATGGAATTATGTTAGTTTATTTGATTTTGAATATGTTGTATGAATGAATTTATTTAATTTGAAATTGTTTGAAAAATTGAGAGTATACAATAGTTTATACGGAAGAAAAAAAAATTAGTTTAAAAAATTAATAGTAAATAATACATGAAAAAATGATAACCGATAATACATATGATGGATGTATTTTTGAAAAAAATAAATATTTTAAACTGATCAACCAAATTGAACCGAACTAAACCGATTAATTTAATATAATTTAATTTTTTTAAAAATGCAAAATCAAACCAAATCGAACCCATAAAACATTAGTAATTGTTTTAGAGATATTTTTAACTAAAAACTGATCTAAATCATCCAATTACACCTAGATATTGTCATGGTTGAATTAAGCATTGACAAATGGATGAATTTGATATCGTAAATAATGGATTTTGAAGGAGAGACATTTGTATGCAATCTCCTCCACGTGTCAAAACAAGAGCCTCAATAGAGATAAATATCTTCCACAAATAAAATCTCCAAACCGTTACTTACAGTAACTGACTGCAATCAACCAAGCAAGCAAGCAAGCTGAGGAAGAAGAATACACGATGAGTAGCAGAGCTCTACTCTTCTCATTCTCTCCACCTTCACCTTCTTCCTCATCACTATCACGCACCAGAACCTTCTCCATCCATTCGCCTTCTCCGTTTCCATTCCACTTACTATCCCGCCGGAGACGAGTAGGAAAGGTCTGGGCGGATGTCAAGTCCGAGAAGCAGCAAATTCCAGAATCTTCCAGTAAGTATCACGATGATCTCTCCCTTCATAACAAAGTATCACGTGGTGGTTTGGATGGTGATGATAATGATTTGGAAGAAGAAATAGAAGCTTCTTCTTCACCGTGGTGGGAAGTTTTTCCTAAGAGATGGGTCATTGTTATTCTTTGCTTCTCCGCTTTCCTTCTTTGTAACATGGATAGAGTGAGTATCCCTTCCTATTTATTCAACTTAGCTATTCTATCAATTTATTAATTAATTAATTAATTAATTAATTTTAAAACAAATGGTTGGTTGAAAATTGGAATGGAGTTGTAAATTGTAATTATCCTATGAATGAAGCACTTACATACACATACATAGAGACAATTAAAGTGATCCAACATGATTATATACCTAATTGTCGCTTGAGCGACACCAGACATGCCTTCAATTTGAAGTGTCGGCTCAGTAGCATGTACATTAGACCAACTCACTAAGTTCTAATACGCTCTCAAACCAATCAAACTAAATGTGAGTATCCATGCTCTATGACTTTAATTAGAAGATGTGAGTATACAAGCATGGTTTATTAGTTAGTGTCATGCTTACTAGTGCGCCTCATGCACTAGTTAAGAATACAAAAAAAAGAAGTAAATTTAGCATTGAAAACAACACTTTTTATATTTTATAAACATTTGATTACACAAATTTCAATGCAGTTTTACTATATTAGAATTCCTTAACTAGTACATAGGGTGCACTGGTTAACATTTTCCTATTAGTTATTACTTGTATTGTACTTAACAAGTAACAACTAAAGTGAAATGCAATTGATTAAAGCACAGTTTGGATTGGTTTTTAACTTACAGAAGTTTCTAATTTGAGATAAGTATTAACTTAATTGAAACTTTTATAATTTTCAAGCTGTTTAAGTAAGACAGTTTTTGAATAAGTTGAGGTAGAGAACGAGGTTTTACATAGCAATTGTTTGGCGAATCACTGTTCTTGATATTGCAGAAAATTAGGTCAAATTGCAGTTGAAAGATGTCAGAAACCTTGATGTTGTGGCAATAATTGCGGTCGAAAAACTGTTTTTGAAAAACTTGGTGGACAAGTTAATTTGGAATTATGGAAAACTTGTTATTTAGAAGCTTAGGTTAGCTTTAGTTCTTAGAAACTTCTATATATTTTACATTTGCAGGTAAATATGAGTATTGCTATACTTCCTATGTCAGCAGAGTACAACTGGAACCCAACTACTGTAGGTTTAGTACAATCTTCTTTCTTTTGGGGATACCTTCTCACTCAGGTAAATGCAGTTTCATTTTGATTAGTAGCTTTTTGTCTCTTCCCATAAGTTTGAACTTCAGGCCATGTCTCTGATGCATTGGTAGATACTTGTTGCAGATTGCCGGTGGAATATGGGCCGACACAGTGGGAGGAAAGCAGGTTTTAGCATTTGGCGTCATTTGGTGGTCCGTTGCCACAATCCTCACTCCTGTAGCTGCCAAACTTGGGTTGCCTTTTCTACTAGTTGCCCGTGCATTCATGGGCATTGGTGAGGTGCGTTCTGTTAAAATGTTATTTGTTGCACTTGCACCTGATATTGTCACTGATATTAGTAATGATTTGATTCATATAGTTGGTGATGTTACAATGTGATGATAGTTTTTTTCCATGTGAAGCTCACTTCTTTTTTATCTTACTAGGGGGTTGCTATGCCGGCCATGAATAATATTCTTTCAAAATGGGTTCCTGTGGCAGAGAGAAGTAGATCATTAGCTCTGGTATACAGTGGCATGTACCTTGGATCAGTCACTGGACTCGCCTTTTCACCTTTCCTAATTCATCAGTATGGATGGCCATCAGTGTTTTACTCCTTTGGTTCTCTAGGGACAGTTTGGTTTTGTATATGGCTTAGTAAGGTTAGAATTCACATATGTAAAGTTATTACTTTTGCATAGATGCTTCCTTACTCGATAGAAATACTTTTGGTTTTGAAGTTTATCTCTTTATTATGAATTTTCTAACTATTAAGCCCCAACATATTGTTTTTGTTTCAGAAAAGTTCGCCCTATCTTAGTAGAACTTTTATTGTCTTACATGCTAAATTTCTATGTTGTTTTGGGAGCTGTAGGCACATAGTTCACCACTTGATGATCCTGAAATGCGGCCAGAAGAAAAGAAGTTGATTGCGACAAATGGTTTGTCCAAGGAACCTGTGAAGGAAATACCCTGGAGATTAATTTTGTCAAAACCACCAGTCTGGGCCCTGATTGTGTCCCACTTTTGCCACAACTGGGGAACTTTCATTCTTCTTACATGGATGCCGACATATTATAACCAAGTAAGTCTTTTTTTCTGTATGTTTGCTAAGTATGCAATATGAACAAAGTTATAGATTCATTCTCATATTATTTCTTTTTACGTCTTTACATTTTTGTGTATGAATTTATTTCTATGATAAAGTTAACTTTACATATGCATAAGAAAAGGTACTTTTTGAAATACAACCTAAAACTATTGCATTTGCATCATCTAATTACTGGTTTGTTAATGGATAGGGAAGAGGGTAAGTTGGCGATATAGCTGACAATTAAGTAGAAAATCATTAAAATGATATAAATAAGAAAAGGAGGAAAAAATAAATAATAAGAGATGAGTTTATAGTTCATTTCTCATCATTCATCAGTAGTCCATGATCTCAAAAGCCATTTTATCATCATTTGTTCTGCATGATTAGTATTGGGTGATGTGGTAAATTGAAGGCCTTTTTTTTTTTTTTTTTTTTATATATCTACGGTTTTTCCTTTTATAATTCTAATTATTAGATTCTTTATTTTGGGATTGCTGATATTAGTGTATGTTGAGTAACATAAATGTGATGCTATTTCTTTGTTCTTTTATTTGCTTGCTGATGCTTTTGATTTTTACTGTCTTTATCTTCTTCCCTTTTCTTTCATGAAACTCTTATAAATACGACATAGAATTGATATTATTACCTCTGTGTTCTTTCGCCTAAAACCTTAGTCTTCCTTTTAGTTCTGTTATCTTCTCGTCCATTCATAGAATTCTACTGTTGAAACTATGTTACCTGATATATTCATCAAGCTTCAATTCTCAGCACTGTCAAAATTGAAGCTAGTAGAGTTCAGCTTTTGACGCATGTGTTAACCAACATCTTGAAATACAAAATGTTTTTATTTGCAATCTTATTGGATACTTCGTAAGCAAATGACATTGTTAAAGTTAACCAAAGGTATTTTCAAATATAATCATAGGTGTTGAAGTTCAATCTTACAGAATCTGGTCTATTTTGTGTTTTACCGTGGCTTACAATGGCAATTTCTGCAAATTTTGGAGGTTGGATTGCAGACACTCTTGTGACTCGAGGTGTATCCGTTACAACTGTCCGCAAGGTATCTCCCTTCAACTCTTTTTTCTTTTTAGTTTTTCTTGTAGCTTACACTTGTCAAAATAGTTATTTAGATAAACTCTTGATAAAACCCTTGAATATGACGGGCTGGGAAACTCTTTCCTATTTCTTATCTAGCACTAGTGATTTTAATGGAAATGAAAAAATTGTTTTCCAAATATTCATTAATACTGTTATTGAAACTAGCTTCAAAAAGTTTTCTACATAATGTGGCGACAGATCTCTTTGCCCTATCAGTTCTTAATTATCTAGCAGTCTAGTGCTTTTATTTCATGTTTGATGAACTCAATTCCATTGCTACCAGCCACCAGGTTATTACTTCACACTATAGTTCTACATTTTCTTTGCAGATAATGCAAACGGTTGGGTTTCTAGGCCCTGCTTTCTTCTTGACTCAGTTAAGCCACATTAATTCTCCTGTGATGGCTGTTTTGTGTATGACTTGCAGTCAGGTTTGCTTCTTGTTCTGTATTTGATGTATTTCCAATTCTGATAAACAATTCTTCATATAATTGTAACATCAAATGTCTCCTCCAGTCCTCCTTAAGTATTTCTGGAGAAAGAGCTACGGCTAATATATTTTCCTAAAATGTGTTGTCAATTGCAAATAGCAGAAAGTAGTGGTTCATTTAAACTCTGTCCCCAATAGTGCTACAACTTATATTTGACAGCATTTTATTTTAAATAGCATATCGTGGAGCAATAGTAATTTGTTCAAACTCCGCTACTCTATCGCTATAGCACCCTTATAGCCTCTAATTTCTATTTAACATTGGTCCCAAGTAAGAATGGCACTTGTATAACTTTTATCTTAGTTTTTAGTTCATACATACCACGTGCTTCATAATCTTCAACTTCGACAGAAATATTAAATTTTCTTTACAACAGTGTCATGAAACTTCTTTTACGACAGCATAACTATACATTTCTTTCTCGCTATAATATCATTTAAAATTACTTTGCGTTGGTTAATCCATTCATTCCATTGACCTTACTCGTTCCTCACTTGTTTAAAATTCTTTCTGAATAGGGAACTGATGCATTCTCTCAGTCCGGATTATATTCAAACCATCAAGATATAGCTCCTCGATATTCTGTAAGCGGATTCATTTTTACCTGGAACTTTCGGTAGCATGAAATTTTATAATGCAGAATACGAATTGAAAAACAAGCAAGTTGTTTACTATGCTAAATTGTTGTCCTTAGGGAAAGAAAGAAGATTTCTATATTCATTTCCTATTTTTCTTCTTAGGGAATATTGCTCGGTCTATCCAATACCGCTGGAGTACTGGCTGGTGTCCTTGGAACAGCGGCAACAGGTTACATTCTGCAGCATGGTAAGTATTTGTTACTCATAATTTATTCTTAATCAATGTCAATGGTCCATTATCCTGGAAGCTTAAAATATATAGTGAAGACATGAATAATTTTTATTATATCTCTTAATAGTGAAGAACGAATAGTCGAATATAGATTTCTATTGTACACACAATCTGAAAAGTATCAATTTGGTATTGGTATTTTGGCAAAACAACATAATTCATTTCGCCTAATACTTTAATGAAGTCTTATCTTTGGAGCAACGATATGACACTATACATTCTCTTTGCTTGTTATCAGGCTCATGGGATGATGTTTTCAAGGTTTCAGTTGGGCTGTATTTGGTCGGAACCGTGGTGTGGAACCTTTTTTCGACCGGTGAAAAGATCATAGACTAACCATACTGTTACTGATAATTGATCCTTGTCACGCAACACATATAGATACATCTTGAGTACTTTTCTCACAGAAGGAAGACTACAAGAAGAGAAAGGGGTTCAATTACGAAGCAACTCTTTTTATCGGAATTCGTCTGATAAAATGGTAAATTTTGTGGATAGCGTGTTTCGCAGAGCAGAGGGATATGACAAGTGTCTTTGTTGGCCTTGAAAGATGGATTAGCTTTATTTAATCCTTAATGTATCTCTATTTATTTTTTTCCCATATTTGGTGGGAAGTTCATAGTGATTTCTTTATTTAACATCATATACGTGTAAATATAATTTCCAAACCAACACATCAATTTTGTGACAATGAATCAAGAAATGTAGTATTATTCATATAGAGTTTCTTTTGTCTTTCCATTTTCTTATCTACCTGTTTTACTTGCAGCCTTTGGTCAATTAAGTTGGTATTGCAGTCAGACTAAATGTTGGATTTCTTTACATGATAGTGATACAAAATTCATAAACTTAGTTGAGTATAGTGTATCATAAACTTATTAATTATTTGATAGGCTCCTTCCAAATTCCAATATGCACAAGTGAAGTATGGATTGTATAGTAGTACAATATAATAAGCTGTGGGAATTACTATAAAATTTGTATTTTAAAAATATAGTTTAAAAGACTATATATACACTGATAACAAAACTTTGATTACAAAGTTTTTTAAGCATAAATTTTAATCTCCTAAAAATATATGTATACATGTTGTAATGGTTTAAGTGCTTGAGAAACAATGACATACTTAGCTTGAATTTCTTCTTGCAGTGACCAATCATATTTATGCAAATAAACAGTGGTTTTAGTTAAAAACAATTCATGCATGTGAATAAGTAATCTTTGTGAGATTTAAGATTTAGTTTATGAGCTCTACTAGTATTGATCAACCACCTTCACCTAATTAGCATAGGATTAGCATTGGTAAATTTGGGTCATATAATATGAAATAGAAACTAAAAAAATGATTTTATAACATTTGTGTGATGAATGTATTATTGATGAACAGCAACATGAATATGAAAGCCCCTATGAACTATAGGAACTTGTATATGGAACATAAACAACAAATTACACTTAGTTGAGCAAACTGTAAACTCAAATTTCACCCACCCATGACCCAACCAACTTGAAACAAACACACGCTCCCAAAAACAACACTATATAAATATTAATAATAATTTAATAACAAGGAAACATAAACAAATTGCATATGTATAGTGATGAAATGAAATGACCACACTCCTTTGTATAGCATATGACCGAGTGTATATTTGTTATCACGATGGAATGTCAGAATCATGGTGATTGGTGAGCTACCATGATTAGTTGTAGCTTCTGCAAAATCACTTCCGACACGTCCATATGATTCCAAACATAGACCGAATCAATGAGACACAGCAGAGTTGGATTTCAGCTGACGTGGATACAAGAAAACACGTAACCCATACTTCATGAAAAGTGTGAGAGACATTTTCTGCTGAACTTTATGACCGGGAACAGGCAATAACCGGTAACGAATCAAAACAGCAGCAGCAACAGATTTCATTTGAAGGTAAGCCAAATCCTTTCCCAAACAAGTTCTCGGTCCAGCATTAAAAGCCACAAATTTATACCCATCTTTTGGCGGTTCGAACCGGTCTCCTTGAACCGATAACCACCTTTCCGGTTTAAATTCCATGCAATCTTCACCCCAAACACTCTTCATCCTCCCAACTGAATATATCGAATACGTAACCGTCGAACCCGCCGGAACCACCGTCCCGTCCGGCAACACGTCATCCTCAACCGCATATTTAAAATCCTCCGGCACAGACGGATACAATCTCAGCGTCTCAGCCAACGCCGCTTTCAGATAAACAAGCTTCTCCGCTTCCTCAAAATCCACCGCCTCCTCCGTCCACCGATTACAATCTCCGCCGCGAGACTCCGCTAAAACCTCAGTCAACTCCGCCACAATCTTCTCCTCGATTCTCGGATGATTCATAACAAGCCAGAAAAACCAACTCAATGCCACTGATGAAGTGTCTCTCCCGGCGAGAACAAAATTCAAGGCAATGTGTCTTAATTTTCCGGCGTCAAACGGTTTTCCATCACCGTCGCGCTTTTTTAAAAAGCGCGATAAAAGATCATCGGAGGGAGATTTCTCACGAGCAGAAACGGCGTCGCTCATGTAAGTTTCAACGATTTTTAAGCTCTGTTTGAGTTTCTTCTCGGCGCCGAGGTCTAGAAGCTTCTGGAACCTCCATAAGAACCCGGGGTAAAGTAGTCTTTGCAATGTAGCTTCGGTGGCGTTATCAAAAGAAAGAGAAAACGGGTTATCGGGTAGATCCGGAGAAAGAGTCTCCGGATCTTTACCGAAAGTAAGTCCACAAATGTTATCGAAAGTTAACCGTAAAAGAAGATCTTGTAAATCAACGGCTATTTTTTCTTTAGCGGCTTTATCTAAAATGCACCATAACCGGTTTTTTATGGTTCGGTTCACCCAACGAGCCATGGCTTGACGTAGGGTTCGAGTTGTGAATTCGAGTGCAGCGGTTTTACGTTGAACCAGCCACGTGTCACCATCGCTGTTGAAGATTCCGTGTCCTAAAAGATCGTGGAAAGCGGTTTGCCATGTAGGTCCTTTTGGGTAATTATCGAACCGGGTTCGGAGGATGTGTTCGATGTTTTTTGGGTTGCTTGTGACTGTGTAGAAGCCTTGCTTGCGAGCTAAGAAAGGGAAAGGGATGATGCATGTTTGGTAAGTTGATGAACCACCGGTTTGGGTGAGGTTTGAGGTCATCCAGTCGTGAACCCGGTTTCGGTTCATGAAAAGAACCGGGAGGCTGCCGAAAAATGGAAAAACTTTTGGGCCGGTTAAGTTTCTTGCGAGTAAGTGGAACCAGAATAAGTATGCAATGAGTGTAGCTGCAAGGGTGGAGAAAAGTGGAAATGCGTTTGTATCCATTTCCATGATCATGTTAACAAAAGATATCATAGTAATGAAATGTGTGTATGGTACTATAATTCTATAAATGTTGTAGTATAGGTTTATGTGAGTGTGTTTTGTTTGAGGAAGTTTAAGAAATATAATTGGGTTTTGGTTTGGTTTGAAGTTTAAGGAGAGATAATTGGTGTTTATATATGTAGAGATTGGATGGGATGGGGTTTAGGAGAGGTTGTTGGGAATTTTTGGGTCATTGTAGTCTTGTAGAGTCTCTGTTTGGTTGATAGAAGCAGTGCTACGTGTGATACTAAACAAAGTAGTGACATCCATGCATGCACTTATTATTACTATTCCTCTTTTGGAAAATGTATCATGGAAATTAAAAGATGCACTATGTTGTTGTGAGTATGAAGTAATATATCCATGGTTAGTCAACAAAAAAAGTAATATATCCATGGAAAATAAAATAAAACATGGTCGTCCATATACCCATTTTACACTTTGACATAAACAAAAAAGGGAGAATGTGATATGATATGATATGTTGGCGATGTAATATGAAGAGAGAAAGATGGAGAGAAAAAGAAATCTTAAATATGTGTTGAGAAATTAAGTGTGTTTAAATATCTCTAAGTTCTCCATGATATGGAAAACAACTTATAATATCGAAACACATAAAAATTAATGGTGTTTAAGAAATCACATAAACTATTAATTTTGATGTGTCTCGATAACATATCAAATGATTTTAGATTTGTCTGAAATTTTACACAAATGATCTATATGATATAAACTTTTAATCCAACGGTGTATTTTATAAAAATTTATATCGGTTAAATTTTTTTTTAGTGATTGGAGATAAATACCCCCAAATCTTGAAGGGGTAGACAAGAAAAAACCTATAATATAATGTAAACAGTTTAAACATATGCACTTATTAATGAAATTGTCAGATTGGGTCCAAGTCCTTTTGTTTAAACAAAAAATTTAGGCATGGTTTGGTTGGTTTCCGATGATTCACTAAGATAAATGTTAATAGAAATATTTATATATTATATCCACCAACAAAGTTTTTACGCTGACAGTGAAAGTTGAATTCACGTTTTTGCGCTGCGAGAATGAGTCAACTTATTACCAACTCTTTGTTAATGTTTATAATTAATTGCTTGAATTTGTTATGGTATATTGGTAGCACTAGGAAAAATAAAAAAGTGTTACTGTTTTGAAGTATAAAAATAAAGGGGAAAAAAGTTCAAAGTTACCCTTCCTTTTTTTGTAGAAATACTACAATGACTCTTGTTACCCTTCATTGTTCATCTTAGGTACTATTCCTAATTTATATTCCTAACCAAACCATAAAACAAATATATCATATGTGTGTGTAAGCAAGTACACATAGCCCCTAACTACTTTAGTATCTTTGATGACCAAGTAATTAAACTTGCCAAACTCATCTGTTTTACTCTAATTCTTGAGAAGCACAATACAATGTAAAGTGCAAGACAAATGGTAGTTAGAGATGGTATACCCTAAAGAGAAAATGGGTTTGTTAAAAAAATTGGAAATGACTTGAAATCAATATGCAGTGTTTCGTGTGAGAAACACATGTATAAACCGAAAGACTTTAATTATTAGCATATAATTAACTTTATGGAATGGAAATATGGAAAAATTAACTTTATGGAGTGGAAATATGGAAAAGTATGAAGAAAAGAACCGATGATTAAAACATTAAACATGCATATGAGAAAAGTCTCATATGATCCCTTTTCCCTCATAGATTACTTACACCAACCAATGCCATTGTCTATTTATTTTTCCCTTTTTTCTTTCTCTTTTGAAAACTTGCACATTATTTTTAGTCCAACAGTTTGTGTGAACAAATGTTATATGACGAATTTGAGAAATTGTTAGCCCAAAATTGACCTTATTAGAATTAACTTGTTCATTTAACATGTAGGGGGAGAAGATTTTTAGTTATGGGGAGAAAAATTATGCGGAGCATGCATGATGTAATTTTTTCTTTCAGTCTATAATATAATTTTTTTATCTAATGTAATTTTATTTTTGGTAAAAAAAAAAATCAATAAATATTTTCATTGAAATCATAGTGCTCTGTATTTTCCCGTTATCTTATTTTTTAAACTATTTTCATTGAAATTATAGTGCATTGTATTTTTCTATTATTTCATTTTTTTTCTTCTATAATAGACATGTTTGTTGTCAAAGTAGCGAATTTTTTTAAAAATATTTAGATGTTTTCATTTTGGGGGAATGAAGGATGCAGATGTGGGTGTTGGGTGAAAAAAAATACTTGATTCGTAACACAAGTAATGAACATTGATTCACTAATGTGTCTAGAACTCTAGATAATGAGGGGTACTATGTCATTTTTAGGGGCGCGCGAGAAATTACGAGAGGTGCAAAAAGTAGTTTGCTTCAACTAAAAAAAATGCAAACCAAATTAAGCTTGGCCCAAACTCTATTTTCGCATTAGAGAAAAATAAGAGAATTTCTTTTGCTACTGTCTTATTCTCTCGCACATAGTCTTGAAAATATATCCTACTCGAGCCCTAGAGTTTGAACTATATTTTACATGTTTAAGTTCAAGAACTAGAGCACCCGCAATACATATATGAAAATTTTAAGATTTTAAAGATTCAATTTCTATAATACTTGAAAATTTTCATAACTATATACACATTCAAATTCTAAAACTTGAACAAAGAAAAGAACAATTACATAAAAATTTGAACAAGAAAAAACCCAAAAGGAGGTAGAAGAAGCAATGGTTCTAGTTTAACCACATGTCAAATTCACAACCTCATCAACTAAGGATATGAACCTTCCAACTTGCCATGATTTTCTCTCTACATGCAAAAAAATTTATATGCACCAAAACAAACTAAAAAACAATCAAGATAATGCACTTGTGGAGGACTCGTGCTATAAACACAATCCAACGGCTCACATTCACTTGTTACATCTAGCCACAAAAGACATACATTATATTATCATCATCAAATTCTCCAAATTCTGTCCACACCCCATTTTCTTCAAAGTAACATTGTTTAGTTCCAAAAAATTCTCAAAGGTTTCAAAAATGGCTTCATTGATCATGTCATTTACTCCAACAACTACTAGAGTGTTTGCAGCAACTGCAACAAAGGGTACTACAAGTGCAAGTAGCAAAGAAGAGAAAGGTTTTCTTGATTGGATTCTTGGTGGAATGCAGAAGGAAGATCAACTTCTAGAGACTGATCCTATTCTCAAGAAGGTGGAAGAGAAGAGTGGAGGTACAACTTCTAGCACTGGTCGCAAGAACACTGTGGTTGTGCCACAAAAGAAAAAGGGTGGTGGCTTTGGAGGCTTGTTTGCTAAGAACAACTAAAGCAATAATTTGAATGCCTTTAATTTTTTTTACCTATTTCAAATGCATGCATTGTTGTATTTTTCACTTAGTTTTCAACATCTTGATCTTATGAACATATATATTTTGTTGTTAATTATGGTTGATGTTGGATATTGTATTTACTATTTACAAATAAAGTTTATATTCATTTTGGAATTTGGATCAGTTACCAACTAGGTATGATCTGTTTCATAATTTGAAAGCTAGAAACCGGATTCGGATTCAACCGGATCCGGATTTCTCCCGTTGGATTTAAATGGAGATAGTCCGGTGTAAATCTAAACCGAACAGACTTTCCTCAATTGACTTTGACTTAGAGCGGTAATCACAATGAACGGATGAGATCTCTCTGCAGAGAAAATGTCACTGCAGAGGATCTCAATCCGTTTCAACCTAGAAAGTTATTATCAATTCTTGAGACTTGAAAGTTTTGACTCCAAGTACTTCTTCTTAATAGATCATTGCGATTTTGACAAAAATTACTTTTACGAGTTACAACAAAATTAAAGTGCAATGGTCATTTTGTTAAACTCACTGTGAATCCAAACATATTAAACTCAAATAATCTCGGCACTAGCACTAAAAATCATACAAACTTGATGCTTGTCGAGAATCGATTATATATAGCTCTCTTAAATAGCACACATTTATTACACACATTGAACAATAACCTTCTAGTGTCACAGCATAATTATTCAGCAAACCTTATCACATTCAAGAGGATACACACTTATATATTGTAGCAAGCACACAACATGAATGGTTCAGATTCTAAGAATCAAAACTTTCTGAAAGAAAATCGCGTAAATTCTTCTCGAGGTGTAATTGTTAAAGAATTTGATCTAGGAAAGGAAGATTGAATGTGGAAGAATTCAATGCAATCTTCAACAGCAGCTGTCCTAAAATAATCAACAGAAACACCTATGGTCTTTGATCTTCCCAAGGAAGAAGGCGAAACTCGGTTCGAAGATCTTCTCATAGACGAAAAACACATAGCTTTTGTCACTCTTTCTGCAACACCCTTCAGAAACTCAATAGGGGAAAATTCAGGCATCCAAGGAATCCTTATTATGCTGCATTTTGCATGCAAGTTTCTAGCTGCTTTCTTCCTAGTGTTTTTTTTCCATGGCATGCTTGTTTTCTCATAGAAATAGTTTGTGTCATTCATTGTGTTTCTCTTTTCTTTTCTCATAGTGATAGTGTTATATACAATGGATGGAGTGAAAGCATAAGAGAATCTTTTTGTCATGTTATGTGGTAAAAGGTAAAAGGAATTGTAGCAGGTAAGACCCAACAAAACAGTTGTTAGAAAGTTTGGAAATGAGGAATGTTTTGATTTAGTTAGAGAAGTTGGTAAATTTTCTTTTACTATGCAGTGAAACATTTTTCATGGTTTAGATATTGTATGAACTTTTTTAAGGAAACCAATATGTGTGTGTTTTTGTTTGAGATCAAAGAGGTGTGTAGAAGGTACAAAGTCTAGTGCCAAAAAGGTAGGTTAAGGATGGTGAGAAAAGATGAATGTGTAATGGTTGAAAAGAAAACATAAATGAGCAGAGAAACTTTCATGATACTTTACTTGGGCAAAAAGATAACCATTTTGGGGGATTTTGGTTTTCTAAACTTTCCAGCTGCCCCTTCATTTGGAGAAAATCAAAAGAGTAAGACCCTTCAATTTTATAAATGATGTGGCAGAAAATTAAAGATTGGATGGTTGAAATGGTTGGGAAGATTATATTAGTTTTCTGTGTTTGAAGTGTAGATCTCTTTATTAGTACTTCTTCAGTGTATCTCACCTCACCAATTGAGTTGTCTGCTTAAGAAATTTATCTTTTCATAAACCGATAACATAGATACTTTTAAGCAAAACTATCGTCATTGGATCATGGTCCACCGTAGACCATTACTTAAAAATGTTCGAGGCTCCAACAACAATAGACGTTGTCTCTTAAAAATAGAGATTAACGGTCCTCTTCATTTTTACGATTGAGATAATGACTTAATTGATATCAGATCGATTAAAACAATAGAAAACAAATGTAGCTCATATTGAGCCAGCATCAATTGGATCACCATCTTAGTCGTAAAGACGAGGAGAATCGTGAGTTTTTACTTCTGAAGAGTATCATCGATCGTCATTAGAATTTCAAATGATTTTTAAATACCGGTCTACCGTTGGCCGCTTATACAGTCACACAGTTGCTTCATCAGTGAAAACATCTTTCATAACAGACATGATAATGTGAGGATTAGTATATTTTATGCTGTATTATAAGACCTTTTTAAGTCCATTCTATATATTAACAATAGGAAACTAATAATTCAGATCATGTAGTATATTCTTCCAGTTCAGCTACTTTCCAACCGTGAACAATTGGCGTGAACAACATGCTGTAGCTGCTTCCGCAACAGGCATGAACAGCATGATGTAACCTCTTCCGCAACTTAGTATATAACGCATATTTCCTGCAGAAATATAACAAGAAAAAAATAATGCACGCTCCCTACGCAGGCATCACCCTGATCAGGTTCGAAGGGACTATCTCAGCCTGAACTGCTAGCATGCTATGCAGATACAGGCACCCCTGGTGCATCTCGGGTGTTAATAACAGCCGAAAAGATAAAGAAAATACCAAACATAATAGTACTGAAGCAATTTATTTCAGAGATTGGATAACACAACAAAAGAAGAATAAAGATAGAGTTCTTAAATGTTGTTCACAAACTAAAGTTTGTATTATCTTATTGCTTGAAAATACTTCACTGTCCTCCCAGTTATGTAGATAGCACCCAGCTCTCTCATATCATTTGCTCCATTTATATAGCCCTGCAAAAACATATTGAATAAGATCATTTCATCTTTATATACTTGATTCACAACTTATATTTTTAATCTATATTAAGTGAAGATGCAAAGCTTATAAAAAACATTATATAATATACGAAGACTTACCCTTCCTTGGAACTTAAGTAAGATTCTGGCAAGTAAATCTCTCCTCCAGCTTCACCGTGTTGTTCTCCACTGATAGTTTTCTTTGCAGCTAAAAATTCCGCACTCATAGCATTCATCCCTTCCTTTAAGGCTTCCTCAACATCCCCATACCCGTGTTTCTCAGCATATTTTCTCACATCCTCGGTTATCTTCATAGAACAGAATTTAGGGCCGCACATCGAGCAGAAATGGGCCACCTTTGCACCTTCTGCTGGCAATGTTTCATCGTGGAAGGACATGGCAGTCATTGGATCCAATGACAAAGCAAACTGATCCATCCATCGAAACTCAAATCTTGCCTTGCTTAAGGCATCATCCCAGGCTTGAGCATGAGGATGTTGTTTGGCTAAATCAGCAGCATGAGCAGCTATCTTGTAAGCTATAACTCCAGCCTTCACATCATCTCGGTTTGGAAGTCCGAGATGCTCTTTCGGAGTGACATAACAGAGAAGAGCCGTACCAAGTGCACCGATATTTGCAGCACCAATAGCAGAAGTGATGTGATCGTAACCAGGGGCAATATCAGTTGTTAAAGGACCAAGAGTGTAGAAAGGCGCTTCATTACACCATTCTAGCTGTTTTTGCATGTTTTCAGGAATCTTGTGCATTGGAACATGTCCAGGTCCTTCATTCATCACCTGTAAACCAGCTCAAAGTAAACAAAAAACACTCGTGGTATCCAGAAATATATTATCGATGGTAAACACATTAGCTGATGATAGTCTAATACGAAAAAAATCAATAAATTTTGTTACTTTTTGCTATAACACTCTTAACTATTTATTATTGCAGTCCTTCCATTTCTCTCTGCAGAAATAGTTAAGCGTATTATTGACAAAAAACAATAGTTAATGTTGCATTGGACCTTGAAAACTACAAGTTAATAGTAAGAAACTATTTTACAAAAGCAACAATTAAAAAGTAACAATGGACGGAGTAATATGTATCACCTGTACATCCTTTTCCCATGCTCTACGAGTGAGTTCACCTTGTGTCAAAAGTTCAGCAAATTGAGCTGTGTCATTTGCATCATAAATGGATCCAGGTCTCAAACCATCACCAATAGATAGTGCCACATCATACTGATTACATATTTCGAGTATGTCATCCCAGTGCTCATAAGCAAAATTCTCTTTGTGATAAGCTAAGCACCACTTTGCATGAATCGATCCTCCTCTAGAAACTATTCCCGTCATTCGCTTCGCAGTTAAAGGAATATACCTAAGAAGTACTCCTGCATGGATGGTGAAGTAATCTACACCTTGTTCAGCTTGTTCAATCAATGTCTCCCTGAAAACCTCCCATGTAAGATCTTCCGCAATTCCGTTAACTTTTTCAAGTGCTTGATAGATAGGTACAGTCCCAACTGGTACGGCAGAGTTGCGTAAGATCCACTCTCGAGTTTCATGAATGTGGCGACCGGTTGAGAGATCCATAACTGTATCAGCTCCCCACATAGTTGCCCATTGAACCTTGTAAACTTCCTCTTCTATAGAGCTTACAACTGCAGAGTTTCCAATGTTTGCATTTACTTTCACCAAAAAGTTTCTTCCGACTATCGTTGGCTCTAACTCCAAGTGCTTCTTGTTGGAAGGGATGATGGCTCGCCCTCGAGCAACTTCTGACCTCACAAACTCTGGGTCAAGCTTCTCACGAGTGGCGCAATAAAGCATCTCCTCGGTAATGATTCCCTGCTTAGCATAGTACATCTGAGTGAATCTTGGAGGACTTGTTTTTTCTCTCCTATCAATCCACTCTTGGCGCAATTTTGGTAGTCCTAATTATCAAATCCATGAAATGAAACCAATTAGATTAATGCAATTTTCTGAAGACTCAGTGTTAGTATACATAAGAAACCAAACTAAGATTCATAAATTATATTACTCCACACTAACTTCAAGGAAAACAAGTCTGGATAAATAAAAACAGAAAAAATGAAAATGCTTCAAACTTGATTTTACAGTGGTTAATAGAAATTAAGAGCCTCGATTAACTGAGAACAAGTGGACAATGGTAGCAAATTCGAGAAACTCAAGAGACAATATAAAACCTGTCCTTATTAGTCTAACGTTCGTCAAAAAAAATGTACCAGACCTAAGATATAAAGAAATGGCACGGCGGAAAGGAAAAAATAAATTGATTTCATACCTATCCTTGGACTTATATTTTGGGGACCACTGGTGTCATAGTTATCAAAGTGCGGTTCATCACCAGACAAATGAACTCGTCGAAATGGAACTTTGAGCACATGACCACTTTCTTCATGAATGACTTCCCTGTAGACACGATGATATATTTAATTACAGCATACACATAGAAAGTTTGCTAACAAAATGAACGGAAAGCCGAATGATTTGTAATCAAAATCCATTAATATCGAAAAGTATGTATTTACAGAAAACAAGGTATACCTGGATTCTTTTGTGCTCTTTGGAAAGCACTGCTCGAAGGAAGGAAGCGGAAGAAAATCAGGAGAAGCAGGGTCAATCGTGTGCTTCAATTGTTTGGTTTTGTCTGCATTAGTTGTTGGAGGATCGAATGTCAAGGTAGCTCTAGGTGCCAAAGCCATGGAAGATGGAACTAGTTCCTTCTTCCAAGCATTTGAAGAACGCCCAACAACGTCAAACCGAGGCAAGAATGTAGAATTCGGGAACTTTGATTGCGAAGCATGGTTGCCATTCTTGCAAACAACTGATGTCACATTAGCATGCACCGACGCCATCTCGATGCAGAACTGCAAAATTTCAAGTTGTTAAAAACAAATTTTCAGTTGTTTCGCAACAGGCATGTATGTCAAATGTCTAAATATATCTTATCTAACTACACTTATATGAATAGATTATTTACCAAAAAATTAAATTCAAATACAAACTCTAGAATTTACAAATAGTTAGCTTATCAACTTTGTGCTCTGGATACAAACTTTTCAAGTTAAGAATGGAAACATTATTTTCTACCTATGAAACAAGGACACAGACACGACACCGATACATCAAAACCGATAATAATTTGATATTGAAACAATTATATGTAACCACATGTGTAGGTGTGTCAAACACCAGACACACCTTCAATATGAAGTTACATAGTTTTCTACATATAACAAAATGGAAGCAAAGAAAGATTATCTTTATAGCCACACATCTATGTTGCACAGATACGGGTACGGTACCCGATACGGGTACCGGTACTGGTACGGGGTACGACATTTTTCATAAAACTAAGGTGCGGGTACGTTATCATAAAATAAAATAAAAAACTTAATTAAAGCATGTTCTTCAAACGACAACAAAATATTCTACCACAAAACAAAATATTGAGAAAACATCAAAATTAAAAAGTTATTAGTTTGAAATAAAACTTAAGATCTAAGCATGAAATGAAAAAAATCACTCTAATAATGTCAACATCACTATTTTCTTCCTCATCAATCATCATCATCATCCAAAAGACCAGCTTCCAAGTCGATTCATCAAGAGAAAGACTAACATCTTCAAGAATACCAACACCATCACACATATTCCATCGATCTCCACTAATATCCCACACAAAAAAATGTGAACAGTACCGCGGCCGTACCGCTACAGTACTATGGCTGTACCGAAATGTTCAAAAAAAAAATTAAAAAAGAGGTACTTGTCAGGTACGCAGAGATACAGTACTGTACGCGTACCGGTACCCGCGCAGTACCCGGTACCGGTACTTTGGCCAAAATGGAGTACCAGTGCTTCAGAGCCACACATCATTGTCAATTGTTCCAATTCTCAGTTATGCTTCTTGATAGACAACAAAACTTATTTATAACTAAATAAAATACCTAAAACTACCCAAAAAATAATTCACAAGTGTTTGAGTGAAGATTCTTCCATCTCAGAAAAGCAAAACAAGACAAAAGCAGATACTTTCAAACAATATCTTCCATAACCCCTTTACACAGAAGATATTCTGATTTCTGACAATCAAACAAGCCATATTAAGATGCAAAAATTATCAAAAGAACCTCATATTTTTAAAAAAATTAAATTAAATAAATAAATAAATAAAAATGCTCCCATTAACTAAAATCAGCTACAAAAAATTGCGACCACATAATTATAAGTGTATCTAAACAAGCTAAATTTTTATTTGAAAAAAAAAGTGATTTTTATCATTCATGATAAACAAACACAAAATGGATTCAACTTTTCTATAAAGCAAAATTTTTATTGAATGTCGAAATCTCTATTTTTAATCCGTACACAAATCAATTAAATTTAGATTGAGGGATATTGGCAGAATCACTATCCATTTATATAATTTTGGCTTAAACAAAATCAGTGTCACCATGATTTCTTCAAATCCAAACATATATGTAATGGTTTTGCTTATAATTCTCTCTTTTCATTTGTGTCTCTAATTATTGAATTACTACTTAATTATATTATAAGCTTTCTATATGCATGTGTATATGAATGAATTAAAGGGAGACGATATTTTCAATGATATCTCACTTTCAATGCATTCATAAACGAAGAACAAGTTGTAATAATAAAAACATACAATGATACAAATTAATTGAAGACATATCAAATCTTGCAAACAAAAAACATGATCGTATATCAGATGAAAATGATGAAGTGCTATGCTACGAGAGAGAGAGAGAGAGAGAGAGAGAGAGAGAGAGAGGACCTGAAGAAGCAGATGAAAGGATTGGTCTTATCTGCGGCTGGTAGCAATGAAATGGCACCGAGTGAGTGAGTGAACGGTTCTACACTAACGTTGGAGAGTGTCGTGTTTTATACTAATAGGACAGAGAGAGAAACACATAAAAAGTGGCACAACACAATAGGACATACGTACTTCTCGTGATTCATTCTTTGCCTTACGAGATTTTTTTTTCACTACAAGTTTGGATTCATTGCATTGTGGATGTCCTCACCTCAAAGGGTAAACAAATATATTGGACTAATGAGGGCGAATTTTTAGAAGAACTCGAGTTCGAAACAAATATCTTTTGCCCAAACTCTGGACTATTAAGCTCTCTCTCTTACAATATATGTGAAATAAATTTTAGTCCCTACAATTAATTATAGCAGTTTTTTAGTCCATGTAGTTTTTATTTAATCCTATAATTGTTCTTATTGATTTATCTGTGAGAAAATTACAGTGATTAAACCTCCATCTTAGTTTTTTTAATCAATTCATTTCCAACTCTAATAAGAAGCATCTTGATGGTGATGACAACAAAGATACCCATCATATTAGCACAGACACAAGTAAATTAGTGTTTCACCAATCAAAATTTGATCCAAAGATATAAGCAAACTTGTGCATAATACAAGACTTCACTCACTTATGCTTATGCACCGTAGAATCAACCATACAGTACTTTTATTTGCAGTTTTGGAATTAATTATCAAACTTAATTTTTCTAATAGTGTAATGATATGAAATCATGACAATAAGCGACATGAATATGACATGCAAAGAAATTCAACCACACGAGAACATGGTCCACCAAAAGCATTTTGCATTATTGTTGTTTTTAGCTAAATAAAAGTTGCACTTAGTGAGCAAAGATATTTTACTTTTCCTTCAAAATTGTGTCATTAGAAAATGGACAAAATCATCACTATCAATCACTCACGCCTTCACAATCACAAATGGACAAAAAAACCTCACCATCTGATGATGATACCTCAACTTTATTGGCCTGTTTTATAATATCTTAATCATAATTAAAGGAAAGTGGCCATCATTTGTAAACAAACTAATATACATTACATAAACAGAAGAGTCCAATATATTTCACATAATCAAACTGTATACATTATTATGTAACAATTACATTAGCAGCCAGTCACATGACATATATTAACATTAACATCAATAACATTTATGAATGCTGTTTAAGACTATGTATATTTCCATTTACTTGTCCCTTTGGTTGTGTGAACTGAGTTATACAATATAAATAACTTAATGGCTATGTGGTAAAAAAAAAAAAGAAGCCAAAATTCACCTTACAGAAATGTACAAAGTTGTAAAGGTGAACTCATGCTATTGGTATTTGGGGTATAACTTCGCTGACCACACTGCTACCATATTCAACAACTCTTTTAACCGTCATGAACCTGTCTCTAATGGGAGAAAAGACTCTTGCAATGGGAGAAGAGACTCTTGTGTACTTTTGATGAAGAGAGCAAGCTCTGTTGGTGCAACCACCAATTTTAACCACTTTTGTAGCTCTTCACCCTCAACTTTCTCCTTTTCTGAAGAACAAGCACCGTTAGAACATTGTGCAAATAGTACACCCCAAGTTCGTTAAAATTCCTTCAATTTTAATAGCAGATCCTTAACCCCAAACATATCTATTACCAATTAAGTCAAAAGATATTGTATCATGCTATGAATCACTGAGACATGAACACCGGACACGAGACCGACACATAGACACCGATAATAATTTAAAAAAATAAAGGAGATTGAATGTAATCAGGTGTGTTGGTATCGGACAACGTCACAAGTTGGACACCATACACACCTTTGGTCTAAAGTGTCAGTGCTACATATATTGTGTATTTATTGTTAACATGCGATGAACACTCAACTACATCACCAAACATTAAAAATAGTCAGTATAATTACCTTCCAAATAAGCACCAAGACCCTCCAAAACAGTAGGATTTGCTCGGATAATGCAAAGTGCAACAGCCAGTGCAGATTGCAGTAATGTTTGCACCTCCCTTTGAACAAGATCAACAAGGTGTCCCTGTTATGTAAATACTGAGATCAGCGTGTGCAAAAACTTGAATAACAAGAACAAGAAGAAAATAGTTAATATCAGCACCTGATCCTTTCCCCAAGGAGCTGCACCCCCAGATTCATCAACTCCGCCACTAACAAGAGTGGAAATTGACAAAGGGCCTATGGTCTGATTAAGACCATATTCAGCTATAGCCTTGTATGCCATATCAGTTGCCCGTCGTATGTCATCAAGTGCACCTGTTGAAACCCGGCCAGAATAAACAACTTCTTCAGCTGCACGTCCTCCAAGAAGAGTCACTAGGCGACCATGCAACTCATCAATGAATAGTAAATATCTATCCTCACTTGTTGGAGGAGTATAAGTAAACCCCAAAGCGCCTCCTGACCTTGGCAATATACTTAGTTTCTGACAACAGATACAAACTATTTAATGCGGCAGATGAGCAATTCATTTTCTTTTAACAAGTGAACAAATTAAGAATCCCAAAGCACAGCCAATATTTAGTAGAAACCAATAATCATCGGAATAACTTCAAACACAAATACAATTTATAACGAATTTCAAACAATAGCAGTGGCATCTTTGAAGTAACTAATGATAGAAAATCTTCAATGAGTTTACCTCAACACGTGGTTGTCCAGGAAGAAGCTTAGCAACTGCAGTACCTACTACAGCGTGACCAGCCTCATGTCGTGCAACAACAGCTTTCTCATTTCCTTGCAACTTGGCAGTCTTCTTCTCTATGCCCTAAAACAAGTAATTTGGTTCATATTCACCATAACTAGCACTTTAGTTTATTCTTATTTTGTTGTGTGATAGAAAATATTCAATTATAACAAGAAAATTATCAAGAGTAAAAAAAGACCAATTTGGGTAAATTATATACCAGTGAGTACAACTTACAGCTAACGATCTTTCTACAGCATGAATGAAATCAATTTTCTCGACTACAGCTTTACTTTGTCTTCCAGCCAGTAAAGCAGCCTCATTTACTAGGTTTGCAAGATCTGCTCTGTAACAATGTAGTGAGTGTCAAATCAAATTCCGATCTCTATGTGTTCGAAGAGACAGTATGAGACCAAAAAAAAATTAAGAAACAACTCAATTACCCAGTGAAACCCGTGGTCATAGAAGCAATGTCACCAAGGCCAACATCTTTGGCTAAAGGAAGTTCTTTTTTGGAAACATGAACTTTTAGGATAGCTTCTCTTCCAACCCTATCAGGCGCTTCCACCTAAGAAGAATTTTAGCAAGTTCGTTACAGATATGCAGAGTCAAAAATTCATAGTTCAATATCAGTAATTCAGTATTCTATACCTATTATATAAAGGGGATACCAAGTTTTGGTGTAGTCTTTTTTTCTTATTTACAATTTTATCGTTCTTTACACAATCAAATAACTATAGTTTTATAATAATCACCTAAAATATTGTAACTTCGATAACGTTTATCGAGAAAAACATAAATCCAAACAAACACGTTACTGCCCATTTGCAAACTAATTAAAATAAAGAAGGTAGTGCACTAATATATGATACAGACCATAACTACGCGATCAAATCTTCCTGGACGGCGAAGAGCAGGGTCCAAGACATCTGACCTATTAGTAGCTCCAAGAACTATCACTGCAGAATTGCTGTCAAAGCCATCCATCTCCTGCAATGTAACTATAACTTTTAAGCCTCATAGGGGTAGTGGGGTTTTTTTCTTAATTTTGTTTTTTAATTTGAAAGAAATGAGTAATGTCAAAAGAAAACTAACAGTGAGTAACTGATTCAAGGTTTGTTCTCGTTCATCATTGCTGACGATGCGAAATTTGCCATCACGACTTTTAGCTACAGCATCTATCTGCATACCAAAATAAACTCTGATCATCCCATGCAGTATTGTCGTAATCACAAGCCGGGATGCATGATTCCTATTAGAATTTAGGAGGCCTATACTCAGCCACAAAAGCTAGCTTGAGAGTTGAGGTTTGCACTACCCTTATAAAGGCTATCTATGTCATATCGCTAGCCAATGTGGGAATTCTAACACACACCCTCACATCCAGGACTGAACTGGATGGAACGTGGAATCAACAAGTGGTCTCTACAACAGACAACAAATGGATCTAGCATAGGCTTTGATACCATATTAAAAATTGGGTTGGTTATTTGTATTATGCATCTTTGCTATTGGTGAAGAATGAGGCATAATTCATTTGAGCTTTGAAATAAGGAGTAAGATAGATGATGTTCTCTGAAGTATGGAATTAGGAGCAGAAAATATGTATTGGTCCCTTTTAAGATTGAGAAAATCTGAAATTTTGTTTTTGTATTGTTGCCTTTTTCGTTAATTCTCTAGGACATGTTTTATGTGATGCACAATTATAAAGTGTGAGTGATTCATTCTCCAGCACTAAGTACAAATTAACAACAACAATATCAAATTTGAGATGAAATCATTAACCAAATCACCATTCCAAAAAAAAAAATTTAACTATTTTTAGAAGTTTAGAGTATCGAATTGTGTCGACCACGACGATGCAGATATGACCAAAACAATAGATTCATATACATGGTTCATTTCTGGTCAACAAAACATAGTTTAAAAGTATTTTTGAATGGTGATTTGGTTAATGATTTTATCTCGAATTTGATATTGTTGTTGTTAATCTGTACTTAGTGCCAGAATGAATGAATAAATCACTCACTCTCAATTCTAAGAATTCCCATGCAATAAGAAAATGCACTTTTATACCTCATCGATAAATATTATGGATGGAGCTTCCCTCTTTGCCCTTGCAAAGAGATCTCTTACACGAGATGCACCCATGCCAACATACAACTCTACAAACTCACTAGCAGAACAACTTATAAATGGCACATCAGCTTCCCCAGCCACAGCCTTTGCTAGTAGAGTCTTGCCTGTCCCGGGAAGGCCCACCTGTGACATAAATCAACCAATATTTACTGTCTAACTTATCCAAAACAAAAATTCATCATATTACATGATACACCAGCTCCAAAAATGCAAAAAAAACATGACCAAAATTAGTTCATGAATTCATTCTTATAAATTATAACTACATGTGACATGCAAATAGGTTAGTCAAACAAACAGTTCAGTTAATTGCAACTTAAGAATTACCTAAACATAATAATGCATATAACACAATAAGCAACTCCGCTGAATGTTAAATGCAGATAAACCAGTTCAAATTTCACAAATTTGATTCCTTCCTAGAGAGTTATCCGCAACTCACCAATAAAACACCACGAGGAGGACGAGCACCAAGTCGTGTGTATCTATCTGGATTTCGAAGAAATTCCTGACAAAGTGAAAATCAGCATAATCAAAATTACTTCCCTGTATCACCATTCAAAATGAAATAAATGACTAAGCTTTACAGTAAAAAAACTTTAAAACGTCCTACAGATTGTAAGTACTGAAAAATGAAAATGATGAGATAATGCCTACCACAATCTCTTCTAACTCCTCTTTAGCCTCATCCACACCAGCAATATCAGCAAAAGTGACTGGTTCACCTCGTCCAGATGACTTTGTACCAGAAGTGCCGGATTTGCGGTTCCAAATCTGACCAGCAGTATGCTGCAAACAGCAAATAATCATTTAGTATTTTAAAACTCTAGGAAACATAAGTTGAATGGGAAGGCCCAATAAATCAAAACGGGCCAAGAATGCAAACTCACACCTGAGAAAGGTTCATAGGGAATCGAATGAGAATCCCTGCTGCAAGCACAGCAGCATAAAACAAGGCTATCTGCAAATATGAGAATGAAAGTCAGCATGTCACACACACACATGCATATATATACCACAAAAAAACCCATGGAAATACCACAAAAAACATGGAAATTGGTAACGAATTAATAAGATGAATATTACTAACCAAGAATACATTAAATTAAATATTATATATATACACCACGAAAGAAATTGGTAACGACTTACAATAAGGTGAATAATTGTGAACCAGTAGTACATTAAATGAAATCAAATGTACAAATGAAGGCCTGATATTTATTTTGGATTTAGATCCTCTAAAATGAGTGAAATGTTAAGTCAAAAAATAAAGGGTTCTCATTGTAACAAACTCGTGATTTGTTATGATGTACCTGCAATATCAACTATTGATTTAATTAATTAATAGTTGATATGACTCATTTTGCACTTTAAAGTAAACTGCTAACTTTAGAGGTGCCGGATCAATTTACTTTACATTAATTATGCAGTATTGGTTAGAGCGAACATAAGTTCAGAGCTACAACATTGTATGCTTAATAAATGTAAATCATCTACTCTATTGCTAATTTACAAACTACTATGGTCGGTGACGATTACTAAAATTTCTCCTAATCAGTTACTAAAAACATAGAGAACTAGCAAACTTGTAACTAAATACCGATTGAAACACAGGAATAGATTATGCTCAGAGCGATTAATCCTAGACTCTATTAATAAGCTGTTATGAGATACCTATTAACTAACCAACTAATTGAAGGTTAGTTACACTTCACAGAAATTTAAACAAAAACTAATTCAATCAACTTGCATACCATTGCAATGTTCAAGAGTCCACCCGAACGCTTATCCGGCGACCCAAACTCCACCTTATTCTCCAGCATCTTTTCATAAGGAGTTCTTATATCACTTGGCCTAGTAGTGGTATAAACTATCCTTGTAGTTGGTGCAACACCCTTCACCAAAGAGAAAAAATTTCCACCATAATTCTCATTTCCCAAAACTTCACCATCATCATCATTAACAACATTTCCAACACCACCTTTCAACTTGAACATAACATGAACCCCATCAACCTCAACTTTCCTCACCTCATTACTATTAACTCTACTCAAAAACTCACTATAAGGCACACTCACAAACGTTGTTGGAACCTTAGGTTCCAACCCGAGAAACGAAACACCGGGTCGAAGCAACCTCATAACAAAAACCACCATCCCTAATTGCAATATAAAAACCCCAATTTCCTGTGCCTGAACTAACGGTTGCCACCGAAACTCCGGCCACCGCCATCCACCTTTCCTCTGTTTCTCCCTCCTCCTATCCGAACCGGAGCTTGTCGAACCGGTATCCTCAACAACAACCGGAACCTCCCCGGTTTTTTCCTCACCCGGGTTCGAACCGGTTGCTGAATCTGTCTCACCGGTGGAACGAAAAACCCATCTTGTGGGTCTTTCATTAACGCAAAATCCAAACTTTAGTGAATTGGGTGAAGGTGAAGATTGAAAACGACACGAAGAAGGAACAAAACGACATGGGTAATGATGAACCCTAGAATTTACGCGGGAAAATTGGAAAGTTTTGTTATGGGTTAAGGGAGATCGATAGTGAAGATGATACTCTAAAGGTAACATTGGAAGAGAGTGAATTAGATACAGAAAATGAAAAAATTGAAACTTGTGAAGTGGGTTATGGTGATTTTTGCGTAAGCGGAATTGGGTTGCGGAGTGAAAAACAATGGTGGTTGGTGGATGAGGAAGAGGAGAGAGATGGAGATTCGACGGTGAATTTCAGCCGTTGGATTATTTGGGGACTTGGGCAAATTTCAACCCTTTGATTAATTCTGGTATTTATTTGGTTTAAATGTTGTTTTAGTCTCTGTATTTTTTATTTTTTGAAATGTTAAAAGCATTTTGATTTTAGTCTTTTAAGTTAAATCTATAAAATTTGCAGTTTTCCTTCAAATTTTCCACCGAATTTTCTTGTGATTTTTTACTTTAGAAATTAAAATTAAAATAATTTTAACATTCAAGAATTAATTAAAAAAAATTAAAATATAAAGTCTAAAAGTAAAATCACGCCAACTTACAAGAATAAAAACATCATTTTAAGTTATTTGCCCTTATGGTGTTTTTAGTTTTATTGGTAATGTTTTATGTTTTATAAATAATAAAAATACTTTGACATAAAAAACTATGTTTGGAACTTTTTTGTTTTTGACAAACATGTTTAAAACTTGAAAATTATTCATTGTTTGGAATTGTATAGGACACTGAATTTCTTTTATAATCAGTCCTTGATTTGAATTATAATTACAGTATTACATATTTTTAATATTTGAAAAATAAATACTGCCTCAGAAATAATATTATTTTTCTGATGTTTAATATAAATAAATAAATTTTGTGTCAAAAAAATATAAATAAATTTGTGATTTTGAGATTGTTGCAATGATTCGGTGTGCAACATACTTTTAGAGAGGGTAATGTTTGTGTTTATTGACTTGCAAAGACGGAACTTTCTCTAACAATGTCTTGAAAATTTGAAATAGTTGTCCTCCTCAACTCAGTCTTGTGTTGATGACTGACGTTGTAGGAGTTGCTCGTCCGCGAGTTTAATTTCTTTCTTTTTTTTCGATTTGTCTATTTGTCTTCATTTCCATTTCGTAAAAAAAATAGTAACATTATGTTGGACTAGAGACTGTTGAAACTCAAAGAAGTATCAAGTGTGAGTAGTATGGGGAAGAAGTCCCACATTAGAAAAATGTGTGAAGATTTGAGCATTTATAAGTGAGAGGACCCCTAAACCCATTGCCTTAAGGTTTTGGGTAAGAGTGTGGTGTCCAACTCACTTGTACTTGGCTCTTGATCATCAAGTGTGGATGATCCCCCAGCTGCCCCCTCGGTGTTCTAACAGTGGTATCAGAGTCTGGTTCAGAGAAAGGGACCGGATGGTGCCGTTGAGAAAAGTAAAGTATCAACGGTGACAGGGAGCAATGTGGTAGACTCACACTTGAGGGAGAGTGTTGAAACTCAAAGAAGTGTCAAGTGTGAGTAGTATAGGGAAGAAGTCCCATATTGGAAAAATGTGTGGAGATTTGAGCATTTATAAGTGAGAGGACTCATAAACCCATTGCCTTAAGGTTTTAGGTAAAAGTGTGGTGTCCAACTCACTTGTACTTGGCTCTTGATCATCAAGTGTGGATAATCCCCCAGTTGCCCCCTCGGTGTTCTAATAGAGACCACAAGACAACCTAGTTTATGTGGTCAGAGAGTCATAGACATATCCAATTCCTCGTGCTAAATCAAGTTGCACTACAATTTAACTAAACTTGTTGCTCTTGTGCAACTCACTCAGTTTCACCATTAACAAACAATTTTGTGGATTTGGATCTCATATAGTTCTACAATTAGGAAAAATTTGACTTGTCTAAATAAGATCGAACGTTTTAAATTTAAAACAAAATTTATTCTTTAATTTAAACTGTTTTAAATTTGCATCGTTTAATCTTAATTAGAAGAACATATTCTTCCTAACGATAGAAATGTATGTAGTTTTGATTGCATACAATTTATATACCAATTTTACAATTAGCAACCCTAGATTCTTTTTGGCAATGTAAAATTTTGTGTTTATAGTTTAGAGCTTATAAGTTTAATTTGAGAAAAAATTTATTTTATACCTTTTTTTCTTACGAGTATATATATAGTTTACTTTTACTAGCTTATATTTTATTTATTTTTTTGGTAAGTAGCTTATATCTTATTTTGATAACTTAATTCAATGAGTTTGTAGCTTAAATCTTATAATTTTTTTAAAATTTTATCTTCTTATTAAAAAAATTAAATATTAATTAAGCATTTTTTTTTATCTTCTCCTCCTTGTTTTATCTAATGCACCTTTGTGCATAGTAAAACTCCTAAATAAGAGGATCTATGAAATTTTCAACCAAGCAAAAAAAGTTTTCTTAAAAAAGACAACCTAAATTGTTATGGAACATTTGTTAAGGAATCAAAAATATGTTTGTTGATAACCACTACTTGACAAAAAAATTGACCTTGTCTTTCTCTTTACTCCTTTAGTTTTTCAATTTTCTTGTTGGTTTCTATGAAACCTTTACCAAATCACATCAATGCTCCATTTTTGTTATCCATCATTGTTCTCCTAACCCAATTCTAAGTCTTCAATTCTTCATACATTTTTTCCTTAATAGAAAATCATATTTCCTTTAAAAATTAATCTCATGTGGTTTGTAAGAAACATGTCACCTATACCACTTTTATTCCACTTGTTTGATACTAGTAGTAATGAATAAAATGTGCACAATTTGATTTTTCAAGTATTTTCTTTGTACAAACATTGAAAATGACAAAGATGGATTTGAAATTGAAAGTAAAAGACATTCAATTTCGTTTGTTAAGAATGTTTCATGTTTCAACTGAATCTAGTTACAAATTTATACAAAGACATCCAATATTTTCTTGTATTTTACTAGTATTGTTAATCTTTTATATATTCATTTCATACATTTACATAATGTTTGCTTATATGTCACCTTTTCTTTTATGTGGTGCAATTTTTTTGAGAATTTTTTGGAGTTCTGAGAAAACTGAACTAAGATATGTGAAAATAGAAGAGAAAAAAGAAGAGAAACCAAAAAAAGTTGAATCAAAAGCTTTACCACCAAAGATACCATGGCCAAACAATATTGGAAGACATGAACAAGTTCTTTTTAAGTATCCGTCACAAAATGCAACAAGTCGAAGGCGAAATTTTAGAGACAGAAAATGGGATGTGTATGGTGGATTAGAAGAAAAGGATAAAGATTTATCAGAAGTGTTTCAAAATGAGTACACTAATAGAAGAAACATTGAAGCTTTTAAGAGAGGAGAAAGTTCATTGTATTATGGTTTACATTCAAGTAGAAGATCTCATCTAGCTCCTAAGAAACAAACATTAAGATCCGAGCCTTCAATGGTTGATCTTGTCGAATGTAACGATACAGAAGGTGAGATAGAAAAGATGGGGGATGACGACGAGGAGGAAGATGCAAAAGAGGAGTTGAAAAATGCTATTGAATGGACAGAAAATGATCAGAAAAATTTGATGTATCTTGGAAATTCTGAGATGGAGAGAAATAAAAGGTTGGAGAGTCTTATAGCTAGAAGAAGAGAAAAAAAATTGTTGAAGTTACAAGTTGAGAATGGTTTGGTTGATGCAAAATCAAAGACATCCGGTTTAATTGCACCGTTGCTTATTACAAGAGAAAATTGTGATATTGATTATCTAGATATGCCTGGTTCTGCTCCTTCTGTTATGCCAAGAAGTCCTTATGATATTCCCTATGAGCCTTTTGAGGAAAAACCAAATCTTAGAGGTGATGGTTTTCTTCATCAGTTTCAAAAGGATGTGCAATTTTGTAGGCATGAAAGTTTTATAAATTTGTCATCAGAAATGAAGCAAGAACTTGGAAATAGAGAGAGTTCTTTTTTTCATGGCAGGAAATTTTCAAATAAGCATAATTACTCAAGATTGAGAAGACTTCCAGGTGATTATTAGTTTATTTTCATACTTTTTACTACTAATAGAAAAACTGATGTTGTGGTAAAAAAACTTATTATTGTTGAGTATGACTCGTATTCACTAATAAACGGACAGACAATCATAATGGAGAGAGTGGAGTTGAAAGTGCAATGAGCATAGCAAGTGGTACATTCATTTGTTGGGTTACGACTAGACAACCGCAAACTACCAAAAAAATATCAAAATTTTTTCCGAGGGCCTAAGCCACCGGAATGATCTACTTTACAGTTTTGAAGGTTATGACCGCCGAAAGTGTGACCCTTCAAATTCCCACCTTTTGCACTAAATGTTTCTGAGGGACATGGTCGCCAGAAACTCGTCAAGATTTTCTCATGTCACTCTAAGCATTGTATAATAGAAAACTACACTAGTCACTTTGTTGTCGGAGTCATACGCACAATTAGTCAATCTTTGTGCTCGATTGTTGTGTTCTTGTGCGCTTATTTATCTAGTTACTTTAGAACCAATTTTACAATTCTAACAATTAAATTGTATTCATGCAGATAAAGGAAATCATGACTGGCTAATTGACCAGTTGATGTACAATGGAGGAGCTGAAATTGGAGTTCAAGAACCAAAACCACTAAGCAAAGGAGAAAAATCAACACATGAAGAGGATGACAAATGTAAAAATGATCAAGTTGAGACTGATCATGATACAAAATCCATGTCAGATCAAACAAGTGAATCAGCTTTAACAGTTTCAAACATCTCAAATGTTGAAACTGATACTGTTTCACGAAAGCGAGGGTCAAAGTTTTCGAAGCCTCGCGTTAATTTACCAGTTTCTTATACCAACACAACAAATATAAATGAATCTATGTATGACATTATTCCATCTCCAATTGATAAGAGACAAGAAACTATGTTCTTAAGCGATCGACGATTTTGTCACACACCAACATATTCCATAGCTTCTGATTTACAAGTGGAAGTTTCTGAACTTGGTTCACCTACATCAACAGTTGATGAAAATGGCGAGTCTAATTCATCAAGTGATAGAGATTCTGTGTTATATGATGGTGACATTGATAGAGATATTAGTTCTGGAGATGAAGATTTGTGGGGATCTTCTTTTCATGGAGGAGGTGGAGTTAAAACCGCGAAGGATAATAATGTCGAAGATGTAAGCAACGGTTCAAAAGACATTGTTTCACCTATTTCCTTAAGACAAACAAACGACGAAGATGATGCAGCTGATGTTAGCTCATATTCATCGCAAGATGGAGAACTCGAAGATACTCCGACTTGTTGTGTAGTAAAAACTGATCATAATGTGTTTGGTAATTATATGAACTATTCTATAGAGAAAAATGAAGTACCTCAATCTTCTCATTCTTCTTATGAGACAACACCTCAAAATCAGTTGATAGGTAACTCTATTGATCAACAGGAGTTGAGCAACCAGTTAGAGAATTCAACTAACGAGTCACATATTATCGATGATGTGAATAATCCAACAACGACAGAGCAGAGTAACACACAAAATTCAACAAATCGCGAAGATCCCGGTCCTAGCACATCAGTTGTAAGGCAAGAATCAGTTGATGAAGGCTCTAATGAATCAATTGCATCATCACCAAGGTCTGTATTACCGGACAAGACCATATCAGACGAAGTTATGTCGCCAACTTTCAATCAACAGATGGATATAGGTTCTCCTCAACAATCTAACATGGAGAGTGTGACACAAGAAACTTTGAATCACGATGAACACGATACCATGCCTCAAAATATTCAGCCTTTGGTGGATAATATCACACGTGAATCGCATAATGTTGACTTCAATCAACAGATAGATGTAGGTTCTACTCAACAATCTAACATAGAGGATATGACACAAGAAACTTTGAATCATGGTGAACATGAACATGACACCATGCCCCAAAATATTCAGCCTTTGGTGGATGATATCATCGGTGAATCGCATAATGTTGACTTCAATCATTCTCAGGTATAATTTATGAAAATTAGTGTCTGTTTGGATTGATTTACTTGAGTTTATCTACTCTCAAAACCACTTGTTAGAAATTTTGAGAGAATTTATGGAAACAAATTATGACATGTTCATAAGCTGGTTTCAACTTATCTTCGTAAGCTTTTTAGGATAACTTATAAAAACAGCTTATAAACTTACATGAAAACAGTTTAACTTTATTTTATATTTTCTTATAGAAATAGTGTATACATAAACACTTATAAAACATTTATATCTTTCTTATGAAGAAAGAAAAACTTATGCCTAAATTTGCTTGTTATGTGAAATCAATTTGCTACTTATCTGAAACCAGCTTATGGACATGTCATAACTTATGTGTTATAATGACCAGGTTCAGCCAAACCAAATGGAGAATTCCATTGAAGAATCAAATATCTATAGAAACATGAGTTATGAAGAAATCGACATGAAGGAACAACAAGACAAGTTAAGTAGTAGTGAGAGTAGTAAAGACAATTCTCCACACCAAATTGAGGCTACTTCAAAATCCACCAAACAAATTGATGAGATAGAAATTGTGGAGCATATGGATGAGACATCAAGAGATTTAGTTGATGACAAAGTAACTTTTTTATTCTTTAAAATTGATTTGTTTATGTAGATAATATATTTTAGTGTTGAATATATTTTTCGATCTCTATAAAATTGATAAATTTTTCGTTTTAGACAATACACATTTTAATTTGTTTTTAGTCTCTAAAAGATACAAAAGTTGTATATTTTTAATATTGATAAGATACGATAATTTTGTTTTCAACTTTATAAAGATCAAAAATATATATAACCTTATGTTTTAACTTTTAACAATGTTAGCTATAACACATTTGCATTATGCATCTTTGTTTTGTAGGTGCCATCAACAAATTTGGTTAATCAAGATATAAATGAAATAGCAGAAAGTATCAACGAGGAGTCGTCACAATCACAAGTAACAGATTCAACGGTTCACGACAAAGAAACAATTGAAAGTAGTAACATCAACGAGGTGTCATCGCAACCATAGGTAATTACGGATCCAACGATTCATGGCAAAGAAACAATTGAGGATCATGTAGAGGATTCATAAAGACATGAAGTGCTGCACCTTGCAAGTGCTAAAAAGCTTGATATACATTGGAATTTTCCTCCCTTGGCACTTATTGGGAAGAAAGTGAAGTTAGCATTATTTGTTTTTCTCTCAATTGCTAAATGACTTATAAGTTATAAGTTTATCAAAGAGAGAAGAAAGACTATTTCTCCCTAGACACTCACATACATTATCTTATTAATACAATAGAAAATTAGATATAGTAGAAGAATACTATGTAGAAATTTCTAGAACTTTCATTAAATTTTGAAAAAAATTAAGTGAAAGAAAAAGTAGACTAAATAAAAAGGAAATACAAAGACTATCATGACAGAGTAAATCCACACAAAAGCATATGATTAAAATACCTAATAGATATCATGATTAAAAAAACCTATCAATGCAAATATCAATGTTGAATTACTCAAAATAAAAGAAGGGTGTTTTTTACTTTGCGCGTAAAATTGATGTTTCTCACCTATTTTTCCTCTAATTTAGAGGGAAATATTTTTTGTCCACCAAATATAAAAAATTGTGAAATCTTTAAAAAGACCTAAACATAAAGTGCACCCACCATCGATTTTGTGTTATTTTTTAAAATTTTGAATTGTTTTTTTTTTCTTACAAAGAAAGCAAAATCACTTTGGTCAAAAAAAAAAAAGTAAAATCACTTGATGGTTAGACTTGGTAGATTCGATTGGGAGTAGTTATGATGCCTAAGTTTTTTTCCTTATTCGTGCATAAATAATAAAAATTGTTTAGTGCACCCTCCAAAATTCTTAGTGCACCCCCAATTTGGGAGGTGTGCTAGAAATTTTAGGGGGTGCGCTAAAAATTTTAGGGGTGCACCAAGCAATCCAGTTGGAGGTGTATTAGAAATATGGGAGGTGCACTAAGTAATATGGGGTATTTATGCACGGTGCATAAGGATGACTTATGCACTATAATTTGTGCCGATTCAATTTCCACAATTACAGTTGGAGGGGGAGACTGAAACAACTTGATGTAATAACTCGTTTTACTTCTAGACTATTGAGACTTTTTCTCTATGAACTAGAGGGTGAAGAAAAAAAATCAAACACTTGATTGAGATTATTATTCATTAAAAAAAAAAACCTTTGATTAAGATGATTATATTGGTTGATAGATTAAAAAGAAATCAAGAGTTAAGATGATGAGTAAGTGTAATGATTTACTCCTAAAATAAATATATCTATTTTTTTTTCCTCCATAACTTCATTCTTTTCATAATTTTTAAAGAAATTTGTTAATAAAAAACAAATTAATCACAAATTAATTCAAATCATCCTTATGCAACAAGGTTTTGTTGGGGTGAAGGTAACACATACTACCCATACGCAAGACACTTACTCAAAAAATAGATTACACAAAACATTAACTCAAAAATATAAATTAAAGAGTACACGACTTCTAATTAAACATCTTATTTATTATTGATAAAATTAAGCATCTTATTATTTCTATGAGAAAAATAATAATTTCATCCAAACATATGATTTTCAATAAAAACTAATACTCTTAAAAAAAAACTAATAAAGACTAGAACATATTTTGGTGCCCCTAGGCCCTAACTAGATAAGAAGACAAAAACTTAAAAACAATATATATTAATATTTGCCAGCCAAATAATCAGCTAGAATATTAATAATAATAGTAACATCTTCCAAGTTTTCATTATTCTTGAGTAGTGGAGTAGAAGGACCCTTGTAATCACAATCATAGACCTTGTCCAAAACACTTGCACCATTAGATTTCATGCCAATGAAATTTCCAGAAAAGAAAGAATCTTTGGCTTGTGTAAGACTAAACATCACATCAACGTAGTCCCCGGAACATGCTATAAAACGTTGTCTCAAATTAGTGTCACTAGTGTTCCTTATGAGAGTGTTAACATAGGTCATTGTATCAAAAGCATTGGAATGAGCCAAATTAATGAGATATGGTGAAAGACTATTGATATTTGCACCTTCTGTTGATACACCTGGAATTGAGTTTAGAATAATTTCACAATTATAAGGGGTTTTGTGTTTTGAACAAATGTCATTGATTTGGAGGATTCTATCTGAGCAAAAGGATGGAACAAAACATAAAAATAGTGCAAGCACTAAGAGAGAGGGTTTAACAAAGGTACTATGAACCATGATTATGATGATATTTTTTTGCTAATGTTTCTTATTTTTGTGTGTGAGGGTTATGCTTCAATGTTGTAAGTTGTAACCAATTTATAGACCAACGTTCTTGTTTTTTATTTATTTTTTGAATCCCATGTACTGATATTTTTTATTTATTGGTAGATTAGGTGTTATAATTTTTCCAAATCTGCATATTAAAGTAAATTGATTTTCATATTAAGATTATTTTCTATAGAAGACATGTAATTAAGATTTCATTCCTTAAATATTTAAATTGAATGATTTTCTTGCTATGATTTGCTATGATTTTTAAATTGGAGGATTTACTATGCTTTTTTTTTTCTTGCTATGATTTGGTAGTTTTATTTGACTCAATCAAAGATATTTTTTGATTTAATTAATTTGATGTGAATTTTTTTTATAATTAATTTGATTTGATGTGAATTTGAACTTACAACGATATTGTCAAAAAAATTATAATAATAAGGAATAAAATAAAATAAGGAATAATCAAGGATCTTATTATTTTGCAAAAAAAAAACAAAAAAACAATACTCTAAAAACAAAAAATAAGAAAAATAAACACAACAAAAATAATATTCTATTATTATTATTAATATTTCGCATGTAATAAAATATATGGGAAAAAATATGAATCACTATTTTTAATATTACATAAATATGTTATAATTCTAGGTAATATATTTATTTTAATTAATCATATAATAGTTTTTATTTATTTTTGAAACATATATCACATAATAGTTAGTTCGCCTATTGGTGATTATTTTTAATAAGCAAAATTGTCTTATAATAAGGTTAATGGGTATTCAAACCCTTATAACTTAAAGAAAATTATTATATATTTTGTAAACATACAATAAAATGATTACACCTATCGGGGGAAAGAAAATGTATACTTTCAACCTACACGGCTATTAAACCAAACAACGACTACAATTTTGATAAAAAGATCAAAGGTTCACATTAAAAAATTATTAAGGCCTTTGGTAGAGTGGACCACATACAATATTGGTCTATCCCATATGTCCCATAAGAAACCAAATTGACAAATAGAAATAGAGTTAAGGGACTTAAACATAACAACAATTAATTATAAAATTAAAATGAAACGAAAAATTTAATTAAAAATCAAAAAAATAATTTAACCAAAACCATAATAATATACTGTATGATGTGACTGTCACATGATGAAAATGTATCCTCAAAAATTGAAAAGAAAAAGAAATGAAGAGGGAAGGGTGTATAAGTAAACACAAGGTGTAAAAAATGACACTTCACCCATTCGAAACCCAAACCCGTTGTTCTTAATCCCAAACCCATTCATTCGTTCTCGATAATTCATTCATTCGTGTATCTCTTTCTCTCTTTTTCTCATTCTCGCTCCATACGAATCTGTGTTGAATTCGAAACAAACGATTCTGATGAGTTCTTCCAATATTAGAGATCTTCAACGCGAATTGGAGAACAAAGCAAACGATCTTAGCAAGCTTCAAAAAGGTATTTTCATTCATTCATTCTTTTCTCCTAATAATTCATTCCTTCAAATAAATAAATAATAATCGATGATGATGCAGATATTGCGAAGAATCACCAAGTTAGAAAGAAGTACACTATCCAACTCGGTGAAAATGAACTCGTCCTTAAGGTAACCTACCTACCTACCCTTTTCATGTATTTTAGTCTCCAGCTTAGTTTAGTTCAGTTGGCAGAAACATCGCATTTTATATGTAGGCGGTGAAAAAACCCTCATGTTTTCAAAGGAACTGAGGGACTAAATTGATAGATTAAAAGTAGTTATAGTGATTAAATTGGAGAGGGTTTAATGGTTTAGGGACTAAAGTTATAGTGACAATGCATCACTCATTTAGGACCAAAATGGCTGTTTGATTTTTGCTGTGTTTTACTGATTGTTCTGTTTTTTATTTTTATTTTTTTTTGTTTATATAGGAGCTGGATTTATTGCAAGAAGACGCAAATGTTTACAAGTTGATTGGCCCTGTACTTGTTAAGCAAGATTTGGCTGAGGCCAATGCTAATGTCCGCAAGAGAATTGAATACATTTCAGCTGAACTGTAATGCTTCTTTTCTTCATGTTCGACGTTTCTTTAATACATGATTTAATTCATTTGCACTGAAAAATTATGTGTTTCTATAATCGAGTTAAAATCTGTTGATAATATACACCACTGTCAGTCCCTCCTCATTACAAGATTTTTTTGCTTCCTATTAATGATGAGCTGGTTTTTCATTTAAATTATAATTTTATAATTGCCATGATTAGTTGATTACCATTGGCTTGTTTTTTTAATATAAGATTTAAGAGTTATTTGGTTAATTAGACAAATCTATAGTTTGAAGTCTTTACCAATGTTTATGAGTTTATCTATTATGCGAAGTTTTGCATTTAAGTAATTGACATTAAGGATCAGAAATGTTAATCCTCCACTAAAAGTTGACGAGTATTGAGGAGTTCGGATAGTTTGTATGAAGTCAAGGTTCAAGTCTTTATCCATTGTTAAAAAAGTAGGATCAGAATGGAAATGAGAAACACTGAGACTACTCTGAAACTAGTTTATTTTAGTTGTTTTCATCTACTATGATTAGATACTGTAACATTGAGGCCTTAAAGCAGCAACCATACTGTTGGGCTAAAGGCTCGCCTTCATCTTTCTAATAAGAAGGATCTCCCTATAAGGAAGGTGTATGTTAGGAGAAATGGGAGAGGAACAGAGGAAAACCTTTTTGATCTGTCAAAATAAAGATATAGGTCATTTTGTAATAGATATTAACTTTGGTTAAATAGGAAGGTTTATGTTTGGAGAAATTAGAAATGGGAGAGTAGAGGATTCAACCTTCTCGGTCAGTCAAATATACAGGTCTTTGTAATAGATTACTGCTTTGTTTATTTAGTTAGGAAAGCTAAAGAAGGAGTATACGGGAGCAACAAAGAACTGTGGACAGATGATTAGACATTTTGGGGAGTAAAGGGTTTAGTTCTCTCGAAACCAACATCAGTCCTCCTCATTTTCTCCGTTAACCTCATTGTAGTACTGTTTTGTTGTTTGCTGGATTGCTGCATGTTTGATGTCATCTTTTTAGATTTTGTTATGTAGTTGGTTTTGATATCTCAAGCATTACTCTTTTTATTCTAATTATTATCATCGTCATACATAATCTTATATGGTCTTCGTATCTCAGGAAGCGTCTTGATGCAACTGTTCAAGATTTGGAAGAGAAGCAGAATAGCAAGAAAGAAACGGTTTGTAACTTAACTTGCTTTTTAAGCTTTAGCTATAAGATTACTTCTCATGGAAAACAATTTCAGAATAACATTTGGTAGATCCTAGCTAGCTACTAGATAGGCCTCTATGGCTATAAGAAACGGTTTATACTATTATTAGATAATGGGTGTGTTTGTTTCAGCTTTTTTTTCAAAAAAATCTATTTTTTTGATAAAAAAATCATTTTTTTCATTTTACTTGTGTTTGTTTCAGATTTTATAAAAATCATTTTTTTAAAAAAATCATTTTTCTCTTCAAAATGAAAAGCTATTTTGAATAGCTTTTTTCAAAATCTATTTTTTTAAGAACATGAACCATGTGTTTGTTCTCAAAAATGATTTTTCTAATTATAAACAAACACAAAACAACTTTAGATTTTTTTCAAAATCTCTACAAAATAAATCTATTTTTTAAAAATAGATTTTTTTAAAAAAATCTATTTTATTTTAATCTCAAACAAACACACCCAATAATACATCTATTTATTTGTATCAAAACCAACCTTATATTTAATTAGCCTTTATACTGCTGTAGTTGCTACTATACACAAGAGTATTTTAGTCAAACAAGATCATTTCATCTTGAAAATTACTATATCTAATTATGTTTTTAAGATGTGTGCATAACCTTAAACGACACATAATATGAGACAGACGGAATATTGGTTCAGAATTAGTATGTTTCCATTTGCTTGAATGAATGTGCTAATTGCTACTTGTGTTGTAATCCACTTGTATGCCTTGGTAGGTAATAGTAATACTATTTAAATAACAGTTTGCATAAAATTATCATGTGATATTGCAGATACTGAAATTGCAACAAAGGATGCAGTCTCTTCAGGCTGGGAAAGGGAAGGCATAGTTATGTCTCCAATTGTTTGATTATTGTAACTTTACCATTCATAGGTGGTGGTGTATTAGTATTGTGCTTGTTTTATTTTTCAATGTAACTTTTGATGACAAAGCAAGAAAGTGTAGCAGCCACTCTCACATGTTAGTTTTGTTCAAACTTCAAACAAACACACATTTAGATGGATATGGTGTTTAGCTTTTTGTCTCTTTATTATGGTTTATATATATTTTTTTGACACCTTGAAAGATACAACTAAAGGGATATCAATTAAAAAAAATTGTATACATCATATTAATTACCTTAAAAATTGTATATGTAACTTTGTAAATATGGTTAATGAAACCATGGATTTCTTCACTCCTTAAAAGAGTGATAAATACAGAGTTTAGTGTTTCTTGAGTTACTAAACTAAGAAATACATAAGTGAAGGGCCTCTTTGGTGCACAGGTTAGGGAAACAAGATATGTTAAAGTTTTCCAATCTTGATTTAATCTGTTGTTTGGTGCACCAATAGAAAATGATAAATTTAACTTACCATTAAGTCTATCCAATTATTCTTTGTTATTTTATTCCTTATTTTCGGCAGGGTTATCCAATTACTCTTTTTTTATTTTTCTTATCATGTGTGCACCAAACACATGACAAGATATGTGTTAATCTTGTCACTATCATATCGTATTATTATTAAGCTTCTTATCATATCTTGTCGCTATTTATCCGGCGCACCAAACGGGCCCGAAATGTACGGTAGAAAGATAAATGGATATATTACAAAAAATAATGTTTGATTGATTGTGTTTAATGAAATGTATAAGTGCAGCATTTCCAGACAACACTAGTCTTAATAGCAAAAATATTGTGTCCTACAGAACTTAACATTGCTCGACTATTTTTGCGGATAATGCGCGAACGCAATTTTTCCCGTTGTTGGGAGCATATGATGCCACACATTTGGTTTGTCTCTCCTTCCTTCACAGCATGCGTGCACACCTTCAATTAGTGATGGTAAAAATATGAAGCTTAAGTAAAATGTTGAGTTGTCAAGTTCTACTTTGACTGTTTGTAATACTCATACGACTTTTGTGAATCTTTGTGGACTTGAGAAAAATTTGGTTATTTCACATTTAACTATTATTTATTCGACTAATCGTCAGTGTCACTCGGCTTAAGGGAATTCGGCTGGTAACAGGAAGTTCAAGTCGTTCTCGGCTAATGAACTTACTATTTATTTTTAACTGTAAACATTTGTTATCTCAAAAACATCCTTAAATCAATTCCTTAGATCATTGGATGATCATTATAATTAGAGGTAATTACTAAATATAAATACTTTTTCGGTCAAAGTCTGTCTGCAAATTAGACAAGTCTTGCACTATACACGAATTTGTTTTTACTTTTTATCTTATCTCAATAAACTTCACCATTGAATCAAATGAATTTGGACAAAAAACACATTACTAATGATGTTGGCATAGAGTTTGCCAATATTGTTAAAAAACAATTGGATCAAAGGTTTTTGTTTGTCACCATTTTGTTGGCATATGAAGTCAAATATTCTGACATTGTAGTACAACTTTACTTTATCTGTAGACAATCTCAACAACCAACGAACTTCAAAGAAGCCATGGATTGCTTATACAAGAATCCCAATGAACCCATTGAAGCTCGTGTCAAGGACCTTCTTTCTCGCATGACTCTCAAGGAAAAGATTGCTCAGATGATCCAAATTGAGCGCACTGTTGCTAACTCTTCTGTCATCAAAGACCTCTCTATTGGTATGTATTAATCCAAAGACCCCATTTGAGATTTTGTCTTAAAACTCCAATCTTTGATTATTTTTCTGTGTTATCCATGCCATCATTTTATTCAAGCTTTTATCTTTTTGGAAGTTGAAATTGATTTGAAGGAACCCAATTTAGAGTTTGACTTAAAAATAGGAACTTTAATTTTAATGTTTGATTTTGAACTTTGGATTGATGTATTTGAACTTATGGAAACAACTTATGTCTAGATCATTGTTGTTTTTTTTTGCTTATTTTCGTAAGCTCTCCAAGATAGCTTATATGAAAATGGTTTGACTTTATTTTATCTTATCTTATAGGAATTGAATAGGTTATACATAAGCATTCATATGATAAATGCTTATGTTATAAGTACTTAATTAAGTTGTTTATCCAAACAAGACCTCTCAGTATCACTCTCTCGAGGACTAGTGGAGTAGTGGAACAAATTCTTATTTTTAAGGTCTACTTATCATTTTCATATACTTTAGGGACTAAAGTAGAAGTGAAAATGTAATTTGAGCAACTAAATTGAGGGTTTAATTTTTTCTTCTTCTATGTGTTGCTTTGGCCTTTGGATTTGACTTTGTTTAGATTTTGATTATATGTGCATTTTATAGGGAGCATACTCAGTTCTGGAGGCAGTGCCCCTTTTGAGAATGCATTGTCATCAGATTGGGCTGATATGGTAGACGGCTTTCAAAAATTGGCTCTAGAGTCTAGACTCGGGATACCTCTCATCTATGGAATTGATGCAGTTCATGGTAATAATAGCGTTTATGGTGCTACCATATTTCCTCACAATGTTGGTCTTGGAGCTACTAGGTTAGTATTCATTTATTCCCGTGATTAATGGCTGCTATTAAACTCAATTAACAGAATTTGACATTATTAAGGTGGAAAAGGGTTAGACATTACTTTAGTGTATCACTATGAAGTTTGAATGTGGTTCTCTAATTTTGAAGTGAGAAGATTAAACTAAAAAACAAATATGCTGCTACAATTTAGAATCAGTTTTTGATTTTCATGGACGGCCTGTGTAGAGACTCTGATTTAGTTAGAAGAATTGGAGCTGCTACGGCACTTGAAGTTAAAGCAAGTGGAATACACTATGATTTTGCTCCTTGTGTGGCGGTAAGGAATTGCAATCAACAAATTAGTCATTCTATGCATGAATGAATTGTCACAAGTCACAACAAGCTACATATCATATTCATGCTGCTTTTGCAAGGTTGCATTGCTCAGATGCCCATTTTTCGGAAGCATTTTATATTCTGAAAATTTTGCGAGCATACATTGTTCTGCCCCTGATTGAATTTGTTAATGTTTTATGTTCATCAGTAAACAATACATGTACTTTACCGGACTTTTCAATCAATTCTTATTGATTGGATCAATTTTAGAAGTTTGATAAATACACAGTTTACAAGGGTTTTTAGTTCAAAAACTACAGATACGTATCATTGTATCTTTAGGCAATAATGATATTTGTCTTTAATATTTTTTCTTCTTTGAATAGGTAAAATGTTAGTAGTATATTAGATTTAGTGGTTATATTGGTTCTGAACAGAAGTCAAAAATATGCATTTTTATTTCTTACATTTTTCTAATTTTAATTTCTCGATATAGACAAATACAATAAAGAAATACGATTTACTTGGTTAATTATACAGATTTGCAAAGATCCTAGATGGGGAAGATCCTATGAATGTTACAGTGAAGACACTGAAATAGTCAGAAAGATGACTTCCATCGTTTCAGGTTTGCAAGGTCAGCCGCCACAAGGACATGAACATGGATATCCTTTTGTGGCTGGAAGGTCGGCAAAAAGCATTCATTTATATAAATGTTAACAAAATACTTACTATTACTGTTCCGATAACAATTCATATCTTTTATCAATATTTATACTTATGTTAAAGGTTGTACTTCAGGAACAATGTTATTGCATGTGCCAAGCATTTTGTTGGTGATGGAGGTACTCATAAGGGTGTGAATGAGGGAAATACTATATTGTCCTATGAAGACTTAGAGAGAATACACATGGCACCTTATTTAGACTGCATTTCACAAGGTGTTTCGACCGTTATGGCGTCCTATACTAGCTGGAATGGACGCAAACTCCATGCTGACAGTTTTCTTTTAACCGAAATCTTGAAAGAAAAGCTAGGTTTTAAGGTAAAATGACTGAAATTGGAATTCATTTTCTTTGGTTTCTTGATTTGATTTATAACATTTATGTAATCTGCATCATTGTTGTTATAGGGTTTTGTGATTTCCGACTGGGAGGGGCTTGACCGACTTTGTAAACCTCATGGGTCAGATTATCGATACTGCATCTCCTCAGCAGTCAATGCTGGAATCGACATGGTACAGATCTCCAGTTCGAAGAATATTTCATCAGTGTGTTTTTCTTCTAATCTGTTTTCACATATTCGATAACATATGCAGGTAATGGTGGCTTTGAGGTACGAACTATTCTTCAAAGAATTGACCTCTTTGATTGAATCAGGGGAAGTACCAATGAGCAGAATCGACGATGCTGTTGAGCGAATTTTGAGAGTAAAGTTTGTTGCTGGTCTTTTTGAATTTCCTTTAAGTGACAGATCTTTGCTAGATATAGTTGGTTGCAAGGCAAGTGAAAATTTTGCACGTTTTATTATTTCTATGCTCCATGATTAATATTTTGTATATCATGACTTGTTGATGATCATTTTCATTGAAATACATAATTGGGGGGTAAAATTAGTAAATTGAAATACCTCTTCTAGAGTATTTACAACAACTAATGTTTTGGGGGGTAAAATCACATTAAAAATCACAAAACTGAGTACAAAAGTGCCATATGAATATTTACAATTTCAAGTAAAATTGACGATTATCACTTGTTAAAAAATGTAACTTTGTTTTACCATAATAATCTTCTGCAGCCACATAGAGATCTAGCACGTGAAGCAGTTCGAAAGTCTTTGGTTCTTTTGAAAAACGGAAAAGATATTGGCAAACCCTTTCTTCCATTGAACAAGAATGCTAAGAAAATTCTCGTTGCCGGAACTCATGCCGATAATCTTGGATATCAATGTGGAGGTTGGACTAAAACTTGGTATGGCGGTAGTGGGAGGATTACAGTTGGTAAGTTATGATATTTATTGTTTTTCGAAAGTGTGTGGGATGCCCAAACTCTGAGAACACTTGTTTCTGATTAGCTAATTAGTCTAAAAACTCATTTGGTCAGTCATTGCTTGGGATGCATATTCATGGAGAATGTGAAGATTGACTTTAGTGTTTTTGGTTTCGGGATGAAAACTATCAGAATTGATTTTACCTTGGTCGATTTTAATGAAAATACAGATTTACAAACCTTGGTTTGACCAAAACTCCAAAAGTTATAAAAAGTAGCTTTTATGTTTGATTACAATTTTTGAACTATGTTTTACATGAAAAATGATTTTGAAGTAAAAACGTCCGATCTAATAGTGTTTTTGGAAACTATAACTTCTGCTCACATCTTGTTTGTTCTAAAGCTATAACCACTAGCTTTCAATGAGTTGACGTGCGCTTATGTGTTTGCAACATTGATCCTAACTTATGCTAAATCATTTTTGTAAAATCAAGTTCATTCAAAATCGTGCTTGACAGATGCTTAAGCAAACAAATACTTACATCTATGACTAAATGTTAATGCTATATCTTTCCTGCTCCACACTATTCTGTATTTCTTTTTTCTCCTATGTTAAACATGGTGTTCGCATAATCACATTAACTTACACCCTACCATGTTAGGAACAACAATCTTGGATGCTGTCAAGGCAGCCGTTGGAGCTGAAACACAAGTTATTTATGAGAAGTATCCATCAAACGTCACCATAGAACGCAATGAGTTCTCATTCGCAATTGTAGTTGTTGGTGAAGCTCCTTATGCCGAGTCATTGGGCGACGATCCAAAACTCACAATCCCCTTTAATGGAGCTGATATTATAAGCTTAGTTGCCGACAAAATCCCAACACTTGTTATTCTGATATCTGGAAGACCATTAGTTTTAGAGCCATGGCTTTTGGTAAAGATAGATGCTCTTGTTGCTGCTTGGTTGCCAGGTACTGAAGGAGATGGAATCACAGATGTTATATTTGGTAGTCATGACTTCGAAGGTCAACTTCCAATCACTTGGTTTAGAAGTGTTAAACAGCTTGATCAACCAAATCATGGAGTTGGTTCAAGTGAACCTTTGTTTCCTCTTGGTTTTGGGCTAAACTACATGAATAAGTGAACATGTGATATAGTGTCCAAAGATATTGTGAATGATATTTGCTCTTAATATAGACACGAACACGACACTGACACATAGATGCCGATATTACTTTGTTGAATGTAATGTAATCACATGTGTTATTGTTGTGTTGGGGTTTGACACGGAAACATGTCAGACACGGGACAAATTTTCAATACGAAGTGCCGGTGCTTTATAGCAATTGAGATGGGTAGAAATTTAAGTAAAGCTTATTTAAAGCTCAACGGCTTTGAATATCATCACAATAGCAAATACATTGTTATCATATTTGATATACCAATACTACGTTGTAATGATATACTAATAAATAGTAAATTCAAATAAAATATATTCATCCATATATTTCTTAAAATTTGGTTTAGGTACAATTCAGGAAGAGATGGGTCTAGTCTTTGAGGGAGGGCTAGTCCCACAATATATTTTTATCATTAAATCAAGATTTATTAATTTAATGAGATTTTGTTTCTTAACAAATGCATGAGACATGCTTTCTAAAGAGAAATTCTTGTGTGTACTAGTTTGAGTAATGTGAACCAGATTTAGCCTACAGATTCAAGTTCTCCCTACCCCACTGCATATAGTGAATTACACTTGGTTGATATCCATCATCAAGAATATTGATATAAATAAAAATCCAACGTACATGTTTTCACTTTTTCCTGTTATGTGGTGTGACATGCTTCTTCATGTTTGCTATTATAGTTTCAATTATATATACATTGTTTCAAAGATTAGGCTTAATGGTGGAAAAACTATAAGGGTGTTTATGTACACCTAAAAATCTTAAATTGCTTTAGAATTGAGGTTAAAAATAGTTTATATATAATATTCAAACTCTTCAACCTAACAAGACACATTTTACATAGGATAAAATTATGAAGATTAACATGCAACATTTTGAAACGTGATGTATCGTACTTGATGGTAGAACTATTTAGCTCTTTAATCTTGATTGGGAGACAACTGTTTGCCATACTCCTCAACCCAAACGAGATATCTTTTATAAAACCGAATAGATAATATTTCGAAAGTTGAGTGTAGAAGGGAGAGGGCATGAACTATATGGCATAACCTTTTTTGCAGTAGATTTCTATGCTATTATTTTTTAACCCTATATGGAAACTATACGATTCTAATAGCACATTTATTCATAATAGATTACATTAAAATATTATAATTTGGTCAAATTATGCCATGCATCTATTGGGTATTTTCATGCCTACTACAATTTGAATTTTATATTATAATCCCATGGTAGATCTCAAAAATCTTATTGAGAAGACATATCTTTTACTATTTCCATTTTGTTAAATTAATCATTAGCTTTATTTGTTAGATATTCTGGTTTATTCCCAATGTCATAAAATAAAAGATGAAATCTTTGTGATACATAATTACCTAATGATATTGAGATTTGATACACCAACTTTTCTCTATTCTTTTTTTTCAATGTAATGTAACATATAAACCCCACTTTACTGTACATTATAAGATTCTAGGCCAATCAAAGCATATAGAGAATCAACCCACTTTCTCAGTCGGTCAGTCCCTTTAACAGGGCTTAATGTTAACAAATGTTATTGTTATACAATTTTTTTAACTTTGGTGTTGAATTTTGATTGGTCAAATCAATTCAATGAGACTATTGTGAAAGTGATTATTGGGTAAGCATAATATATATTAGGGATAAATAACATAATCTTCATATTACTTACAAAGGTAAATCAAATTTCATCTACATTACAGAGATAAAAAACTATTACCCATAAATTTAATTAAATAAGTTTAAAATATAACTTGATCCAAAAATAGTCTAAATTACTCTTTTGGTCTAAAATGTACTAAGAGACAACAACTTAGTCAACAAAAATTTATGAATTTAATCTAATAGTTTAACCATATAAATTAATTTTAATTGACTCAACTATCTTTTTTATTTATCACCGACGAAAGTATTTATCATCTATCTTTGATTATATTCTTATGCATACTTTTTTTTCTTCTTCTGAATTGCTTCTTATGCTTCACACACATTATACCAAAAATAAATATCTGTGTATCAATTTGGTGACAAACAAGAACAAGTGTTGTTGATGATGGAAATAAGAATAAAGTGGCCAATTTGCTTTTGAATTCCACTTGCAAAAAGGAGGTTTTCCTTTTCTTAAAGGTGGTGCTTAATCTATTAAACATTAGCTGATTTAGTGGTGATTGACGTTGGATGGATTTAGTAGGAGGACCGCAGTTTCAACTCTGCTGTCGCATTTAGAAGATGACTGAAATCATTTGATATTAAAACTCTGTACAACTAAACCCTTTTCTTCGAAAAACCAGAACGCGAAAGTCAAAAAAAATGGTGGTTAGTCTTGTCATAGTAAAACCGTTACAAATTAAGCCCAATTGCAGGACCATTTGGGTTATATACCGCCATGCATTTTGGTAGCTATTTTCTTGGACTTATAGGCAACTTGCAAAGAAAAACAACTACAAGGGCCATTTCTAAATATGCCTCAATAATTTTGGAATTTTTATGCATAATTGACAATAATGTTGCCAAAAGGTGAAGTACTACTTTTGTCAAGGACCATATATATTTCTTCAGAGGAAATAATTCTTTATCCCCGTCAACAATATTTACTCGGTTGGTATGGAGATTATATGTTATATATAGAAACTATTAGAGTTCAAATTTTAATACACCTTATTTATTTTATAAGGTGAAATTTTAGCCACTAATTTATAAGACCAAAAGAATTAATTCTTTTTTGGATGAAATGTTTGTTCTTGGTTAATGTATATTTACATTGAGTTGATATATTTTTAATTAAGTAGTTGAACCTCAAATGGATATTGTATTTGATGATAGTAAAATTTTGAACCTCAAATCATTTATAGAAAAAAGGGAATAGCCGATAGAATTGTGTGCCCACCAAAAAAGTACAAGAATTAGTGAAGAGTGTCAACTATGCTTAATGCTTAATTGTTTCCGCGTTGAAAAATAATCAAACCCACGTCTAAAGAAAGCTCCAAAGTCCAAATACATACATGCTTGTCACAAAATAATGCAACTTCAATATACCAGCCCAACTATGAGGAAGCATATGCATATCCAAACACACTTTATACTAAATTGAAACACTAGTAGAGTAGAGGCTTTTTTTTTGAATGGCACTAGTAATTAGTAAAGTAGAGGCTACTTAATCTGATTGCATAAATTTATTATTTTGTGGCACGAAGGAGAGTCTTGTTAGGTTGGATCAATATATTCAATTAAGTAATTTAAATAAATATTACATTTTTATCTAAAATTTGAAGACATTAGATTTATAGATCATTTCACTTATATAATGTTCAACATAAACTCTTTTATTTAATGTGAAACCTTAACTCATATTTGATATATTTTAACACATTATTCAAAATTCTTTTTATTCTTTTAGATCTAAGATCCTCTGCCTAAAAGAACGAGGAAAAGTTTTAGACAATGAACATTGATCATCAACTCAAAATGATAAGAGGTGTATTTGTGAATACTCTGAAGATTAAGTAAGTATATTTTAGACTTACAAAAATATATACCTACGCGAGAGGATTATAATTTTAAGACCTAAAACCTTTGTCTAGACAACAGTCTCTGGATAGCTTAAATGAGTATATTGTGACTCTAACATCCACATTTGAAAACGTAATTTATGTTGCCAACAAACCAAAAGACAAAATTAAAAGTTGTCACTTGTATATTACTCCTTCCGTCCTGAAATATAAGGGAAAAAACCATTTTTTTTTGTCCCAAAATATAAGGGAAAAAAATCAATTTCAAGAATGTTTTTCTTTATTCTCATGAAATTAAATGTAAATTGCATTTAATTTTCTCTCTCTCTCCACTTTTCTCTATAAACAACAACCAATCAAAATTGATTTTACATTTTTCCATGCATTTCTTCCAAGAAAAATCCCACAAAACTATATTTCTAATTATCATGTTTATGTTTTTTTAATAAATGTGTTTTTTTTATTTTCCCTTATATTTCGGGACGGAGGGAGTAGATATCTATCTTCAAAATTTAAAAAACATGCTATAATTGATCGCACGGCTCTGGGTAATGAACAAATTGAAGCATATATGTGCAGTTAGCCACTTAAAAAATATTCCCTCAATCCTAACATTGTCCATATGAGTTTAGTTTAGTTTAATTTAATTAGTAAGAACATTGTATGTAATATACAATAGTCAGAGTTTGAACTATAGTACATATCACTTTTTTTTTTATGACGAAATGGTATGTGTCACTTATTCACTTTCAAGAAGTAAAATTCTAGCAACTTAACTATCTAACAAAAAAAATTGTCACTTTTAATTTATTTTTTTTGGTACAACTTTTAATTTTAAATATAGTTTTAACCGTATATTTTTCAATAGCGTCATTTAAGTAACAATACGTACACCACCCACAAATTATTATTTTTCACTTTACATTTGTGATAGTGATAATATATCAATAGTTAATATAAATAATTAGACAATCATTCTTTTTTTTTTATTATTATTTATCAACGTTTTTAATTCTGTGTAAATTTATCAAATGTGACAAACATGATGAACAGTGCAATAATTTTAGATTGGTCCCAAACAGTACCGTAGCCGACATTTTAGAGGTCTCGGGTAAATAATTAATAGAGACTCTTAATATCAAAAAAAAAGTATTCCTCGTACTATTTTTCAAAACAAATTCTTCGATCAATTCATCATATTATATACTCTTCAATCATTAAGCTTTTTTTGCTAAACTATTGTGCTTTAGGCCAATCATTGATTGAGACTCTTGTTTCAACTATTTATTTATTTTGAAACTCCTACTTTTTGGAGGCCCTAAATTATAGGCCTTATTGCCCTCGCTCAAATACCGGCTCCGGTCCCAAATAAAACAGTGGAAATGTGCTAATAGGAATTTGTCTCAGGCATATGCTGTTCATAAAGTGAGGCATGTGAAAAGTGGTATAGATATGGTCAAAATACCCTTATTACAAAGAAGAAAGGTAAAGTTCATGAGTGAGAATTTGCTTCTCTAATCAAATGCACATCATATTTCAGTTATCACATTTTCAAAGGCTGTGATTAATGATAGATGCAATTAATTTTATTTGTAGATTCTCCTTCCAAGGTAAAAGTTGTACTAAGTTGTAAGGTTGTCTTTAAGCAATTGTGTGTATGAGAGATCATGGAAGGGACTTAGGGACCTCATATATGTCCTACTTTGTCTCTTATTATAAGTATCTTTTCCAATTTTTACAGATACATATTAAAAAAGATTAGCTAGTATATTTAATGTGTCTATTTTGTATATGGATGTAAACTGTAAAGGAGTTATGATATTAAGAGCATCTCTAATAGGAGTACCTAAGAAAGTTTCATAGACTATTAATGAGTATCTTATTTTTTTTAACCATTGGAGCAATGATGATGTGGCATTGATGGTATCAAAAAATTGATTCAAGTACCTTATTTAAGATACCGTACCATCAATTTAATGTTAGTTTTTTGTTTGGTATATGTAATTAAACTCTTTTCATATATATGAAAAATATGAATATCTTAAGAGTTGCATAATTTTGTACCATTGGAGCAAAACATATATAAGTTGCATAAATATTATATGGCATTGTTGGAACCATTTATTGGTAATATATGATACTCATAGTAGTATCACCATTGGAGATGCTCTAAGGGGCTTCAGTCTCATAGTAAGTACAATTGTAGGCAATTAAACTGTAGTCGTGCTTACCAAGTCGAGTTGCGGGAAGGTGTCTAGTTTTGTTCCTCACACATTTTGTTCTTTCAGTAGTATTAATGGAATTAAATTTGAACAGTATTAATGGAATTATGATAATTTTTTTGGATTATCATGATATAGATATGAAGTTTTCACTGTCGTTAACGATGATTAATCTTCATCGAGAAATTTGTCGGACACACAATGTGGATTCTCCTCTTCCAACCGAATTCTTTTCATATATCTGAGCTATAAATTGAACTTTTGACCACATGTTTAAGTCTCAAGACCCTTACTATTTTGGTCAATTCATTGTTGGTTTTTAAATTATTTTTCTATTAGACAATTTTTTTTTAGATGGGAATTTAATTATAGTGACAGATGTAATACAATTTTTGTTAGGCATGTAATGTAAATGTCATAAAATTAATATGTAATGTAGGATGCCGATTAAGTTGATTAGGGGCCTAAAGTAAGGACTTGTTTGGTTGCTTGCTTGGGCTGACTTAGAGACAGAGAGTACATATTCTGGAATCCTATGCACTTTACAAGCTTGATCATGCTGAATAATTGCTTAAATGACCATCACAATTTGCACTACCACAATATCACTGCATGGTTAATGGATTTTCTTATTCATTCAAGAGAATCTCATAATTATAAATGATCAGTAAATTTTGACTCTCTCTTTTTATATAAAAGGAAGTTTATGTTAGTTCGGTTTTAGAACTTACTACAGTTAGGGTAAGTCTCGAGACTCAAAAAGATTGTTTATCAAAGAGTTTCTTATATCAATAGATGCTGTCAGGTTGGAGTTGAATTCATGTTCTTGTAAGATATGAGTTAACTTTTTATCAACTGAAATAACTATGAGTTAAAAGTACACTAGCGATAAATCTTTTAAGGGTGGTTCTACTCGGTTTAAAGTATTAGTTTCTATAGTTGCATGAAAAATATTTGATTCATACAAAAAAATATTAGTAGGTAGGATTTAATCATAATATTGCTTAATTCATCTTTCACTTTTTTTTGAGTGTAAAGAAGTTATCTTTCTCTTAAAGACAACACTTTTAACACATTCATTTACAGTAAGCAAAATTGATCAAATTATTCATATTAAGAAATGTAGTTGGTTACATTTAATCTATGCAAATCCAATAAATAAATAAAAAGTCTATCATCTAAATTACAACAGAAAAATTAAAATAGAAAAATCGTACTCTCGTAATCTAATGGCTTATAGTGAATACACCATAAAATTGAAATTAGAGAATATGGATTTCTTTGGTTGTCTCCAAAAACAAGATCAAGCAAAGATATGAAGTACAGTAAAACATTTTTAAATTATGTTTAACATATAGGTATGATCCGTACTTAGAGAATCACAATGACTATGATGTTTTCTTTAGACTAATTACTAACAGTTGCATGACCAAAGTCTTTGTTAAGAATATATTACCTATCTAATCCCACATGAATCACACTTTGTACCATATGCTTATATTTATTATAATATTTTAACTTATTAAATAATCCAAATGAATCTTACTTTGTACCGTTTATTTTCGCATCTTAATCTTATCTTCAAAGAACCATTACTAATATGCTGCTAGATTATGAATCTCTCAACTCCTAGTAAAATAATACACATTTTTCACACTGTTTTAAATCATAACCGTTAATTATAGATCGAACAGTTAAAATTATTGCAATTGTAAAATTATTTACAACAATCTCAGCGTGCATTTTAGATCAGACGGTCCTGATACAAAACTGTGTCAAAACTGAGGGAATCTATCTCTCAAACACTGCTACAACTACAAAGAACCTCTTTTTTTCCATAAAGTTTACATTTTATTCTAAACTTGGCTTCAAATTCAATATTCTTAACTACCTTCAAAATCAGAAGTTACATAACATATTTTCCTTGCAGCTTTCAACTTTCATAAGTTTAAGGTTGTTAAAAGAGAGAAAAAAATACAAAAGTCTGTATACCTTCCAATATCCAATTCCATCAAAGTTCATATACCAAGAAGGTAATAACTAACCAACTAACAACTAATATTCTAATACAATATATTCACATAGATATCAACTTGGTAAAAAGCACAAACACTGTACTAGTACTACTACTAGTAGTAGTAAAAAACCAAAAAAAAGATACTTGTTCTAGCCATAATTAATAAATAACTCAATACAACCAATCACCACAATATCATGCATGTGAATAGTGTTGTTGAGAAGATTGCATTTGGAAAGCCATGTTTTGTGACTGAGGTCCAAAGTAAGAAGACTCATGAAGAGGATTTCTATGCATATTTTGACCTTGCATTTTAAATCCATAAGAGGTACTATTAACTCCATAAGGAGACATGAAAATTTGTTCATGTGAAGGATTGAATGCTGTCATAGGTGGCTGAAAATGCATCTCGGATGTGGCGTTAGCAATGGAAGAATACTTGTTGATATTCATGGAATTGTTATGGTTCGGTGAAGTTGATCTTTTTGTGTCTTCTGAATTTAGTGAAGTTGTAGAAGTTTCTGTGAGATTAACTGTTGTTATGTCATGGATGCTAGCTCTTCTTTTGTCTTTGCCTCCAGAAAGTTGTCTGATGAAATATTTCTGAGCATGGCTAGCTACTTGTGTTGGTGTTCTTGTGATCACAAAATTCCTTGAAATGTTTCTCCAATCACCTTTTCCATACTTTTTCAAACCCAATAGAAATAACCTGTAAAAGAATTTTCATAATCAAAAGTTTAATTAACCCCTCAACAACTTAAATAAATATGCACTTTTTTATTTCACAATTTTGACTTGATGAGTAATAACTAAGCAAATCAAAAGCTAAAAAGACCTTAACACCATTAGATAGAATAATTTCATTTCACCTACTCCTAGGCTCATACATAAACTTTAACCTGCATCTAGTTATTAACGGTGAGTTTGACAGAATCACGTAATGTTATGTCACTGTGATTTTGACAAAAGTTACACTTTAGAGCTGCAACAAAATCACGCTGCCAGAGTGATTTCATCAAACTTACTGTGATTCCAAACATGCACAGATATTATTTTTTAAACTGATTTACATTTCAAATAACAAAACATTAAAATCTTCATATATTGTTACGCGCACACACACACGCAAATGGAACTAATTAAAAAAAAAAGCATTAAGCAATAACTTAACAAAAGTGATTATCTTTCTTACTTGTGTTCTTCTTCAGTCCAAGGCACACCTTTCTTCCTTTCTTGATCAGGAGATCTACCAGAAGAGCCTCTCTTTGAATTGATTCCTCTAAAACCATCATAACCACCAGAAGAATTAACCCAATCTAAGGTAAAAGGTGAAGTAGTACTAGTACTACTACTACTATAACCAGGAATTGGAATTAAACCAGCTTCTATATTACAAACATCAGCTTCCAATTCTTTATACTGATTCATCACATCAATAACAGATTTTCCAGGTATCATTTCAGCTACTTTATGCCACCGATCCGGCGTATCCTTATCGTAAACTGCAAGAGCATTTTCGAACAATTTGTTCTCTACAGGTGTCCATTTTGTGCTCCTTTCCAAATACCAATTGTTGATATTGTTGGAATTTTGAACAAATGGCTCGTGATGATGAGAATTAGGTGAAAGAATTTCCATTTCCCACTTCATCACAAAAACCAAGATGAAAAACCAAACTATAAAAGCATGTAGAAAAAGCTTTTTTATGATTTCACTTGAAAAATCAAAACTTTATATGGTTTTTTGAAACAGAGTTGAATCAGAGTAAAGAGATAAATGAAGTGAAGTAGAGGTGGAGATTTTACCACAACAATATCAAAGATAACTCAATAAGCATTTTTTCAAAAGGAATAAGAATTTCTTCTTTTTTATTTTTGTGTATGAAAAGAGACACACACACACACTTAAGAATCTAACTTTATCATAGAAAATGCATCAAATTGATATTGAATATTGAAGACTATTACCTTATTGGTCTAAAAATTTAACCCTAAGAAACCACTTTTGCAAGATCTAAATCCAATGAAATTCTTTTGCTTCTTAGATACTAATAACTGAAACTGAACACACACACAAAAAAACACTGCTAAGAATTAGTTATTCTTGTTCTTGAAGATAAAAATGTGAACTTTTTTTGTGTGGATTGAACATAAGCATGACCCAATTGGGAAAATCAATAAGAAACTAAGGAAAAAACAAAAGGGTATAAGCAGAAGACATTGAATGTGAAAACCCAATAAGGAAATAGCAGAAAGACTGAGAATTTATGAAGAGTTGAAGAAGAAAAAATAAAAAGAAGTGTTTTTTATTCCCTTTTCCTTGATGTTGGGCAACAAAGAAAAAGGAAAGAAAAAATTGAGACAAAAACAAGACACAAAAAAGGAAAATGAGTGCTTTAATTAGAAAAGATAGGAAAAATAAATTGAAGTTGAAAAAGAAAGTGTTATAGCTTAAAGAAGTTGAAAACAAAAAAAAAAAAATGGGTATATGAAAGAGGAAGCAATAAGGGTAGAGAACAAAAAAGTAGTGAATGAATGTGGTGAGCTGTGATTGGGTTCTATGTGTTTGTGGATCCTTTCAATGCAATTTTGCAAACTATATAAAAAGTTTCATCTTATTATAATAAGAAAGTTGAAAACCCCTGCTTCTGTGCACTTTTTATTATAAAAATATTAATAATTTTTTTAAAACTATACTATTACATCATATACTTGCACACATTAGTAATTAAGTATTTTATACATTTGAATTTTCTATGTTTTGATTGAGGGGGATTGGATTGGCAGCTCACTATGAATGATGGAAGCTCAGCTCTGTTGTGTTGGTCAATGGATGATGGATCTCACTCTCATCTCTAACTATGGTGTAGACTGTAGATATTAGTAACTTTGTCAACTTATGGTACAAATGGTCAAGGGTCAACCCTATGACTTGTATTAATTATTAATTAGATGTAAAAAAATTTTTTTTTATAATCAATTAGATGTAAATTTAATTGAGAAATGATGTATGAATAATAAATACTATCTTCTTATTAAAATATAAGTTGTTTTAACTATATCATACGAATTATCAAATGTAATTAAGGTTGTATGTATGTTGTATGAGAGAAAAAAAATCATGAGTTAGTTTATAAAATTGTCTTTCATTAATAGTATGAAAAAGATAAATTGAAAAAGTAAAATAAGAGATAATAATAAATAGTTAAGTGTATAATAAGAAAAATAACATTAAATATTTCATTAGTATTGTAAAGTAATTTATATTTTGGTACAATTTTTTTCTTCAAAGTGACTTATCTTTTGATACAGAGAGAGAACAGTATTAAGTATTTTTTTTATGTTTATGTGTATTTTTGAAATAAGTTTGTGTGTGATGTGTGAGTACGGTAAATTTTGGATTATCAAGCTTGATTTTTATTGGTAAAATCACTCTTATTGTAGAAAAAAATTCATAATAGTTTGATTTAAGAAATTTTAAATTTTTTTGTTTTATTTAAAATTAAAAGAAGAATTTATACTCTCTTGGTGTCATGAAAAATAATTTATGCTTAGATGATTCTTGTAGTAATTCCTTATCAATATTGATGCACCATCGTTAAGAACCTTAATGTAATATATAGGCTCCGTTTGTTTGAGATTTTTTCAAGAAAATATTTATTTATTTTTTAAAAAAAATCACTTTTTTTTTATATTTTTGATGTGTTTGTTTCAGTTAAAAGAATCATTTTTTAGTCTAAAATGAAAAACTATTTCTAATTAATTCTTTCAAAATCTATTTTTTTAAAAACAAGGACTATGTGTTTGTTCTCAAAAATGATTTTTATAATATAAACAAACACAAAACAATTTAAATTTTTTTTCAAAATCTCTACAAAATAAATTAATTTTTTTCAAAATAGTTTTTATTAAAAAATCTATTTTATTTTAATCTCAAACAAACGCAATCATATTCAAATAAGCAACAATCTAGCAAAAACGAAGTTACTAACAAAGTTTATCCAAAAGATTGACTTCCATAATTATTTTATGGAATTATCATACAAGTCAAGGGTTTAAGTAATTTGAATTAGACAAGTTATCTATATAAAATACTTATGACCTTTTCTTTAATTTAATTGACTTTTTCTTCACAAATTAAATATATTTGACTATATATTGTTAGAGGCTCAATCTCAACTATCTATTTATTAATTTAGTGTGACCTTTGTATATTTATTTTAATTTTTTATTATATTATTGGTTCAATGGTCACATATATGCAAATAAACTCTCACACAAAGAGAAAATTAAATACAATGATATGAATTTTCAATAGGGCAAATCAAATTTTTTAACCAATTTTCTCTATATTTTGGAATCAAGGGAATATATATGAAAAAGATGATTCATGTACAACACTCAACTTTGAAAGGCATTTTATGTAGATGAATTAGTTTCTATTAATTAAATATTCTATTTGCAGTGAACAATAAAAACATAATTTTTATTTCTTTTTAAAAAAATGTTAAATATCAAAATAATTTTTTATTAGATAGTTTAATAATTAAACTGACACTTTTAAATAGAAAGAAATAAAAAAAATTAAAGCGTGAAATTCGTATAATATTGATATTTTGAAATTTGTATAAATAGAAATATCTTGTTTAATTTGTTTTGATGAGTATTTTTAAGATATCAAAAATTTATAATTTTTACTGCTAAATAATTAAATATATTAATAATTAAAATTGTTCATTAACATAAGTACAGTGATCAAACATGATACTCCCTCCGTCCCATATTAAGTGTCACAATTGACCAAATCACACACTTTAAGAAAGTGGATAAATGTAAGAGAGAGAATATGTCTTTTACTAAAATACCCTATCTTTTTATTGGTAGTAGACATTGAAATACTAAAAAGTAGATATTTAAGTATACTTTTTCTTTCACCTAATGATTGGTTTAAGGGATAAAATAGGAAAAAACAATGTTATAAATAGTATAGGACACTTATTTTGGGACAAACAATTTTGGCAAGTAGGACACTTATTTTAGGACGGAGGGAGTAATATTTAGAGACAGATAATAAAACGGATTAAGCATAGTGATAAAGTCAATACTCCTAAAACTCTTCTCAAAAGAATTTAACTATGTTGTCTTCTGTTGACCAAGTAATAATGTCTTTGATAATGATAAATTGAGCTAAGTAAAATTCTTGCATGAGATAAAGGGTAACAGTCAAAGCAACGGTTGAGATTGAGAGTAAAATGTGATGGAGCAAGTTGATGCAGTGGGTCCAATGTACGGTTGTAGCATTAGCATTTTCTGATTGGTGAGCCTCCCAAATAATTGTGTGTTTAGGATCTCAAGGAAGTGGGTCCCTTCAAGGTCATCAACTACAACACATTCCGAAACGTGTTACTCTTCTTAGTACTCTTTTATTGGTCAACATTACTTGAGCAATCTCCTCGTTTAATGTTTATCAAAATGCTAATCAATGCTCACTTAACAAAGTAAATATAGAAATTTGTGTTAAAATTCAGAATGAATACTACTGTCGAATATAGTAACTAATTTTTTAATGTATTAAAAAAATTTAAAAGATGTGATAACTGATTTAGAGGTTTAAAGTTTTTTCATATTTAAAATAAAAATCGAACTCTCAACTTGTAATTAAAAAAAAATAAACCAGAATCATTTAACCACATCTCTCAAAAGTAGGACTTCTTTAATCTTTAGCTGCTATTAAAAATTTTAAAATCAAATAAAATATAGTTAAAATTGTACTATTTTTTATAAATAGATCAAAGGAATCTATGGTGAATGTTATGTGGGATTTCAAAAATAATAAATGTTACAAGTACTTCTTTGCCACCATTAAAAGGAGATGTACTGTCGAATGTTGTAGGAAGAAGAAGACATATATGAAACATTATCATTATCAAGAACATCGTGAGTTGAATATTACTGCATTTTTATCCAAAATTTTAAGATATTGAATTTATGAATTATTTCATTTATAAAATGTTCAATCTACATTTTTCTAAATAATATATAAAATTTAATTCATCTCAAACTCACACAACAATTTTTACCTTAAGTGTGAGTCATTTGATTCATTGTGTTCCCCCATAAACGAAACTTTTTTTATCCATATACACTTGTACCGTTGTTGCCTCTGGACCAACGAGACTTGCCGCCTGACCATTTTTATCAGAAGACTTTCGATATAAGGAATCAAATGAAACCATCGGTAAGTGCTTTGTTAGGAGTCCTACATTGAGTACATCAAAGTGCTCAATATGGTTATATGGTATTTATGTCATGAGACTCTCCCAAGTCTCATCTATTGACTAGTCTTTTGGGTTGGACCACATAAATGGCTGTTTATAGGCTGAATTAAAGTGTTCAACTGAATATTGATAGGTGGGTGAAGCCGCCGAAAAAGGCTACCATCAGATCAATATCGATAGAGTGAAAGCCGCCGTAAACGTCAGCTCTTAAAGGGCGCGACAATATTATGAGTCTCACATTGAATACATCAAAATGCTCAATATACTACCTCCGTTCCTTTTTACTTGTCGTTTTAGAAAAAAATATTTGTTCTTTTTTACTTGTCGTTTTGGCAATTTATGTTATATTTTGCCTATTATACCTTCTTTCCTATTATATTTTATTGACTAAATTTTGTATAATTTTTTTTGTTAAAACAATATAATATTTTTGTTGTATATAAATTTTGTTTGTTTTTAAATAAAGTTTATTACAATTTTTTTAGAAATAGATAATGTTTGTGAAAAAGTAAGAAATTATTGTCGGATTAAAAATATGAAATATTTAAAAAAGAGCATAATAGAAAAAGGGTCATGTTAACATGTGCCTTAAGACACATGTTAAGAATCTAAAATTAAAATTATTCTCTTAAACTATAAAATTCTCCTACCAATTGAAATAATCTTTTAAATTAAACTCTCTTCATGTGCTTAAGAACATACCTCACATTAGGAACACAGGAGGATCAAATCAAAGTGCGTGAGAAGTGAGAAGGAAATGTGTGGGAGTGGGGGAAGACTTGGTGCAACAATAGTGGTAGCGGAGCGTGATAGACACGCGACAGGGAGTAAGGTGGGAAGATGTGTGGTTGGGGGTGGAAAGAGTAAAGGGCAAAGCGGTCCCCTTCAGATGTGACCAACTGCTCCTCCACTCGCACTGCCTTTGTCTCTGTCCTTTTGGAAATCTACGCGTCTTGGGTTTCCCACTATCACTTTCCCTCTCATCTCATGCAATGCACCTTCTCTTTCATTCATTCTCTCTCTCTCTCTTTTTTTTTACTACTATATTTTTTGCCCTTTTATTAACCATTTTACCCCTTCTATATATCAATGTCATTTTCATAGCATGGGCCTTTTCGTCATTCCTGAAAAAAAATATGTTTGTTTCTCTTATCAGATTCTCTTCCCATATGAATTTGATGCAACATGTCATTGCTTCTTACGGGTGCTGCAATTTGCAAAAGAAAAACTAAAGATTTGAATCCCATATGAATATATATTTGGTTTTTATTTTATTAAAAAAATTAAAACATGCTTAATAATTTAAGACAATTGCTAAATAGTATTTTCGGGACACTCTTTAAGCTTTTAAATAGTAAATTTTTATAAAGAAAATTATGAAAATGTATGTGTGAAGACTTAGAAAATAAAATGTTAAACTTTTTGAATAAATTATTTCTTTAAATGGAGTTATTAAAGTATAATTTTGTGTCAGCCCAACGCATCTAGTTTCGGTCTTGCTAACGGACGACAAAAGGATGTTGGCCTTCCCATTTGAAGCTTTAAATGGAATCATTAAAGTATAATTTTGTGTCTATTTTACTATTTTCTTTAGAATAAATTACGAAGATTCAATTATTTATCTATCTCTATATTGACTTTTTATAACGTGACGGTTAATTTTTTTACTTACCACGTCGGAACAAAAGAAGTCAAGAGAGGAACAGTAGTGAGCCCATGATTCTCCAACTTTGTACGTATAACTCTTAATTTATTTCCTTCACTAGAGTTTCAGAACCATTTGTTTATGTGACAAGTCTACATTCACTATCATATCTTGAGAACTAAATAGACCAATCACAATATTTCATTTTTTAAAACGGTTAAAATTAATATAAAATTAACTAGTTAATTATTAGTTCAAATCACTTGAGATATTTTACTCAAATCTACCTTACATTGATATTCCTATAAAAACAAAAAATCCCCCCACTCCTCCATTTGTTTTTGCTGCTCTTTTTAATAAGGGAAAATCTCAAGGATGAGTTGATAATGATGAATTTGCATTTATCTCCTTCTAACAGGGAAAAATATAAAAGAAATGTTGGCAATGATGAATGTGCATTTATTAAATGTGAAGTTCAAGCCCTTTAAAATAATTAATCCAAAAAAGAAAGCCGACTTTTTTCTTTATTTCTCAATTTTTAAACGTGGTGTATATATGTCTAGATGACTTTTGTTAACTTTTTTTCGGTTTGCATTAGATATATATATGGGCACGATGATTAATGACTTAATGTAATGTTTTTGGTACTCAAGCTTTTGTCACATATAAGTAGTATAATATTTGTTTAATGTTCACATTGTGTTGTGCAGTTCATGCATATTCACTTATTGTGGGAAACAAAAGAAAACAAAAATATTTTGTCGCTTGGTTGGAAGTTGTTAAATGTTCTCCCCTAGTCCCATATGAACTTGATCAAAAAAATGCAACAAGTGTTGTTAAAAAAAGTGTTGTTATTGTGCACGGAATCGTCAAATTTTCTTTTCTGTGAAAAAGATATTCATCATCATCATCTGTGAAAAAGTAATTTCTTTAGTGGTTTATTAATGTTGGTATAATATATAATTTTTTCAATATTGTTTAGTGATTAAAATTTTAACAATTAAAATGAATAAATAAAATTTTCAGTTAAAATTTTAACTCGTGTAAAAAAATATTTTTACCAACTAAATTATATTCACATGTGCGATATGTATTTTTATTAGTGGTCTTTTTTGTGTTAACCGTCCCTTGATAGTCATGTAGGGAAAGGGCATTAGTTGGAAAGAAAAGTATCTTCATATGCATCAATAAAAATAACAATAATAATAGTTCATGTTTGGAAAATCAGAATAAAAAAAAGAAGAGGAACATTGAATTGATGAATGAATAAAATAAAGTAAACGGGGTTTTGGTAGAGAAGCACCAACTACCACCAAATTGTTTCCATAAATGGAAAGATTCTTTCTTGTGTTTTATTTCTATTTATTATTAAGACAATGTGATTCGTGGCATTTTAGACAGTTCATGCTGTCATGGCTTTGGTCCCCGTTATGTATGTGTGCATCTATTCATGTGCGCGCGTGCAAATCCAGTAAAAGAGGGATCATATATTCCAATTCCATTTTATTAACCAATAATTTAGTCGGTAGTGTCTAGAATTCATAGTTCAACTGATAAAATATTGAAAAATTTAAGTTCGATATCGTGATCTGGGTTCGAACCTAAAACTTCATTGTTGTGTGTGAGTTAATTTCAGTAGATTTCTTGTTGATACTTGGATATTGCATATGGAAATTTTTTTTTTCTTTTTTTTTTCCCCTCAATGCAAAATCAATGTATGAACTTGTCACTACTAGCAATAACAAGTTAACAAAACTTCTGATGAAACAAAAGGCTAGAGTTCTTAAAAATGCTTAGAATTTTGATTAACATTACTATGCATGATTAAACCCTAAAATATCATTCAAGAAGAAGAAAGATGAGTACAAACAATGAGAAAAACACAACTAAAAAGAATACAAATAGACCAATAAATGTCAATTGGACATTATTTTTTTGTTGAAGAAAATTGGACATCTTGTTTTTCCCATATTCCAAGAAAATATTGTAATTTTGCCTTGTTTATTCCTTCCATTGAAATATGTAGTTTTCTTCGAATTCAAATTCAAATGACATTGAATGTTAATTGCTACTTTTCTCAACACTTGGGGAGGTCACTTGGAGGTGGTAATAGAGATTCATTTGGGCCTTTACCATTGTCCACAACAAATGCCATCTTTAGTCCCCATGTTGTATGAATCTCCAAATGGCAATGCATAAACCACACCCCTATAACAAAACATAATATCATTCATCAGCATCATATAAATTGATGTTCAAATCATTTTATCTTTCTACAAAAAACTTTGCATCATATTTTCATTGTTCAAACAATTAAAAAAATAATAATTTTGATATACCGTTAGCATAAAATGTTTTACACAATCAACAAATCAGAACCACTCGTTCGTATAATTTTAGAAATAATTATGATCAAAGTCAAATATTTTAACTAAAATTCCGAATATAATTGATATTGACGGTATATATGAATTAAATTATCGATTAAATAGATAAATTTACCTGGATTATCAGCTCTGAATCTGATAGCAGTCCAACCACCAGACGGAACACCAACGGTATTCCTCTCAACAGGATCAACAAGATTAAACTTTTTTGCATCCGTTCTAGAATCAAAGTTCCCTTTTCCACTACCAACTACAAAGAAATTGAATCCATGAAGATGAATAGGATGATTCTCAGGTGTTATAAGTCCAGTATCTTGCAAAACCAATTCAACAGTAGAGTTATAAGCAAGTCTATAAAGCCTTGTCCCTTTAGTAGTTCCGAAATTCGTCAATTGTGTCCCCGTAAAATTATATACCACAGGAGGATTTCCTGGAAAATCATCACTAAAAACTCCTTTAATCTTGAAAAAATGTGCTTGAAGCAGCGCGATTTTCGGCATCACGAATGTAACATTGTTGAAATCAGCTACGACGCGACTATTATTAACACAAGTAGGACAAGGATTAATACCAAGAGAAACCGTGAATAACAAGTTATGATCAATCTTTAAAGGAACATTAGCAGGGTATTTCTTGGAGTTCAAGCTTCTAAGAGAACCAGTAAAAGTGTCAGCAATTGGAGTAGCATTTTTTGGAGGAAGAGAAGTTAAGGTAGTGATTGTGGAACCAAGTGTGCCTGAATAGTGTATAGAGGCAGTAGCAGTTTTGTTGTCAACAACAATTGGTGCATCCATGAAAGGAGAAGCTGCAACTAAGTATTTTCCTGTTGTCTGTTTGGTTTCTAGAAGAACATTTGTGGTTTGGCCAGGTGCTATAACAATTGTGTCAGTTTTGAATGGTTTTACATAAGTTGCATCAACTTCAACAACAGTTAATTGATGGTTTGCAATTTTGAAGAAGAGTTCTTCATTGAGTGCAGCATTGATGATCCTTAGTAAGTAGGTGTTTTTTGGTTGAACTTCTAATGAGAATCCTTCTGTTAAGAAAATAAATTGAAAATTATTATTCGTCAAGTTTTGAGTCGCATTGGCGGTGTAATTGCAAAATGCTAGAGTTTGGTTCTTGAAATTCACCTTGTGATGATGCACAACCTTGGACAAGCCCTGGATGACCGTTGATTGTGTGAGCATCGGAGATATTTGGAGCCAATCCCGATTTCAAAGCTTCGTTTATTATAGCCTCAGTATCTGATTTCCACCATTCACCTAAACAAAAACAAAAATATTGTGACAATTCTAAAAAACATTTTATAATCTATTAGACTAATCAAAGTCTAAGGGTATATAGTAGAACACTGACCTAATACAATAACTTGTTCCATATGAGGTTTGGGAAAAGGGTAAGGAACTCCAAGCTTTGGTAAAATGACCAAGGCACCATGGACAGTGGCCCTAAGCCAAAGAACATGAGCATGCCACCAAAGTGTGCCTCTCTGGCCTGTAAGAGTGAAGTTGTAAACATAGGCCTGGCCCGTTTGAATCGGACATTGGGTTATGTACGCTGGCCCATCGGCCCAACCCGTTCTTTGTTGTTTGACACCATGCCTGTTAAATTCATTTCATTTTAATAACTTTACAAAAAAAAAAATACATTTTAGAAAATTGTGATAGAATAATGTGAAATTGTAGCTAACTTACCAATGTATGCTAACATTGTATTTGACATGGTTGACAACCTTAATTATAACATTGTCATCTTCTCTAGCATAGATTGTTGGACCTGGGAACTTTCCATTTATGGTTACAATTGGTTTGGTTGAACACAATCTTGTAGCATTTTTCAGCACAACCTATAAAGAACATGCAGCCAATTAATTAACAGCCACCATGATGGAATATATATATATATATATATAGTCATTTTTTAATGTCACATTCCTTTTTGTAAAAGTTTAATGTCACATTTTTTAAAACCAAGGATATGGAAATGTGACTACAATACACCAAATCTAAGTTTCTTGCCTTGCTCAACAATTCTACACCTAATTTTCTGTTTGGTAGATATTCATGGTCAAGTATTTTTTAGTATTGGCTCAAGGCATGCATATATCACTAAATGGACAAATTGGAATTTTTTCACTGCTAGATAAATTAAATCCTGACTTGCTTTGCCTGCTATATCATCAAATTTTTAACATGTGAATATCTTTTTGAAAATATTGAAATCATAACATCTTTTGGATTGAATTATTGTAATGAAGTGAAAATTAGCTCCATGAAGGGAAAAAAAAGGTCCAATATATATAATTTGCTTCGATGACATTTCAATCGAAGAATTTCGCTAATGCATGTTTGAAAAACACCAAAATTTCGCTAAGGTTCAATTGTGTGCAAAACAAAGTAAAATAAATAAATTCTGCTCATAAGTTTCAAATGCATGTTTTCAAATGCATGCTTGAAATGATAAAAATGCAAATAAATGTAATGCACCTACATTGAACTTGTAGTGTCGAACTATAGCATCCACAGACAATGGAAGCAAACATGCTGCCATGAATAATATAACTCGAAATCGCGCGGCAGCCATAGCAACCCTTTTGATTTCTATACCTCAACTCAACAAAGAAATGTTGCAATAGAGCTTCTTTTTCTTTGTTGGCTAGTGATCACTCTCTTGAAAATGCAATGCAAGATTGAGCATAAAGAACAACCTTATAAAGAGCCACTATATTCTGTTGTAATGTCCCTTTTAGGATTTGGTTGTATATAAGAATACTTAATTCGTATATGAAGTATAAATAACTCAAATTAATGACACATAACATAAAATTATTTCTTGTATATTACATAAAGTTGTTGCATATATGCATCAAAAAGGACAGATTTTGAAGGCAAACTAGTTGAGTTTATGAGGTGATGGTTTTTTAAGGAGCTAGATCAGAAGCTAAGTTTGGTCCACCTATGTAGGGTAAAGTAGAATATTACTCAACAAACACATACCAATTTGTGACATGGACATACATTTTTCAATTTTGACTAAAGTCAAGGATATGGTGGCATATAGTATTCGATACAACTATATATTTAAAATTTTACATTAACACCAAATATTTATTTTAGTTCTACACAATTTTTTTGAAGTCAATTTAATTTCAAATAAAAATAAAATGTAACTTAATTTCTGATATTTTTATATTAAGGATAAATTTGACTTCCATTATGAAGATATGTTTAAACTCCGACCACTCTATTTTATATGTATGAATTTTCAACGGACTAACATTCTATCTACATACAAATAAAATAAAATGATTTACGTTAATCCTTTTGTTCCATCTTTAATCTTACATCCAAAAACTTATTACGTTGTTCCTTATGTTCCACAGATTAGCAAAATAGATTACTATTGAAAAAGCCAAGAGAAATATAAAAAAGAAAATTGTGAGTACTTGAACGGAAAGAACAATGTAGGACAATTAAATTATTAAAAATCAAACAAATTAAACGAAACATATAGATGATGATGCAAAAATAGTTTGAGGCTTTGTTTCCACTTTTTCTTCGTAGAAAAGAATCCAAGAGCACTTGGATGAGATGATAAGAAATCTCTTCCAGCTCAACCAGATGTTATAGGATCGAAACCAATCCTAAGAATGTAACAATGTTAAATTTTCGAAGGAGAATTTTGTCACTCTTTATAGTCTTACCTGGCTTGAGAGGCATTAATTTCTACAGTTGCACGTTAGAAGATACCGGATTCAAAACAAAAAAAGATAACACAATGTAAGTCACTTAAGACTAAAACAATTGGGTTTGCTTTTGTAATTCTGTTAGAATTCGACAACATTTTACATTTGTCTTAACATTTATAAATTTTGTTGTTTCAACTCTCAAGATGCTTTCTAGAATAGCCTAGAAGTCAAAATATGCATTTTTATGAGGTTATTATAATAATCTATCCATATTGCATAGTACTAAATTACTACTAATCATATTGTAATCAAGTTTTTAATGACAGTTCATAATCATTAGACCTCCTTTTTGTCCATTGATGATGCATTAAGGACCCAACTCATATATTATTCTCTCTTTTGGCCGTTTAAGCAATTGGGTGCCAGCTGATGAACTTCCGTTAAAAACAATATTTAGATGTTTATAACTCAAATGGTTAATAAATTTTAGTTCAATATGAAATAAAAGATTTATAATTATCATATCCTGTTTTCCAACTTATACAAGTCCAATCTATATAAATAAAGCAAACCATAGTTCATAAATGTGTGCACTCACTATTCATTATATCTAGCTAGCTAGATAATGCTTCTTTGAGTTGCCAACTTTAAGGTAATAGATACACTTCTTTGATTCCATGCATTGTGCTTAGATGTTTTCATTTTGTGATATTTCTTCACAGATTTTAACAATTGCTTGCAAACAATATGATTTGATTTTTTTTCTTTTCTATTCATTCGAGCTAGATTGCTCGCTTTAGAGGTTGGTTTTCTTTATAGATTAAAACCGGACTCTCTGATGGTCACTCTTGCTTTCAATAACGCTCCCATGATTCTTTGGCACCTTAAGAATATATGACTACATTTCTTGGAACTTACTAAAATGTATTTTATTATCTCTCATATTTATCGGGAAGGAAATCAAAGTGGTGATGGGATTGTTAATATTGATCTTCACATTTTGTGTCCTCAATGGTGGGATACTATTCCCAATAGCATTTGTAATATATTTTTTTAGAAATAGATATAGTATAGGTGAGTATAGATTTGATTAATTGTTATTTAGGAGCACTGCATGCACTCTTTTCTCAGCTCCTACTTGAATTTTGGCCTAGTTCCTGTATTTGTTGTTTTAGTTCATCAATTTCATTGTTTCTTGGTTTTGTTGCAGTTGCTAGTGAATAAGTGGCCAGTGTGTACAAATTTTGAATTACAATGGAAGAAGATGATGTTTACACAAAAGATGGAACAGTTGATTATCAAGGAAATCCAGCTAATAGAAAGAAAACTGGAACCTGGAAAGCTTGTCCCTTTATCTTAGGTAACTGTGGTGTTTCTACAAACTCAAACTGTAGTATCTGGTATACATAGAGTCAGTTTGGATTGGCATAAGCTCGTTTGAGACCGTTTAAGAGAGACTATGATAATAGATGGAATCATGTCCGTGCTTATTTCAAAACGTTCTCTATGATAACTTATATGAAAATAGTTCGACTTTATTTTTCTTTTGTTACAGAAATAGCTTATATACCAGTATTTAAATGATAACCACTTAGGCTATAAGCTCTCAATTAAGTTTTTTTATTTATCATAATAAGGTGATATCATGTGTATTAAGTTGTGCTTATCATTTCAAGCTTCAATATATACAGGAAATGAATGTTGTGAGAGATTGGCTTATTATGGGATGAGTACAAATTTGGTGCTTTATTTTAAGGAAAGGTTGCATCAGCATAGTGCTGTTGCTTCAAAGAATGTCTCAAATTGGAGTGGAACATGCTACATCACACCATTAATTGGAGCATTTTTGGCTGATTCTTATCTTGGAAGATACTGGACTATTGCCATCTTTTCAATAATCTATGTTATTGTGAGTATAGTCCTTTCATTATGTATTTGATTACTAGCTTCTTGCTAAAATATGAACCACAAGCACTCCTTGAATTATATCTTTTTTATTCATGTCGACGTGTCGGAGTCTGTGTCGTGTCCGGTGTCCATGTCTGTGTCCGTACTTCATAGCTAAAATAGATTATGAAAACAGCTTACTGTTTATATGATGAAAACAGTTTGACTAATTTATCTTTTGTTATAGAAATTGCTTGCAGATAAGCGCTTATATAATAAGCGATTGGTTAATCTATACCTTTTTTTTTTCTTCTCTATTTTGGAATTTGGATCATGTTATATGCTATCTTCTAGGTTTAACATGTAAAGTGTTCTTGTTTATGATCAGGGAATGACACTATTAACACTATCTGCATCAGTTTCTGGCATAAAACCAACATGTCAAGGAAAAGATAATTGTCATGCTACTGATCTACAAAGTGCAGTGTGCTTTATAGCTCTTTACCTTATAGCTCTTGGCACTGGTGGAATCAAGCCTTGTGTTTCATCCTACGGAGCAGACCAGTTCGATGATGATGACGAGAATGAGAAGAAACACAAGAGTTCTTTCTTCAACTGGTTCTACTTCTCAATCAACATCGGTGCTCTCGTTGCTTCTTCTCTATTAGTATGGATTCAAGACAACGTCGGTTGGGGATGGGGATTTGGCATTCCAGCTGTTGTTATGGCGATTGCAGTTGTGAGCTTCTTTTCAGGTACTAAATTGTATAGGAATCAGAAGCCTGGAGGAAGTGCACTCCCGCGTATCAGTCAGGTGGTCGTTGCATCGATAAGAAAGTACAATGTTGAAGTACCTGCTGACAAGTCTCTTTTATATGAGACCACTGAAACAGAATCTGCTATCAAGGGAAGCCGCAAACTAGACCACACAAATGAGTTGAGGTACAACAAATTTCTAGATGACCAATTTGTGTTTTTTATATTGATTAATCAGTATTAGATGCAAATTTGATGTCACAACAAAATCAAGGCAGGTATTAGTCCACATTCATGCCATTCCACATGATATATTATCGTTATTATACGACAATCTCATGATCCCTAGTTCTTCAATTGTTCATTGAAAGTGTAATTCAGAAACACCTTATTGTCATATTTAACTTTTATCATTATTCACATTATTTTGTGTATTAACAGATTTTTCGACAAAGCAGCAGTGCTAGAACAATCAGATAATCTAAATGACTCAATAAATCCACAGAGACTTTGCACTGTAACACAAGTTGAAGAGCTAAAATCCATTTTAAGATTACTTCCTGTATGGGCCACCGGCATTATATTTGCTACTGTCTACGGCCAAATGGGAACCTTATTTGTGTTACAAGGCCAAACCATGAATACTCATGTTGGCAACTCTAGCTTCAAAATCCCACCAGCGTCACTCTCTATCTTCGACACCCTCAGTGTCATATTTTGGGTCCCAGTGTACGACCGGATCATCGTGCCACTTGCTAGAAAGTACACCGGACGCAAAAACGGCATAACTCAGCTACAAAGAATGGGAGTCGGCCTCTTCATATCGATATTTGCAATGGTAGCCGCAGCAATTTTGGAGGTCATAAGACTTAGATCTGTTAGAAAACACAACTACTATGAACTCGAGGAGATACCAATGACAATATTTTGGCAGGTTCCTCAGTATTTTCTTATAGGTTGTGCAGAAGTGTTCACATTTATAGGTCAATTGGAGTTTTTCTATGAACAAGCTCCTGATGCTATGAGAAGTTTGTGTTCCGCTCTTTCACTACTCACCGTTGCGCTTGGACAGTATTTAAGTTCTCTACTTGTTACTATTGTGACAAAAATCACAACAAAGAAAGGAAAAATTGGATGGATACCAGATAATTTAAATTATGGTCACATTGATTATTTCTTCTGGCTATTGGCAGTGTTAAGTGTACTTAACTTGATAGTGTTCATTTTGGTGGCTAAGTTGTATACTTATAAGAAAACAGTGGGAACTCTTCGCTGAAAAATGTGTTGAGTTGTGCAACGGAAGTTCGAGTATGTCTTGTATTCACTGTAATCTCCTACGTGGAATCAAATCATTGAACTATATCAAAATGTTGGAAATTATAAAGCTCTTGTTTTATTACTGCTTAAAATCAATCAACTTTCATGTGTTACAGAAACATAACAATTCATAATGCAGGAATGTTAATCAATTAACTTTCATGTGGCAAACGTTCGCAGTCCGCGCAGATGGTAGAACCTCAGGCAAGAAAAAAATTTAGATTGCGAAGGAGTGTTTGCCTTCGACAGAACCCTCCTGCCAATCAACTTCACAAAGTGAGTGTCTATGAAACGGGGAACCTTCTTTGTTTTCTCCGGATTCACCAAAATTTGTCAACCTCCTTTTCGGCCTCAACTCCTCATTTAGGACCACTGCCTAACCCCTTACGTGCGCGTGAGACATATGTTGATCATTGGCCAGAAAAACGTTCTTTCAGTTCTGCACACCATCACCTCCGTCCTTAACACATTTAATGCAAAAGTTTCTTCAAATTCCCGAACATGATGACGAATCACACTCAGGTACGATTCTCATTCGAACACTCTCATCTTTCTTGAGTATACACTGACTCGAGTGTTAGGGAGCTAATCTATTTTCCAAGTACCCCTCCACCGCGAAACATCAACTTACGCAATGCTGAACATCTTCTCCCACCGTATCCCAATTGTATAAACGAGTTATAGACAATCTGATACTATAAAATAAACGAATTGAATGAGATTATTAATTAAAATTACAACATATGATTTTAATTCAGGTGTAGGCTAAATGTTATGCAAATGTATGTAGGTATGTATGACAAAGATCGTCAAATTATATACTACACATATTTTTTATTACATAGACAAAATAACAAGTCATTTAAAACTTACATTCAAAATATAAAAATTAAAGTTCGAACTTCAATCATATAATCGTTATATTTTATTTTATTGGGCGAAAGCGTGAAGCTACAAACACATCATATAATAATTCAAAATTTAACTTTCATTTCAATTTTTAATTATTCTAGGATAACCTACAAGTCAAAATACTCCTTTGTTTATGTTGTTATTATTACTATAATCTATCCATATACTAATCATATACTATAGTAGTATTAATTTTTTAATGACAATTCATAATCATTAGACATCCTTTTTGTCCGATGATGATGCCTTAAGGACCCAAGTCATATGTTATTCTCTTTTGGCCGTTTAAGCAAACATGAACTTCCGTTGAAGACAATTAGAAGATGTTAAGACAGTTGTCATAAAGAATTGACAATGCAGTTATAAATTTCAGCAGTTTCATCTAAATTAATAATTGAGATTATTTTATTATATAAATTTATTTTAAATTAAGAGTTGAGATCTACTAATGTTTGATTTTTTTTTTCTTTTACCCCATGTTGAAAGAAAGTGATCTAGTAGTTCTGAGTCTAGAACGAATCTAACATCAAGTAATTTTAATTCCCTCTTAAATACAGTAATAAAAATCGAACCGCGATTCTTCTTACCAAATTAAAATGCACTGATCTTGATCCTTCCTTATCCTAATGACTTTACTCTTGACTTTAAAAAAATAATTTATTTTTTTGATGTTTTAGTTATTTATATTTATATTTATATTCCTATTGTTTTATAAATAAATTATTAAACTTAAAAGATTATTAATTTTTTTGATAATAAATGATTAATAAATTTTAGTTGAATACGAATTGCTTAGACTTTATTAAACTAAAATGAGCTTACTTTACCAAAAAAAAAAAACTAAAATGAGCTAATAACCAAAACAAGTAAAATGAGATAAACTTGACTTCCTAACAGAAAATTGTCTCATCGTTCATTTCATGAGTAATCTAGTTTGTGACGATTATTATGTGTGAGTAGAATTTTTTGCTTTACTAGTCATAGTCCCTTTTTCTTTCAAAACACACTAACGTGCATAAATAATTTTCTCCTTTGAAAATCAAACATTTATTATAGATCAAATAGAGGATGGGAATTCTGCTTTGGATTTTAGCACTTCTATGTTCCCATTAATGTTACATGTACACTTCCGTTCTCAAATTGAAAACACATATTTTTATTATTACTATTTTTTTTTTTTTGGTACAATATTATCTTTTCATTTTTTTTGCTAAATAAATTATTTTTTCTATTTTCTTTTAAGTTTATTCTAATTTTTGAATTTTCAAATTAATAATAATGTGGACCGAAAGATTCAAACTCGAACCAGAGACAAATTTATCTTAATATAAAAATACAAAGCACTAATTTAAAATGACATAATTTTTTTTTATTAATATTTAATTACTTTTAAATAAGATGATAGAGATAAAGTTAGGAGAAAAAAATTCATTATCAAAAGTTAGAAGAAAAAATAAATAGGTATAAGCTAGTAAAAAATAAATTATAAGTTATAATTCATAATCTAAAAAATTACATTGCCAAATAGAGCCTATGTGTTCCCTTCAGCAGTTCAGCTTACCTATATTATAGAATTTTAAGTCCTAATTAATGTCACTAATTTTCTCTTCCTATGTGCTGTGTATTTGACCACAGAAAGAGGCTAAATCCAAAAGCCATAAGTTTATCTTACATCACAACATCAACATGTGTAACAAGTCAACAGTCACAACTAAGATTATCATGTCATATTTTCCAACTATGAATTATGGCTATAAATAAAGCAAAACATAATTCACAAATGTACACACTCCTTATTCATTATATCTAGCTAGCTGGATAATGCTTCTTTGTGTTACCAACTTTAAGGTAAAATAGATACACTTCTTTGATTCTATGTACTGTTCTTTTATGTTTTGATTCTGGGATCTTTCTTCTTAGATTCTAACAATTGTTTATAAACAAAAATATTTGATTCTTTTTCTATTCAATTGATTCCAATTTTGAAACCTTTATTACCAGCTAGCTAGATATAATGAATAAGGAGTATGAATTTCATTTTTTTCTTGGTTTTGTTGCAGTTGCAAGTGAATAAGTGGCCATTGTGTACTAATTTTGAATTACAATGGAAGAACAAGATGTTAACACCAGAGATGGAACAGTGGATTATCAAGGAAATCCAGCCAATACAATGGAAGAAGAAGATGTTTACACAAAAGATGGAACAGTAGATTATCAAGGAAATCCAGCTAATAGAAGGAAAACTGGAACCTGGAAAGCCTGCCCTTTTATCTTAGGTAATTGTGGTATCTTTACCAGTATAAGCGCTTTTATAGGGTCTCTTATTTGAGTTTATCTATAATATCTAGCGTATGCGTGCGCGCGCACGCATGTGTGTGTCAGATGACCGATTATCCCAAAAGCTTAAGCTTTTAGGAAATGTCTCATCAATGGTTTTATATTATTTCTAACACGCCCCCTCACGCAAGAGCCCAACACGCCCCCTCACGCAAGAGCCCATTGGGCTTGAAGCGTGGATAATGCATAGGCCCACCTACCATATGCTTAAAAATCCACTTTTTAATTAAAAAGTGAGAGGAGCGGGAATTGAACTCTAGACCACTTAGTCATAGAGGCTCTAATACCATGTCAAATGACCGATTATCCCAAAAGTTTAAGCTTTTAGGAAATGCCTCATCAATGATTTTATATTATTTTTAACAGTGTGAATTAACTTATTTGAGACCCCATGTCTTGTGAACTATTTTCAGCTTATTTCCACATGTTCTCTATGATAACTTATATGAAAACAGTTCGACTTTATTTATCTTTTGTTACGGAAATACCTTATATATAAGTACTTATATGATAATCACTTAGGCTATAAGCACTTAATTATCCAAAATAAGGTGATATGTGGTATGTTATGCTTATCATTTCAAACTTCAATTTATATAGGAAATGAATGTTGTGAGAGATTGGCTTATTATGGGATGAGTACAAATTTGGTACTTTATTTTAAGGAGAGGCTGCATCAGCATAGTGCTACTGCTTCCAAGAATGTCTCAATTTGGGGTGGAACATGCTACATCACACCATTAATTGGAGCATTTGTGGCTGATTCCTATCTTGGAAGATACTGGACCATTGCCAGCTTTTCAATAATCTATGTTATTGTGAGTATATATAGACTATAGTCCCTTCATTAAAACCAACTTATATGGTAAAGAGTGTTCTAGTTTTATAAGCTCTTATTAGGCAGTATAGGCTTGTTTAAAATGAGTTGTTTGAGCTTATCTACTACTTATGATATGTTCATAAGTTGTTTTCAACTTATTTTCTTAAGCTCTTCTTGATAGATAACGGATAAAGCTTATTGTTTTGTATGAAAACAGTTTGACTATTTTATCTTTTGTTATATAAATAGATTGTACATAAACACTTAATAACTGCTGAATTAAACTATATATCCAAACATATCTCTAGTTAACATCTCTAAAAGGTATTCTTGTTTATGATCAGGGAATGACACTATTGACACTCTCTGCATCAGTTTCTGGCATAAAACCAACATGTCAAGGAAAAGATAATTGTCATGCTACTGATCTACAAAGTGCAGTGTGCTTTATAGCTCTTTACCTTATAGCTCTTGGCACTGGTGGAATCAAGCCTTGTGTTTCATCCTACGGAGCAGACCAGTTTGATGATGATGACGAGAATGAGAAGAAACACAAGAGTTCTTTCTTCAACTGGTTCTATTTCTCAATCAACATCGGTGCTCTCATTGCTTCTTCTCTATTAGTTTGGATTCAAGACAACGTCGGTTGGGGATGGGGATTTGGCATACCTGCAGTTGCTATGGCAATTGCAGTAGGGAGCTTCTTTTCAGGTACTAAATTGTATCGGAATCAGAAGCCTGGAGGAAGTGCGCTCACGCGTATCAGTCAGGTGATTGTCGCATCGATAAGAAAATACCATGTTAAAGCACCTGCTGATAAGTCTCTTTTATATGAGATTGCTGATACAGAATCCGCTATCCAAGGAAGCCGCAAGCTTGACCACACAGATGAGTTGAGGTATTGCAAATACAAAAAATTCTAGATAACCAATTTGTGTTTTTTTTATTCATTAATCAGTATTAGAAGCAATTTTGATGTCACAACAATTAAATTCTAAAATAGAGGTAGGTTTTAGTCCACATTCATGCCATTTCATATGCTATCATATCATTATTCGAGAATCTCATGACCCCCCAGTTCTTCAATTGTTCATTGAAAGTGTTATTGAGAAATAAACAAACCAATTAGACATCTCAGTCTGTGTTTAAAATCATAAAAACGAACAACACCGTATTGTCTTTTTTAACTTTTATTCACATTCATTTTGTGTCCCAAAGATTTTTCGACAAAGCAGCAGTGCCAGGAGAATCAGATAATGTAAAAGACTCGATAAATCCATGGAGACTTTGCACTGTTACACAAGTGGAAGAGCTAAAATCCATTTTAAGATTACTTCCGGTATGGGCTACTGGCATTATATTTGCTACTGTCTACGGTCAAATGGGCACCTTATTTGTGTTACAAGGCCAAACCATGAATACTCATGTTGGCAACTCTAGCTTCAAAATCCCACCAGCGTCACTCTCTATCTTCGACACCCTCAGTGTCATATTCTGGGTCCCGGTGTATGATCAGATCATTGTGCCAGTCGTGAGAAAGTTCACCGGCCACAAAAATGGCCTAACTCAGCTTCAAAGAATGGGAGTTGGCCTCTTCATATCGATATTTGCAATGGTAGTTGCAGCAATTTTGGAGCTCATAAGACTTAGATCTGTTAGAAAACACAACTACTATGAACTCGAGGAGATACCAATGACAATATTTTGGCAGGTTCCTCAGTATTTTCTTATAGGTTGTGCAGAAGTGTTCATGTTCATCGGTCAATTGGAGTTTTTCTATGAACAAGCTCCTGATGCCATGAGAAGTTTGTGTTCTGCTCTTTCGCTACTCACTAATGCGCTTGGACAGTATTTGAGTTCTCTACTTGTGACTATTGTGACTAATATCAGTACAAAGAATGGAAAACTTGGATGGATACCAGATAATCTAAATTATGGTCACATTGACTATTTCTTCTGGCTATTGGCAGTGTTAAGTGTACTTAATTTGATAGTGTTTATCTTGGTGGCTAGGTTGTATACTTATAAGAAAACAGTGGGAACTCTTCGCTAAAAACTGTGTTGAGTAGAGTTGTGTAATGGAAGTTTTAATAGTACATAGGAAGATTACTTCAGACTTCAGAGGCTTGTATTAATAGTAATTCTCAGTATGTGAAATCAAATCATTGAACTATATCAAAATGTTGCAAATTCTATTACTACTATTTACTACTATATCAAAGTGTTACATAAATTTATAGTTAACAATGTGATTAGCCTAATGAACCCATTTCAGGTGTATGAGACAACCTTTATTTACAAGGGTTAGTCCTAATCTTTGTTCTTAAATAAAATGAAGAAATTTAAGAACAATATAGCCTTATAAGTTGTTTGGTGAGAATTGAAATGATAGTCAAAGTGTGAATTTACATAGCCAAGATTTGTCTGAGTTTAGTTCAAATGTGCAAAGATATTTTAGTTTCATAATCAACTTTGTGGTTCAGTTTGATTAAACCACTATTTCTGCATCATGACTAATTGCACTTGGGTAAGTTCAACTATCAAAATCCAATAATTCCAATTTCATCTCAACAACCAAACCAATTAAACCAATATTCATCAAAAGAAACATATATATTAACCAATATTAGTACCATTGTTAGATACAATCATACATAAAAAAAAATTAAGCCGTCTCTATTTCTAGTAAAAAAAATTAAAAACCAAATTTAACATGTTTTTCCTTTGGTGTTTCATTTTTAAAAAAAATTTGGGGTAAGGGAAATTTTTTATTAATCATTGGCAGCCGTTTTACAACTGTCCTGACGAGACTTGAATTAGACACCTTAAAGTTACAATGCTAAACTATTACTGCTGAGTTAGCGCCTCAGCCCTCAAGTAAAAAATAAATAAATAAAATCAATTATTACAAGTAAAAAAAGGTTATTCCAAAAATAAATAAATTATGGTCTCTAATATAAACAAAATTCTAACATATTATTACACTTATTTTTTGTAGAACATATTACTCCCTCCGTCCCATTATATAAGCACTTTTACTACAACAGTCTAGTTCCAAAATATAAGTTCCTTTACTAGGTACATTTATTACTTTTTTGTTTGCACATACCCCTAATTATTATTACTAAGTTGTATTGAAATACAAAAATTGTAAAGGGGCGTATATTTTTGGACTAGACTTTTGTAGTAAAGGAGCTTATATAATATAATGGGACGGAGGGAGTATTACATTATGTCACTATTCTAAATATATTTTTAAATTAAATTTAAATTCATCTCTCGAATATTATCAATAAATAAATAAATTCATTTCTCCAAACTTTTTATATGATGTTGTTTCAATACTTTTCAATGTAAAATATAAGGACATACGGTGTGCTTTTTTCATGAACTAACGTACCTGTCTTATCACTTTTGATTTTGAAGGTTATCGTTAATAAAAGAATAATTGCTCCCTCCCTAAATTATCACACTCACCATAATGTTTCCCAAGCGCTTTAAGGACCCCAAAACAGGTACATCTCTATGTGCAATCTACCCAATTATTTCAGTACAACCCAAGTTTTGCTCACCAACTGTTTGATAAAATGTCTCACATAGAAACTGAACCTTAAATGCATTTTCTTTATGTACTTATATCTTCCAATGCAGGTTTTCATATGCTAAGTTCAATGCATGCAAAAAAATACATGAATAAAATTGGGTTGGAAAGAGAAGATTACAACTTTTATAAACAAATTGGGAAGGCCTTAATTTGCTCTTATACCATACTTGGGGCTTTGTGGATTTACAATGGCGCTTCACCAATGGAGTGGTGGAGGATGAATTCACCAATGATAAAGGAGAAGCTTGACGTAGAACCCGTGAAGGAGTTTATAGCCAAAGTAAAAGACATGGTTGAAAGCGATGATAAGGATGGGGGCGGACGCCATAAGGAGATGGAGAAAAAGAAGGTTGATCAGGAAGCTCAGAAGATGTGGTTGAAGATGAAGAATGAGGTTGTTGCTGAGCTTCGAGAGAAGGGTATTGATGTCGAGTGATATCACGATGAATTCCAGTGCCAATCCTATGATTGATGAACTGATTTGGTTGCTATTGTAGTATACTTTAGAAAACATATGCATGCTACATGATAGATAATGAACTGATAAGTAATTTCCCTTGCTGGAGACTAAGCTTATTACTGTATGTCTGTATTATAAGTGTTGCCCATGAAGCTTAAATGCATATTAGCATCTACTTTTGATGTGTTCATGCAGCTTTTTTTTTTTTTTTGAACAAGCCAAAATGAGATATTATATATAAGAAAGAAAATCGACCCCCAGCACAAGATGTGCTAGAAACAGGTAGATTATAAGTTCATGCAGCTTAAATGCATATTAGCATCTACTTTGATTTGTTCATGCAGAGCTTATAAGTTGCAGCAAATGTGAAACACTCTGAAGAAAATATATCCTTTTAATTATTATAAAAAAAAATACAGAACCACTTTTCACTAGAAAATCAAGAACTGCTTGCATTCGCTCGGCACCAAATATAGTCGTCATAAATACAATGGAAACCCAATGTTTTAAAACCCGAATCAAACTACATGTGACCCAACATTGTCAACAGTTCAATTATTTGAGCGGCTTGATTGCAGTTACATCCCAATTAAGTGGCTTAAATCAATCGAACCATTATTCAAGGCCTCGCCGATTTGATATTTTGTTCAAATGTTAAAACATTGCATCAACGGACAAGAGAGGTGAAAACTTATCCCCAAGATTAATTTAATTTACTTGATGAATTTCATTTCAACTTTAAAAGGCTCTCAAAAGACATTGCATACCAATCAAATACACCATCGTTTGAAGGATCGAGCTTTTTATAGTATCTTCATGTAAAGTTAAGAAAGACATGAAAGAAAATAAGAAACATTCCTGAGAAAAAGCTTTCTTGTTTTCATTTTTAATACCTCTAGCAATAGGAGTAGACCAAGTTTGTCAATAATTGTTGCTCTGTTTATAGGCAAAGAATTATATCCATTTGTCTCACACAAAAAAGTATTGCCCGTAAAGCTTAAATTCATGTTAGCATCAACTTTGATTTGTTCATTCTATAGCATTCGCTCTGCATCAAGTGTAATGAGAAATACATTGGTAACACAACGTTTCAAAAACCGAATCTAACCAAACGGTTCAACCAGTTGAATTGCGAAACAATACTATTTTCATTCCAAATAGAGAATTGCAAGCATCCATTATGCATCAAGTATAGTAATCATAAATTAACCCCATGACTAAAATACTCAACTCTCTTGCCTATTAACACAATATTTTAAAAATGGAACGTAAACCAAACATTTTTAAACATTGTGTAACGGGCAAAAGAGTTGAGTATTTAACATTGGGGTTAATTTAATTTATTTGACGAGTTTCGTTTGAACTTAAAAAAACCTCAAAATGTACTGATTACCAATCAAGTACTCCACCGTTTGCAGGATGAGCTTTTTATAGAATGTCCTGTAAAGAAAAACATGAAAGGAAACAAGAAGAAGCATTCTGAGAAAAAGATCACTAGTGTCAAATCCAATTCAATCTCTTTTCATGGTTTACTGAACATGGATTTGAGCAATTCTTTAAATTAAAGTCAACGGGTGTGCTAACACTTGTTCTTATGCATCATTATGCTTAGAGACACGACATGGTTGGGGAGGACTAGACAAAAGTAGAAGTGAAACCACTTTATGAATAGTTAAGTTTCAACTGTACAACGTTAACTGCTACAAACCTGACATCATCCTGGTCAAGATCTGAAGCTGGGTTAACTTTAAGGTAATGATAGTGTTTTTTTTTAATCAAATAGGTGACCAAAGCTGATCAGCAAAACTTACTATAATAAGATTTTTTTAATGATGAAACAAATTCAAAAAACAAATTCAGTGAGTGAACAATGAAGATATATATCCAGAACACTAGAACAAAAGTAGCAGGAATCCTTTCATCAGAGATACATAACTAAATCCAAAATAATTCACTTTTAATAGTATCAGAAAATGTAAAATGACCCAGTACATACCATTGAAATTCAACAAATATGAACTTAATTTTAGTCATTTCCAATCAAAACACAATCAGCACATAAATTCAGTGACAAACATTTGTTAGAACTTAGAACTGTAGAAGCTAAGCACCAAAATATAGATGGTTTTATGAGAAATGAAAATTAATATTCTAATGCAGGTAAACTAGATTCTCGATCTGCAATGCCCAGTTTCAAGCCAACCACATGGGTGTAGTAAGGCAATACAATATCCTAATTTTGATTTATGCCATCAAATCTAGTAAAATTCTAGTGTGTGTATCATGTTACTCCTAGCAATGTTGAAATCAGAAATTTATTACGCCAATAATATCGTGGTATCGATGTTCTATTCTGTTACCAACATTAAGTAAACAACTGCAACAAAAATCTAACAATGTGATAAACTTTATCTCGGATAAGAAACAACACTATATATAATATTTTCAACCAGATATTCTATCAAAAGTTACAGCTTTACAAGAAACTTCTGGCTGACGGATTCAAATCCTTTGAGCTACTCTTTCCGGACCTGCTTCGCCTATAGCTCTTCAACGGTGTCAAATAGAATCTTAACAGTCCGGTGTCAACACTACTCGTGGAATACCTAACACTTCGATTCCTTTGAAGCGTTAACTCTTGTCTTCCATTCAAAACATTTCCTTTGGTTTCAGGACCAACACCAAGGCCATTGACTAAACCAGCCATTCTACTATGATTTCTACAACTAACACTATAGCTACGAATCAGCTTCTGGCTAACCGATTCGCTCCCTTGTCCATTAACAACCCTCCTAAGCTTTTGCCAAGACTCTGCAATTGGCTTATTAACAACATCACCAGAAGCACATTCTTCCTCTACCAATTTATCTTCCTTTCTCCTTTGTACTAATCCCAACTTATTCCATAACTTGCCCCATTTGTGAAACTTGTTCATTCCCTTTTGATAACTTCCGATTTCGACATCACAAGCTTCCTTAGAAGCAGATCCTGTAGTACTATCAACAATAACATTATTCTTAGGTTTCAAATTAGCATCCCTCAAATCCTCCTCCGTGATTAGGACTTTTGCACCATAGAATAACTCAGTTGTGGCCGGAGAAACCTTGGCATTGGATATCACTCTCAATTCATCAACATCTCCAATAACCGCCGATTTCCTACGAGAGTTTGACCTATCAAAACTCCTCCTTCTCCGATCCGAATAATAATGCTTTGTCTCAGCTGAACCACCAGGATAATGCTCTCCACCACCACCATTTTCCAAATTCTCCACCTCTTCTTCCTCTTCCTCCTCAACCAAAACCCTATCACCATTTATAGCAACCATTGGCGAAAACCTCGAACACGATTTCCCAATCAAATACCCATCCCAAGAAGCTCGAGGTGCATCAAATGAAAACCTCGAATCATCCACAGAAAATCTAGGATCAGTATCACACGATCTTCTACCCAATGATAACCCATATTCTCCAACTTCAGATTGTGTCTCTCTCAAATTTCTCACTCTTTGCTTCTCAACCTCCATGCACCTCAAACCACCGCCATTGCCGGTAACAGAACCATCACGAGCAGCTTCATTTCTCTTCAACTTCTGTTTCCTCTTCCATTTCCTCAATCTCTTACTGAAAACCGAAGCAGCATCCCAAAAACTCAATCTAGAATCTCTTCCTCCGTTCTTCCCGCTACGAATTTCGAGATCTATAAACTCTTTCATCGTCTTCGTCTCTTCGTCGTTGTCGTTGTCATTGTCATCTTCGACTAAAACCCTAACAGTTTCGCCACCTTCGAAATCCCCAATCTCGAAACCGGAATTTCTCGAATCGAGATTCCGATTCCGATTTGAACTCTGTTTCTTCTTATTCTTCTTCTTCTCGTCGTCGAGATTGAAGAGGTCTGACAACGTGCCATGATTCTGCTCCGGTGGAACGAGGATTTCACATGACCTACGGCGAGGCTCAACGGCGGAGGAGGAGGCTTGGTCGGCGGTACGGCTGCCGGAGCAAGATTTAGTGCGGCGGAGTTTGGGTTCGGGTGCGGCGGAAGTGGATTCGATTCCGGCGAGACGTTCGGTGAGACAGGAAGCGCAGAAACCGGTGATGGGTTGGGAAGGGTGACGGTGACAGGTGGTTAAACGACGCGTTTTGGAAGTCATGAGTGAGAGTGTGGACAGAGTATAACAGTGTGTGAGAGCATGTTAGTTACAGTGGAAGTGAAACTACAACAACACTGAATGAATGAAGGGACATAATTAGTGGAGTATTCACTGTGTCTTTAAGTTAAGGGTATAACTGGTTCTTTCCATGTCTTATATATAGGACCATAGCCCATGCCCCATAACATGACCCAATATATAAACCACTTATGTGGACTCTTTATGCTATAGGACTTATACATGAATGGGGATAACAAGAAAACTATTTTAACATTTGAATTTATTTTTTTTACTTTCTGGTTCTTAGTGGAAGGAGTCCTAATAGTCTATAGTTCGGGCGAGTTATGACATCAAACAGTTTAAGTTTTCTCTTAAGCATAGTTGTAGAGATTGAATTGTAGACCTCCCATTAAATTTAATGTCAATCATCATTAAACTAACTAAAATTCACAATATTTAAATTATTTGATTAAAATGGAATGGCACATGGATTGTGGTATCCTTTTGTCGTTTATTTTCTTCCCTAGACCGTGTATATCTTGTGCTGTTCTAGTGTGCTAATAAAATATTTTTGGCCGATTCAAAAAAATGCTAATTCAGTTGAGGATAATATTTAGTGAACACTCCATATGAGTATATACATCTTAAGAGAATAAACGATAGCGAGATTAATATGATAGTTGTGATAAGTCGGTGATATGATAAAAATATTAGGATATTCTAATGATAATGGTGAAACAAGAGATTTTATAGTCTAATGATTTTAGTTCAAGTGACAATAAGATGTTTGTGTTGTTATTTTTTTGTTCACCTTCTTAGGACGTGATCAACACTTTTGTAGACATTTATTTAGGGATGATAAAAAAATACAAAACCCACACCCAAACTCGAGTCGATGGGTGAAAACCTGAGTTAACTGGGTTCGGGCGACATTTGATATTTCAGGTGTAAGTTTGGGTTCACTTAAACCCGCACTTGAAATTACACCCGTTTATATGTTAAACTACATAATTACTTATATTTATACATACATGCCCGATGTTGGACCAAGGCAGTATAGGCCATACTCTTGGGCTTCCAAATTTCATGGGTCTCAAAACTCATGTTATTAGGTAGCTATATTGTTAGGCCCAATTATATTTGATCCAAAAAAAAGTGTTGTAACAACCAGAAAGAGCAAAACCACGCCCAATAACAAAGAACGAAAGAAAAAATGAATGAAAGAACAAAACCAGTACTACACTGTCCCCATTCACACAAACGGCAAACCCACTCCCATCCACCGTCTCCATCCATCGTCTCTTGATAAATTTATTGTGAAAGAACCACAAATTCCCGTTGAAAATCAAAATCTCGATGTTGGAATTATTGAAAATATGGCTAATTTTAAAGTTGTTGATGTTATTTATAATTTAAATAGATGATGTTCTTTTTATAAAATATATTACATATTTGGTACATTATTTTCTATTAAAGGTCCATTTTAATTATTTGCCTCGGACTTCTAAAATGTCGGACCGACGCTGTACATAATTAACCCTACTTATATGTTAAACAATTGTTTTTTTTTTTTACTAAAGTTAAACAATTGTTATTAAAAGGAGATGAAATATTTTATATAAATTAAATTAGATTATTATAGTGTGTAGAACTTAATTTCTTAATTTTTTTAAATTTTTTTAGTACATAATAACATAATTTTTTTTTTGACAACAACATAATTTATTTATATATGGTAAAAACGGGTTTAAATATTTTTCTCCCTTGCGCTTCTTCTGCCTTTTAATTTTCCTTAAATGCACTAAATCATTTTATCGTAAATTGAAAATTTTAGAATCATTTTAGAAAAAACATGACATTTTGTTCACATGTCTTCTTGGACCGGAGACATATCTTGAAGGACACCATCAACGTAACCTTAAAATTTTCATGTTGGTACCAAAAAATCTAACTCACATGTAAAAAAAAAATCTAACTCGCAGACGGGTTTAAATCGGTTTTTAATTAATTTAATGTCTGAACTAATGAATTTTTGATTGGTTCAATTTTTGATATTTTTCAATAATAAAACCGAATTAAATTAATCAGTTTAGTTCAGATACTTTAATCGATTTCTATACCAAAAAAAAAAGATACTTTAATCGATTTGCAGCGTTTGTTTTCAATGTATTATTTGCTATTTTTTTTAAATCATGTGTAACACGTGATGTGATCAATTATCACTTTTTTTGAAGCAACAAAAGAATATATTATATTAGATAAACTAGACTAGCACAAAGTGTGCAAAATCTAGTAGTCAAGGTACAAAGTCAAACCGAACAAAATTAACTAAGCAAAATTCACAAAGCACGACACAAGCATAGTTAAGTGCCCCTCCAACCTAAGCAACTCAAGGGATTAATAAACCACAAATTACAATCAAGTACATGTTTCAATTTAAACAAAGCTGGCAATAAATCTATAGTTATTTAAATATAAAATATAATTCATAGGTGAATTTTACCATTAAATACAAAAAAAAACCATACATATGAAATTAAGTCCACAATTTCAACATCAAATAACAATATAACTAAAATAAATTTTCAATTATTTTCCCACTTAAATCGGCAATACATTATGCTTAATAAATTGAAATAAATACATGGTTTTTTTTTTGACTAAAAAATAAATACATGGTTATAGAACATTGAATTTCTTTTTAATTGGATAAGAAAAAAGTAAAATTAACAAAGAGAAATGAAGAAGAAAAATTTGATTGGGTTGGATTTAGGTGTGAACTTTTATCAATTAAACTCAATAAATAGATAATAATATAATAATTGGTTATGTTTTTTTTCTTTGATAATCAATAATTGGTTACGTTAATTGGCTTTTCTGTTTCTAAAACTGAATCCGAGAATTGAACCAAACCACATAAATTGGTTCGGTTCAATTTTTCATCCGAACCAAAAAAATTCAATTTTCTTTTTTTTGGTACATCAAAAATTTTAAATTGCTCCTGTCAGAGATCAAACCCTAGACTTCCCCCTATCCAACCTATATGTCCCCCTAGCTCTTACCACTTGAGCTATCCTACAAATTCAATTTTCTTTGTTTGAATTGTTAAATTAATCGTTTTTTCATATCTAATAACAATAGTTAATATTCTCATAAAACACTATTGAAATTGGCTTTAACAAGATTATACAATAATTATAATAATTGACTAATTGTCATTTGCACAAGATTTGAGATTACTAGTAGTAACAAATTAGCGATATATTAAAAACAGATGAATTAGGTTGAGTATTTATTTTGTTGACCGGTCCTCCTCCTATGATATTGGACATAGGAAATTCAGTTGGTTATCTGATCTTGGACATAGCCATTCTATTTAGGAAATTATTGTTACATTGGAATCTAAAATCCGTTGCCTTTAATTTCAAAAGTAAGACTATATCAATCCAATCCCATTCTTCATCACTTACGTGTATTTCTTTTCATTATTTCACACTAACACTTTCTTTCTTTCCATTCTTTCTCACTTCTCTCACAACCCATAAAAGAAAATGAACGAATCTTTGACACCGTTTCAAAAAATGTTTCTCCCTAATGCATCAAATCCTTCTTCTTCCGCCGTTCGTTCTCGTCACCGTCCTCCGCGCAACGAACCAATCCCTATCCCTTTCCCATGGGCAACCGATCGTCGAGCAAAGATTCACAACCTCAGTCATCTCCAACGTAACGGAATCTTTACCATTACGGGCGATGTTCAATGCAAGAGTTGTCAAAAAGAGTTTCAAATTTCGCTCAATTTGAATGCGAAATTTGATGTAGTCTCTCAATATTTGATTACAAATATGAACGACATGCGAGATAGGGCACCTTCGATTTGGATGAATCCGATATTGCCGAAATGTGATCATTGCGGCCAAGAAAACAGTGTGAAACCGGTCATTGCTAAGAAGAAAAAGAATATCAATTGGTTGTTTTTGTTCTTGGGACAAATGCTTGGATGTTGCAAACTTGAACAATTGAAGTATTTTTGCAAGTATAACAATCATCATCGAACCGGTGCCAAGAATAGGGTTCTTTACTTGACTTATCTTGATCTTTGCAAACAACTTGATCCTAATGGGCCCTTTGATGTTTCTCGTTGACTCATGCACTCTTCATCAAGCAATCTTCATAATTGGAAAGTTTTATTTTTTAAGTATTATGATTTTATATTAGTAGTAAGGTTTGTTTTCCAATTGTATCGTATGGTTTGTTTTCTATTATGATTATGATTTTATGTTTTTTTTTACCAGATTATGATTATGTTAGTAGTAAGGTTTGTGACTTTGTGGATATTTATTTTTCTAATAATCTGCAGACTCTATCTTAATTAATGGGAGCTTCTATTCTATGGTACAACTGAATAAATAGTATGTACCGGACAATAGAATAAAATGACATGTTGTAATAGTAGTTGCTATAGAGGAATGAATATGTTTGACCAAAATTATAATTTAACACCCTAGAACATTTTATATTTATACTTTAAACACTAATTTTTCTTCTTCCATCATCTTCATCTTCTCCTTCATATGTAAACTCTCTAACACAAAAACTAATCACGGCGGAGGCCATTTTTTCTCTTGTTTCTTCTCTTTCACTCCCTTGTTCTCTTTCTCACACTTTCAATATGATAATTTCATTCATTCTAAATTGGTTTATCTTATATATCTATCTATCTATCTATCTATCATCTCTTCATTGATTCAATCTATACCACCACCAAATCAAAAAAAAAAAAAAAACCGTAATTATAAAACCAAACCCACTCTCTGCTTTTTCCTCTCATTCTCCTATATTAAGTCTTCTTATTTTTTCTTAATCTTATTTTAATTATCCAACTTTCCTAAATTTAGGTTTTTCTTACCATTTAACATTTTTTTAATGAAGGTTAAAGATGATAGAAAAACTTGAATAGAATTTTAGTTTCAGACAACAATTGAAAGAAGGTGGGAGATGAATTCTAAAATTCCCAAACTAATTGTTGACATCTCAAATCAATTAAGAGTTTTTATGTTTGAGAAAGAAGAAAAATTAATAAATAGAGTTTATAATTCAGAGAGATGAAGATGTGGATATTTTTTGTTTTCATGTTTACACAGATAAATGAGATAATAGTTTTATTTTATTTTGTTTATGGAATAATTAATTATTTTTTTTTTTGACAAAAGCAAACTTAGTGCATTTCATTCATAATAATTGTTTCAATATAAGGTGGAACATATTCAAAGACTTGGGGACCAGTGGCGGATCCAGGAAAAAATATCTGGGTGGGCAGTTAAAAAATTATACTGTATAGAAAAAAAAAATTAAGTTACAATTAACATAAAGTTGATCGTTAAAAAATTTAATTAAATACTTTAAAATAGTATTTTGAATATAAAAAATTAATTAAATACTTTAAAAAATTATAATAAATAAATGTTAGTTACCAAAATTATTATAAAATAAATATATAGAAAATTATTACTCATAATAGTGAATATTGAATTTTTTTAATAAAAAAATATATAAGAAATTAGCATAAATAATAAGATTAAGTATATTAAAATTTAACTATTCTACTTTTAAAAATCTCATGTTCAAGCCTCTTTACATTTATTAAAATAAATTTGTTTTTGTTAAATAAAAATAAAATAAAAAAATTTGCAGTAGCTAAGACTTGAACCCACCCCCTTTAGATCAAACACAATACACCACACATGCTATTTAACCACTGCGCCATACGGACAATTTGCTATAATTTTACGCACAACTACATATATATTACAATTGTGTTATTTTATTAAAATAACTAGGGCATAATAGTAATTTTCTTTTAATCGGCGGTGGGCGGCAGCCCTGCCCTGCCACCCCTATATCCGCCTCTGTTGGGGACTAGCAATAAAACGAGTTGCCTGAGCTAATTCATGAGCTACTCGGTTGGCTTGTCTCCTAATATGACTGATCTTACAGTTCTGATTCATATTTATTAGACTACGACACATTTCAATAATATTACCAAACTCCGTGTTATTTCTAGTATTTGTTCTGATAGCATGCACTACTTGTAAACAATCAGTTTCAACATGAACCATAGGCATGTGATTATTATTTATCCACTTGAGTGCTTACAAAACACCTATAGCTTCGGCCTCTGCAATTTCCGGACTGCCTTCAAATCTCTTTGCATATGCTCGCACAAACCTTCCCTGCGCGTCACGAATACAAGCTCCTACACAGTATATGTTCTGGTCGATATAACAAGCAGTATAACAAGCAGTATCAATGGAATAATTAATTATTGAAATAATAAATTTGTATTATTTATGGGGTTAAATTAAATACAAAAATATACCGGTACTATAAGTTTGGTCAAACTTTAACCTATAATATTAAATTGCTTATGTGGAATAAACACTACTAAAAAAATCTTAAATACCGACAGCCTAAATTTGTCTCTAAAAGGCAAATATTCTGTCACTAAGCACGTTAGAGACAGAATTAGAGACAAATTTGATTTGGTCATTAATTTTCTCGTCTCTAAGCCATTAGATACGAATTTTATATTCTGTCTCTGATTGGAGACAAAATTTATCCGTCTCTGATTCAGAGACGGATTTTATATATCTGTCTCTAAATATTGAATTCAAAACACAATAAATCCGTCTCTATTAGAGACAGAATTATCCGTCTCTGAATTTAAATAATTCTGTCTCTAAAATTTCGTCTCTAAGCAAAAAAATTCGTCTCTGTTGGAGACAGAATAATCCGGAATTCAAATAATTCTATCTCTAAAATTTCATCTCTAAGCATAAAAGTCTGTCTCTATCGGAGACAAAATTATCCGTCTCTGATTCAAATAATTATGTCTCTAAAATTCCGTCTCTAAGCATAAAATTTTGTCTCCATCGGAGACAAAGTTATCCATCTCTGAATTCAAATAATTTTATCTCAAATCATAAAATTTCGTCTTACCAAACACATTATCCATCTCTTATTAGTCATTATTTTTGTCTATTTAGCAATTAAATGCTTATCTAGTTTTTCAAATATTAATTTTTATTTACTAAATCTAATTCATATAATTCTACAATGAGAGATAATCAAATTTCGATTAACACTAAATTTGAAACATTAACATAAAAATGTATGTCATATTTACAAAGTATTAATATCAAACTTAAAATTGTCCAACACACAAATAAATTAAAAAAAATACATAAAAGAAAGTAACTAAAGCGAAACTTCATCCCCCTTCTCATCATTTTCATTGTCGCCTTCTCTTTCAAGTAGTTGAACCGGAGAGTTTTGATTAATATTAGACACAAACCTTCCCAAATACCTACAATTAAAATTCTATCAAGATTACAGCTAGAAATAAACAATGAACAATAAACTAAAACAAACAAAACTCATAAAAACTCTAAGAACTCTTAGACTTTCACAATATTTTTAGGTGAATATTATTGTTGGACTTGAGCCTCTATTTATAGTAAAATAGACTATCAGATAATATTCAAGTCTTCCATAAAGAATTAGCTTCAATTTGATAAAGTTTGTTAACACCAAATTTTTCATTAGATCTTTTCTAAAGATTTATTTTTCAAACAAGACAAAACTTTTCCAAAAAACAGTTTGTGCTTCCAAAAAAATCTATTTGTTTAAAATACTTAAAATAACATAAAAACCATTATTTAAAAAATTACTTTTCAACCCGTCAAAAAAAAAATTTCAAACCAATCTTTAGAAACCAATTTTTAAATTATTTGCAAATGAAATTAGTAGTACTTTTCAAAAGAAAAATTACCAATCTTTAAATATATATCTTCAAACAAAAAAATTTAACAAAAATATCTTTGTTCACTTCTAAAAGAATAAAAATAATTTTATCCAAAGATATGAACAAATATTTGTTTTCAACAAATCTTGTTCAAACAAAAATATATTTGTTCTCTTGTAAACATAATAAAAAATTTCTCTAAAAATATATTCATTCCAATTCAAACAAATAAAGTTTGAATATATAAATTCTTCATGAATTAAATAAATGGATTCTTTAATTTCGTAACAAACTTCCAACGCGTGCACATAAAAAGATATTAACAAAGCACATCTAGTGTAGATACTAGGTGTGTAAGACAACATGCTAAACATATTTTTTTTACAAAAAAAATTGACAATCAAAAGAGTAACACCTATTTTCCTTTAATTATTTATTATATTAAAAAAATTAAAATTTGTTAAGTTTTCTGAAAGGTAGTTGGATTCTCTAAATTTTTTGGCGGACAATAATAAATTTGGCGGAAATTTTTTTGATGGGATGAATCTTCGATATTATTTCATTTAGAGATGGATTTCAGAGACAGATTATTTCAGAGACGAATAAATTCCGACAAATGTTTGACTACTATAATAACAAGTTGACTAATTAGAGACGGATACAGAGTCGAAAACTATTAGACACAATAAAAATTTGTCTCTAACATTTGTCTCCATTTAATTTTTTATTTATAAATTAAAAAACTAATTAACAGAGACAAATTTAGAGATGAATTAACAGAGACAGATCTTTTTGTCTCTAAAATCCGTCACTAGTACATATATTTTAATTTTTATCTCTAAACACTTTTTTCTGTCTCTAGTAGAGATGAAATAAATTTCGTCTCTAAATTTCGTCGATATTTAAACTTTTTCTAGTAGTGTCAGACTACATAATGACTGAAGGAGAAGTATTATACGATTGTATGCACACATTTGTATATGTTCTCGTTTTTAGTTTTAACAAATCTAAACCATTAATTATATTGGATAGTAAAATTTTAATGGTCCACCGGCGAGGATTTAATAGATCCCTCACCTTAGAAGCCACCAAATTTAGGAAGCTCGCATTTTATAAGGATAAAAAACGTATTTAACTTTAAAAATTTTGGCGGATAATAAAAAATTTGGCGGGAAATTTTTTGGTGGGATGAATCTTCGATGTTATTTTGTTTAGAGATGGATTTCAGAGACAGATTATTTCAGAGACAGATAAATTTTGTCTCTAACAGAAGTTTGACTATTATAATAACAAGTTGACTAATTAGAGACGGATACAGAGACGAAAACTATTAGACACAATAAAAATTTGTCTTTAACATCTGTCTCCAATTACTTTTTTATTTATTAATTAAAAAACTAATTAACTAGAGACAGATTTAGAGACAGAATATTTTTGAGACAGATCTTTCTGTCTCTAAGATCCGTCACTAACACATATATTTTAATATTTGTCTCTAAACACTTTTTTCTGTCTCTAATTCCGTCTCAAATAGAGATGAAATAAATTTCGTCTCTAAATTCCGTCGGTATTTAAACTTTTTCTAGTAGTGAAACTAGAATTTTTGTTGGTTAGAATTCTAATTGTACCGGTACAATAACTTTTCCCTATTGTACCGTAGAATTTCTCCTTAATACATATTGAATGCATTTCCTTATGTATGCAACATAACGACCAATCCTGATCAAAGGCATATATTTTTGTGAATTTCGTTCCATGATATTTAAATGGGTTAATAGTCTCAAATGTTTATTTTATATTTTAATTTAGTCCCAAACTTATTAAAAGTTTTATATTGGTCCTAAACGTTTATTTTAGGTTTTAATTTGGTCATTTCTGTCAATTTTGTCCTATATGGAAGATGGTTTGCACTTGTAAACAGACACGTAAACGTTTGAGACCAAATGTATAATTAAGCTAAATTGTTTAAATTTTGTGTTTACTTTGAGGAATAAATTTAGAGTCATGCTATATATAGCGAAGGATATTTATAGCGAATTCACGAATTTTTTCTTTTTACTATTGTAAGCATATTTTCTTCTTGCAACAAAAGTTTATTTGTTACACAATACTAATTAAAGATCTTCTTCTACAAACTACTCCCTAGGTTGCAAATTATAATCACCTTTTTAAAAAAATTGGTCTTAAAATATAAGCTCCTTTTTAAATTATTAAGTCTATTTATTACTTTATTCCTTATACATATGCTTAATTATTACTACTAACTTGTTTCGGAATACAAATTGTCAAATTTTTACATATACAAATAAAAGAAAATTTGATAAAATTTATACATAAAATAGACACAATAATTACACAACAAGTTTTTCTTCATATATGTAAAATTAGTCAAAGTAGCTTATATATTTAGACAGAAGGATTATATTTCAACTCTTGTCTTATGGAAGTGACCAAAAAAGCAATTATAGGAATAGACATAATTGTGATTAAATGAAACTTCCAAAATATTCAAAATTGTGAAAACAAACACAAAATGGATGTTGGAGAGAGAAAAGCTATAAACAGGAGTACAGGAACACGCGTGTCATAGAGGAAAAAAGGAAGCAAGTTGCCGTGTCATTGTGTCAAACTGATTCGTGATACTCCCGGAATAAAATTTCGCTATACGTAGCATTTTCCATAAATTTAATATATGATCGCCATTTAATTTGCAATTTTCAATTTGTTTGAGAAGTACCGATATACTATCTATATTCTATAGTCATCAAATTAGAGTATATCCAATAACTTACCCCAAAAAAAGTGAGAATTAAATTTTCATTGAATGTAAGTAAATTGGAATGGATAATGATTAATATTGCAAAAAGTAATTTCACGAAAAAAAGACTCATATTTTCTGTAATCCTTCTTCGCCGTTGGCACAACGAAATTTCAGTAGGCACTATCGAAATAATGGAACTCGTTCTAAAGCACCGCCGATTTAAGAGTAAGACAATTCAAACAAGAATTTTAATTTTGGAAAAAAGAGAAAAAAAAAGTTATTAAAAAAAATCTCTTATAAATCATAAATTTATTGGAAAATGTTTCATAGAAAAATATAAAGGTACCTTAGAAATTTTTTATATAAATTAGACAAAATATTGCCATTTTTCAAGAAATCTTAAATAAAATTCGTTTTATACCTTGAAAAATAATGTCTCGAAGAAAATTAAAAACTTTGTTTTAAAACTTGTTATAAACCTCATTAAATGTTGGATGGACTCTATATAATATTCGTTAATCCTAAATAGTTTTATTATTAATGATGGGGTATAATAGTTATGAGTATACGTGTTAAATAAATAGGAATGCTTTTGAAAATTGTAACAAAAAAATGAAATGTTTTTTTTTTTCTTCAGATAGTTTATGTGATTAGAATTTCACATTTAAAAATGAATAAGTGGATATATTAAAGTTCGAACTCTGCATATTATGTACACCAACTGAAATATACTCATGAGAAAAAAAATAAAATGGTTTTATCCTAATTGATTACATGAATTATAATCGGTCGTGATATTTTATTAATGAATGATATATAACATGTGTCCTTATATCTAACTATTTTTTAATATTGTAACAAAAAAAATAACTATTTATTAATAAAGAGTGCCAATGTGTGTTTTTTTCCTTATGGCTTATAAGTTATGGCACACAAGGAGACATGAAATATAACAATCGGATATTTGGTAGCGATTGAGCCGCAAAAAATTTGTGAGCACCAAAATAAGTTTTCACTCTTCACTCTTATTTTACTTTTTCTTCTTCTTTTCTTATTAAAAAAAGACACCTTATTTACAGGTTATATTAAACTTTTTAGGCATATGTCTCTTGCATTCATTTGAAACTGTAAACTATACAAAATTAAAAATCAACAACCAAAAAAGGAACAAAAGAAAATCAAATTTTCAACATTGCTGCTTTCTTTTGTTGTTACATAAAAAACATGACTACTTTTTTAGCAAGAATGTCATGTAACAAATTTTATTTCCCTGTGTGACAATGAACTCTTCCATGCAAGCCTTCTAATTTCCATTCAAATTTATCACCTGTGATATATATGCCATGTGTTAGTGGTGTGGTGTTGCACTAGAATAAGGGACTAAGCAATATAAAACAATATAATAGATATGGTGTTTCAAGTTTGAGCATCAAAAAACCATTTATATGCATTTGATCTAAATATATATAGACTAAACAAATACTAATTTTTTTAGATATATATTGAGATAGGAAGGACTATGTTATACCAAATCATCTTAAAACTTTACGTAAAAACATAAAATTCTGTAAAATATAAAAACCTCAAATTTTCACCATTGCTTATATATCAAGATGAAATTTACCTATGAATTTTTATGTTAACCGTGAATTATTGCATAAATGTCCATGCTCCCAACCCTTTCCACACATGTAACAAAAGTTACATCCACACCTGAAAAAATAAAATAGAGTAAATTAGTATGATTTTTTTCTTCACATTCATGATTATAGAAGTAGTAAGAAAAATAAGTATAAGTATAGTAGTACATGATACAAACCTGCAATGAATGTGTTCACATCCACTTTTCTTCTCAACATAGATGGAACATAGAGGACATTTTTGCCAAGATTCTCTTTTGACTAACTCCAAAAATTTCCTATCATTTTCAGCTTCATCTCTTTTCATCTTCTTCAATTCACCCGTTTTTTTTTCTCTCTACAAGTGATATTGATTATTGAGACCCAACATTTATAGGGATTTGGTTACCGGATTAAAGGAGAAAAAAAGGGTAAGTGTAACAAAATTGCAATGGATATAATAAAATTAAATAGCAATTAATTATTTAGTGTAACTATACGATAATTGAACTTAATTATCAAATGAGTCAGTTCCTCTAACTGAAATTCCCTTATAAGTCAAAGTCATAGGGTTGGAATAGGTCATCAAAGAATTTTTTTAGTCTAGTCTTTTTTCTTAAAAGTTTTCATACCCATATTTAATTGCCATTTAATTTACCATAGGAAAAACAAATTATTTTTCTCTTTTTTATAAAAAAAAAAAGTGATGAAAGGAGATTGAACAATAAGTGATGAAAGGAGTACCATACAGACATTAGTAAATTCAATTAAAATAAAAAATTAAATTCATTTTTAATCTCTTAAATTATTTAAGTTTAACTTCGATTTATAAGAACTACGACTATCACTGTGCCGAAACGTCAGGATCAGTCTTTTATATTCATGTATATATTGTAAAGTACGTATATAATAACCATTCAATATCTCTCTAAATTTAATAGTCATGATCAAATTTCCATATTTTCGATGCACGTTCAAATCCTTCTAAGGTTATCCCTTCAATAACTTTCATGGATCACATGTCTAAGTCTCTAAGATACTACTAGTACATGGTTAGAATTAAAAATGATGAATATAGGCATATATATATATATATATGGGGGCTGCTAACATCCTCCCACCTAAAATCATGCGGGAGGAAGTTAGCAACCCTCCTCCCACTAAAAAACATGAACAAAAAAAAAAAAAGGGTAAAGGTGGGGGGGCGCGCAGCAATGGGGGGTTGGGGGGCGCGCGTGAGTAATTGGGGGGTGTGGGGGGCGCGCGCAGCAATTATTGGGGGGGGGGGCGTAGAGTAATTCATGTGGGAGGAGGTTTGCTAACTTCCTCCCACATGGGAGGAAGTTAGCAAACCCCTATATATATATATATATATATATTTTTTTTTTTTTGTTATAAGGTTGAGAAAAAATTATTCAAGAATATGAATCATAAGATTTTGGATCAGATAAAACTTCAAGTCTGGTGGTGGTTTAAAACCAATCGGAAAGATTTTCTTGCGGACTTTCATTTCTAATATTCGAATCATCACTTGGCCTACTTAGGAAGCCGGGTGGTTGATTATGTTTTTTTTCTGGGAAAATGATTATTTGCACGAGTCGTGCATTGAACGACAACATGTACAAAGTAAATTCTATATAATTGATCAGTGTTTATTTGTCTTTTCTTTCAAAATATGTCGTGTCGTGCTATCGTGCACTCGTACCATGTAGCAATGCTCTTTTTTCTGTTGTATGCTCGTTTGATGAGTGGTTTGGTGTTTCTTGACTCGGATATTTTGTATTGCTTCTTGCCATAGAAGTAGGCATGTAGCACATCTTGTGCTAGTCTATATATAGTGCTAATATATTTCTTTCTTTTGCTGCTTCAAAAAAATAATTTATTTTACTAAAAAATATAAAAGAAAATTAAAGGAAAGATAATAAAGTAAAACATTATTCTTCATTTTGGGTGCCTTGCATAATTGCTCAAAGAGACTTACATATAGGATTAATAATACGAGATCATAAGCAAAATACTATAAGGTTTCTTTAATCACAATATTCACTACCAAAAAAAAAATCACAATATTAATAAAAGGCCAGTATATTTTTTTCTACAATATTTAAGTATCTAAATTATTTAGTTTTTTTTTTAAGTATCTAAATTATTTAGTTAAAACTAATAATTTCCACACTCTATCGGATAATAACTCTCATAATTTCAATAATTCTCGTGTAGAAATGTGAGAATGTACATTCCCCCATTCACTTTTACATATATTTAATTTTTTCAAAGCTAAGATGAATTATGAAAACATATCAAATACTTGAGTCAACTAAATGTTAACATTAAAACATTATACCGATACCATACAATAAAAATTGAAATTGAAATTGAAATCACTTCTAAAGAAAGAACAAAATAACGAGACAAAAAGACAGTTTGCAACATCTAGAACTAAAATAGGAATGTCAAGTTCGAAAAGTTCTATCTTTCCGGCTAGAACTTCAGCATATCCGCCATGCGAGATTCCTAATGTGAATGTCATCTGTTATAACTTATAACCACTGTAAACATATATAAACAAACCATCAGTTTAAACAGATATTCAATGCTTTCATTTGTCATTTTGATACAGAAGTAGAAATGGTTTTCAAATTTGAACTTTAAGTTTGTTTTCAGCGGCATAAATGTGTTTAAAAAGCATAACCAATAGAAAACTTGAAATTTCTATCTAACACAGAACAAATATTAATGCATCTATCTAACACAAAAATTGGCAATTGATATGTTCAAATAATTTACAGGACTACACTAAAGAGACCAATATTGTTATCTATCGAAATAGCAAAATACCCTCAAAAATTTTTAAAAGTAGGGTTCTTCTAAAAGTGACACAAATTAAAATGTTATCTATCGCCTCTATTCAACCGCTTTTCATGTCTGCTATGATAATTTCTCTATGTGGCGCTTCACAGCTCTATGATGTAGCGGTGGAGGGCCTAGCCACCGGGTTAGGCCACTATACCGGTATAAAAACCGCGCGCTATTAACAACCTTTTACAAAAAATGGATGCTTCTAGTTCCTCTAGTAACTAAAAACATATTAAACACAAAAATATATTTATAAATTGGGAGTTGAAACAAGAATTCAACATTCCACAATGAAAAATCTTTTACTTCAGCTCATTGCTTATCAAAATTTAATTAAATTCTATATGCAAAGAGTTTCATAATTACCTTGAATGTTATGATCTAATGAATACATTTGCACCGACCTCCGTAGGAGGTAAATTCATTACCACACTTGTAGCAGAACGTACCCCCACACCTAAAAAAAATAAAATCCAATCATTATATTTAAATTCTTCATAATAATCATAATCAACTATAATGATTTAATTTAACTTAAGGATGAACCAGAGAAGTTAAGATCATAACATATACAACCTGCATGACATGACTGCACATCCACCATTTCTCTGAACAAGCATAGAACATTTGGGACATTTCTGCCACCTTTTCCTTTTAGCCAACTCCAAAAACTTATTTTCCAATTGTTTTTCCTCTGCAACGGATTTTGATTTCTGAAATTTGGCGCAACTCATATCCGCGTGCCACGGAACTTTACATTGTGCACAGAATAATCTATGACAAGAAGGACATTCACAACTTGTAACAACCTCGGCACCATCATTCATCAACAGAACAGAACAATTCTTAAAAGGACAGTAAATTTTTTCATTCGAAGCAATCGAAGATTCGCAAATTTCAGATTCCCATTCAACAAGGATTTTTTTAGTTAAAATGGATTGAAAATGTTCTGGTTTGAGTTCAACAGAACAATCTGGATTGGGACAATTGAGTTTGACCACTTTGTCTTTTCTTTGAATTTTGACATGTGTTGATATGCATTTAGTACAAAAGGGATGATCACATGAAGTGTTTTTGAACATTTTAGAAACTCTTGCAGAATCAAAACATATACCGCAGGTGAAGCTTTCTTTGTTTGGTTTGGTCCTAGTGGTTGCACTTGCTTGTTTCTTCTTCTTTTTGTTTTCTTCATGATCTTGTGAAAGAGATTTTCTTTTGACGGGAGGAGTTGTGTTTTGATCCATAATTTAGTGTAGTTTGTGGAAACAGAATAGTACTAGTTTTTTTTTTTTGTCTTAGTTTCTCATTGATATGATACGTTCAATATATAGTACAACAGCCATTAATGGTATTAATGATACAAATATTCTAATTCCTATAATGATTTATATACAATCAAAGACAGCCAATTTGCTTATAATTAGAAGATTCCTTATTAACATCCCCTCAAATTGACGCGGTTCGTCAAGAAGCACCAATTTGCTGATGAGAAACTGATGCTGAGGTCGAGGTACAACTTTAGTCTAGATATCTGCAAGTTGAAGTTGTGATGTGACATGAGAAAGAGATATATGCGAATGTCATTCTATTTGTATCCTAAAATTTCACATATGAATAATTTAGTGGTATCAAGCTTTAGGGTTTGCGTGGACAAATAATAATCAAGGCTCGTTCTAACTGTTATTCTTAAAATAATATTGAGATGATGTGACATTTCTACAAAAATTTCACACCTTCTATTAAAACTTTTCACCATCTCTTTGTCTACCTTCATAATTTAGTTTTAAATTGATGATTATATTATATATGTTCCACTATAGTATCAATTAATGTCCAACTCCAATGACTCTTTGAATTAGAAAAATTAAACCGTTAATGAAAGTTAGAAAGTTTAGTGTCCAATTTAACATCCACTAATACTAATATTTTAATGAAAGATTAGTAGCAACTTTCATATGAAGATTGAAGAGTTAGTATATCAAGGTTAAGCAATTGTATAGGTTTAGCAATTGATTAATATATGTAACTGATATATATTTAGAGAGCACATTCATATCTTCTATTGAAACTTATTTCTTCTTCCTCTTTTTTTTTTTTAAATTTGTTTTTAGTTTTGATGCATAATAAAATGATTTAATTTTTTTATTTTCTTACAATATCCACGTTCAAAACAAATGTGTAACAACATTCAGACTTGCACACTTTAATAGTCAAAAAAATAATTATGAAAGACCTAAACTTCAAAACAAAAAGTTAAAAAAGAATATTTTTGTACCTTAGTCAACGTTAGAGAAATTTTTTCGAAGGTGACAAAAGAGATAATGTATTATTTCTTCTTTTTATTTATTTATGTTTGGTTTTTGAGAGGTTGAAAAAATATAATCTATTTTATTTATTTATTTTGTGTGTGTTTACCGATCACAAATTAAATTATGTCTTTGTATCTCAAGTATCGTTAGAGAAAAATTATGGGAGATAACAAAAGATATAATCTCCTATTTATCTCTTTTTTTATTTATATGTTTGGTTCTTGAGAGGTTGAAGAGATATAATCTATTTACCTCTTTTTTTATTCATAGTACATTATGTATAGACTATAGTACTATTTTTTTAAGAAACTCGACACAATCTGCGCAACGCACGAGTCTAAATCTGGTTAAAATTTAAAACACTATACCGATAGTCTAATACCATACAATAAAAAATGAAATCACTACTAAAAACAGAATAATAAACTAGACAAAAAGAAAGTTTGCAACATATGTAGTAGTCGATCTTATAGCTATATAGAACAACTGAACAAGAATGACAAATACGAAAATTTCTATCTTTCCAGCTAGAACTTTCAGCATATCCACCTCGGGAGATTCCTAATGTGAATGTTATCTGTTATAATTTATAAGCACTGTAAACATAAACACACAATCAGCTTAAACAGATATTTATGCTTTAGTTTGTGATTTTGATACAAAAGTGAAAATGTTTCAAAATTTGAATTGACCAATGTCTGCCAAAGAAAATATTGCCACAATTCTAAGGTTGAGTAGTTTCACATGCCTTCTTGTATGTCTTATTAATAGACTATGTTAGAAAGACTATAACTTGTTTACGTATAGTATTGTCAAACAAATCATCTTAAAACTTTAAGTTTGTTTTCACCATAGAAATATAGAAATGTGCCTAAAAAGCATAACCAATAGAAAACTTGAAACTTCTTGCTTCATCGTCATACATTACAAACATAGAACAAATATTGCATCTATCAAACACAGAAATTGGCAATATATATGTTCAAATAATTTATATATCTACACCAAAATATCTGCATATATATTCAAATTTAGTTTTACTATAGTGATATAGTAGTGGAATAGTAGATAGCAGGATGAACGTTATTGTGAAGACGAAACATCCATGTACAAAGTAAAATAAGAAAAATACTTAAGGGACAATCATACTTAATAACTATAATCAACTTTGTAATCAAAATACATTCTAAATGTATTTTGTAATCAAAATAATATTCCATAAAGTGAAAGAACCCGAAATAGAAACAAAAAGGAAGGAAAAGAAACAGGAAACATAGAAACAAAAATGATTGCGAAAACAAAATTTTGCATAGAAAAAGAGAAATAATGACAAAAGCAAGAAGAATTGTGAACTTAAAGAGAAGAAGAAGAAGAAACACTCGATAGTGAAATATCAAATTCCCCTTTAAAATTTTAAAATTTGTCAAATACCCTCTTGAAATTTGAAAATAGACAAATACACCCCTGAAATTTTAATGGGCGTTAAATGAATATGTGACACCTGCCAACGTGGCACCACGTCACATGAGAGGAGCGTAATTGACTAAAATTTGCAAAATTAATGGGCTAATTGACTAGAATACCATTAAATTTAGCCCCTAATTTTGCAAATTTTAGTCAATTACCCTCATGTAACGTATATCCTGATCAATTACTCATCCCTCATGTGACGTGGTGACATGCTGACAGGTACCACGTATGCAGTTAACGACCATATCATAGAAATAGAAAGAGTAAACGGAGCAAAGGGCAAATTGATTACATTTTAAAATTTCAGAGGTGTATTTGTCTATTTTCAAATTTCAATGGGGCATTTGACAAATTTTGAAAATTCAAGGAGGAATTTAGTATTTCACTCAATACTTGAAGACGAAGGAACAGAGAGCGATGGTGACCTCAAAGATAAAAAGTAGGAAAAGGAATTGAGGAAATGCGAAAACAGTTGTCTCAGTGGCAATTCGATCCTATGGTGTAGCAGTGGAGGGCCTTGCCGCCACGCTAGGCTGCTATGGCTAGCCAATATTAACAAGTAACAACATAGTTTTCGTATCTATTTTAAAAACCTTTTACAAAAATGGATGCTTCTAGTTCTTCTAGTGACTAAAAACATTGTATTAGACACAACAAAACATTTAGTAATTGAGAGTTGAAACAATAATTCATCATTCTACAATTCAAAATCTTTTACTTCAGCTCATTGCTTATCAAAATCAAATTTAATTCTATATGCAAAGAGTTTCATAGTTACGTACCTTCTAAATATAAATTATTGTTTTGCACGGATGTCCAGAACTGTTATCTGAGAAATCCTTACCACATTTGTAGCAGAACCTACCCCCACACCTAAAAAAATAAAATCCAATCATTATATTTAATTCTTCATAATGTAATAATCATAATCAACTATAAAGATTTAATTAAACTTAAGGATTAACATATAGAACCTGCATATCATGTAGTCACATCCACCATTTCTCTGAACAAGCATACAACATTTGGGACATTTCTGCCACCTTCTATTTTTAGCCAAATCCAAAAATTTATTTTCCAATTGTTCTTCGGACATCGAATCCTTAAATTCGGCGCAATTCATATCTGCATGCCACGGAACTTTACATTGTGCACAGAATAATCTATGACAAGAAGGACATTCACAACTTGTAACAACCTCGGCACCGTCATTCATCAACAGAACAGAACAATTCTCAAAAGGACAGTAAACTTTTTCATTCAAAGTAATCGAAGATTCGAAAATTGCAGATTCCCATTCAACAAGGATTTTTTTAGTTAAAATGGATTGAAAATGTTCTGGTTTGAGTTCAACAGAACAATCTGGATTTGGACAATTGAGTTTGACCACTTTGTCTTTTCTTTGAATTTTGACATGTGTTGATATGCATTTAGTACAAAAGGGATGATCACATGAAGTGTTTGTGAACATTTTAGAAACTCTTACAGAATCCAAACATATACCGCAGGTGAAGCTTTCTTTGTTTGGTTTGGTCCTAGTGGTTGCACTTGCTTGTTTCTTCTTCTTTTTGCTTTCATCATGATCCTTTGACAGAGATTTTCTCTTCAACACAGAGAGTATTCGCTCAAATAGGGTTGGCATGGATGAATAATTTTTTCTTTGAAAATTATTCAATGCATTTTTTATGGTACAACACTTTATTCAATGCATTTTAAGGGATTTAGTTACCGGATTAAAGGAGTAAAAAAAGGAGTAAGTAACAAAATTGCAAGTGGATATATTAACAAAACTCGTGTATGATATTATCATGGTTATTATTTGCGCTATTCAGTTCAATATTTAAATCACAATTAATTTTTTTTTTATATAATATATTTTATAAAAGATAATTACATATATTAATTAATTAATTAATATGATCTTGTGAAAGAGATTTTCTTTTGATGGGAGGAGTTGTGTTTTGATCCATAATTTATAATTGGGTTAATTAGCTTTTACCCCCTGTAATATACACCAAAATTGTTTTACTCCCTGTAATGTTTTTTTTGTTGCTTTACCCCCTGTAATATCAGATTTTGTGCTTTACCCCCCGGACTCGGTCAACCATAATATAATTTGCGGCGGTTTTGTTTTGCGGCGGTTCAAAACTGCCGCTAAAATTTTTATTTTGCGGCAGTTTTTTTGCGGCAGCTTTTTGCGTCGCTAAGTCATATTTTGTGGCGGTTTTTTGCGCCGGCTAAAAAACCTCGCTAAATTACTTTTCTAAAAAATATAAAAGAAAATTAAAGGAAAGATAATAAAGTAACATTATTCTTCATTTTGGGTGCCTTGCATAATTGCTCAAAGAGACTTACATATAAGATTAATAATACGAGATCATAAGCAAAATACTATAAGGTTTATTTAATCACAATATTCACTACCCAAAAAAAAATCACAATATTAATAAAACCCCAGTATATTTTTTTTCTACAATATTTAAGTATCTAAATTATTTTTTGTCAAAAAAAAGTATCTAAATTATTTACTTAAAACTAATAATTTCCACACTCTATCGGATAATAACTCTCATAATTTCAATAATTCTCATGTAGAAATGTGAGAATGTACATTCCCCCATTCACTTTTACATATATTTTTTCAAAGCTAAGATGAATTATGAAAACATATCAAATGTTAACATTAATTAAAACATTATACCGATACCATACAATAAAAATCGAAATCACTTCTAAAGAAAGAACAAAATAACGAGACAAAAAGACAGTTTGCAACATCTAGAACTAAAATAGGAACGTCAAGTTCGAAAAGTTCTATCTTTCCGGCTAGAACTTCAGCATATCCGCCATGCGAGATTCCTAATGTGAATGTCATCTGTTATAACTTATAACCACTGTAAACATATATAAACAAACAATCAGTTTAAACAGATATTCAATGCTTTCATTTGTCATTTTGATACATACAATAAATGGAAATGGTTATATATTGTTATTTGTTAATCTCATATGCGTTTACCCCCAAAAGTGTTATATATATCGATGATGGTGAACTCAAAGAGAAGAAGTAAGAATAGGAAATGCAGCCACAATTGTCTCTTTAACATGTGGGTTAATTATGTCACACAAATGGGGTACGAAATAGCAAAATACCCTCAAAAAATTAAAACTATTTTTTGAAGCAAGGGTTCTTCTAAGTGACACAAATTAAAATGTTATCTATCGCCTCTATTCAATCGTTTTTCATGTCTGCTACGAACATTTCTCTATGTAGGGCTTCTCAGCCCTATGGTGTAGCGGTGGAGGGCCTAGCCACCATGTTAGGTCACTATAGTGGTGTTATAACTAGCGCACTATTAACAACATAGTTTTAGTCCCTATTTAGAAACCTTTTACAAAAAAATGGATGCTTCTAGTTCCTCTAGCGACTAAAATCATAGTATTAAACACAAAAGTATATTTATAAATTGGGAGTTGAAACAAGAATTCAACATTCCACAATTCAAAATCTTTTACTTCAGCTCATTGCTTATCAAAATTAAAATAAATTCTATATACAAAGAGTTTCATAATTACCTTGAATGTTATGATCTAATGAATACATTTGCACCGACTTCCGTAGGAGGTAAATTCATTACCACACTTGTAGCAGAACGTACCCCCACACCTAAAAAAATAAAATCCAATCATTATATTTAAATTCTTCATAATGTAATAATCATAATCAACTATAATGATTTAATTTAACTTAAGGATGAACCAGAGAAGTTAATTAAGATTATAACATATAGAACCTGCATGACATGACTGCACATCCACCATTTCTCTGAACAAGCATAGAACATTTGGGACATTTCTGCCACCTTTTCCTTTTAGCCAACTCCAAAAACTTATTTTCCAATTGTTTTTCTTCTGCAACAGATTTTGATTTCTGAAATTTGGCGCAACTCATATCCGCGTGCCACGGAACTTTACATTGTGCACAGAATAATCTATGACAAGAAGGACATTCACAACTTGTAACAACCTCGGCACCGTCATTCATCAACAGAACAGAACAATTCTTAAAAGGACAGTAAATTTTTTCATTCGAAGCAATCGAAGATTCGCAAATTTCAGATTCCCATTCAACAAGGATTTTTTTAGTCAAAATGGATTGAAAATGTTCTGGTTTGAGCTCAACAGAACAATCTGGATTGGGACAATTGAGTTTGACCACTTTGTCTTTTCTTTGAATTTTGACATGTGTTGATATGCATTTAGTACAAAAGGGATGATCACATGAAGTGTTTTTGAACATTTTAGAAACTCTTACAGAATCCAAACATATACCGCAGGTGAAGCTTTCTTTCTTTGGTTTGGTCCTAGTGGTTGCACTTGCTTGTTTCTTCTTCTTTTTGTTTTCTTTATCATGATCCTTTGACAGAGATTTTCTCTTCAACGCAGAGAGTATTCGCTCTAATAGGGTTGGCATGGATGAATAATTTTTTCTTTGAAAATTATTCAATGCGTTTTTTTTTTGGTACAACACTATATTTAAAGCATTTTAAGGGATTTAGTTACCGGATTAAAGGAGTAAAAAAAGGAGTAAGTAACAAAATTGCAGTGGATTTATTAACAAAATTCGTGTATGATATTATCATGGTTATTATTTGCGCTATTCAGTTCAATATTTAAATCACAATTAATTAATTAATTAATATGATCTTGTGAAAGAGATTTTCTTTTGATGGGAGGAGTTGTGTTTTGATCATAATTTAGTGTAGTTTGTGGAAAGTGTTTTCGAAGGAATCAAATATGTGTCTTGGAAGTGGTTGTTGGCGCTTAAGGGCAAGACTCCGTGAGTATTAATCTTTTAGATTGTATTTTGAGGTAGTTTATCTTTTGGTCGGTTTTGTCGGTTTTCTTAATAGTTTTCGGGACCTTTTTGCTTGTTCGGGTTTAGATTTGAGTTCTTTCTGTGTTCATCTTCCATGTGGGTGAAATACTTCTTGTACTTTGATCCTTCTCGTTAATAAATATTGTTGTTCCAAAAAAAAAAAAATTAGAAAAACATATACCGATCAAATATATACTTGATGCATCTTGTCCAAACAACTCTGTTAGAGTTAATCATCACATGACTAATTAATGATGCATCTTGTCCAAGATGTGGGCGGGTGGCTGAGGAAACTATCATGCACACTTTTAGGGACTGTCCGAAAGTCGTAAGAATTTGGAATTTGTTGCATTTTTTTAGTTCTCCCAACTTCTTGATGTTTAATTGTTATGAGTGGATTAAACATTTTGCATAAGAGAAGGATGGACAATATTTTTTGATATCTTATTGGTTTATGTGAAAAGCTTGTAATGAAGAGTTTTTTTTCTAACAACTTGTGGGCATATTGGAAAATTTTGAATCTTATTAATTCTCAACATGAAGCAACAATTAAGTGTTTTGGTTCAGACAACACTCACAAGAAAACTCGTATGGTAGTTTGGAAACCTCCCACAAGCTCATCCGTTAAATTAAATGTTGATGGTAGCTCTCTTAGTAACCCTGGTCGCTCTAGTTTCAGAGGTTTAATTAGAGACACTAATGGTAATTGGGTTTCTCTGGTAGTTGTGGTATCTCTACAAATATAAATGCAGAGTTGCAAGCGATCTTACATGGCCTTCAGATGGCTTGGAATAAAGGTTTTCGACATGTTGAGTGTGAATTGGATTGTCAATCAGCTTTTAATTTTATTCAAGATGGAGTTCCTACAAGTCACCTTTACGCACCTTTTATTAATCTCATCAAGAGGTTCATTGATTATCCTTGGCTCTTGTTTTTCCATCATTCCTTGAGGAAAGGTAATAGTTGTGTTGACTGGTTAGCTAAACATGAAGCAGGATTGGAAGGGACAAAGTCTATTGAAGGCAGTGCCCAACTTCTCTTTGTACCTATCTTCTTGCTGATTCAATGGGAATATTCGTCCCCCAAACTTAATTTAGTCATTTTTTTGTTGTTTTTCTTTCTTTTACATCAAAAAAAAGTCAAATATATACTTGAGTCAACTAAATGTAACATTAAAATTTAAAACACTATACCGGTAGTCTAATACCATACAATAAAAATTGAAATCACTACCAAAAACAGAATAAAAAGCTAGACAAAACGAAAGTTTGCAACATATGTAGTAGTCTTATAGCTAGAACAACTGAACAAGAATGACAAATATGAAAATTTCTATCTTTTCAGCTAGAACTTCCACCATATCCACCTCGGGAGATTCCTAATGTGAATGTCATCTGTTATAACTTATAAGCACACTGTAAACATAAACACACAATCAGCTTAAACAGATATTGATGCTTTAGTTTGTGATTTTGTTACAAAAGTGAAAATGTTTCCAAATTTGAATTGACCAATGTCTGCCAAAGAAAATATTGCCACAATTCTAAGGTTGAGTAGTTTGTTCACATGCCTTCTTCTTGTATGTCTTATTAATAGACTATAACTTGTTAAATGTATATTTGTAGCGAATATCGAGGCCTAACTCATCTTTACAAAACCGGCTTGTAAGGTGAGGAGTGTCCCTTCTTTATAAATTCTTATCAAGAATCCTATCTATCCGATGTGGGACTAAATCCCACCGAGTGTTGGCCGGTAACACGCGTGAACATGTAGGAAGCCCAACGATAGATCCGATAGGCTCTGATACCATATAACGAATATCGAGGCCTAACTCATCCTTACAAAACCAGCTTGTAAGGTGAGGAGTGCCCCCTCTTTATAAACTCTTATCAAGAATCCTATCTATCCGATGTGGGACTAAATTCCACCGAGTGTTTGCCGCTAACAATATTGTCGAACAAATCATCTTAAAACTTTAAGTTTGTTTTCACCACAAAAATAGAAATGTGCCTAAAAAGCACAACCAATAGAAAACTTGAAAATTCTTGCTTGATCGTCATACATTACAAACATTCTTCCTCCGTCTCAAAACTATTGATCTTTTACCTTTTTAGTTTTATCCTATAACTATTGTCCTTTTTGAAAATTAATGTAAAGTTAATGTATCTTTACAAAAATTAAAACATTAATTAAATATACTTTCTCTTTCTTAATAAAATAAGAATAAAAAAACTTAACTTGTTAATCTTTATTATTTCTTAATCCATGTGTATAGCTCTAAAGAAAACAATAGTTTTGAGACGGATGGAGTAGAACAAATATTGCATCTATCAAACACAGAAATTGGGCAATAGATATGTTGAAATAATTTAAATATCTACACCAAAATATGTGCATATATATTCAAATTTAGTTTTACTATAGTGGTATATATATAGTAGACAACAGGATGAGCGTTATTGAGACGACGAAAAATCCATGTGCAAAGTAAAATAAGAAAAATACTTAAGGGACAATCATACATAAAATTAAATTATAATCAACTTTGTCATTTCTTATTAAAATAAGTTCTAAATGTATTTTGTAATCAAAATAATATTCCATAAAGTGAAAGAACCCAAGATAGAAACAAAAAGGAAGGAAAAAGAACAGGAACCATAGAAACAAAATTAATATGAGCACACCAGTACTACACTACAAATGATAAATGTTATATTTTATTCAAAATATATATATTCATATTATAAACAAGAAAATATAAAAGGAATATTTTGTGACCCTCCCCATAAAATAATAGTTCTAGCTCCGCCACACTATTACGTACCTTGAATGTTATACTGGTCTAATGCACTGATGTGGATGAGAACGCATATCAGCGTAATCCGTACCACACTTGTAACAGAAGCTACATCCACACCTAAAAATAAAATCCAATCATTATATTTAATTCTTCATTTATATAATGTAATACTAATAATCATGATCAAGTATCAACTATAAAGATTTAATTAACATATAAAACCTGCATGACATGTGGTTACATCCACCATTTCTCTCAACAAGCATAGAACATTTGGGACATTTCTGCCAGTTATTCATTTTAGCCAACTCCAAAACTTTATTTTCCAATTGTTGTTCATTCTGAAAATCGGCGCAATCCATATCGGTGTGCCACGGAACATTACATTGTGCACAAAACAACCTATGACAAGAAGGACATTCACAACTTGTAACAACCTCGGGACATTCATTCACCAATAGAAGAGAACAATCATTATAAGGACAGTACATTTTTTCCTTTGAAGAAATCAAAGACTCGAAAATCGCAGATTCCCACTCGACAAGGAAATTTTTAGTCAAAATGGATTGAAAATGTTCTGGTTTGAGTTCTACAGAACAATCTGCATTTGGACAATTGAGTTTCACCACTTTGTTTTTTCTTTGAATCTTTACATGTGTTGATATGCATTTAGTACAAAAGGGATGATCACATGAAGTGTTTGTGAACATTTTAGAAACTCTTACAGAACCCAAACATATACCGCAGGTGAAAGAGATTTTCCTAATGGTTGCTTGTTTCTTCTTCTTCTTCTTCGTCTTCTTTTTGTTTTCATCGTGAAGAGATTTTCTCTTCATCGTAGAAGATTTATTTGCTGAAAGAGAAGAGCGAGATCGAGTGATCATGGAATGAATTTGGTTCGAAGATTTATTTGCTAAAAGAGAAGAGCGGGATCGAGTGATCATGGAATGAACTTGGTTTTCATCCATGATTTGTTTTGGTTTGAACTTTGAACTGGGTATCCTCTCGCGCAACTGCATCTCGTTGCGCGACTGCACAATCCTCAAGTGACGAGCTGGGTGGAGTTTGTGGAAAATGGAAACAAAAGATTTAGAGTTGCCGTAGATGTTGTTGCTTTGAAAATTATTCAATGCATAAGATTTTTCACCTTTATCCAATGCATTTATAGGGATTTAGTTACTAGATTAAAGGAATAAAAAATGGAGGAAGTGTAACAAAATTGCCGTGGATATTTATTTTTCTCAATAAATCCCTATAAATGCATTGGATAAAGGTGAAAAAATGGATTAAAAATTGAATAATTATGTTATATCCACTGCAATTTAGTTACACTTACTCCATTTTTTACTCAAATTGCATTATTTATTTTTTTGCGCTCTCATTTTCTCAATAAATAACTATTAAAAATTGTTTAATATTATTTTAATAGAAAATTATTTTTGAGCCCGTTTGTTATTAATTAAAAAATAAGTGATTTTGATATTAAATACTTTATAGATTATTTTTTAAAAATTTTACAAAAAAGCAGAAACTATTTTATGTTTATTTACCTTTATAAAAATTACTTAAGATATGGTAACAAGGTTATTATTGGAATATTAGAATAAACTTCAGGATATTTTTGTTTGAAATTTTTTGACACTTTTTTTCTCTTTCCTCTAAAAAAAATTATAAAAAATAAGCCTAATATCAGCTTCTCATTTTTAGCAGTTTTTATTTTCAGATTCTGATTATTTTTTAAAAACTATAACAAATAAATGTTATTTTCTTAAAAGTGATTAGTTTTTAAAAGTAAGTGATTTTTTTAAAGAGAAAGCTATAACAAACAAACATTTTATCTTAAACAAAATCACTTTTATTATTTTAATAGTGTTTGTTATAGATTGCTTAGAAAATTATTTTGTAAAAAAATCATTTTTAACCACAAAATGAAAAGTTACAAAAATAATTTTGTGATAGTAAACAAAAGAAAAATTACTTTAGATTTTTTAAAGAATCTTTAATAAAAGAATATCTACATTTTTTCAAAAGAAACCCACTTTTTATAAAGTTTGAACAAACACATTCATAATAAATCTAGAGGGTGTGGTTGAGCAGTTGAGGTTCGTCCTCCCTTAATCAAAGATCAAAGATTTGATCATCGCTTTATGTACGGAACAACTTTAAATATCTAAGTCAGTTATCCTACTATTTGAGGTGTCTCTAATCTAACGAGTGAAATAGTCACGGCATTCAAAAAATGGATACCCGATCTCGATAAAAAAAACATTCATAATAAACGATACGACTGAATTATTAAATGAGTAAGTCCCCCAACTGATTGGAAATTCCTGGCCATGGTCATCAAAGATTTATCAAATACTGCTAAGATTTTTAGATTTCAAGAAAAAAAAAAGTTATCTAAATTTTTTTGATTTTGAGGAAAAAGTTATAGAGTTTTTTTTCGATTTCGGGGAAAAAATTTATCAAAATATTCTTCGAATTTGAGAAAAAAAAAGTTCTCGCAATTTTTTTCGATTTTGAGAAAAAAAATTATCAGAATTTTCCCGATTTCAAGAAAAATGTTTTTAAATTTTTTTTGATTTCGAGAAAAAAGTTAACGATTTTGAAAAAGAGAATGAATTTTGAAATTAGGGTTCATGATTTTCAATTTGAGCGAAAAATATGAAAAAATTGATTTGGGTTTGTACTTTGAGTCTAAAATTTTGTTGTGGTCATCCATTAATTAGTTATGAATATCCAAATAAAATAAAAATGGATTTAGTTATATAATTAACCGATTTTTAAAAACCAGATTTAAATTTAATAATGGTTAATCCATAAAATTGGTTAAAATGATAGACTCTAACATGGGTCTCAAACTAGTTAAAATTTAAAACACTACTTATTAAAACAGCAAAAAACGAGACAAAAAGAAAGTTTGCAACATTATGTAGTAGCTAGTAGCTAGAACAACTGAACAAGAATGTCAAGTACAATAATTTCTGTCTTTCCAGCTAGAACTTCCAGCATACCGGCCACACGAGATTCCTAATGTCAATGCCTTCTGTTATAACGTATAAGCACTGTAAACATAAACACACAATCAGCTTAAACAGATATTCATGCTTTAGTTTGTGATTTACTGATTTTGATACAAAAGTGAAAATTGTTTCCAAATTTAAATTGACCAAATGTTTAGTCAGAGAAAATATGGCCACAATTCTAAGGTTGACTTAGTATTCTATTGTCTTATGATATTCAAGTGTTAGAGTCTTGGGATTGAATTGTAATTGTGTGAGAACACCTTTAATTTTATATCAAGTGTTACACTCATGCTATCTTATATTTTCTACTCCCTCCGGTCCTAAATATAAGAAACGTTTTACTTTTTAGGTTCATAGAATGATTGATGTATTTGGTTCATAATGTAGACCAAATACATCAATGATTCCATGAACCTAAAAAGTAAAAAGTTTCTTATATTTAGGACCAGAGGGAGTATTATGTAAGATTGTGAAGTCACTTGTTTGTGTGCTTGAACATTTGAAAGTCTCTTGCTTGTGTGTTTGAGCAATTATAATATTTAATGATTATAGTAAACTCCTTTAAAAATACAAGGGGGCTGTAATACTCTCAATGAAGAGAACTAGTATAAAATTGTTTGTATCTCTCTCTATTATCTCTTTATATTGTGTTTCATATCTGCTACATCTTCTAATTTTAGCTCTCAACAAATCAGAAGAAATTTTAAACTACCTAAAATACAATTCTACCCCCTTCGTATATTTTTTCCACCTTCACATGTCTTCTTGTATGCCTTATTAGTGGCCTAATTTGTTAATGTATATTGTCAAACAAATCATCTTACTTTAAGTTTGTTTTCACCACAAAAATAGAAATGTACCTAAAAAGCATAACCAATAGAAAACTTGAAATTGAAATTTCTTGTTTCATCATCATGCATTACAAACATAGAACAAATGCATCTATCAAACACATAAATTGGCAATTGATATGTTCATAATAATTTGCATATCTACACCAAAAAAACTGCATATATATTAAAATTTAGTTCTACGATAGTGGTATAGTAGATAGTAGGATGAGCGCTATCATGAAAATGAAAATCCATGTACAAAATAAAATAAGAAAAATACTTAAGGGACAGTGATACTTAATAACTATAATCAACTTTGTCATTTCTCAGTAAAATAAGTTTTAAATGTATTTTCTTGTAATCAAAATAATATTCCATAAGAGAAAGAACACGAAATAGAAACAAAATGGAAGGAAAAAGAACACGAAACATAGAAACAAAAATGAATGAGAAAACAAAACTATGCACAGAAAAAGAGCAGTAATAACAAAAGCGGGAAGAATTGTGAACTTAAAGAGAAGAAGGAGGAACACTCGAAGACGAAGGAACAAAGCAGCGATAGTTAACTCAAAGATAAGAAGGTAAGAAAAGGAAATGTGAACACAATTGTCTCAGTGGCAATTCGACCCTATAGTGTAGCGGTGGAGGGTCTCGCGGCCACGCTAGGCTGCTATATATAGCTAGCCAATATTAACAACATAGTTATAGTCTCTTATTTAAAACCTTGTACAAAAAAAGGATGCTTCTGGTTCCTCTAGTGACTAAAAACATAGTATTAAACACAACAATATACGGTATTTAGTAATTGGGAGTTGAAAGTTGAAACAAGAATTCATCATTCTACAATTAAACAATATACTATATACGGTATTCAGCTCATTGCTTATCAAAATCAAATTTAGTTCTATATGCAAAGAATTTCATAGTTACCTTGAATGTTATACTCATCAAATGCACGGATGTGCAAGTCCAGCACTTATATCGGCGTAATCCATACCACATCTGTAACAAAAGTTACATCCACACCTAAAAAAATAAAATCCAATCTTTATATTTAATCCTTCACCTATACATTGTAATAATCATAATCAAGTATCAACTATAAAGATTTAATTAAGTTAAGGATGAGCCGGAGAAGGTAAGATTAACATATAAAACCTGCATTTCATGTGTGGACATCCACCATTTCTCCCAACAAGCATAGAACATTTGGGACATTTCTGCCACTTTTTCTTTTTAGCCAACTCCAAAACTTTAATTTCAATTCGTTTTTCCTCATTCTGAAAATCAGCGCAATCAATATCACCGTGCCACGGAACTTTACATTGTGCACAAAACAGCCTATGACAAGAAGGACATTCACAACTTGTAACAACCTCGGCACATTCATTGACCAACAGACGAGAACAATTCTTAAAAGGACAGTAAATTTTTTCATTCAAAGAAATCAAAGACTCGCAAATTGCAGATTCCCAATCGACAAGGACTTTTTTAGTTAAAATGGATTGAAAATGTTCTGGTTTGAGTTCAACAAAACAACCTGGATTTGGACAATTCAGTTGCACCACTTTGTCTTTTCTTTGAATTTTGACATGTGTTGATATGCATTTAGTACAAAAGGGATGATCACATGAAGTGTTTCTGAACATTTTAGAAACTCTTACAGAATCCAAACATATACCGCAGGTGAAGCTTTCTTTCTTTGGTTTGGTCCTAGTGGTTGCTTGTTTCTTCTTCTTTTTGTTTTCATCATGATCCTGTGACAGAGATTTTCTCTTCATTGCAGGTTTATTTGCTGAAAGAGAAGAGGGAGGTTGAGTGATAGTGGGAGGGATGTGATTTTGATCCATAATTTATTTTTCTGGTTTGAACTTTGAACCGGGTATCCTCGTGCGCAACGAGTATGAGCTCAAATAGAATAGGGTTAGGTTTGTGTCAACAAAACAGAATTAGGATTTAATGGATGAATAATTGTTGCTTTGAAAATTATTCAATTCATTTTTTTTTGGTACAACACTTTATTCAATTCATTTATAGGGATTTAGTTACTGGATTAAAGGAGTAAAACTTTGTACCAACAAACAAACAAACAAAAAAGAGTAAAACAAGGAGTAAGTGTAACAAAATTGCAGTGAATATAATATAACAGAATTAATTATTTTTCCACTCTCTCATTTTTTCAATAAACAACAACTAATAAAAATTACAACTGACTTTAAGAAAAATCTCACAAGACCATACTTAAAATTCTCATGTTTATGTTTTTTCTTTTGATGCATTCTCATGTTTATGGTTTGCGCTATTCGAATCAATATTTAAATCACAATTAATTAATACAACATTGAAAATTTGAAATCAATTCAACCCCCATGGACGATGTTGACACGTTGTTTATGCTCTTAAGAGACAAGGAGGCTCGAACCAAAACAACAAGCAAAATTTTTAGATAATTGTCGTTCAATATGGGGTGCTTCAGCCATTATGCAAAACCACTGTTTTCACACCAAGAACAAAATTGTTGCCCCTAGTGTTTTTGCTGTTGTTGGCAGTAGTGTAGTAGCAGCTAAAACTTATTGTAACAGCTGGTGGCTTATCTTCTCTTGCAAACATGCATGCATGCAATGTTCAACTTCTCGGATCCAAACAAGTTAACCCTGCTGGCTTCTTTCAAAACCCATCCTTCTAAGCGATCCAAACCACTTCCGGTTCCTGATATTTTGACGCTAAAAAGAAGAAAAGAGGTGGTCGTAGTCTCCTAGACTTAGGAAGATGAAGGAGAAGTATACAATGGCAGCCAAGAGGAAATTAACCAAAGCTAATCGGAGGATGCAATTCGGAGTACCATCGTAGTGTTTTGGTAATTTCTGTTTGTTTTTACATCTTCACAAAAATTTATTTCAAGAATGCCGCAAATTAAAATGTCTTCATACAAATCATTATGCGATTCACTGGTAAATTTATGTCAAATTTCATTGTTTGATTTAAAAGAAAGAAGAAGAAGAAGAAGAAGAAGAAGAAGAAGAAGAAGAAGAAGAAGAGTAGAGCAAGTAGTATTAATTTGACGATCTAATTGATAAAATAAAATTAATATAGTTAAAACGAGTTATTTACTTTGGAACAATATTTTCTTATAAATGGATCATCCATTGTGAGTCATGGGAGTATAATATCGGAGGTTGTTTTAAATTTTTGTTGTGTACTCTTTCCATATCAAAATATAAGAGAAGATTGATCATAGAAAATCGATGTATCTCATTAAAAATTTAGTTCAAATACTTCAGTTTTTTTTTAACCAATTTTCTTTTATATTCTAAAAAGAATGGAGCACATCAATTGATGTTGTATGAAGTCGTTGGGTTTTTACATAAATAAATGCTATGTGAAATCACTATAAAAAAAATGGCATACAAAAAATAATAGGAATTTATGGGGAGGAAGAAGAGTCCACAAAAATAATGAGTTGTTTTAAATAATCAGATGCTTGAGTTAATGGGAATAGAAATTTATTAGTAATCAGAAAAATAATAAAAAATTGGAAAGTTTTTCCTTTAAGACAAAATTTGGAAATTTTCTATGGTGTTAACATTGACAATTGATTGGAAAGTAGTTGTTCATTATTCATACAGAAAAGCAAATTAATGCACACATGCTTTAGCTAAATACTATGAGTTTGATGGGATTGGGAAATTGTTTCTTTGATATTTGTTTTAGTAGTATTAGTAATTTGTTGGAAAAGACTACCCTTTATGTAATTCAATATAATTTTTTCTTTTTTAAGATTTTTTCAGATTCTTTTCAAATTGATACTTGCAAATCTTTGCATATTTTAGTTTTAGATATTAAAACCAAAAACACATAATATAAATTGCTTACAGAAACCAATTGATCATTTAAGCCTATAATATAATATAATATAAAGGATCACTTATTTTGTCAAAAAATAAAATAAAAGATCACTTATATATATGTGAAAATATATGTGACAATTTGTTTTTCTTTTATACTCTAACTCTCTATCATGTTACTTTTTTTTTTTTGTTGAGATCTATCATGTTACTTTTTTTTTTTTGAAAAACTATCATGTTACTTATTTTAACATGAAACTTTGTATTTTATTGTAAACATATAAATACAGTAAAAGATTAGGTAGGGTTTTCTCTTGACATATAAGATAATTAAAAAAAAAAAAACTATCTTTCAACAACCAAAATTCCAATATCTTTTTCTTTTTTTTGTTGGTCAAGAATATCTTTTTCTATTTATTGACAGTATATAACTATATATACCAATATCTATCAATATATCAACCATAAAAATAAAAATAAAAACACACTTTCGACGGCGGCATTGAAGCAAGAATCCATCATGAAACACTCATCCACTACGGCGACAGTGAAACAAGAACCAATCACAGAGCAATCACGGAGCAAAACAAAGAAGCGAAAACCTCTTTCAAACATCAATGATGAAAGAAAGAAGAAAAAATCAGTGATTCAGAGTTCACAATTATCAATCATTGATAACAAGTCAGAAAGGTTCACAAACACGTTTGTTGGCGAATCTTCGACTTCAAGAATCTCATGTGGTATATGCTTTGATTTCAAAACTGATTCTGAGATTTTCAAAAGAAAAAGATGCAACCACCTCTTTTGTGTTGATTGTATTTCACAATATGTGGATTCACAAATTAACAACAATGTGGTTAAGGTAACTTGTCCAACTCCTAATTGTTCTGTGAAGTTGAAGCCGAGACATTTGCAAAATATTTTACCTAGAGAAGTTATTGATCGATGGGATATTGCGAAATATGAGTCTAAAATTTCATCGGACAAAAAGATTTATTGTCCATTTAAGAATTGTTCGGTTTTGCTGGTGAATGAGTATGACGAAAGAGAAGTTGTGACTAGCTGCGAGTGTCCACTTTGTCATAGGTTATTTTGTGCGCAATGTAAAGTTTCGTGGCATGCAGAGATGAATTGTCAAGAATTTCAAAATTTGAAACGCGATAAACATGAAGAAGATTTGGATGATAAATTTTTGAAATTGGCTGAAAGAGAGAAGTGGCAGAGATGTCCAAATTGCTTTATCTATGTCAATAGAAGCAGTGGATGTGATCAAATGAAATGCAGGTATATAAATCTTTATAATTTTCATATGTAAAATAATTACTACATCATATGATAAACAAAACCATGTAATTAATTAATACTACTAGCTACTTTTTCTTTTAAGGTGTAAATGCAGCTTTTGTTACGATTGTGGGGAAATATTGAAGCAGTCTAGTCATCATTCATGCAGAAAATAAGAAGACGTTCTCGATTTCAGTATTTTAGAGGTAACTCTTTGCACTTAAATTAATTTTTACACCCTCCGTTAAAAATATTTGTTTCAACTATGTTATTTTATTAATCATATTATTCAAAAGCACTTGGATGAGATGGTAAGAAATTTCTTCCAGTTTAACTAGAGGTCATGGAATCAAAACTAACTCTGAGAATGTAGTGTTAAATTCTCTCGAGGGAGAGCTTAACCACCTTTTATGGTTCTACCCAGCTGCGCACAGAGGATATCCGATTCAAACTAATAAAATATTAGCTTAAATTAAATTTTCGTATATCTAAATATATATTATATATCATAAAAGATATAGTTGGAATAATGATGAAGAAAAAATTGGTAATTAGATAAAAATAAAGAGAATTGATGGAAATAGAAAGAAATGAAGGCAATCACAATTCTAATTCATGAATAGTGATTAACCAAGTGAAGTTCGCCACAAGAAATGTGGTTTTTTGATAAGATCGATAGGTGGTTCAATCCAGAACCAAAGATGAGCAAAGCTCAAAAACATAAAAGTTAACAAAATTCATTGATTTGATAAGTGTTACATGCATCATTTATATAGGATTGACTCATAATGAAATACACAAAAGTTAACTAAAAAAACAAAGAGATTTTAACCACTTATTATCATGATAGTGGGCTAAATTATTACAATGAAAAATGCAAAATAAATAAGAGATAATGGTGCTCTTTAATTGCTTAGTGTACCACTTCCATATGCTTAATGGAATTCTTTATTTGTTATTATCACATGCTTGGATAATAATCACCAACTTTAGTTCTTTTTATTCTATAAATAAAATAATTCTTCTTGTTAAAGAATAACATTTTAGGATCACATCAAATAAGTTGTTTTATAAAAGTATACCTGTATTCTATTAAATATCAAAATCTATCAGCTCTATATTCTATTTAAATATATGTCAAGAATCCCACTCAAAAATAAACTTATGATAGTAACGAAACAAAGACCTTTCAAAACTAAGTCCAGGTTAGTCTATTTTCGTCCCTAATTAGAACTTGTTACAATTCCTTGTGATATAATTGAAAATATTTTCATGTTATTTTCATTTCTTGAATATTTGCATATTTTTTCAATTTAAGTGGTATATAATAATAAAGGTCTTGTTAGTGCTCTTGGGACACTAGTTAAAGTTATCAAAAAAGGTAATATTTATTTTGAAAATAGTGTTTTAATATTTTTAAAAAGTATAATACACAAATTTCAAGAAATTTTTTTACTATTTTTTATTTCTTTAACCATTGTCTTAAGGGTAATATTTATCATTTTCCTAATAATTATACAATGTTTATGCAGATGGCAGAAGGAATCGCAGGAGACAAGTATGCAAGAAGGTTTAGGAAGTTTGATTCATGGCACTTTGTTTATTTCTAGTTAAAAGAGTAGGAATGTTAAACAAATTTATGTTTTGATGTTGCATACAATTTCAATGCAAAAGTTACTTGTTTTATTATCCTTAACTAGTGTTTCGGGCAGTGACGGAGCTAGCAAATTTATAAAACTAACCTAAAATTACATACTAAGGAATGCAAATTTTTCTCATTAACAATTCTAAAATTTTATGTTTTATTCCAAAACTAACCCACAACTAGCATGAGAAATAGGCCTCTCCACCTTTTCAATTAATATGAATTAGTATTTTTTTATCGGTGTTTAATGATGAGTTAATGGATTAGTATTGAAATGAATTATTTGATTTTAATTAATAAAGGTATAAATAGAGTTTTGATTTAGTGTTTACAATTTTTTTCAAAATAATTCTTATAAAAAGGACTAGAGGATCAAAAGAGGGAGTGTGCGATAATGAATTTTGAAAGTAAAAGACAGTATTTTTTTTGGTACATCAAGAAGATAAATTGATCTCTTCATGAATTAATCCTTAGGCTCCTTCCTATCCAATCTAAATGTCCCTCAACTCTTACCATTTGATTTATTCTACAAGGACAAATGTAAAAAACAACATGAGAAGATTGAATTTGTACTATTTAGTTTTGGGAAGGGGACTTTTAGTCTTTGGGAGGCACAAGTTTAATAGCATTTTTCTGTTGAGTCTTGTGGGTAACTAATATAACCACTATTAGGTGTTGTATTTTCTATTGAGTTTTGACACTTAAGCAATTTTTCTTGAGAATGCACGAGAAAGTTCCGTGGAACTATCGTAATATATATATATATATATATATATGGGGGCTGCTAACATCCTCCCACCTAAAATCATGTGGGAGGAAGTTAGCAAGCATCCTCCCACTACAAATTGACTATAAAACCCCCATAATTACTCACGCGCGCCCCCCATATTTACTTTTCGCCCCCCCCCCCCACACACAACCCCTTCTCACGCGCGCCCCCCAGTTACTTCGCGCCCCCCCCCCCCACCCTTTTTACTGCGCGCGCCCCCCCAATTGCTGGGCGCGCCCCCCATACCCCCCCCCTCCCCCCCCCCCCCACCCCAATTTAATTTTATGTTTTTTTTTTTTTTTTAATTTTTTAATAATTTTTTTAGTTATTTAAAATACATTCCTTTCCACCTTCATTTTTTTTTATAATCTTTTTTTTAAAAAAAAATTTTAAAATTTTTTATTTAATTAAATTTTAATTAAATAGATCTTTGAAACCATAAACATTGTTTAATGGTTTTAAGACGTTATAAACTGAAATCATTAGTATGGTCTAATGGTTTCGATACCCTAAATAAATAAAATTATAGTCAAATATTAAAATAAGATGATATGGTTTCTAATAAAGATAAAATGACAATAAAATTATTATTGTTAAATGGTTTTAAATAATTATTATGACTGAAATCATAAAATAAATCTTTGAAACCATAAACATTGTTAAATGGTTTCAAGACGTTATAAACTGAAACCATTAGTATGGTCTAATGGTTTCGTTATCCAAAAATAGAAAAAATTTGAGTAAAATTTTAAAACAAGATGATATGGTTTATAATAAAGTAAAAGAACAATGAAATTATTATTATAAAATATTTTTAAATAATGATTATGACTGAAATCATAAAATAAATCTTTGAAACCATTAATATGATTAAATGGTTTCAAGATGTTATAAAGTGAAACCATTAGTATGGTCTAATGGTTTCGTTATCTTAAAGTAGAAAAAATTTGAGTAAAATTTTAAAACAAGATTATATGGTTTATAATAAAGTAAAAGAACAATGAAATTATTATTATAAAATATTTTTAAATAATGATTATGACTGAAATCATAAAATAAACCTTTGAAACCATTAATATGATTAAATGGTTTCAAGATGTTATAACTTGAAACCATTAGTATGGTCTAATGGTTTCCATACATAAAATAAATTTTGTGGAGTTTTTTATTTAATTACGTTTTAATAAATAGATGTTTGAAACCATAAACATTGTTAAATGGTTTCAAGACGTTATAAACGGAAATCATTAGTATGGTCTAATGGTTTCGTTATCCTAACATATAAAAAATTCGAGTCAAATATTAATACAATATGTTATGGTTTCTAATAAAGATAAAAGGACAATAAAATTATTATTGTTAAATGGTTTTAAATAATGATTATGACTGAAATCATAAAATAAATCTTTGAAACCATAAACATTGTTTAATGGTTTCACGACGTTATAAACTGAAACCATTGGTGTGGTCGAATGGTTTCGATACCCTAAATAGAAAAAATTGAGTCAAATATTAATACAAGATGATATAGTTTCTAATAAAGTAAAAAAACAATGAAATTATTATTGTTAAATGGATTTAAATAATGATTATGACTGAAATCATAAAATAGATCTTTGAAACCATAAACATTGTTAAATGGTTTCAAGACGTTATAAAGTGAAACCATTAGTATGGTCTAATGGTTTCGAATGGTTTAATACCCTAAAAAAGAAAAAAAATTGAGTCAAATATTAAAACAAGATGATATGATTTCTAATAAAGATAACAGGACAATAAAATTATTATTGTTAAATGGTTTTAAATAATAATTATGACTGAAATCATAAAATAAATCTTTGAAACCATAAACATTGTTAAATGGTTTCACGACGTTATAAACTGAAACCATTAGTATGGTCTAATGGTTTCGTTATTCTAAAATAGAAAAAATTTGAGTCAAATATTAATACAAGATGTTATGGTTGCTAATAAAATAAAAGAACAATGAGATTATTATTGTTAAATTATTATTAGTATGTCAAAACCATATTTGCTCCATTTAATAATTTTTATGTTAATTGTCATAAATTAAACATAGTTATAGTACATGTTTTAGTATGCAATTTTAAATCAGAATAAAGATATATAAACATCAAAAAAATATTTTTGTAATATATTTATATATTTTAAATGAACAAAAAAACTAAAAAAAAAAGGTTAGAAAAAAAACATAAAAATACAGGTTGGAGAAATAAACTAAAAAAAAATACAAAAAAATAGGTTTTGGGGGGGGGGGGGGGGGGGGGGTGGGGGGGCGCCCAGCAATTGGGGGGGCGCGCAGTAAAAAAGGGTGGGGGGCGCTGAGAAATGGGGGGGCGCAAATGAGAAGAGGGTGTGTGGGGGGTGCCATTAGAAAAAATGGGGGGATGTGGAGCAATTGTGAGGGTGTTATAGTAAATTGCTAGTGGGAGGAGGTTTGCAAACCCCTATATATATATATATAGTAAAGAATAAAGAATATAATAAAGATAAAGATAAAAAACAAATAAATAAATAAACCAAAAAGAAAAAGATTAAAAATATATAATATATTATATTTATATACTCACCAATATCTTATTTTTGGTACAATATATACACCAATATCTTCTTTTATTTTTTCCGACTAAATATACCAATATATTTTTTTAATTGACAGTATATATACCAATATATATCTATCAATATAGCGATCATGAAGCACTCACTCTCGACGGCAACATGGCGTGTACCAAGAACCGGTTAAGGAGCACTCACTCTGCACGTAATACAATGAAGAAGAACTCTCTTTCAGAAATCAATGTTGAAAGAAAGAAGAAGAAATCAGTGATTAAGAGTTCAAAATTATCAATCATTGATAACAAGCCAGAAAAATTCACAAATATGTTTATTGGTGAATCTTCAAGAATCTCATGTGGTATATGCTTTGATTTCAAAACTCAATCTGATATGTTCAAAAGAAAAAGATGCAACCACCTCTTTTGTGTTGATTGTATTTCGCAATATGTTGATTTCAAAATTAAGAACAATGTTGTTAAGGTCACTTGTCCAACTCCTAAGTGTTCCGCTAAATTAAAGCCGAGACATTTGCAAAATATTCTACCTAGAGAAGTTATTGATCGATGGGAAATCACGAAATATGAGTCCAAAATTTCATTGGAGAAAAAGATTTATTGTCCGTTTAATAATTGTTCGGCTTTGCTGGTGAATGAGTATAGTAAAAGTGAAGTTGTGACTAGCTGCGAGTGTCCACTTTGTCATAGGTTATTTTGTGCGCAATGTAAAGTTGCATGGCATGCGGAGATGAACTGTCAAGAATTTCAAGTTTTGAAACGCGATAAACATGAAGAAGATTTGGATGATAAATTTTTGAAATTGGCTCAAATAGAGAAGTGGCAAAGATGTCCAAATTGCTCTATCTATGTTAAAAGAAGAAGTGGATGTAATCAAATGAAATGCAGGTATAGGTCTATATAATTTTTACATGTAAAATATTCATTACTACATCATATGATAAATATTTAGTCCAAAAAAAAAAATCATATGATAAACATAACCATATAATATAATTAATACTACTAGCTACTTTTTCTTTTAAGGTGTAAATGCAGCTTCTGTTACGGTTGTGGGGAAAAATGGATGAATGGTCATTTTTGCAGCAAAAGTAGAACTAGAAGAAAACGACTTTTGGCAGAAAGAAGAAGAAGAAGAAGTTCTTGATTTCAGTATTTTAGAGGTAATAACTCTTTGCACTTGAATTAATTTTTAGTCCCTCTGTTTCAATTCCTCTGTTAAAATTAGTAGTATTTGTTTCAACTATCAATTAATGTTATTTTATTAATCGTATTAGCTTACATTAATATTTGGTATATCTATCATAAAAGAGTTGGAATAAGTTGTTTTGTAAAATCATATCTATCTAAATATCATATTAAATATCAAAATCTATTAGCTCTATATTCTATTAATTAAATAAATATATTTTGTCAAAAAAAAATTAAAATAAATATATGTCAAGAATCACACTCAGAAATAAACTTATGATATAGTAACAAAACAAAGGCCTTTAAAACTAAGTCCGCCTAATTGGAACTTGTTAGCATTCCTTGTGATATAATTTAACATACATGTATTTTCATGTTATATGTATTTCTTGAATATTTGTATTTTTTTCAATTTAATTGTATATAATATAAGGTGACACCTAGTATATCCTTCATGATTTGAGGTATTTATTCCGGAATCACTCAATAATATTAACTGATATAAATTTTATAAAATATTCTGTTAAATTGAAAGTTTATACTTTATATCATATAGATCAATTGTGTAAAATTTTAGACAAATCCAAAATTATTTAATATGTTATTGAAATATATAAAGATTAACATCATTTAAAAAATCACACAACCCATTAATTTTGATATATCTTAATATAATAACATATCACATAATTTTGGATTTGTCTCAAATTTTACACAAATAATTTATATGTTATAAACTTTTAATCCAACAGTAAAATATTATTAATGGATTCAAAGGTAAATACTCTCAAATTATGAAGGCTTAAAAAATACCTATAATATATGCAGATGGCAGAAGAAAGCGCGGGAGACAACTATGCAAGAAGTTGTAGGAAGTTTGATTCATGGCATTCTGTTTATTTCTAGCTAAAAGATTAGGAATGTTAATAAAAATTATGTTTTGATGTTGCAAACAATTATAAAACATTATTTTCAATACAAAAGTTACATGTTTTAATATCTTTAATTAGTATTTAGGGCAATGGCGGAGTCAGATAATTTACAAAGTTTGAATAAAATCTCAATTGTAAACAAAAATTTAAATTTTATATTAAAAAGTATTCAATTTAAAACAAAAAAATTCAATTTTGCCAAAATTAACTCCTAAAAATTTAATTTTGACTTAAATTTCAACATTTTTTTTACAGGACCCGGGCAAGACGGCAAGTGGTCGGTTTGGCATGTCGGGCTTATGAACTGCACTTGGTCTTAGAGTTACTAGTTAGTGAGCGAAATATCAAATTCCCCCTTGAATTTTTAAAATTTGGCAAATACCTCCTCGAAATTTAAAAATAGACAAATACACCTTTGAAATTTTAAAATGTCACTCAAATTGCTCCTGCTCTGTTTATTCCGTCTATTTCGATGACATAGGCGTTAACTGCATACGTGACATCTGCCAGCATGACACCACGTCACATGAGGGATGAGTAATTGACCAGGATACACGTTATAGGAGGGTAATTGACTAAAATTTGTAAAATCAGGGGGCTAAATTTAATGGTATTCTGGTCAATTAACCACCTATTTTGCAAATTTTAGTCAATTACCCTCCTCTTATGTGACATGGTGCCTCGTTGGCAAGTGTCACGTATGCAGTTAACGCTCATGTCATCAAAATAGATGAGTAAACGAAACAGAGGGCAATTTAATTGATATTTTACATTTTCAAGGGTGTATTTGCTATTTTTCAAATTTCAAAGAAATATTTGCTAAATTTTAAAATTTCAAAAAGGAATTTAATATTTCACTCCTAATTAGCATGATCTCAAATTACGTGTTGTATTATATAGCCACTATTACGTGTTGTATTTTCTATGAGAATTGAAACTATAAAGTGTAATGGGAAGAAGAAAGAACATTTAATTGTGCTTATTGAAAATTTAATTATGTTCGGCACATAAGTGTTTAATTGAGTTTGAGTTTTTTTTGGTTTGATAGCCTAATAGATAGAATTTTACTTTTTAAATATGAATATGTGGGTAAATTGGAGTTTGAATTGTAACGTACAAATGTTGTACCAATTCAACTATAAGTTCACAGGGCAGTATTAGAGTTAGAGTTTATTTATTATATATGCCATGATACTGATTGTCTTATGTGAAAAGAAAACGAAAATAAAAAAAAAAAAAAAAAAAAGTAGCAAAAGGCAAGATTAGCTTTGGAAAAAAAAATTCAGATTAACATATGTAATGCACTAAAGTTTTATTTTTTAATCAATGTAATGCACTAAAGTTCTTACCAAATGTCCTAGTAAAAAGTTAGTACTATATATATTAAATTTTAAGGGTAATAATAAAAGATAAGTAAACATTTAGCCAAAAAAAAAAATAAGTAAACAAATATACAAAAAAAATTTAAGTGTTCTACTAATATATAGGGTTAAATATGTTTTTGGTCTTTATAAATATATCAAATTTTGATTTTAGTCCCTTTAAAAAATTTCTTCAACTTTTAGTCCCTCAAAAAAAATTTCATCTTCACTTTTGATCCCTCCTTCTAAGTAAACTCATATGTAGAATTCATATTTTGAATAAAATTTTGCATGAAAATTTATAAAATCAAAATCATCTCTCAGTAAAAATATTAGAATTTTTTAACAAATCAGGAATTAAATATAAATTTTAGTATTTTTTGTAGTTAAAATTCATATATAATTCATATTTTGGTAAAAAAATTCCAAATTTTTTTTTGTGAGGTTTTAATAATATCGTACACATTTTTCGACAATTTTCATTAAAAAATACAAAGGCTACACATAAGTTGAATTAAAAATTGAGACTAAAAGTAGTGATTGAAAATTTTATAGGGACTATAAATCGAAAATAAAAATTTTAGAGGAACTAAAAAAAATTTAATATATTTATAGGAATCAAAAACATATTTAACCCTAAAATATAGTAGTATATTCAAAAAAAAATTGTGAAATCCTCAATTATTTTATTTACAAGGAAATCCTCAATTATCATAATGCGACCTATGATATATGGTAACCAATTATTTATTTTTTTAAGGAATATATCTTCTTTTATTCCAATATATCTTTTTTATGTCTTTGCGACTAAATCTACCAATATTTATCTCAAAATAAAATAAAATAAATACCAATATCTTTTTTTAAATTGACAGTATATATATATACACACACCAATATATTGATCATATGAAGCAAGAACTTATCAAGGAGCACTCACTCTGCACCTAAAACGATGAAGAAGAACCCTCTTTCAGAAATCAATGTTGAAAGAAAGAAGAAGAAATCAGTGATTAAGAGTTCAAAATTATCAATCATTGATAACAAGCCAGAAAAATTCACAAATATGTTTATTGGTGAATCTTCAAGAATCCCATGTGGTATATGCTTTGATATCAAAACTCAATCTGATATGTTCAAAAGAAAAAGATGCAACCACCTCTTTTGTGTTGATTGTATTTCACAATATGTTGATTCCAATATTAACAACAATGTTGTTAAGGTCACTTGTCCAACTCCTAATTGTTCCGTGAAATTGAGGCCAAGACATTTGCGAAATATTTTACCTAGAGAATTTATCGATCGATGGGATATTGCGAAATATGAGTCTAAAATTTCATCGGAGAAAAAGATTTATTGTCCGTTTCAGAATTGTTCGGCTTTGTTGGTGAACGAGTACGATATGAGAGAAGTTGTAACTAGTTGCGAGTGTCCACTTTGTCATAGGTTATTTTGTGCGCAATGTAAAGTTCCATGGCACCCGGAGATGAATTGTCAAGAGTTTCAAGATTTGAAACGCGATAAACATGAAGAAGATTTGGACTATAAATTTTTGAAATTGGCTGAAAGAAAAAATTGGCAGAGATGTCCAAATTGCTCTATCTATGTCAAGAGAACAAGTGGATGTGAACATATTACATGCAGGTATAAATCTTTATAGTATTCATTACTACATCATATGATACACATATGACATAACCATATATATAATAGGTACTTTTTTTCTTTTAAGGTGTAAATGCAGCTTCTGTTACCATTGTGGGAAAAAATGGAAGTTTGGCCATGAATGCTGAAGAAGAAGATGACAATTTTGATTTCAGTATTATAGAGGTATCTCTTTACACTTGAATTAGTTTTTACTCCCTTCAAAATTCCCTCTGTTAAAGTATTTGTTTCAACTATCAAATTAATAAATTGTTTTGAGTTTTAAATAGTACTATATAAGTTGTTAGCATTCCTTGTGATATAATAATTGAACATATTTTCATGCTATTTTCATTTCTTGAATATTTGCAATTTTCAATTTAAGTTGTATATATAATAATAATTGTACAATGTTTAGAACTGCAGAAGAAGTATATGAAGCGCGGGAGACAAGTATGCAAGAAGTTGTATGAAGTTTGATTCATGGCATTCTGTTTATTTCTAGCTAAAAAAGCAGGAATGTTAAAAAAATTAATGTTTTGATGCTGCAAACAATTTTAAATCTTTACCTCAAAAAAAAAAAAACAATTTTAAATCTGCTACATGCTTTCTAACAATTAGTTATATGGTTTATATAGGATCTTTTATCGTTGATTTTAAATATTACTCCGTATATTTAGTGTGAGATTTTAATTCGGACAAGTTGAAAATTAAAATTAAAATAAGTTGATTACAAGGTGGAAAGAGAGCCATTTGATCAAAGCAACCCTTCATTTACACTAGTAAATCCATAGTTTATGTTAAACCGCTACTACATTTTTTTTTACGAATTTGACCAATAATGTAGTCTAGATTCATCATTATTCATGAATATAAAAAGTAATTTTTTTTAATGAAATTAAGTTTGATATCTTTAAGTGTGCGGAAGAAAGCGTTACCGGTGAACTTTTTGACGATCCACAAAAAGGAGATCAACATTTTGACCGGCAGATATTGTGGTGTATGGATGGATAAGAGGAAACATGCTTGTGTAAACTTGACTGGAGTTTTCTCACTTGTGGGAATTGCTGTTGGGGATTTTACAGTGGGACGAACAGTCTTCTAAACTGCATCAAGCAAAAGTGTCAAACATGAAAAAATATATTATGACAATCAACATGCTTTTATAGTTTATATACCATTTGTTTTTTACACTTTTAATTTCTAAACACTAGACGCTATAAACCTTTTGAACGAGTTTAAAGAGTCAAGCATAGTCATATTGTGCGCATAGGTCTATGAGAGGTAGTTTTTGGAAGATTGAGTTCTACCATACAAAAAAGTTTGACGGCCCAACTTGTTATCTATCTACTTTTTATTCATATGTAATTATCTTAATATATGTAAATATCATGAAAAACAAATTTGACTCATTTTAATGAATTTAATCAAGAGTATTGATTTTGTAAAAAGAAGTATTACTTTGATTATTTTTTTGACCAAAAATTAATTTGAATTTATTACTTCGGTCAAAATGTTTGACTGTTTTGTACTAATCTCTTAAAAGTTGAAATCCCTAAAAATCTATAAAAACCTAAAATCTCTACACTGAGTCACCATCATAGTTCAAATCCACATACTATTCATTTGGCGGTTTTTCAAAACCGACCATGAATCCCTCTAACTCGCCGCGTAAGCCACCGTCGCCACCGGTTCCACCGGCGGTGGTGAAAAAAGAACCGACCACCGAGCCCTCACTCTCGGCAAGTACTACAACAATGAAGAGAAAATCTGTTTCAGAAATCAACGATGAACGAAACAAAAAGAAACCAGTGACTGAGAGTGAGAGTTCAGAATCACCAAATCAGAACCCAAACAATTGTCGTATATGCTTTCAATTGAAACCTGATTCTGAAATGTTCAACAGAAAAGGCTGCAACCATAACTACTGTGTTGATTGCATTTCAAAATATTTGGTTTCTGAAATTAACAACAAAGTTGTTAAGGTCATTTGTCCAACTCCAAATTGTTATGTGAAATTGAAGCGTGAAAATGTGCAAGATATTTTGCCAAAAGAGTCTGTTGATCAATGGGTTTTGACAAAGTACGTGTCGAAAATTGCGTTGGAGGAGAAGACTTATTGTCCGTTTAAGGATTGCGCGGTTTTGTTGGTGAAGGATAATGTTGCTGGAGGAAATGTGACTAGCTGCGAGTGCCCGTATTGTCATAGGTTGTTCTGTGCAAAGTGTAAAGTTCCTTGGCATGCTGATAAGAATTGCGGGGAATTTCTGAAAAACGTTAAAAAAGAAGAACATTAATTTGGATGCTAAAGTTTAGAGGTAACTCTTCGCACTTTGAATTAATTTTCAATCCTTAAATTATTTGGACATATCATATGATGTTTTGTCTGTATTGATTTGTAATATGATTGTCATGAATGGCATTCAAAGCAATTAGATTTTTAGATTATTTGGTATAGCAATTAAGTACTAGTATTTGTTTAGAATGTGTATCATATGATTTCATTATTTTGAAAATCAGATAACTTTATAACTCATAGAATGTGTCTCATAGATTATAGATTATTTGAAAGATCTGGCAGAATCTTTTTAGGCGTAGGGTGATTAGGGACCCGAGTGATGTTGTGTATGGGTTCTGTGGGGATTTAGTGGCAGAATCATTTATTTATTAATTGTGGACTGATTTCTCCTTTTTGGTATGAAATCGTCAAATGGCTGGGGCTTTAGCTCGTGTACCCTCGGCCTCAGGATATTCTTAGCTTGTTCGATATCTTTCAGGGGGGTAGAATGAGTAGGAAAGGCAACCTAGAAGGTTGTTAGTTTAGCATGCTGCTGTTTGGTTGATCTGGAACTCTCGGAATGATTTATCTTTGTAGGAGGAACTGTTTATATCAAGTCTCTGGTTGACTAGGTGAAACTTTCTTCTTGGCTAATAATCCTGGGTCATGTATTTGGCTAATAATCCTGACAATCCTTGCTCCTTTTTTATTTGAAACGAACAATGTTAGTGTTAGTAATTAGTGTTGTTAGTTTTTGATAAGGGTGTGAATTGAAATCCTGACATTCTTATCTCTCCACTCTTTAACTCAGCCACCAAACGATCCTTATATCTCCCGCAATCCCTGCTCCTTCTATGAGTGGGAGGTGCAACCTAGCTTGTGTTTGAACCAGTAGAGGTTTGTGAGGTGTTGGTGCAGGGTCTCGGTGTTCTTGGAATCTTTTGGTCCTTCTTAGGGCTTCCGTTTTACTTGAGCCCTCTTAGCTTTGATTCTCAAGTGCTTTTGGTCTCTAGGGAGCCTAGTGACGTAGTTCAGTGCTTCATGGTTTCATGTTATGGTTTTATTTCCTCCCCTAGTTAGAACTTGTTAGCAATATTCCTTGTGATATAATTGAAGATATTTTCAAAAAAAAAAAAAATCTTAAATATTTGCATTTTTTTCAATTTAAGTTGCATAATAAATAGTTAGTAAAGATTTTATTGAATGTCAAAAAATGGTAGATCATTATTGTCACAAATATATCTTGAAGGACTCTAGATTCGAGTACAATTCAATGATCACTTTGCTTACAATGAGTGTTAAGGGAATACACAGGATACAATGATTCAGTTTTGGCCTTGTAAAAAGGGATTTACTATATGTTTGCTGTTTGGGCATCAACAATTTCTCAAAGATTAAACTAACTCTAATTTGTACAATGTTTATGCAGATGGTAGAAGTATTGGAAGCGTGGGAGACAAGTATGCAAGAAGTTCGAGGTAGTGTTATTACAAAGGAAAGGAAGTTTGATTCATGGCATTCTGTTTATTTCTAGTTTCTAGCTAAAAGAGCAGGAATGTTATATTTATGTTTTGATGTTGCAAACAATTGTACATCTGGTACATGACAATTCTAACTATGTTTTGATGACATTCTAGCTATGCTGTTCTGTTTTATATTTGATTATTTTTCAACTTTTATACAGTATGGTGTTTTAATCTAAAGGTGGTACATTGACTTAAGTATTTTATAGTTTTAAGCTTTGGTATGAGGATAAAAATAAGGTTTTCGACCCTGATTATTTCTTATTGAATAAACCCAATTGAGATGATAAAATTGACATCATAGTTGAAGCAATAAGTTAAAAATGTTCATTTTCGTGTGATTGAAAATTACTGCAATATTCAATAGATTTCAACAAATTCAAACAAAAAATAAACTAGTACTGCAATACAGAGTTGACACCAGAGTTGAAGCACCGGAGTATTTTTATTTATTTATTTATTCACGCACTCACCATTAATTTATAAGCACGTGATGAAACCTAAGAAAAGAAATCCTAGTTTACAATAATTTTTAATTTTTAATCACAATTATTCCTAAATATAATAGATTATTCCTATATATCTTCTAAAAAACAATTGAAATAATTTCCTTAAGATCTAGAGTGAGAGCCACAAGAATTGATGTGATTTTGTTGATCTTGACAGGTTTGAAATGGAAAACTCTTTCCACAGTTATCACATAGAAAACTTACTGGTTTTTTCACTGGTATCTCTCGTTTAAATCGTTCAGGATACGTATGGTTTTGATGATGCCCCAAATGAGCAGCAAGAGATCTTGCATTTTTGAACTCTTCACCACATTGTGGACATGTTTGTGGCACATCTTCTTCATGAACTTTTTTGTGTGTTTTCAAACCTTGTTGGTTTTTGAAGGATTTGTTACATCCATCGACGTCACAGTTGTATTTTCCACTCATCATTATGGGTGTTTCTTAAGAAGAAATATTATCAAAGAAATTGTATAGAATAATTTAGAGGATGAAATAGATCACACGAATTCATACAATTGAGACAGGGATGGTTATTATAGCGCTATAAATTATTCATTTAAAATTGTGCATGTTTGATCAATGAATAATTAATTTCAGAATAAGAGGCAACATTTAAAATAGCACTAAATAAGTTTTAATGTGAAAGCATGACATTGTACTATGTTTTATTAAAGCTTCTCTAATAAGAGTTTCATCATTGAATTTCAAATTTATGCAACCGTTTCATAATTGTTGTTTCCTTTAGAGCATCTCTAAAGGGGATATTCAAGTGAGTTTTATAAAATGATGATCTATTTTTTTTTTTATTTTATTTTTTTCATTGGAAAAACTATGACTTAATAGGATGGGTGGCAATATAAATTCCATAAAAAATTGTAGAGTAACTTATTTAAGCTAATGTTGCATTCAAATATAAAATTAAGAGAATAAAGCAGAAGTAACAGTTTAATAGATTGAGTCGAACTAAACTTTATAAGATCTAAACCTAGTTTGACAAAAAATTGGAAGCCAAAGTTTAACATGTTATATTTTGTAGAATTTAAAGAATTGTTTGAACATGAACTTTATCATTTGATTAGAATCTTCTCTACTAGTGGTATAAATGAAGGATTCATAATTGTGTAACTAATTCTTAACTAATATTATAACAAACTCGTAGAGCTAGTTACAATCACTAACTAATTTATGTGTAACATGAACTTCTAGTTGGACAGTAGGAGATCTTTGACCATTTAACTTTGATACAGTCTACAATGTACTTTATATATTTTAGGTTAAATTAGATTTTTGGTTCTTAAACTTATTTATTAGTTTTATTTTGATCTCTTAATTAATTATTATTATATTTTGGTCTCTTAAGGTCTGTTTGGATTGATGGTTTAGAATGGAACGGAGAGCGGAATGGAATGGAACATAAATTTCATTCCATTGTTTGGATATTTTATGATGGAGCGGAACAAATATTCTACTTCATTGTTTGGAAAGTGAACGGAATGGAATGATTTATAACTTTTTTATTCCAATTATACCCTTTATTTATAAAATCTTAATATCATACATTTTCTACTCAATTCAACCAATAAATTTCACATATTTTATTACTAATTCATTGTCCAATTATCTAATTTCACATATATGATAACTTATTCTGTTTGATTTTAGGAGCAACAATTATTAGATTATCAATTTACCGTCACACTAAACTCCACATTAGTTCCTTCAATCCTTTTTATAAAAAAAACAAAAACATAGTTTATTTCATTACTAATTTCACATATATCATTTTTTTTCTCACAAACATACATAAATAATCAGGGAAATAAGTAAAGAAAAAAAAATCAAAATGTAAATAAACAAAACAACACATACATGGAGGCTGGAGGCTAAGAAGAAGTAGCAAAAGTTTCAATTTATGGAACTGTGCAGGAACGGCACACAAAGTAAGCAACAAGCAGAAATCAAAGGAACGACTGTCAAGGAAGAAGAAGAAACATGAAAGGAGGGTAAAATTGTAAACTTAAAATCATTGAGTATCATTCCATCCCATACACCCCAAATTGGGGGGAATGAAAAATTGCACAAATTAGTGGTATTGGATGGAATGGATTCCATCCCACTCCATTCTATTCCATCATTTTTTTACAAAACCAAACAATGGAACATAATTATATCCCACTCCATTCCATTCCATTTCATCCCTCTCCATCAATCCAAACATAACCTAACTTTGCCTCGTCAGCCAAATAAACAATTTTTGTGAAAAATTATCAAAAATCTGATAACATTATCACTTTTCATCACCAACCCAAAAATTCAGTGTCTCCTTCATTACTAACCTTAGAAAATTCATCTTCTTCATGATGAAGAATTTGGGTATGATGATGAGCTTTTATGAGTATGATGATGAAGGTGATGAAGGAAGTAATAAATTTCTCCATTGATGATGAAGAATGTTACCAATTATTTTAACAAATTTTAACAAAAGGATTTATTAATTTGGCAGACAAAACATATTTAAAGACCAAGATATAAGAATAATTATCAATGTGCGTCAAACAAAAAAAATAATTATCAATGAATTTAAAAAGTCAATTTTCTTTTATAAATAAAAACGGAGATAGTAATTTATTATTTTATTTTTTAAGAAAAATAGAAATAAGATGGAACTAAATACCGTGTGATGATGTTTGTCTACACTTTGTAATACTGAGTTTTCACTTTTCACAAATTCTTCATCCACTTCATTTCCACCATAAACTAAATTCTAAACACAATTATTTTTTTTGATAAAATAAAAGGATGTTCATTCATTCAAATAGATAGAGTACATCAAATATTAATACAAATTCAACATCGCGACAAACATAAAAGAATGAATCTGCGAACAAACTCACAGCATCCAAGTTGATAGCATAAAACGGCATACTCTTGTCTACAAATAATGTGATAAACATAAAGTAACCGGAATACATATTCTTCCGGATCTGCATCGTTGAGGAATTTGATCACTTGTTGAATCCGTAGCCGATCAAAGTTGATATGTCTATTCAAATCAAATAAAAACCGCACAAAACAGGAAAATTAACAAGCGCCGCACTGAGACGACGAAATCACAAAAGCCAAAGAAAACTAATTGATATGGAAATCACTTATTTGAATGAAAATGAGAAGAAAAAGATATACAGGAGTGATTTTAGATCAAGAAAAGACCCTTATGAACACAATTATGGAATGTAAAAAAAATGTAAAAAATAATTATTATTCACCGTTTAACAAATCATGTAATCTAAAGCTTAAATAGAATCCAAGGTGAAGTTAAAACAACAAGTGATAGACCCGGGTTCAACTCTCGGCAAATGCAATTTTTTTCTTTTCACTTTTTTTTTCACTTTTTATTTTGAAACTAAAAATGCAACAATTTTAGAGTGTGTTTGGTTTTTGAGGTAAAGTAATGTTTTGAAGGATTTTAAATTATTCAATGTAAATTCTCTTGTTTGGATTCAAAATGATGCAACTTTGTGAAGTATTTTACACAAGTTAAATTGAAAGAATCTCAAATGACACCTAAAAGCTAAGAATTTGATAAAAAAAATCCTAAAATCCTAAAATCGATAAAAAAAAATCCTAAAATAAGCTACACATCCTAAAAATCGGCCGAAAACCCTAAAATCGGTCGAAAAAATCCTAAAATCAATTATTAACCCAACCTAAACCCTTAAATCAGTCAAAAAACCCTAAAATCAACTATAAATCCAAAAATTGGCTAAAAACCCTAAAATCAATCGAAAATCCCAAAATCGACCAAGAATCCTAAAATCAACTATAAACCGTCCTAAAACCTTAAAGTGTTTGAAAATCTTCAAATTGGCTATAAACCCTAAAACGGCCGAAAACTCTAAAATCAGTCATGAATCCAAAAGTTGACCAAAAATCCTAAAATCAACTATAAACCCAACCTAAACCCTAAAGTTAGTCAAAAACCCAAAAATTGTCTACAGAGTTTTGACCTTTCGTAAACAGATAAAAATAAGGTTTGATTTTTGTCTCTGTAATTTAAGCTAATTTTGATTTTCATTCCTGTAATATGTGTGAATTTTGGTTTATGTCTTTGAAATTTTTCAAGTCAAGGCCTCTCTAAATACGTGGCAACAAAGTATGGTCATGTGAACTTTTGTGTGACATGGCCATATGTAGGATTAAGATAAAAGTAAATTGAAATTACAAGGGCAAATTGAAAGGTTTTTTTTATGGAGACTAAAACTCAAATTCGCTAATATTATAACAACCAAAAACACATTTTGCCCACAAGAATTTTATTGAGTTCAATAAATTCAAATAAAAATAAAACTAAGATAACTTATTTTATTTATTTGTACATGCACAATTAATCGTGTGTGTGTCTATATATATATATATATATATATATATATATATCCTAAAAATTAAGAAAAGATATGCTAAAAAATACAATAAATAATTGAAATCTCAATTACTCCTGATTATAGTAAATTATTCCTATATATCTTCCGGAAAGGTATTCAAATCAATTCTTTATATTTAGAGTTAGAACCACATTCACTCATGTGTTCTCTATAGTTTTCAAATTGAATAATCTCTCCACAATTTCTACATTGTAGATAACTTAGTTGCGTTTGCTCTTCTGTGACCGGATGTTTCCCCATATGAACATCACAGGATCTTGCATTTTTGAATATGGCATCACATTGTGTACATTTTGTTTGTACATTTTCATCGTGAACTCTTTTATGTGTTTCCAAACCTTGGAGTTCATCAAAGGACTTGTTACATCCATCGGCATCACTTTTGTATGTTCCACTCATCGTTATGGATGATTCTTAACAAAAAAGAAAACTACAACAACAAATTGTATAGGCTATAGAGTCAATTAGAGAATGAGATATATAAATAACGAATTTATACATTTGAAATCCTAACAACGTCATGGCATGCTCAATTATTTATAAATGATTTATTTATAATTGTACATGTTTGATCAATAATTAATTGTACACGTTTGATCAATAATTAAATCTAGATCGAGAGTTAGTGTCTAATGACATCTTTTTAAATTGGGTTGATGTCGTCTTTGGTGGTTTGCAAGTGGATGAGTATCTTTTTAAGAATGAGATTAGAATAAACCTCTATTAAATGATGTATGTTTTTATATGTTTTATTAGTGTTTCACTTATATACAGCGCCTTTGACTTGAAGTTCTTAATTTACCTATCTCTGTTCATTTTGTGCCGAGATATGATTATTAATAATAATATATTTGCTGTTCAGAAAAAAAATTGGGGCGCGGGCTTAGGCCCTCATCTAATCCAAAAATAAATAATTAGATTAAGATAACATTTTTTTTATTAAGTAGTCTAATGACAATTGGAGTAGCATTTTAAATAGCACAAAATAATTTTGAATGTGAAATTAGACTGGGATTCTCTCATGTGCAATGTAACATGAGAAAATATGTAGAGGTTAGGGGAGGGCCATTAAAATATAAAAAGGTGATAATGTTGGAATTTGAAGAAAAAATAAATGTTGGTTAAAAATTGAGATGTGAAACTTGAGAATATATGAGAAAAAAATAGAGATAATTCATTTTTCATTTTATGAGAGTACAACTACCAGACAAAATGAATTTTCTAAAATTTAAAATAAAATTTAAATATTTTTTTTTGATCAAAAGGGACCAATAAATAATTAGTGATTTGACTATATCAGTTGACCGTAAAACCAAAACACAAAAACTAGCACAAAGGAAAGGCGGATCCGCACAGACGCAACAAAGTACAATCGTAACCGTTAAAATTATACTTATCAACGTTCACTATTTGATTATACAATATGCGCGGATCGCAAACTTCAACCGTCGATTAAATCCAATCCAACGATCAAGCTAAAAACACAAAACTCAGTTCCCTCTTATTCATCCCACTCGCTACCATACATAAATACTCTAATCCCCTTAACTCTTTCCCACTCAAATTCAAATCAAAATCTCAAAACCCTAAATCCCCAATTTTCTCAAATCTCAAAACCCTAATTTCCCCAATTTCTCAAATTCTCTCTCGAAAATGTCAGGTCGTGGAAAAGGTGGTAAGGGACTTGGAAAGGGAGGAGCAAAGAGGCACAGAAAGGTTCTCCGTGACAACATTCAGGGAATCACAAAGCCAGCGATTCGTCGATTGGCGAGAAGAGGTGGTGTGAAGAGAATCAGTGGTTTGATCTATGAAGAAACCAGAGGAGTGTTGAAGATCTTCTTGGAGAACGTGATTCGTGATGCTGTTACCTACACTGAGCATGCTAGGAGGAAGACTGTTACTGCTATGGATGTTGTTTATGCTCTTAAGAGACAAGGAAGAACTCTCTATGGTTTCGGAGGTTGAAGAAGATGATTCAGTCTTTTGTGTAGTTGGAACATGTGATTGTTCTTTATAATATGGTTATTTTGTATTTTATTTAGATCTGTTTCTTTGTAAGATTTAACAAGATTGAAATCAAATGAAGTGATATTTTCTGGTGAATTTTGATTCTAGTTTGTTTTTTCTTTTCGTTTTCGTTTCTGTTATAATCTTTAATAATTGATCAGAATTATTTTAATTTTATATAAATTATTTGCTTTTGTATATGAGCTTCAAGAGTTCCTTGCGATTGTTCATTTGCTTAATAATAGGATTTAAAAAAGAAGAGATTAGCATTCAGTTAAAAAATTAAGAAAAATTGTATGAACTTAAGCTGCAGCAAATCTTCAACTTCATTCTGCATGTCATCCATGTTTTAATAATTTTTGACATTAGGATTTAGGACTAAGTACTTGCTTTGATTGACTTATTTGAGAGAATTTATGAAAATTGCATATGGCAACTTAAATTAGTTATTTCAACTTGTAATCAATAAATTAATTATAAATTTCATTTTAATTTGAATAATTTATTTTCGGAAAAATACCTCGGCGGCGAGATATTCGAGCACCCGTAGTACCAAGATGCTGTGAATAACAGCCTTTCTTCATGAACCTAGCGACACGACCAACGGGGAATTGAAGACCGGCTTTGGTAGATTTTGAAACAGCCTTCTCTTTATCTCCGTCACTTCTTCCACTGGCACCTTTGGTTGTCGTCGACGTTGTTATTGTAATATACTTCTACATGAGGGATTATCATGATAAATGCTTATGTTGCAATATAAGTGTCAAATAAGTTGTTTATTCAAAATGTGAAAAAGCCATCAAATAATATCATTTTCTTTTAATTGGTAAAGATTATGAGACTTGTTAAGTCATTTACATGGCAGCTTGGAGTGTTCCTTGATAATATAAGTGTGCTAGTTTGTCATTTAGACCAAGTGTTTTTGGTTTTTGCTAGATTGCATCAGTATGGTGCATTATAGGTTGGCATGGCAGCAATAGCTTGGACTCTGCCGGAATCCTGTCTCATCACCAAATGCTAAAGATGTCTGTCTTACAATGCCAAAGATGTTAAAGTCATATGTTTCTAAGAGCAACTTTATAGGGAGGTCCTTAGTAAATTTAAGAATCTAAGAATCTGATGCTTAAAATTTTTGAGGGTTGGAGATGTATATGATGGAGATCCTTAATCCTTAAAACTAAGTACTAGTGCTTATTTAAGGATTTTCTCTCTCTTGATTCTTAGATTATAATACTATTTTTTTTTCTCTTTCTTTTCATAAAACAATTAATATTTAAATTTTAATCAAATTAAGTGGAAACAAATAATATAAATATATGTAGTATTGTGGGACCTATTGAATAGTGTTAAGTACCTCAAAATAAGAATCCGTGGATAAAGTAAAATTTGTCTAAGTTGCTTAAGAATTGCTTAATCCTATGTGGCACTGTAGGACCTACGTAAATAGTGTTAAAAACCTCAATTTAAGATTTTAGGGATAAAGATGCTCTAACATAACGAGTTTCTAACATAACGAGTCATTGTTATTCCATAATGTTAATTCCATGGCACACAGATACTAATTGCGGGGAATTTCGGTCCAGATAATAATGAAGAACAGTTGGATAGAACATAAAACTCATTTTATTTTATCTTTCTTTTGGATATCTTCCGGGAACCCTTTTTGCAACCAATAAAAAAAACAAATTTGTCATTGCATATCGCATGTGTGCATGGTTTTAGCTAATCAGTTATAATTTTATTTTTTTTAATATATAATTGAATCAGCATAGTCTTACCAAAAAAAAAAACCCAGCAAAGATTATGATTCCTTATCTTATAATTTAATTATAGGGTGTTTATCTTTTAGCTTAATTTCCTCCGTTATCTCCGAGTTTGTTACCACTTACCACCACTTCTTTTATATATATAATCTAGAGCGAGCTTAGTGTATCATTAAAAATAAATATTTCAAGTTTCAACTACATCATAATTTTAGAACCATAAACTTCACTATAATCTTATTCTCGAAAATTTTGTTACAATATGGGAAGTTGTTGCACCAAACCTACAGTAATAACGGACGTTAACAAGACGTGGAATGCTTCAAAAGTTAAAGAGAAAACGAGTGAAAGAGGCCGAATCTCTAAACCTAAAGAAGTCACAAGACATCGTGAAGGTAGATCTTTTACTAGTGCTCGCAAGAACGATGACGTGTTTATTATTAGTGGTATGACAGGATTGATGGCTGCTACCACTATGATGGCGGACGATTATAGTAATTGCAGTAACGGTGGTGGAGGGTATGGAGGCGGCGATGGTGGAGGGTATGGCGATGGGGGAGGCGGTGGCGGAGGATGTGGAGGTGGCGGCGGCGGCGGATGTGGAGGTGGTGGCGGCGGCGGTGGATGCGGAGGTGGAACTTAGTGATGATTAGAAAACCTTTACTTATTTTGTTTTGTATTTCTTTTATTTTTTTAATATATTTATGTCTTCGTAAGATAACTCAAGTGATAAGAACTGAGGGACATATGAATTAGTTAGGGAGATTTAAGGATTAATTCCGGAAGCATTTTATCTTTTTTGATGTATCGAAACAAATATAGTCATGTAAACTACTCTATAAATACTTAACCCAAAAACAAAACTACTCTATAAATATATTTACGATTTCATTAATTCATGTTTGGGTCTCTCTCTTTTTGTTTAGGTCTCTTTTCTTGATACATAAAATTTTAATGGTAGTGTTAATGTATATGACTAATGTTATGAGAATGAGAATTCGTTTTTTTTTGGTAAATACCATGATCATTGTATTTTCAATATATTTTCATGAGAATTCTAATCCTATTAGACAAAAAGGAGAATCAACAACTTTATGTATTTTTTATATTAATATTAATTTGAATTTAAAAGAGAGAAAAATATGTGGGCATCTCTATCTAATATAATTATGAATGTATCTTTTCCGATCATTATCTTACGTGGCAAACAACCAAGTCTTCATATGTATATGTGACACGATATCAAGACTTTAAGTTTTAAGCAACCAGATTAACTTCAATATAAAAATACACTCCCTTCGATTCTCTCCAGCAACATTTTTCATACTCGAAGCTTTGATCGTTACAAGACAAAGAGGCTTTACCCAAGTTATTTTTGAGACCGATTCAAAAAATGTAGTGGATTCTATTCATCATTTTCATGCTAGCCGCTGTACTTTTGAGTTATTACCTTTTTGTGTTACTCCTTTATTGAATAATGAAATGATATAAGTTTTTGTGTGTAAAAAACAAAACAAATTTATCATCGCATATACGCACGTGTGCATGGTTTTAGCTAATCGATTATATATATATATATGAGATTAACTTCGACTCACACACACACACACACAGGGATTGCTAACTTCGACAGTGAATCAAAGTTAGCAATGTATAATCCACATGTAATTATTTAGTGCACCCCAGTTACTCATAAACCCCCACATGCACCCCTTGTAATTACACATAGGTCATATTTGCTAACTTCAACTCACATGGTCATATATATATGGAATGTATCAAGTGAAAAATGACATTCTTATACGAGAGTGATAGGAAGAAATATAAACCACTTGATTAAAATAAAATGCTAAGATTAAAATTGAATCACATATTCCTTTTTTTTTTTTAATTATAGATTTGTTTTGTAACAAAAAAAAAATTATAAATTTGTTTGGCATATTCTCTAACTACTTTCTTCCATCTCTATCGCACAAAACCTAGATCTTTTATTATTTTAATGAATGAATTGTGAAAACATATTTTTGAGTGTGACCATGAAACCATCAATTTACATATCATGATTAATAGTATGGGTGCCAAGTCAGACAAGGATAGATGCTTCCATCAATTTACATATCATGATTAAATTCGATTAATCATGTTACTAATAATTTAGTATGATGCTGTGAGACGACACTTATTCTTCAAACGAAAAGAGATTTTAGTATTAAAAAAAATGAATAACCTTTTTTAATCTACAATTAAAAAAAAAGATTTTTCTTGTTACAAAACAAATCTACAATTTAAAAAAAAAAAAGAAGCGAATATATGATTCAATTTTAATCATACCCTTTTATTTTAATCAAATAGTTTATATTTCATCCTCTCACTCTCATATAAGTATGTCCTTTCTCCCTTAATATATTTCCCATATATATATATATGGGGGCTGCTAACTACGACCATGTGGGTCGTAGTTAGCAACTATGACAAAAAAAAAAAATTTACTCTGCGCACCCCCCATTTTTCTATGCGCCCCCCCACCCTCTCCAAATTGCTGCGCGCCCTTTTTTTTATTTTTTTTTTTGAATTTTTTTGAATTCTTTTTTTACATTTTTTTTGAATTTTTTTTTACATATATTTTTTTTGAATTGTTGTTTTTACATTTTTTTTTAGTTTTTTTTAATTAAATTAATTTAGTTTATTGATTAATTATGGATAATTTATAAATTATTATGTATGATTAAATATTTTCATAGTTTTTTTTAAACTAAAATCATGTCCAAACTATTTTTGGGTGGAATAATTTCATAATGGATGTTTGAAACCATAAACATGGTTTAATGGTTTCAAAAAGTTATAAACTGAAACCATTAGTATGGTCTAATGGTTTCGATACCCTAAATAGAAAAATTGAGTCAAATATTAATACAAAATGATATAGTTTCTAATAAAGAAAAAAAAACAATGAAATTATAATTGTTAAATGGTTTTAAATAATAATATAACTGAAAATATAAAATAGATCTTTGAAACCATAAACATGGTTTAATGGTTTCAAGACGTTATAAACTGAAACCATTAGTATGGTCTAATGGTTTCGATACCCTAAATAAAAAAATTGAGTCAAATATTAATACAAGATGATATAGTTTCTAATAAAGAAAAAAACAATGAAATTATAATTGTTAAATGGTTTTTAGATAATAATATAACTGAAAATATAAAATAGATCTTTGAAACCATAAACATGGTTTAATGGTTTCAAGACGTTATAAACTGAAACCATTAGTATGGTCTAATGGTTTCGATACCCTAAATAAAAAAATTGAGTCAAATATTAATACAAGATGATATAGTTTCTAATAAAGAAAAAAACAATGATATTATAATTGTTAAATTGTTTTAAATAATGATTATAACTGAAAACATAAAATAGATCTTTGAAACCATAAACATGGTTTAATGGTTTCAAAACGTTATAAACTGAAACCATTAGTATGGTCTAATGGTTTCGATACCCTAAATAGAAAAATTGAGTCAAATATTAATACAAGATGATATAGTTTCTAATAAAGAAAAAAACAATGAAATTATAATTGTTAAATGGTTTTAAATAATGATTATGACTGAAATAATAAAATAGATCTTTGAAACCATAAACATTGTTAAATGGTTTCAAGACGTTATAAATTGAAACTATTAGTATGATCTAATGGTTTCGATACCCAAAAAATATAAATACAAGATATTATGGTTTCTAATAAAATAAAAGAACAATAAAATTATTATTGTTATTGTCAAATATTAATAGTATGCCAAAATCATTTGACACACTTAATAATTTTTATGTTAATTGTCAAAAATAAGTCATAATTATCAAAATCATTTGATACACTTAATAGTATTCCAAAATAAAACTTTATAAACATCAAAAACAGATTCTTATAATATGTACTTCAAAGTAATAAAAAAAATGTAAAAAAAAATAAAAAAAAATGTAAAAAAAGAATTCAAAAAAAAAAACTAAAAAAAAGGGGGCGGGGTGGGGGGGGGTGGGGTGGGGATGGGGGGCGCGCGTAGCAATGGGGGGGTGGGAGTGGGGGGCGCGCGAGTAAATATATGGGGGGCTTGGAGTAATCTATGTTTGCTATCTTGATTAGTCAAAAAAAATAATTATATCTTGTCTATCTTAAATTATATCAGTTTATCTTTTAGCTTAATTTTCTCCGTTATCTCCGAGTTTGTTACCTCCACTTCTTTTTTTTTTTTTGACGAATTTACCTCCACTTCTTATATGTGTCTAGAGCATAGTGTATAAATATTTCAAGTTTCAACATCATACTTTTAGAAACATAAACTACATTATAAGCTTATTCTCGTAAACTTTTTTATAATATGGGAAGTTGTTGCACCAAACCTACAATAACAGAGATGGGCGTTAACAAGACGAGGGATGCTTCAGAAGTTAAAAAGAAAAAGAGTGAAAGTGGCCGAGTCTCTAAATCTAAAAAAATCATAAGATATCGTAATGGTAGATCTTTTTCTAGTGCTTGCAAGAACGATGACGTGTTTATTATGACCGGTGGAGGGTGTGGCGGTGGAGGATGTGGAGGCGGCGATGGTGGAGGGTGTGGCGGTGGAGGATGTGGAGGCGGATGTGGAGGTTGAACTTAGTGATGATTATAAAACTTTTACTTACTTTATTTTTTTAATTTTGTTTTTTTTGTAAATATAATCGTGTAAGTCTCTGATAGCTCTGAAGGACATATGAAGTCGGTATAAAGAGATCTAGAGATTAATTTTTGATAGAAACATTTTATCTTTTTCGATGTATGAAAAAAATATATAGTCATATAAACTACTTTATAAAAAAAAGAAACTACTCTATGAATATAATATTCATGATTTCATTGATTCATGTTTGAGTCTCTTTTTTGTTTGGATCTCTTTTCTTGATGCATAAAATTCAATCGGTAGTATTAATGCATATGACTAATATTATGAGAAGAATGAGAATATTTTGTTTTTTTTTTTATAAATACCATGATCACTGTATTTTCAATATATTTTCACGAGAATTCTAATCCTACTAGAAAAAAAAAAAGGAGAATCAACAACTTTATGTATTTTCGATATTAATATTATCAATTTGAATTTAAAAGAGAGAATTCTTACCACGATTGCTACTTCAGTGACACAACGTTAGCACCAACGATCTATAAAACACCTAGAGATAAATAAAAATGAAAAAGTCCTAAAAAGTTGACCAAGATAACAAACGAAATGAACTCCATTTTTTTATACATAAATGAAATAATAAATTATTAGAAATTCACACACACAAATTGAAAAGACTAGAGTTTGGAATTTAGTTACAAATATTCGATCTAACAATTTTAACATTTTCTATTATTTGAGATATGACGGGACGAAATAAATTTGATTTAATTGGGTTTTAGAATTTATAAAATTCTTTCAATATATCCATGTCCATACGTGAATCCATGAAAAATTGTGAGAGCACCGGAGCAGTATAAGCTTGAGGAACAAATGTGTTAATTACTACTTAGGATTAGAAAGAGTGAGTACATTATCGCTTAATGAGAATGTAAAAAAAATGCTTATGTAAAAATGATGATTGAGGACCAAATTTTTTTAGTTAGATAGACGAAATAACAATAGTCGTTAGTCACACACGGTGTAAATTCAGTGCTAATAATTTGGTAAACAAAAAAATAAGAAAAAAAATTAAACGGTCAGAAACATTAAATTTTTAATGAATCTAAAAGATTTATTGTTTGTTGTAAATAAGAATTGAGTATAATCATAGTCTCTGGATGTTCCACCAATATATTTAGAGGAAGGATTCGTCGACTCCACGGATGAATTGATCCGCTTAATATTCATCATATACGATGAGTTTCACTAATCTAACTATCTAATTAAAAGTTCTTATTAATTAAATTAACTCTACATATTTTTATGAAATTTTAAAAACTATTTGATACATCATTAAATAATTTCAAATGAACTTGTAATAAGTTTTAAAAAATACAAGTAAATATCAATGGTTATATTACATAGTTACGAATTTTGAATTTATATAAAAATATGTTCATTTGATCATTGATATATAATGATAATAATCAATAGTTAGATTGATAAAATTATCGTGAATGATGACATATTAAGCAGAGTAACTCATATGTATGATTAATTGTTTTAGTCAAAAAAAAATGTATGATTAACTGTCAATTATATGATTAAAAATAATATTAAAATTAAGTAAAAATTAAATTTAAAAAGTCTCAATTTTATATAAGGATTAAAAACATATGTTTCCAAAAAAAAAAAATCCACACTCAACAAAATAGTAAAACATCCAACAAAAGTACTACAAAGCGGAAAAATTAGCACAAAGGAAGGGCTGATCCGCACAAACACAACAAAACATAATCGGAACCGTTAAAAGTATACTTATCAACGTCCAATATTCTTTTACACAATACGCGCAGATCGCAAACATCAACCGTCGATTAAATCCAATCCAACGTTCAAGATAAAAACACAAAACTCAGTTCCCTCTCATTCATCTCGCTCGCTACAATATATAAATACTCAGATCCCTTTCTTCATTTCCCACACAAATTCATTCAAATCATCAAAACCCTAAATCCCCAATTTCTCAAATCTCAAAACCCTAATTTCCCCAATTTCTCAAATTCTCTCTCGAAAATGTCAGGTCGTGGAAAAGGTGGTAAGGGACTTGGAAAGGGAGGAGCAAAGAGGCACAGAAAGGTTCTCCGTGACAACATTCAGGGAATCACAAAGCCAGCGATTCGTCGATTGGCGAGAAGAGGTGGTGTGAAGAGAATCAGTGGTTTGATCTATGAAGAAACCAGAGGAGTGTTGAAGATCTTCTTGGAGAACGTGATTCGTGATGCTGTTACCTACACTGAGCATGCTAGGAGGAAGACTGTTACTGCTATGGATGTTGTTTATGCTCTTAAGAGACAAGGAAGAACCCTCTATGGTTTCGGAGGTTGAAGAAGATTCAATATTTTGTTTATTTTTAGTTTTAATTTGTTTAGTTGTGTAATTTGAATTTGCGATTAATCCTTAGATTAATGTGAAACATGTAATTTTGAAGGAGATTGAAGCATGTTCAATTTTACATGGATTGAAATTGAAATCTAATGAAAAGAGTACTTTTCTATGTGACTTATGATTCTTGTTTTGTGGTTATTTTTATTTTCTTTTTTTGCATTTAATTTTCAATAACTATTAAAATTCAGATAGTTTTCTTGTTTTTGTAGCTGTGACTCATATTTGAGAGTACTTTTTTTATTTTCTTTAGGAAAATTAATAAATTGATTTTATTTTTTTGCTGATTACACAATAAACAATATTTAGTTATTTTTTTATTTCTGCTTGTTAAATTATTATGATTATGATATTATTAAATTATTATAATTATAATTATTAAAATTCACACGAGCCACAAAGTTGATTTATGCCCAATTCAGAAGCCATAAAGCAACACAATTTTGGATATAGCAAAGTGTTGAATTGTGTCAGTAACAAAATGTATAGTCAAAATACTCTGTTGTATTGTGTGAATTGTGTCAGTAACAAAGTGTTGAATTGTGTCAAATTACTCTGTTTATAGTCAAATGAAAATAGTTTAAACATTGACCTAAGACTAAGAGGATATAAAATTATTGAGTTGTTTAGCAAGTACATCACGTTTTGTTGTTGTTGTGATTCATTTACAGGAATGTTGAATGAGGTAAATGAACGTCAATTTCCTTGAAATTTCAAACGAGTATTTCTTCCATTACAAGAAACAGAAGAAAATTCAAAAGATAATGTAAAAGTTTCTCCAGCTAGCACACACACCTAGAGCCAATCTATATCTTCCTAAGTTACTTATGAGTAAATAAACAAAGGGTCTTGTTAATGTGTGCCTTAGGGCACATGTTAAAGATACCAAAAATAGAATTTTTGTATTGAAAAATACAATAGTTTGACCATTAAAAAAGTGAATGCACAGTTTTTTAGAAGAATGTTTCTTTATTAAGTTTCTTAATATGCGCCCTTAAGGCACATGTTAACATTTGCAATAAACAAATTATCAAATTATTTTATTTTACTTTTTGAATTAAAATTGTCATAAACTTGTAACTTTCTAAGGTCAAATTATTAGTATAGTGATAACTTGGATCCAACGGAGGGTCAAACAATACAATAGGTGAAGTGAAATCGGTTAAATCTTGTAAGTTAGTGGTGCAAAAATAAATAAATAAAGGGTTCAAAATACAAAATATTCAAAGAGATAGTATATGTTCAAATCTTTAGACTAATAAAATAAAATACAATATAATATAATATAAATTGTGCGTAGCTAGCGAGAACTCTACTCCTAATGAGTAAAAAATAGGTGAAGTAAAATTGATTTAGATCTTTTGAATTATTGGCGTAATTTCTTTTTTTAAGAAGGTTCAAAATGTAAAATATGTAGAGGTATTTGGTGTTTTTTTAGCTCAAGACATTCCATTGAGATCATTTAAAAAGATTATTTAAGAGAAAACAATATATTTGTCAAAAAATATATATTATTTGGATAATAAAAGTATGACTAATTGTAAATCACAAAATTAAATCACTGTCCTTTGTAAAACATTGATATGGTATTTACTATTTAGTCAATCATTCAATGACTTACAAGTAATGGTAGAGGCAAATACTATAAGTTTCTCTTACCCAAAACTAGCAAATGTATTGTATTATAACTCAACACGATTTTGTCATTGTTATTTTTTAAAGTATTTATTTTCAACACAACTATCTGTGGCAAAAATTTAAATAATAATTTGTGTCAAATGCAATTCTCATCTAAAAAACAAAGACCAAAAATAAAGTCCTTTGAAGTCACCAAATGTGAAACCGCGTATGTATAGTGCCTAATACTACCGCCATAGGTCTCTCTCCAGCTGATCTCATTTGGCTTGGAATAGTTCTGTGTTTCATTTTTTTATTTGTTTTTAATAATTTCTATTTTATTCTTTTTAGCTTAAATATATTCAAATTACAATATGGTTCTCTATTTTACTAGTTTTGTTTACAATTTTAGTTCCTTATCTAATCATAACTCAATTTTAAAATGAGGGGCCAAAATCATAATTCAATCAAAATAGAAGGATCAAAATTGCATTCTAACATTTATGTCTTTGATTGGTTTGTTGGCTAATCATCCTTTGACTTGGTAGGTACCGGATAACACTCTTTCTTTATTAAAATGTTGAACTTTGAAAGAGAGAAAATAAAATAACACTATTGTAGACGACAAGAACAAAAACACTATTATGTAAAAGGTTTGAATCAAACTACACATAACAACAAAATAACAAAAGAAAACTCTTTTGATTTTGGTATATAGCTAAAAGAGAGAAAAATATGATATTGAATACTGTTTAGTACTTTCAACATATGAAGATACCACCAAGCCCCAACCTTCATCAATCTAACCAAAGAAAGAAAAACAATGGTCACAGAAGTGGTAATACTACACCAATCAATGGAACAAATAAGCACAATCCTAAGAATGATCATAGTACTATGACATATTATTTCAAGTCTGTTGTCAGAAGCCTTTTTACATTGATTCTTCCTGGGAAAACAAAAACAACCTCAGATACTGTTGAAAATGATTCAACAAGAAATAATAATAATAATAATAAAGTCAGAGGAGTATCATGTAAGTATGATGAATACTTATTATGTTTTTTTTTATGGTCAACCCTTTATGTATATTGGTATTGAGATTGTGAAAAATGAAATCTTTTTGATTCATCTTAGTTCAAAGCTATGAAGTTCGTGCACTTCTCGGATTAGGACGTGTCATGTCTGACACCTACACGACATCTACACTTCTGATTACATTGAATTATATCATTTTTTTTCAAATTTTTATCCGTGTCCGGTGCCCGTGTCCTTCTGTGTCCGTATTTCATAGGTTCAAAGACATGTGTTTTGTGAAATTAATATTTATTGGAATTTGCAGCTTCAACAGATGCATCATCTGATGGTTCTAAGAGTTCAACAAAATGGAAGTCTTCTCAATCTTCAGCATCATCTAGCACTTCAAATAGTCAGATTGGAATGGGAAATTTCTCATTCGAGGAACTTTATAAGGCAACAGGAAAATTTTCTCCAGATAATATGATTGGGGAAGGGGCTTTTGGAAGAGTATATAAGGGAAGGCTTCATGATGGAACTCTTGTGGCTGTAAAGTGTGCAAGAAAGGTATGAAATAAAAAAGTTCATTTTTTGATTATTTTTCATCTCTAGTTGAACTTGTTTAAATGATTGAAATAAAAATTGAGTTTGAATGTAAAGTGATTTATGTTTTGATACATTAATGTAAAAGAGGATTGAACACAATTTTAAGGTTAGAAAGAAATCATGGTAGAGATAGAAGCTCCAAATTGAGGTTCAAGTTAGAATCAATTTTGAGCGCGAAATTCATTCTGCTCGTGAAAATTCAAACATGTCAAAATCAGTTTTTCACTTTTAAAATCAATTGTGTATCCTCCAAAAGTTTTTTTATCGATCAAATAGTCTACTGGCTAGAATTTCACCTTTAAAGGTGAATAAGTGGGGTGTATGGGGTTCAAAACGCGGCTCCTGCATATAAAATGTCATGTCCCTGCCAACTGAGTTAAGCTCACGGGGACAAGTATCCTCCAAAAGTGGAATCAAATATACACGGAAAGAATCAAATTTATCATATCTGATTCTCTTAGTTTTGTTAGTTTTTGTTAATAAGCTTCTGATATAGCAATGTACATTGACAGGATGTACAGAAGAAGCACTTGGCAGAGTTCAAGAATGAAATAAACACATTGTCAAAAATTGAGCATTTGAGTCTTGTGAGATGGTATGGATATTTGGAGCATGGAGATGACAAGATTATTGTTATTGAATATGTTAATAATGGAACTCTTAGGGAACATCTAGATGGTAAGTCTAAGAACTGGCTTATTTTTGAGGTTATGCAAATAAATAAGCTTTTATGTATTATTCATAAGCTTGTTAAGGTAGTTTATGAAAAAACAACTTATGAAGATACAATTTTTCGTTAGTGAGAACTTATGGATTAACATAAAAACTTACTTATTTGCATAAGCTATTTTTCATGAGCTCGTAAATAAGCCAATCCAAACGAGCCTCATTAATAATGTTTTTCACTTATTAATGCAGGTGTGAGGGGAAATGGACTAGAAGTTGGTGAGCGTCTAGACATTGCAATTGATATAGCTCATGCAATTACATACCTTCATATGTACACAGGTATGTGCCCTTATAGAACTGCTCAATTATTCTATCAATTAATCTATTCGTACAAGCACTTCTCATAGTGTTTGGAGGAGTTTATGATAATAGCTTATGACAGGTATATAAACTATCTGGTATAACTTATTAAAATAGGCTACAACTTACTATGAAAACAGTTTAACAACATTTCCTATCTGTTTTGAGAAATAGCTTATAAATTTGTTAGAATTAGAAGAGCAACCACAAATAAAGAACGAACGAGATTGATCACATAGTTTGGCCAATTGTGTCTACGTCTCAGACGACAGAGTGACTGCAGTACCTTTCTATTATTCAAACATATGGTTACAAATTACAATTTATATTTAAATACTACGGTCTAGTTTACAAGATCGCCCCTGAACTGTTATCGCTTATTATTAAACAACCAACCATACTCAAGAACATAAGTGTTTAACCTAAGTCATAATCTTGTTATTTATGCTCTTAATCTTATTGTTTTGCATTTTGATCAACAGATCATCCAATTATTCACAGAGACATAAAAGCATCAAATATCTTAATAACAGACAGTCTAAGAGCGAAAGTGGCAGACTTTGGTTTTGCTAGGTTAGCTCCAGATGACCCAAATGCAACTCATGTTTCAACTCAAATTAAAGGAACAGCTGGTTACTTGGATCCTGATTACATGAGAACACGCCAACTCACGGTAAAGAGCGATGTTTACTCATTTGGTGTTTTACTTGTTGAAATCATCACAGGAAGACATCCAGTTGAACCAAAGAAACCACCCAATGAAAGAGTTACAATTAAATGGGTAAGTAATATATACCTAACTGCACGAGTTATGAATAACACTATACGAGTTGATATGATTAGACTGACATAATTTGCGTGTAATATTGCAGGCAATGCAGTTATTGAAACAAGGAGAAGCTGTGATTGCAATGGATCCAAGGCTCAAGAGAAGTTCAACCTCAAACAAAGCTGTACAAAAGGTTCTGAAGCTTGCTTTTCAATGCCTTGCACCTGTCAGACGATCGCGGCCATCCATGAAACATTGTCAAGAGGTTCTATGGGAAATCCGCAAAGAGTTCAGAGACAAAGTCTTTTCTCGTCCTCCACCCGTTGGTCCTCATCATTCCGCAGATTTTCCTCAGAGAGATTCTAGGAATAATAGACATAAGAAGACATTTGGTAATGAAAATGATAAGAGAATTAAATTTGTATCAGCATAATTAAATTCATTTTTCTGAAATTTGTTCATTGATTTTTAAGTATTTTCAGAGAGTTAAGGGCTAGTACAGTACAATACCAACTCTTGTTTGTATCATGTTCATTACTGTAAGCTATTACTTTCATGATGTTTTTTTTCCCTCTTGCATTTTGAAACTCTCAAGGTTTTTCTATGACAGAACATTATGTTATCTTATCTCCTTATTTTGTCTGTAAACAAAGTGACACTATGTCACTAAAACTCACACGCGCTGCGACTTTCAGGGTTTGATACTGGGTGAAAACATTCAATCTAACAATATCGTTATTATCGGTTGAACTAAGATTTATAGACAAACGCTATGTTATATAATCAAGTCTTTTGGTAAGTCACAAAATATCTAATTGTGTTGTCGTTTTTGCTAGACGACAAGCGAATGGTAGCACCCATAATATTGTCGGTGCAACTTTATCTCATGCTTGTCACATTAATTTTGATGTAAGTCTCAATTGTAACTGTTATTTTAAATGAAAAACCTTAAATTTCTTTTATGAAAAAAATACATATTTTACTAATATGTATGGAACAACATTATTCATATGAATATCAAAAGATGTGAGCTTACATACACACCGACTCTTGTATCCTTGTCCGTGAGGTCCACTTTCTCACCGTTCGTTCTCTTTGCTGCTAGTTGCTACTACCGTTTCCAATACAACCAACCACGTGTCCACCTTCTCACCGTTCTAAAATTATATATTTTTTTTCTCTTTTTTCTTTTATAACAAATATAGACTTACTAACACATTTTTCAAATTAGACATATTTCGATGTAGGAGAAGTAGATGATTTGTGCCTAACATAATAACACTTCTAATTATATTGAATTATATTATTTTAAATTTTTAAATTTTTTCAAATTAGACATACTACTCCATTCACTCAAAATATTCGACCCGTTAATCAGTTCATGTTTGTTAATATACAACTTTGATCGTTAATATCTTTAGTTAAATTGTAGTAAATCCTTACACTATAGAACTGTTTTTTCTCCAAATTTTGCAATCCCAATGCTGAATCCAAGTCCAACCCTTTCATTTCATGTGATCCATCCTTCCTTTACGGCTTACACCCACTTTTCTATCTTTTATCAACTTCAATGTTTTTTTTGTTTCATTAAAAATAAATTAACGATTAAATTCACAAGTTTAAAGTGATGAAATCTCAAATCTTACAAATTAGCCTCTATTTGCTAACAAGTTTGATATTTAAAGTTGTAGCACCATGTCAACTTTATTAGAGCATTTTAAAATTCAAAATAAGCTATCATAATTTTATAAAAACTACTCCTATATTTTAAAATTTAATAAAATTATGATTCTTATACTTTTTTTATTATAATTTTAATGATATTGTGACATTTTTTTTATAAAAAATTACAAAAATGTTAATCATTTTCAACCTTTTATTTTGATAAATTATTTACTTAATTTTAAATTTACAATCAATTATAATCAGCATTATTTATTTTATTTTTGAAAAAAGCATAATATTTTTTAATTGATTTTGTAATTTCTCGACAATGTAAAACCTTTTACTTGACGCCGAAGCAGATTTAACTGATATTAAAAATAAAATCTTTTGCTTGTGGGAAAATTTAATATCTTTTAAATAATAGTATTGATCATGGAAACAATCCTTAAACTTCTAAAGAATTAAATCGAAAATTTATTATATTTCCTAAAAATTCTCACCTTGTGAGCTGTGAGATATTTTCTTCATTTGATTCACATACTCCAAATCTCTTTCATGTGTCTCACTCTCACTTGAGGTATCATCTTTAGCATCATATCTTCTGATACTCTTTCGTGGCCTTGCAATACCATTCCTTCAAATATCTCAAACGTATGCTTCCAAATTCAGATTCTCTTTTTTCTTTTTAATCTCTTTCTTTCTTTCCCATTTTTTCAATTATTCAACTTCAACTTGGAACTGCTACTTTTTTCTCAACTGGGTTGGTTTTTGTTCATGATCATTTTGATTAAAACTATATAAAGTTTCTATTTTTATGATAATTTGATTAATGGGCTAGTGTAGTTTTTCATTTTGGAATTTGGATTATACTACATAAGGTTTCTGTTTTTGTGATAATTTGATTAGTGGGCTAGTGTTATTTTACTTTTCATGTTGTTTTTGTTCATGATCATTTTGATGTATACTACATAAAGTTTATATTTTTGTGAAAATTTGATTAATGGGCTAGTGTTATTTTTCATGTTTTGTTTTGTGATAGGTGAAAGATAAGGATTTGGAAAATGGGTTCCAAAGTTGAGACTAATGGTGCTGGTGGTGTTTCTTTAGTTTCTGCTAAAGTTCCAGCTATTGCAAATCCATTGGCTGAGAAACCTGATGAGATTGCTTCTAATATCAGTTACCATGCTCAGTATAGTCCTCATTTTTCCCCTGTTAAGTTTGAGCTTGAACAAGCTTATTATGCAACTGCTGAGAGTGTTCGTGACCGTCTCATTCAGGTATATGATGATAATTGATATATTTGCTTGGAATTGGGATCTCTATGCTTGTTGTGTCTTAGTTTTTGAATAATCATTTGTGTGAGTCAATGGTGTTTCATTCATATAGAAGTTCGCTATTCCGGTAGAAATATGCATATTTCATGGTATTGTTATGGTTATTACTATTATTAGTTAATGTTTTAAAAGCCAGACCAAACCAGTTGGTTCAATTGGAAACTAGTCCAATTTCTAAAACATTGGTTATTAGTCATGGGTATAATAGTGATGTTTCTAACTTAATAGCAATTGAATTGAGGATTAAGTTACTTTAAAATAAGCTTTTTCTGTGTGTCAGAAAGTTGTAGGATAATTAAATGATTATACAAACAATTTGATTGTTCAGGTGTAACTGGAGTTAAACTGAACTTCAGTCATATTAACTTGTGCAAGTTGTGATTAATTTTTATGGAGCTTAGCTAAGATTAAAACTATTTAAGCTAAGGGTAATTAAATTGTAATACATAAATTAAATAAGAATGTTTTTTAAATTTTGTATACAGGTGTGTTCTTTCCTTGCTTTGACTTAAGTCCGAAGTTAGTATTGTATTGTTTTGTTTGGAAAGTACTAATGCTGCTATTTTACATGATGATAATTATTTCAGCAATGGAATGAAACATACTTACATTTTCACAAAGTGGATCCCAAGCAAACTTACTACTTATCAATGGAGTTCCTTCAAGGTCGAGCTTTAACCAATGCTATTGGAAATCTCAATATCAAAGATGCTTATGCTGATGCTTTGCGCAAGTTCGGACTTGAACTTGAAGAAATAACAGAGCAGGTAATAAAAAGTTGCAATTGTTCCTCAATCTTTCTTCTTTAGTACTAGTTGAGTCTATCAGAAAAGTAGTAATTAATACAACGCGGATAAAAAAAAGATTTTGATATCTAGCATACAAAAAATGATTGCTGAACCCTTCAACGCGAATCTTTGCAGGAGAAGGATGCAGCACTAGGAAATGGTGGTCTTGGTAGGCTTGCTTCTTGCTTTCTTGATTCCATGGCAACACTTAACTTGCCTGCTTGGGGATACGGTTTGAGGTATAGGTACGGACTATTTAAGCAAATAATCGCAAAAGAAGGTCAGGCGGAAGTTGCAGAGGACTGGCTTGAGGTTTGATTTATTCTTTTGAATCAATGAAACTATATATCAAATATTTCCAGGATACTGATGCATAAAATCAAACAGAAATTTAGCCCCTGGGAAATTGTGAGGCATGACATTTTGTACCCGATTAGATTCTTTGGCCAGGTCGAGGTTAATCCTAATGGAAGGTAAGTGTAAATCTACCGAGTTACACAATTAGATTCTTTGACTCAAGGTGAAAAGTAAAAACCAGCAATATCCAGCAATATATAAGTACTTAATTTTTTGGTGTTTATGCCAGCCGAAAATGGGTTGGCGGAGAAGTTATGCAAGCTCTAGCTTATGATGTGCCGATTCCTGGATACCAAACCAAGAACACCATCAGTCTTCGTCTCTGGGAAGCCAAAGCACGTGCTGATGATTTTGATTTATTTTTATTCAATGATGGACAGCTTGAATCTGCTTCAGTTCTTCACTCACGAGCTCAACAGGTCAGTATCAGTGAATATGGAGTACTGTTCGTGAATAATTAGGTTATTATCAAATATTCTGCTATTATACTTATAAAAATGAAATACATACAAAGATAATCATGCATTTGCATTTTAAAGATTTCAGAACATGTCCTTTTGAATTTTATGGTCTCCTCAACCTTGATTATCAACTCTCCCTGTATAGAATAATCAAACATTTCGTTCCGTGAAAAGCAGTTTCATATTATAAAATTTCTTTTGTAGATTTGTTCAGTTCTGTATCCTGGAGATGCCACGGAAGGTGGAAAACTTTTACGGCTGAAGCAGCAGTACTTTCTCTGCAGTGCATCACTCCAAGTAAGTTAAATTCATCTCATAAATTTTATAATCATTGTAAGTGTTCTCTATATGTAACAAAGAATTGTTCAATCAGATAACGAACTAGGACCACCAAAGTTTCATAATTTGATGTTACCAATTATTAACACGAAATATATTTACATCTTTTATTTAACAAACTATTCTTACAGTTGTATCTAATGTTGAACCAATTACAGGACATTATTTCCCGATTCAAGGAGAGGAGGCAAGGACCTTGGAACTGGTCCGAGTTCCCGACAAAGGTTGCTGTTCAATTGAATGATACCCACCCAACCCTTTCAATACCAGAGTTAATGCGATTACTTTTGGATGACGAAGGGCTTGGATGGGATGAAGCATGGGAGGTGACATCAAAGTCAGTAAATTGCAGAACTTGTTGCGTTGCATGGAATAGTTGTGTTCTATATTTTTTTTGTAGTATGTTACTGTATTCCTTACTTCTAAAATGTGATGTTATATCTTAAACAGGACAATTGCTTACACTAATCACACCGTCCTCCCCGAAGCGCTGGAAAAATGGTCTCAACCTGTAATGTGGAAACTGCTTCCTCGCCACATGGAAATCATAGAAGAAATTGACAAAAGAGTAGGTTGCTTATTTTTCTTGTTTCTATTCAATAAACTCTGCGAAAGATGTATTGACATATTCAACGTGTAAATCATAAAATGTTTGCAGTTCACTACAATGATAACTAAAACCCGGTTGGACCTTGAGAGCGAACTTTCCAACATCCGCATCTTGGACAATAATCCACAGAAGCCAGTTGTTCGGATGGCTAATCTGTGCGTGGTTTCTTCTCATACTGTAAGTGATGCACTTATTTGAACTTCAAATTAGTCACATCCATCCTACCCTATTTACATCTTCTATCCTTTAATTTCTTGAAATACACTTATGACGTGGATTGATCCATGTAACCGACTCGGTCTAATCTTTTTATGATCTGTTTTCTTTCTTTCAGTACCCCTCTTTATATTTATTTGTGGAATTGATTCAGATTGAGATTTACTTTCTTTCTGCCTGTCATATTATAGGTGAACGGTGTTGCCCAGTTACACAGTGATATATTGAAGTCGGAGTTATTTGCAAATTATGTTTCAATATGGCCAACAAAGTTCCAAAACAAAACTAATGGCATTACACCTCGAAGATGGATCAATTTTTGCAGTCCTGAGCTAAGCCAAATAATCACTAAGTGGTTAAAAACTGATAAGTGGGTAACCAATCTCGACTTATTAACAGGTCTTCGAGAGGTGAGTACCTGTATTCTTCTCTACAATTAAATAACTGGTTCCTATTATTGCAACATTCGCTAACACTCAATTCCTGGTGTTTTTTCCCCCTTTAGTTTGCTGACAATGAAGATCTACAAGCAGAATGGCTGTCTGCAAAGAGGGCTAATAAGCAGCGCTTAGCACAGTACGTTCTGAAGGTGACAGGGGAGAGCATTGACCCTGATAGTCTATTCGACATTCAAGTCAAGCGTATACATGAATACAAGAGGCAACTACTAAATATTCTTTATGTGATCTATAGATATAAAAAGTTGAAGGTATGTGAAACATCTCACTGCATGATAGAGTACATTTTTTTTTTAAATCAGTCCTTCGAAGATTCGGGTGTCACCACATTAGTTCTCTAGCATTATTCGCATTAGAGGATCCATTTGAAGGATTAGTCTTTTCAAAAAGTTCCTAGCATTATACGCATGATACTACCATACTGAATGTTTTCTTTATAATTATACTGTAACAATAGGAGTTGAGCCCTGAAGAACGGAAAAGTACAACTCCACGCACTGTCATGATTGGAGGAAAGGCATTTGCAACATACACAAATGCTAAACGGATAGTCAAGCTGGTCAACGATGTTGGTGCTGTTGTAAACAGTGATCCTGAGGTCAATAGCTACTTGAAGGTAACTTAATTTCGCATAACTTTGTAGATTGCAATAGTCCATACTCCATATATTTTTGAAAGTTGAATTTTGTTTATACAAAGTGCTTTGTTCATAAACTATCATACCTAGTGGTGCATACAATCATTGATATTCAACAGATTGTAATGAAACTCGTTCTTACTTATTTCAAACCTTTTTTAGGTTGTGTTTGTTCCAAATTACAATGTATCAGTGGCGGAGGTGCTTATCCCGGGCAGTGAGCTATCCCAACATATTAGTACCGCAGGCATGGAAGCAAGTGGCACGAGCAACATGAAATTTGCTTTGAATGGGTGCCTTATCATAGGTACGTTAGATGGAGCTAATGTGGAAATCAGGGAAGAGATTGGTGAGGAGAACTTTTTCCTCTTTGGTGCAACAGCAGATGAAGTCCCTCGACTGAGGAAGGAAAGAGAGAATGGATTGGTATGTAGTTACATTCATTCAAAGTACATATGCAGAAAATAGTACCTATTTTATTTTACAATGACTGTTTTGTTAATATTACTTTTTTTTGTGACGTGAAGTTCAAACCGGATCCTCGATTCGAAGAGGCAAAGAAGTTTATTAGAAGTGGGGTGTTTGGAACATATGACTACAACCCATTGCTTGATTCATTGGAAGGAAATTCTGGTTATGGTCGTGGTGATTACTTTCTTGTTGGTTATGACTTCCCAAGCTACGTGGATGCTCAGGAAAAAGTGGATGAAGCATATCGGTAAGACTCAATCTCTTACATTTTCTCATTTTAGTATCACACTTTCACCTCTAGCTGTTTGTGGTTAAAGTGAGTTTGGATTCACCTTAGAGTGTCGAAGTTGATTTTGTCGCTTATCAGATATGATTTTCATAAAACTCTCAATGTATGATTTACTCTGAACTAAAATTGATTTTACTTTTAAATCTGGATTTCATGTAAGTCATAAAAAATAGTTTTTGCATTAGGTTGAAAATTTTACACTACTTGTATATCAAACTGTTTACAAAAGCATTTCCCTTCAATTTTAACCAAAACTATTTTACAAAATCAAGTTCATTTAAAACCATATTTGCCAAAAATTCATCCACTAATCAAATCAAACTATTTGCAAAATAACACAGGTGAATCTGTCACTTTTTAGCAAATTTTTTGCCCATAAAATTGTTCTAAGTATATATTATTGTTTTGGTATGTTTTGCATGGTGCAGTGATAAGAAAAGGTGGCTAAAAATGTCTATCTTAAGCACTGCTGGGAGTGGGAAGTTCAGTAGTGACAGGACAATTGCTCAGTATGCTAAGGAAATTTGGAACATCGAAGAATGCCGCGTACCATAATTTCAGCTGGATATTCCTTGCATATAGCATAGCGTTTAAATTAACGAGAAGTTTATAGTCATTAATAAAAATGGCACAACATTATGTCGTTTCAGGTTTCAATTGTATTATTATTATAGTAGGTTCCCTCTTTCTCAACGCATTTGCTTCTATATGAAAATAAACCTATAACTTGATATTTTTATTTTTGGATTGTTATTAAAATTTGCTTAGCTTTCCAAATTGATCACTACTTTTCATATTTTGTATTGGATTAGTCTGGTCCTCATTGTGGTTCAAAATTACTAGAGTCATTTCCTTTTAGAAAGTTTAAATGCTATGTTTATGAGTTTAGCTTAAGGACTACATTTTGTTGGAACTATTTGGAGCTGAGACTAATTTTTCATTTGGTTTTTGTAAAGATGTGGAACACTCTTGTCTTCTGTATATTTGCTAGTTTTTAGATAAGATTTTAGAGGACTAAGAGTATGTTTGGATGAGGGTTTTTTTAGGTAAAGTGTTTTGAGGGATTTGAAATTCCTCAATGTAAATTCCCTTGTTTGGATAATTAATTTGGAGAATTTTCAAAATGATAGGAATTTGTAAAGTATTTTACATAGGTTAATTTGAAGGAATTTCAAATGACACTTAAAAGCTAGGAATTTGAAATTTCCTTCTCTCTATAAAATTGGTAAAAAAATTTAAAATTGACCCGAAACTCCAAATTCGATTCTAAATCCGATCTCAATCTTAAAATCGGTCAAAAATATAAATTCGACCGTAAATCCGACGTAAACCGTCAAATCGGTCGAAAAACATAAAATCGGCTGAAAACCCTAAAATTTACCCCTAACCCGAGCATAACCCTAAAATCATTATAAAAATATATAATTTACCATAAACCCGACACGAACCCTAAAATCGGTCTAAAAACCTATAATCGACAACAAACCCGACATAAACCCAAAAATCGGCCGAAAACCATAAAATCAGTGAAAAATCCTAAAATCAACCAAAAATCTTAAAATCCACTTAAACCAGACCGAAATCCTAAAATTGGTCAAAAACCCCAAAATCGACTATAAATCCAAAAATCGGCCGAAAACCGTAAAATCGGGCAAAAATCCTAAAATCGAACAAAAATTCTCAAATCAACTATAAATCAGACCTAAATCCTAAAATCGGTGAAAAACCCAAAAATCGGCTATAAACCCAAAAATTGGTCAAAAATCCTAAAATCAACTATAAATCGGACCTAAATACTAAAATCGACCAAAAATTCTAAAATCAACTATAAACCAGACCAAAATCCTAAAATTAGTCAAAAACCCCAAAATCGGCTATAAACCCAAAAATCGGCCGAAAACCATAAAATCGGGTAAACATCCTAAAATCGAACAAAATCCTAAAATCAACTATAAATCATACCTAAATCCTAAAATCGGTCAAAAACCCAAAAATTGGCCAAAAAATGTAAAATCGGTCAAAAATCCTAAAATTAAACCTAAATCCTAAAATCGAACAAAAATCCTAAATCAACCATAAAATAGACCTAAATTCTAATATCGGTCAAAAAACCAAAAATCTGCCGAAAACCGTAAAATCGGGACAAAAATCCCAAAATCGGCCGAAAATCCTAAAATCGACAAAAAATCAATAAACCCCACTTAAACCCTAAAATCGGACATAAACCCTAAAATCAATCATAAACTTGACCAAAACCCTTAAATTGGCTATAAACTCTAAAATCGGCCGAAAACCCTAATATGAGGACTTTTTCTCGAAATAAAAAAAAATCATGAAATTTTTTCTCAAAATCGGATTTTTTTTTCGAAATATCGGAAAAATATTCTAACACTTTTTTCTCGAAATCGAAAAAAATTTCGAAATTTTTTTATCAAAAAAAAAACTGAACTTTTTTTCTTAAAATAAAAAAAATGTAAAAATGAATTACTTTGTAATTCATTACTTTATCCAAACAAAGAATTTTAAAATGAAGGGAATTCAAATGTTTTATCCAAACAAAGAATTTTGAAATGAAGGGAATTCAAATTCAATCATTTGAATTTCATGCATTCTCAAAATCCCTTGAATTTTAAAATGATCCATCCAAACACACTCTAAATCTATATTTGCAAAACGTAGATGTAGGGGAGGAGGAAATAAAATTATGCGGTGTGACTGAATCTATAAATCTGTTATTGACATACTCCCTCCGTACCAAAATATATGTCGTTTTGAGAAAAAAAATTGTACCACAATATATGTCGTTTTACATTACCAATAAAGCATTTAACGCTCTTTTTCCTTTTATACCCTTAATTAATTATTTCTCTTTCTTCTTTCAATTTTATAATTTATCTCTCACATACCATTAATGATGGATAATTTTGTAAACTAACTCATAATTTATCTTTTCCATGCAACAATGATTACATTTCTTAATTTGTGTGATATGGTCAAAACGACATATATTTTGATACGGAAGTAGTATTTCATTATAGACCACAAATACAAGTTCCCTGCAATATCACGTAGTAGTTGTAAACTTGTAAATCTCCACAATTAAATAAAAAGCAAAATACATTTTTATAGACCACTTATCGAAGTGTTTATTGTGAACCACACTTTAATCAGTTAGTAGTAACTAGTTGTTGGTATTTTAATGTAAGTAATCAAAACTACATGTCCTTAGAATTTTTTTGACCATCTGATGATTAAGATCTGGACCATGTGATCTCAAAATGTATGCTTTAAATTTGTACCACATACTATTTCACTGTATGTTCAGTTTCATTTTTAAGTGGTCGAAATTGATTTTGGACGTGTATAATTGATTCTAGTATAATCTTAGACGTAATGAATCAATCATTCATTGTGCCTTAAAAATAAGGAAAAACAATAATCGAAAGACATGCTCTAAAAATCACAACCAAACCTTAAGAACCAACAAAGATTGGTTTATAATAACATCGGAATGTAATTCAAGTACCCACGGTATATAAATATAACATAACATAACATTAGGTGTCTCAACTGAACAAAACTAAAGAAATAAGAACTCCACATACTACTCTATATATGCTTCTACACTAATAAGACTATTATTAAAGCTAATCTAGAAAAACTAATTGTTTAATATGAAGGAGAGGTAGTTCCAGGAGTGTTGGACCTTGAAAACGATCTTGAACTGGCACTCACACTTGAGCTTCTTGATCGAGAATGCTTATATTTGGAATAACCGCCACTCCTACAGCTTCTTGAGTGACTCCTTCCTGATCTCTTCCTTGGCCTGGGGGAAACACTTCGAACAGGAGAGGCACTTCGTGAGTAGTTCCGCCTTGACCTTCTTGGCCGGGGTGAGACACTTCGAGAAACAGACCTGTAACGGTACCTTCTATAGTAGATATCATCAGGCGAGTCATATCTGGAGCCATAGGGAGAGTATGATCTGTCACGCATGCTGACAGGAGACCTGCTGTAAGGAGAGCGAGACCGAGAATATGACCTGTACCGGTCATAACGATAGTATGACCTGCGTCGGCTATAGTATGGTGAGTAAGCCCTCCTTCGCCTGTAGTCAGGAGAGTATGTCCTTCTTCGCCTGTAGTCAGGTGAGTAAGAGCGACTTTGACTACGATCTGAAGAATAAGGTGAACGACTATAGCTTCTTCTATAGGGAGAATAGCTAGTAGAACGGCAGGGAGAGTAGCTAGGAGAACGGCGGGGAGAGTAGCTTGGTGGGCGGGGAGAGTAGCTTGGTGAGCGATGTCGTCCTGTATTTAACAAAATGATTAGGATTTAGAAAAAATCATGGACACTCATAAATGAATCACAAGAAAGAACAGTGACACAAACCTCTAATAGTCCTGAGACCAAGATATTTCCCGGGTGTTGGGGTTCGACCGCGACGTCTTCTAGCCTGCAGTAAATGCAGACAACAGCATGAGGATAAGGTATTGCTATGCACATGAATGAAAGCAACAATAACACCAACAAAGAATCAAAATACTAAAAAATATCGACCTAATATCTAAACCCAAGCATTTGTCAGAGTAGGGGCTTGATAGCCATAAGAATCAAGGAAACAAGGAATAATAAGATATAAAAATGCAAGAAAAATAAAAGAGGGAAATGCAGGGCATACAACCCCAAGGATCTGATACTTGTTGATGTATTTGATTTGTTTGTTTAGTTGTGATTTGAGAGTTTGATGAAGAGCTGCTTCACACAGCTAACCTGCTGCCAAAGAAACTCAAATGGAAAGAAGCACAAACCTTTCAAATTTCATAAAGAACTTGAAAAGCAAATCATCCATATATCTTCGATGCAATGAAGTTCAAAAAAAATCAAAAAACATTAAGGATCAAAGAACAAAAATGAAACATTGTTGATTTAGTGTACCTTCTCCACCATGATAACACGCCCTTCAAGTACAGAGCGATTCAGATACTTGACACAACGATCAGCTTCTTCTAAACTCGCCATTGTCACAAATCCAAAACCACGTGATTCCCTTGTCCATGGATCAACAACCAGATGGACATCTACAACCTACAAACACAAGTCCGATGTAAAAATGTATTTAAATTTGAAGGAATTCAACTAACATGTTAGAACTTAAACCTAACAACAAGCATTAAATGAATCGAAGACAATGAAGAACTACATACTTTTCCCTCAGCAGCAAAATGTTTTTCCAGTTCTCTCTTGGTAATCCTAGGAGACAGTCCTGTGACATACAAATTGTTTCCCGGATTTTCTGCATCTCGGGATGTGCTCCTAAATCCAGCGAAACAAAACATATTATGAGCGCGTAATCATCTAGTTTAATATGAAAACGTCGAAGCAATAGTACACATAACTGCATCAACCCCAAAAGTTAATTCAGATGGGGAAACCTACCTTGAGCGGCTTCTGGATGAGCTTGAAAGAGACCTGGACAAAGACCTACCATATCGCCGGTATGGAGAGGGCGATGGAGAGGGAGAGGCGGAATACCTTGATCTCCTCGAATAGGACGTCTGCAACAAATTAGCAGGAGCCAAATAAAAGAATCAGTACTTTTACCCTAAATATGAAGATATCATAAATTATTTTACAAAAATTACAACAAATCCACTTAAAATATCACATTCAAATGGCTAAGTCTGCATATGCATAAAATTAAATTCAAAAAATACTTAAGGAATTGTTAGTAATAGTACCAATAAACATTGACAATTTCGTCAAATAATACACATGCATCTAATCAAATATTCATCATTCGTATAAAAATACAAAAGAGAAACTAATCAAATAATCGATTACTTATCAATTAGACAATAGATTAATCATATATATGACAATAAAACGAACAAAAATTGATGACGAAATCGGCTAGATCATTCTGTGCATATAGAATATGAATAATGAGATTGGAACTTACCATTGTTGAAGGTGATCGCTGATCAGCGAGATGTGGAAATTTTGGAATTTTGGAATATTGAGAAAATTGAGAATCGACGCTAATTGCTTTGGAAAGAAAATGGCGTTGGGAGTTTGAAGATGGTTATATATAGAGGGTGAAGTTGAGGTTGTGATTTATATTTGTCTGAGGAGGAGAAGTTTCTGGAGAATACCATCGCTCAACAAGAAATCGACACGTTGGATTCTTTATGGGCCGTGGCCCGTGGGCCCATATTCGTTTTTGGTGCGGTTTGCTTGCATGTTCTGTGGAAAATTTCTCAAACCCCTGCATTTTCTTTCTCCCCTTAACTGTTGCGGAATTTTGGGATGTATAAGTTCATAATCTAGTTACCCAATTAAGGTTTGTAATCTAGATTCTGAAGTTTGCGTGGAGTTTTGAAGTTATAAACACTACTTTAGGATTTAGATCTCGAACTGATGTCTTATCTTCAAAACTCTGCATAAATTTTGGGATAGTTCAGGATCTACGTCGTGAATTGAAGGATAATTTAGAGTTTTAGAAGAAAATTAGAGAAGTGTGGGGGTGGGGGAAGGAAGAGAAATTTTATGTTCTATAGCTTTGAAAATCTTCACATAACCAAAGGTTATTATTTTCTTTTTTCTTTAACGGCAAATAATATTAATACTACTACTAATAAACAAGTCTTCATTTTCATCTATTTGATTTCAATAAAAATCAACTTATTTATTCCGCCATTTATAACAATATAGTTCAATCTTCGGTCCTTCATTTTATGTGTGTAAGTTTATGACGACTTTACTATTTGGTCTGTATGTTAAATATTTGAATTATGTTTGATGATGATAGTATAAAATAAAATTAAGATTTTTTCTTCCCACACCATAATAAATCATGGTTACACTCCAAAATAACCAAACTACCTTTAAATAATGAAACTGCATCAATAAAGTATGTAAATTCAGTTTGTAAATCTCATGAACTTAGTTTATGTACGTCTAAATTTAGTTTGCGTATGCAATTTAAGTTTACGTAACTCATGTAAACTCAATTTGTGTACCTCATAGAAACTCAGTCTGCGTACCCTATGTAAACTCAGTTTTCGTAGGTCATATAAACTCAATTTAGGTACATCTGAATTTAGTTTACATTAGCAATTTAACTTAACGTAGCTCATGTAAACTCAGTTTACATTAATCGTGTAAATTCAATGTGCGTACCTACTTGTATAAAACTTATATATAATTAAAGAAGTGCGATTATGGTATTATCAAAAAATTCTATAGAAATTTGAGTTTGAGTAAGTTTTTTTTGGGGTGTGATTATTCTCTAAAAATAATTTATGCATAAACTCTTTAAAAAATGTACTTTGTTTTTGCAGATGATTGTACTTTACTTGTTAGTTGCACTTCACTTTAACTTCATGAAATTTATTCACGGAAGTGCCTTTTAACCTTCATAGTACAGTCTCACCCAAACCCGCGAAAAATCAAAACCCTGCATTTCTTTCTTCCCAAAGATCAAAACGAAAACCACAGAAACAGTAAGATAAATTCGAAGAAGAACCAAATAACACACTCGCGGTTTCTCCAATGGATCCGATCAAAGTATCCAACGAGCTCTCTTTCCGGGTCGGGTTTTCCGGCCACAGCGGCCATCTCAGGATAGAACCGCTCTCCACGGCGGAACGTCCCAAACCACAGCAGTCCATTCCCGATTTCATTCTGGTAACTTCCTTTGCTCTTCTGTTGACCTAGTTGCTCTCTAACTTGACTCCATTTTCATCTTCTTAGGTTTTTACTCTCATCACTATCACTCCAATTGTAACCTAATAGTATTTTAATTCACAACACAATCGAGTAATTGATTAATTAATTAATCGATGAATTATTCGCTGTGTCACTTAATTATTTAGCACAATCAATAATGTATTATAAGAGATTTTCAATTAGAAGTGTAGGTTTTCCATAGAGGATTGGTTTATTGGTTTCAATTCAAACTAGGAAATGTAAAAGAGTTAGTGCTTTAGTATAAAAAACTACTCAAGCATAACATTTGTAGTAAAAATACAAGATTGAGATATTCAGTTACAAAACTCTACTTTGCTTATGGCTAAGTCAAGGCTTTAAATAGCATGTTGAGTTTTTTGTATTCAGTTACTCAAAATTATGTTCAATACAATAATTTAGATGCTTTGAAGTAATTTTAATACTAACACATGAGTTTTTTGAAGTAAAACTCATTTTATAATTATAGCATGTTGAGTTTTTTGTAGATAAATGTTTTGATGCTTTTATTTTGAATTAAAATTACTTTTTTTTGTTGTGAAACCTTGTTTTGAGTAAAAGTGATAGAAATCAATGTTGTGGCAGGTTAAAAAATTTAACCAATTTATGTTTTATGAAATTTTCTTTTAAAGTAAAGAATCCAATGATAAATGGCTTCGACTTTACCTCAAAGTTCAAACTTCAAAGTGAATTTTAAACAAATAAATTGTACAGAATCAAATTTATACAAAACCACCGATGTTTTGAAACACTTCACCAAAACACACGATTAACATTTTGATAAATCACCCTGTTGGCATTGTGGTTAACAACTCTCGAGGGTCGGGGTTATGCCCTTTTGTATCTATGCCTTCAGACTTTTGACCACATTGGTTTTATTGTCATTGACAACTTTTTGCGTACTTATTTCAGCCACCCGCATTTCCTAAGGAGACACCTGAATCTATAAAGAAGTTTATAGAAGATACTCATCTCCAGCCAAGATTGGACCCGGATGAATTTGCACCGGAAAAAGTTGGGAGGCAGTGGGAATTTGATTGGTTTGACAGGGCTGAAGTTCCTCTTGAGCCATCAATGCCGCGGACTGTTGTAGTTCCAGTTTGGGAACCTCCATTTCGACGTCCAGTGAAAGAAACCTGGAAGCCAAAGTTTGAGGAGGTGTGAGGTGCTTCTGTGTGTTCCCAGTTAATAGTCCATTTAGTTTGATACAACAATCTGAACTCATATTCTGTGTTGTCATTGGTGCCTACAATGTTGTATTAGGTGAGTGTGTCTGATCTAGCATCAGGAGCTGTAGAATCTGGACCATTACCACGCACTTCTGCGAAGGATTTTGTTAGGGGAAGCATCAATAATCGCCCTTTTCGTCCAGGAGGTTTGGATGATTCACAAAGTCTAGAAAGAACTCTTCCACCTGGTGCTTGTAATGGTGAATGGGTGCGTGAAATTTTAAATGGTGGCCCTGCACAGACAATACCACCTAGCCTAAAGCAAGGATTGGACCTCGGTGCGCTCAAGGTTAAATTTTATTTTTAGTTGTTATTCATTTATGAGGAAAACTACTAATTTTTTGTATTTGATCCTATTCATACTTTGAAATTTGATGCAACTCGTGCAAGTTCTGTTTTATCTTATTTGCAGCGGTTTCCATTGTCATGGAATGTTTACAAGGATGCCGATACACCAGAGCGCTCATCAGATGAAAATTTGGTTAGTTAACCTTAACATTTTCTGGATCTAAATTTGTTAAAGCTGTTTCAGTGTATATTCATTTAGTTTACATTGTAGAGCCCCTAATTCCTATGCCAGGTGGTGCTACTGCTAGTACAAGGGATACTGTCAATTTAAGAATGTGCTTGCTTGACTATATTGGTTATTAATCAAATAAATATACATGATCTTCTTTCTGATGTTAACCACGGAATGCAGAGTGGATTGTCTGTACAGTTTGACGACTTATTTAAGAAGGCTTGGGAAGAGGATGCTGTTGGAGAACAAGAAGAAGATGGTACTTGACGTACATTTATGACTTTTGATAATTGCTGTTCTTGCAACTTACATTTTATGTTTGGAAATCCTTGTGTTGCCCTATAATCAAAGGAACCAAACCTCTGCAAACTGCACGAAATCTTTATTAGACCAAACTTCTTTTCACCTCTTTTGTGGCTAATGACAATGCTGTTTTTTCAGGTAATTTGTCAGAAGTAGAGACTGTTACGTCGGAAGCTGTAGTTGATACGACTGAAGTATCCAACAAAGCTAGCGAGAATGCAATATCACTTGATGATATTTTATCAGCTGACTCAGAAGCATCAAAACTGCATTCGGAGGGATTTAGTGACGAAGTTGGACAAAAGCAGAAGCTAGTAAGTAGTGGTTATGCAACAATAATGTCATGATTTGTGCTCAAAAGAACATTTCATTGTTCTTGTAATGTATCATTATTTTGTTGCTGTTTTTGTGGCAATGCATGAGATAAAAAAGCTATTATTTTGGCAGGCTTGGGCTAAACTTGAAGCAAGTGAACAAATTGCTGATCGCTTTCATGAACTTATTCCTGACATGGCACTAGAGTTTCCTTTCGAATTGGATGCATTTCAGAAGGAGGTATTTACCTTGCTAATCATCTTCTTATTAGTCACCCAAGTACCTTGATCATACTTCAATACTATTACTATTTCATAGACCTGACACAGTAAAAGCTAAGTAAGAAATAATAACAACTATGTTGGAATGTTTCCCTTTACCAATCCTATTCTGGACTGAAAGTGGAAACTGATCTTTACACGTGCATCACCCGACAATGTCCCCAGGAGGTTTTCAAATAAGTGACTGATCATTGAGGTCTGCAGTCTATATAATGATAGTCTGATTTAAACAGTTCATTTCATACTTCCATTTCATCCTTACAACACAAAATCAATGTATTATATGGAGATCTCCCTTTTCTACATAGCTTTTACTTTTTTTATGATTCTCTACTTAATTTTAGGATGGTCATTATTAGCATTTATATGCCTTAGTCTATATATTGTACCTTTGCTTTGTACAGTCATTAAAGCGAAATAATATCTACTTTTCTTCTCCATCTTTTTTACTAAAAGCTTTCCTTTCTTATTTTGTATAAGTCTTCTTACTTTCTGTGCCTATCCTTTTATAATTTGCTTCTCTGACCAAATTCTATTTGAAGTGACCGGTTAGAATTTCTCCATTTTGTTGGTAATTGACACATGTTATTGCAAATGTATTCAGTTGATTGTACAATGATTGGGAGTCTATTCTATGCTAAATTCTTGAGTGGAAGGGATGGTCTCTGTTATTTAGAGCCATTTGTCAGTTGGCTGATAGGCACATTGAGGTTCAGCATGAGTATAGGAGGAGAAGAAATATGATAGGCCCATTATGCAGAATAGGTAAAAGAGAGTGGGGGGGAAGAGATTAGGCCTATAGACAAAGGCCTGCAAATTTATGAAGGGGGTATAAAGATATGTCTGAGCAGAAAGAATTAGGGGACGGGAGGCACACATGGGATTGGTTGGAGGAGGGAGAAAAGAAACATTAGCGACATTTTAGATTATTCTGTACTTGGATTCAGACAGGCACTAATGTGCCAATCTGTTCTCTGTTTTTGTTATCGTAAAGAAAGACAATTATTATTAAAAAATAATAGTTTAAAAGATGGTTAAAGTTGATATCCTCTTTATATATAAGTATTGATTATAATGATTCATCTATTATCTATTGTTGAAGAAATCATTTATATTGAATTATCTCTTGATGTCCTTTCTAGCATAGCATGAATATACCACTTTTGTTTGTTTTGATATTTTATTTTGTTTCCTTGTATGATGATTGCAGGCTATTTATTATCTTGAAAAAGGGGAATCTGTCTTCGTGGCTGCTCACACATCTGCTGGAAAGACAGTAGTTGCTGAATATGCATTTGCTCTAGCATCAAAAGTATGCCTGAAGTTTTTACTGTTGGTTCGATGTCTTTATTTCTCCCTTTTTGCTTCGTGGCAGTGTGATTGCATGAAACCATGGACCATATTGCTCGTATCATTGGAGCATTGTGATTCAAAGCAGTCATGCTTTGATTATTTATTTGTCTCAAGATTTTTATCGACCTAACTACTCCACTACTTCTGCTTTCAACCACTCCAATTAGTGTGCATTTGTTTGAGCTTTAAAAAAATGATTTTGCTTTGAAAAAGCTAATGCTACTTTCCGTTTGTTTACTATGATCAAAATCATTTTTTTAAAAGATAAAGCTCCTACACTTAGGTTCCTTAGTTTTAAAAAAAAACTTGATTCTATAAAAGCTATTAGGATTAGTTTTTCATTTTGGGGTTAAAAATGATCTTTTAACAAAATGATTTTCTAAAAAATCTATAACAAACACTATTGAAATTAGATTTTTTTTAAAACAAACATACCCATGATGTTATACTTTTGCATAAGGATACTTGTCTTAACTCATTATTTTAGTATAAAAATCAACATTACTAATCATTTTCTTAAAAATTGTTCATTACCTTGAATGGCACTTATAATGAGAAGAGACAATATTACTTTTATTCTACCGCGCTCATGATAATTTGACCCAATCTAGTAAGTTGTAACATTGTTGAGTTTTCCCCCTTTATTTATATTAAAACTCCTTTCAATCAATTTGACCGCAGAACATGAAGTAATATCTTGAATTTATTTATAATTTTATGTTTGAACTTCATCCATGTAGCACTGCACTAGAGCTGTCTATACCGCTCCAATAAAAACCATTAGCAATCAGAAATATAGAGATTTCTGTGGGAAATTTGATGTTGGGCTTCTTACCGGTGATGTGAGCTTGAGGCCAGAGGCTTCTTGTCTCATCATGACAACAGAAATTTTAAGATCTATGCTCTATCGTGGTGCAGATATAATTCGAGACATTGAATGGGTAATTGACTTTCTTTTTTTCATAAAAAATATAAGAACCATCCTTATGAGTTGAGTTTCATGCAATTATATTGATTTGCTGACTTATTTTCTGCATAAATGTGGTAGGTTATATTTGATGAGGTTCACTATGTCAATGATGTTGAAAGAGGTGTTGTTTGGGAAGAAGTAATTATCATGCTTCCAAGACACATCAATATCATCCTCCTTTCTGCCACGGTATTAGTTGGTTCTCAGTTGATATCCTACTTACTTGAGATAAGCATTGTTTGATTCTGCATAAATAAATAAATAAATCAGGTTCTGAAACGGCCAATGCTGAATTAGTTTCTGCAACCCGAAGCACATGGGGCATTATGGTTCCTTCATGAATGTTTTAGTAACTGAAAAATACAAAGTTCTGTTAAAATTGCATGCTCTTTAAATGGAATTAAAAATTTGAAACCAGCTTGAGGATTTTTTATTAATTAAATTTGTTTCTCTTACAATTCATATTCGAACAACTTCAAGAACTCCTTAATGGAGAAGAAAGGGAGCCAAAAACAGAGAATTGTGTAGGGACATGATTGCTTTTTCTTTAGCAATATGTGTTTGGATGATTACTATATGTTGCCTATCTCTGTTGGCTCTAGGTTATGCCTTCTAGTTTTACTTTTGTTGTCGCAGAAAAACTATTTTGGCATAATCATTTTGAAATAAAATTGGCAGGTTCCTAATACCATTGAGTTTGCTGATTGGATTGGCAGGACAAAACAAAAAGAAATCCGGGTTACGGGGTGAGTTTTGAATCTATCTTATACGTCTATTGAGGAGGGTTAATTAGCAGTAGAATATAATGTCAGTGACATCCGACTTTTGAAAATATGCAATAATGCAGAAAGGGCATTTTGTTCCCTTTTTTATAAAAGAAGGTATTGAGACATATTTGATTATGCTCATATGCCTTGATGATTTTTTCGCTATAAAAATTTTAGATAGGCTATTATTAGGATATCCTCTTTAACTTATGATTTCCTTCAATTTCAAATACTGAAGAGGATTTTAAAAAAAATTCTTTTCTCACGTGCTGTAAAGATTGGTACTGTAAGACTGAAATTTACACTGACTGGGCATATTGTAATTTGAAAAAAATTCTGGTGATTCTTCGTTGTATTATTATTATTATTATTATTATTATTATTATTATTATTATTATTATTATTATTACTACTCCCTCCGTCTCACAATAGGTGTCCCCTTTGGGTTTTTCACACTTTTTAAGGAAATGATTAGTTTTGTTGATTTCAATAAATAAAAAGTTTGTTTACTAAAATGCCCTTATTAATGATAGTTAGTGGAGTAAGTTAGTGTGTTGAAATGCAATAAATAAGGGTAGTTTGTTGGAAAAAGAGTAATAAATGTTGTCTTGATTTTCTAAAGGTACAACTAATTGGAGACAAAGAAAAAATTCAAAAGTGACACTTATTGTGAGACGGAGGAATTATTATTATTATTATTATTATTATTTTCCTGTTATAATGATAAAATTTTCAATCAGGACAACAAAAAGACCTGTCCCATTGGAGCACTGCCTTTTTTACTCTGGAGAACTGTACAAAATTTGTGAGAGGGAAATATTTCTGCCTCAGGGTTTGAAAGCTGCTAAAGACGCTTCAAGAAAAAAGCTTTTGACAGCTGGTGTTAGTTCTGGACCAAAGCCAGGGACTTCAGCAGGTCATGACAATGCTAGAGGTCAAAAACGAGAAAATACAACTCGAACGAAACAACATGGAACTAATTTCTCTGGAACTGGAAGCGGCTATCACAATAATGGCAATGGCCATAGCAGATGGAGAGCAGAAGCTTCAATGTGGTTGATGCTTATTAACAAACTTTCCAGAAAGTCCTTACTGCCTGTAAGTTGATTATGTCATACGTGTGTGTGTGTGTAGTTTAATGGGTATGCTCTGTTGGTGTAAATTAATTTTAGTCTCACATCCTATAGCATTCAAGCATTTTTCCATGTCATACTATTATGGTGGATGTAGTGGGGTGATTTGGCGGAATAAACGGTTGTTATTGGATGATGGTGTAAAATTGTCTTACACTGTCTGCATATACTATTTTCTCACATATATATAATGTGGGAAACCCAAAATGGAATTATTAGTAGAAATATTTGCAATTGAGGAACAATTATAAATTACTTATTGTGATATATTTTTTGATTCTTATGATTTTTGAATATATTATTACTGGGTGCTACTATTTGCTGATTGTGTTTCAAGTGGTTCTGGCATTTCCAATGCTCCTCTATTATAATTATTTGACTAATATACAGTCCCCAATTAGCACACTTTTTTTTATCGGGTCCTTGAAAAAAAGTTAAGACTTGAGGATCCAATTGAAACAAATTTTAGGGACTTGTTTGAAAACTACTATTTTTTATGTAAGCTAATAGTACTTCATTATTAATATTATTTTCAAATCTTAATTGTGAATTTGAAACTTTGATTTGGGACAACAGGTGGTTATATTTTGTTTTTCTAAGAATCGATGTGATAAATCAGCTGATGGAATGACTGGAACTGACCTCACTAGTAGCTCAGAGAAAAGTGAGATCCGTCTTTTCTGCGACAAAGCGTTTTCACGACTGAAGGGATCTGACAGAAATTTACCACAGGTTAGTTCATATATAGCTTAGCATTTATCCGAGTGAGCTAGGTTTCTAATTATTTTATATACAGGTTGTTCGAGTCCAAAATCTTCTTCGTAGAGGGATTGGAGTACATCATGCTGGCCTTCTTCCAATTGTAAAGGAAGTTGTTGAAATGCTATTTTGCCGCGGTGTTATCAAGGTGACATGGACTTTTCATTTTGTTGTATGACATTCATGGTTTGCTTGGTTCTTAGATTTAGCCAGCTGTGTATCAACAAGGATGCAGCAAACTGCTTTCTATTTCAAAAGTAATAGGTTTACATTTTTTATTGCTTTTTGGTTGTTAAATTATTTTAATATTGATGTATGGCTTCTTGATTCATTTATTGTGTAGGTCTTGTTTTCAACAGAGACATTTGCAATGGGAGTCAATGCACCTGCTAGAACAGTGAGTCTCTTTAAAGTGATGCAGCTAAACTCGGTGGCGCATTTCAAAATTCAAATATTTTTTTTAAAACTAAACTAAGTCTAATGAAATTTTGAACTTGCTGGCCTAACTAACTAAGTCCATGTCTGCTCGTTTGACTGATCATTACACTATTACAAGGGGCTGTTAATGCATTGATTGAAGGGTTTGATCTATGGTTCATGTTGAGTCTCAGATTAACTTTAAGATCTGTTTGAGTCAAAATGAGGTTGCAGTTGTTTTATTTCTTTTTATTAGTGAGTGTCCTTTGTGGTTGTAATGAATAAGAGAAGCGCTGAGAAAAGTAGACAGAAACTAAGCTTCTCTATTGAATTATTTAAACTGTGTTACAGTCTTACAGAATACCAGAGTACCCACCCACTTATAGAGTTGGTGAAGCTAGAGTCACACCTAAATAACTAACTAATCAGTTATAAATACTAACTGAAACAGGAACTTAAAGCAGAAATGCAGCGAGAAAATAGGGGTAGATAAATGAAGTTTTGTTAGAGGGTAAACACTACAGAAGATATCACATAATCTTGTTTAACATAGACTGCATTTATGTTCTTTTGCAGGTAGTCTTTGATACTGTAAGGAAGTTTGATGGCAAGGAATTTAGGCAGTTACTACCAGGAGAATACACTCAAATGGCAGGTCGTGCTGGCAGAAGAGGACTTGATAATATTGGTACTGTCATTTTGATGTGTCGTGATGAGCTCCCAGAAGAGAGTGATTTAAAACATGTTATTGTTGGAAGTGCAACTCGTCTTGAATCTCAATTTCGGCTAACCTATATTATGATCTTGCATCTCCTTCGAGTTGAAGAATTGAAGGTGTGCATAATAATCATTTGTTTTCTCTAAAATCTTATCATCTTGGTACCACTGTACTTCAGTAAACCACTAAATAACATCAAATCAAGGTGCAGTTAGAACCTCAACCATACCAAAATAATGCAAAACCTATTACTAACTGCTATCAGTAATGTCATTTAATGTTGGCACATTTAGCTCTCTTGATGAGTTGTTACCAAAATTGTGGAAAAAATTGGGTTGCAGGTAGAGGACATGCTTAAAAGAAGTTTTGCAGAATTCCATGCTCAGAAAAAACTTCCAGAAATGCAACAGCTTTTGAAGCGAAAGCTTAATCAACCTACAAAGGTTATTGAGTATGTCAATTATCCCTTCTCTTCGAGGCTTAAGTTCATTTCTCTTTATAATACAATCTTGCTGTCACATTATGATGTTCATTCATACTTTTAGATGTTTGGCAGTTCCTGAATGATATACGATACCATATGGTGAGTGGACAAATGTTCACAAAATCTGATAAAAATATGAAGTAAAGACGACTTTAGATATAAAACCATTTATTAATTTTCACCCAATATCTTATTCTTTGGGACAATTGGTTCACGATAGACAATATGAAAGTAGTATTTTAACTGTGATATGTTGGTGGTTATTTTTCAACCTTTTCATTTGTCCATATGTGTTGCCTTTTTATGAGCATCTGGTGACTAAAAACGTTGACGTAGTGCTTCTGGCTTAATGGAGATATTTGAATCTGAATATTTCACTTAATCATTGACAAGGGATTTATAAGTATATTTACAAGAGAACAAGACATGATTCCACAAAATCAAAATAGAATTGGCATAAGCTATCTAAGGAAACTATGAGAGCCTAATGAAGATGAATAGCGGCGTAATCATAATCATCACTCCCCCTCAAGTTGGAGCATATATTTTAGATGCATCCAACTTGTTACAAATGTAAGCTATCATAGGGCCCAGTAAAGAATTGGTAAGCATGTAAGCAAGTTGATCAGTGGAAGTTCTTTACTGGTGGTGAAAAGCCGATTGGTTGTCATAAGCAAGTTACTTAGGACCTATCTCATTGAACATCAACTTTTGAAGCAAATTCCTTAACAGTTGGGGAGCATTGTTAGTAAACCACTTATCAAGACGGTTTAAGCCAGAAGAGGAATGAACTTGATATTAGAATCACGGGGAATCATTTTAACATAACTGTCTAGTAGGAAATTAATTGTAATAGAAGGGGGTAGGAATAAGGGAAGAGAGTAACTGTGTAGTGGACAGTAAATTCTAATAAAATCGGGTTGGGAGAGTTGGTGAGGACATGGGATTGGGTATTGAATTTCAGGGCTAAGAACTGTATAAGATATTGACAATTAAAATACATTAGCATACTTGAATTTTTTTTTTTTTTAAACAGTCTATTCTGCTAATGATACATCAGATTAAGTATCTTGTCTCCTCAGAATGATGAGGTATTTTTTGAAGGTATATTTTATTAAGATTTAAGAACTCTGATTAATTTGGATGATTCATGATGTCTAACGAGAAGGATTACTATTAGTATCAACTGTTGCCTGTTAACTTAATTTATTTTTTCTTTATAAATCTGAATATTTGCCTGTAGTTTACAAGCATGCCGTTTTTTCATTCAGATGTATAAAAGGTGAGCCAACTATTGAAGAGTACTATGATTTATATGAGGAAGCTGAGGTATATAACAACCAGATATCAGAGGCAGTTTTGCTGTCTCCCAATGCCCTTCCATTTCTCAATACTGGAAGGGTTGTTGTAATAAAATCAGAATCAGTGAGTTCTTGTATTCATTTTTCACATTTTATCTAAGGAAATAGAGTAGAATTTGATATGCCTTTTGGTAGTTGATTATATCACTTGAAGGATTAGAGTGCTTGATATCAAAGTTATTCCATCTAAATGAGTCCATGCTTCTGTTGTTGAGTCCTGAGCGTGAGAGAGTATGTTGAGAATCCTAAATCAACTAGAGATACCCTAGGTACTAGGTAGTGCTTATATGGTTGCAGAAGATTATAAGCCAATTTTGTGGGGTTGAATTTACACTAAAACCAAACTTCTAAGATGGTATTAGAACTATCCTAGGTATGCTATTGGGCTAAGATCTTTGTTATTCCACCCACATTTGTCCATGGTCCAGATGTTCTGGCTTCGATGTAAGGGGTTATGCAATGCATATTCTTCTTCTTGCAATTAGTCCATGCCTCAGATGTGTAGTCCTGAGCATGATGAGATGTGTTGAGAGTCGCATATTAAACAAATATATGACTTATGTAGTGCTTATAAGGATTCTGCAGTCCTCACCTTACAATTTGGTTTTGTTGGGCCGAGTTAGCCCCAAGCCCAAATTCCAAGATCATAGAAAACTTTTCAATTCTTTACTATTATTGTTCTTCTAAATGATGTGCTGAGAGTCTCATATCAAACAAATATATGACTTATTATTATTATTATTATTATTATTATTATTATTATTATTATTATTATTATTATTATTATTATTATTATTATTATTATTATAATAAGTCTGTAATTGCTTCATGGTCCTTGCTCCTTAACAAACTTTCAGTGTACTACTTGACACATCATGTTATAATATGTTCATGTATTGTTTAAAAGTTTGAATCTTTAGTAGATAATAAGCTCCTTGACACATCAATTGGTGCTTAATATGTACCGCAATTGATTGATTTACAGGCCCAGGACCACTTGCTTGCGGTGATTGTGAAAACTCCTTCTCCAACTAATAAACTGTACATTGTTTTTGTGATTAGACCTGACATGCCATTCCCAGTGGAAAATGCCTCAAGTGGTGGCAATTCACGGGACAAAAGCAGTACATTTGACCAAGGTTTTTTTGTAATGCCAAAATCAAGACGTGGTCTTGTAGATGAATATACTACATCTGTTTCTGCTCGCAAAGGAAGAGGTGTCATCAACATCAAATTGCCCCATCGTGGTTCTGCCTGTGGAATGAGCTATGAAGTCCGTGAAGTAGATATTAAAGAATTTCTGTGCATATGCAGTAGCAGAATTAAAGTTGACCATGTTGGACTTCTTGAAGATGTTAGCAGTTCTGTTTACGCAAAGACTGTTAAGTTGCTCCAGGACTTGAAATCAAGTGGAAATAAGTATCCTCCCGCTCTGGATCCTGTGAAAGGTATTACCATTTCTAGGCTTAAGGATTGATTGTGTCCACTTTTTATAGATAACAAGAGGATCATGTTTGGCCAAAGGAAGTTTTCAAAATAATAAATAGCAGAAAGTATCATACTAAATTTCCTTGAGGAACACCATCACTTTTACAAGGTTTTGCAGGAGGCATGTTAAAGTTGCAATAACATGAGGTCACATGATTATTATAAAATCCATTTTTGGGTCAAATGATTTATAACAAAATCTCTCCCATCTGGAACATTGATGTTTCTAGAGCTTAGGTGTTGTGCATTCTCATTTGGGTGTAATGTCTTTTAGTTCTGTTTATCTGCTGTGATCTATAAACCTAGATTTATATGGGGTATTTGGATAAATAGCTTAATTAAGTGTTTATCATATGAGAGCAAACTTATATCACAACTCACAAGCACTTACAAATAGAATTTGTCTTTTACTGAAAATTTTGAATTTGAGGGCGGATGAGGAGCTTATGAGCTTATTAAAATTAGCTAAAAACAGTTTATGAAATATCATAAACTATTTTTATGATGTAAAAAAAAAACTATTTTTATAAGCTCCTAAGGGCTTACATGAGGATATACACAAGTTATTTCAACCATTTCTTACCTTGAGCTAATACTGCTTAATTTCTTTTCCTTTTTTTTATAGATCTAAAGTTGAAAGAGGCGACACTTGTGGAAACATACCGGAAGTGGACCAAATTATTGGAGAAGATGTCCCAGAATCAGTGTAATGGGTGTATTAAATTGGCAGATCACCTCAAGTTAGCAAAAGAGATAAAAGCACACAAAGATGAAGTCTGTCAACTTCAGTTTCAAATGTCGGATGAAGCACTTCAACAGATGCCAGACTTTCAGGGCCGGGTATACCACATTAATATTCTTTTTCAGTTGCTCACACTTTTAAATATATTTTGATATTTGGTTTTAACCTAATTTTATGTTTACTTCTATTTCATTTCTTTCTCTCCAGATAGATGTTCTAAAGGAAATTGGATGCATTGATGAAGACCTTGTTGTTCAAATGAAAGGCCGAGTTGCTTGTGAGATGAATTCTGGGGAGGAATTGATATGTACTGAGTGCTTGTTTGAGAACCAGCTCGATGAACTGGAACCAGAAGAAGTAGTGGCGTTAATGTCTGCGTTTGTGTTCCAGCAGAAGAATACATCAGAGCCTTCACTCACACCCAGGCTTTCTGAAGCAAAAAATAGGTAAATTTCAGTTGTCTTTAATTGTATCTTAATTAGGTCTTCATAAGAAAAACATTAAATAGAATCCCTCTTAATCATTTATATAACGTATCATCTGCTATCGTTTTGCCTTCCCGCGGCTTCAAAATTCTAATTGAAATCAACATATGGATTCTAACATGTGTATTTTTTTTTTACAGATTGTACAAAACAGCTATAAGACTAGGAGAGCTTCAAGCACATTTTAATCTCCCAATAAGCCCCGAAGAGTATGCCCAAGAAAATCTCAAATTTGGTCTCGTTGAAGTGGTTTATGAATGGGCAAAGGTTTCCTTCTGCAGCAAATAAAACTATTTATTTAGTTTTATAATTTCATCACCGATTTATGGGGTGACTAATAAACCAATCCATAACTTTGAATGCAGGGTACTCCATTTGCTGACATATGTGAACTTACCGATGTTCCTGAAGGCTTGATAGTAAGGACCATTGTCAGGTTGGACGAGACATGTCGAGAGTTCAAAAATTCTGCAGCTATTATGGGTAATTCTGCGCTCTGCAAAAAAATGGAAATTGCTTCTAATGCAATAAAGCGTGACATTGTATTTGCAGCTAGCTTGTATGTCACCGGCGTATAATTATTTTTTAACATGTTAATGTTTATTTGAGCTCTAGTTCAGTGCATATATCAAGTGATGCTTTTGTATTTGTATATAATGAATTCATTGCATATCATATATGCTACTTCAGTATGCACATTACCTTTTCATTTTTTTGAACTTCAAAACAATCCAATGAAAAAAAACACTTCAAGACAAAAGAGTGGGGGCAATAAAAACTAGTATCAAGTAGATTGAAATGTGTACCATAAAAGTGTTGCGAAATGATTTATTTATTTCCCAGTCTCAGGCAAATGCTCTCCCCCTATTTGGATGACTCAATTTTTGAAAAACATCCTTCTATTTATTGGACTTTTCTTATAATAATACACCACTCCTTTAATAGCTATTACAAACAGTTTTTTTAATATTACTAACAAATACCATTCATATTCCAACACGATAACATTGAACCAAAATCACAAATGCTTTATTTAATATTTGGTTCACAACTTAAATACATCTTAAAATATCCCACAATCTGGATTCAAAAAAATAAAATCCCACAATCTTAAATAAAAATTCTCTTCATACAACTCAAACAAGTACTTCTCCATTTCAGTTGTCACTCCTGTTAGGTTTGTCTGAATTGGAATCCTCCTGAATCATATTCAAACCAGAGTAAGATTTTTAGAACAACATGGATATAAATAGAAGTAAAGAGTCAAACACACATTTTTTCTTTCACCTGCAACATTTAGTTAATTACGTTAAAAAATATGATTAATTCAGTTAACAATAGTACCTCGGTGTAAGGAGCAGGAACCCATTCATTGGTTGCTGGGTTGCCCTTGGTAGAATGATGGTGGTCGGTGTCGTTATCTGGTTCTATGTGGAAGCTTGTGTCACTTTTTTCTACTTGAATAAACCCTTGTCCTGTCTATATAGTGAAAGTAAACATATATATCTATGGTTATTTTCGAAATGTTGTTACTTTCTCTATTTCATATTAAATTATCATTATCCAAATTGTCATGATAAAATAAGAGTTGTTAACCAAAACGTCTTATTAATATAATAGTCAAGTTCTTAAGGTCCCTAGTCTTAAGGAGGGGTATGTTTAATGCCCATTGTCTTTTTCTTTTCTACTATTGATATTGTTTAATCCAAATCAATATGTAAATGCTAGATTCAAATCTAGGTGATTTATTAAATATAGTTTGTTGGCATTGAGTATGAAGTAATGTCGGTATATCTTTCCGTCCATTTGTTAAAAGATAATTCATTGTTTTAGATATAAACTAAATACATTAATTATTTCATGAATCTAAAACGAATTAGCGCAAATAGAAATAAGATGAAATATAATACCGTGTGATGATGTTTGTCTACACTGTTGAGATCTTTATAATACTCAGTTTCCACAAATTCTTCATCCACTTCATTTCCACCATAAACTAATTTCTGAACACAATTATGGAATGGAAAAAAAAATGTAAAAATAATTATCATTCACCATTTAACAAATCATGTAACAAAAAGATTAAATAAAATCCAAGGAGAAGTTAAAATAACAAGCATTTGTAGTCCAACGGTTAGGATTATTGCCTTCCAAGCGATAGACCCGAGTTTGACTCCCAGCAAATGCAATTTATCTTTTATTTTTTCACTATTTATTTTGAAACTGGAAAATTTTAGAGGAAATAACGGTACATTTGATCTGCTAAAAAATAAGAACTGAGACCGGACAAACCGATGATCATGTGAAGTAACTAACTAACCTTCTCACGAGGATCATTCTCTAAGCGTTGGAACTGTAACATTTCTGGAGCAGAATTATGTGAGACATTATTATCCACATATTGAGAAGCATATTCACTACGTTGTGGCTTTGTGTGTCGTTTTGGTGCAACTTCATCGAAATGGTGTCTTGTTTTTGCTTCAATGGTTGCTTCTTCTTCAGCTGAGAGATGAGTGTCGCTTCTGTTTGGCCTTCTATGCTCCTCCATTGTTTTTTTGTTCACTTTCTTATCTTTTTCTAAGCTTATGTAAATTATTGATGCTTGATATTTTTTTCTTATGCTTGTGAGTTGTGATGAAAAGCTATTTAAGTTTGGTGACTTGGCAGATATTTTGTAGAAAATATTAAAAGTTTGGTTTTTCCTCTAAAATATCTATGAAATCTTATCCATTTGGTCTTGGTGGATTAAAAGTGTTTGGTGAAACAGAGCCATCTTTCACATGGACAAGTTTTTATGATAAAAGAAATATGTTTTTTCACTTTATATACTATTTAACATTTCAATCAATTTTAGTTTCAAAACAAATTCAACAAATTTTGGTTATGCGGATATCAAAGACTTAACTCAAAATTATTTAGATGAGATGACACAAATCTCTTTGAGTTTAACTAAAATTTTGAGTACGATCACCGGTTTTAAACAGGCGCATCACCATTAATTTGTCATTTATTTGGATTGCACAACATTTTAAGATTAATCTACGTAGTTCTACTTAAAAGATTCCTTCCTTATTTACACATCAACAACAACAGCAAAAAATATCAAAGACTTGGTTGGAGTTTCTATCACTTATTTTCATCATTTTGCAAATTTAGTCCTTATTTTAAAGTTGGCAAGCACCGGAGTGAAATCTTCATAAATGGGTTTCTTATAACTAGAGTGGAACATGAAAATTACTCTCCGCCCCCCCTACACTTCTCTATTACCCCCCTAAAATCCGAAATTACCCTTCACTTTTAAAGGAGTTACCATGTTCGGATTTTAGAATTCGAATTTTACGGGGGTTTTACAAGTTCGGATTATAAAATCCGAATTTTGTGGGAGTTTTACTGGTTCGGATTAAAAAATACGAACTTTGTGGGGGTTTTACAGGTTCGGATTATAAAATCCGAATTTTATGGGGGTTTTAACAGGTTCGGATTATAAAATCCGAATTTTGTGGGAGTTATAGTAGGTTCGGATTAAAAAATCCGAACTTTGTGGCTATATGGCGGCTAATTGGTAGCTAATTCGTAGCTATTGTTATTTTGCATCACAATAAATAAGAAACCGAAGCTTAAGCAATAAGAACAACAACCAAACTACCCCCATTGGTACATCAAAAATCAGCACAATGAAACACATCTAAGAACAAAGATTTAATTCCAAAGCACCAAACTACCCCTCTTGTTGTTGTTGTTGTTGTTTCATGTATGCATTTATTTGCTCAAACATAAATAAACATGTTGTTGTTGTTCTTATTTGATCACCACAATATATAAATAAACATGTTTTGTTTGGAAGCAAGTTCCTAAGAAAGGAGAGAAGAAGATAAAGTTGTTTAAACAAGTTCCTAACAAGGAAATAGTGTGAAAACTTGTTGTTTTTTGCTACGACATATTTGGTAGCTAACCCCTAGCTAATTCGTAGCTAACAGCGAGTTTTACCCAGTTCGGATTTTATAATCCGAATTTGTTCTAAACACCCCCAATTTATATATAAGGGTAAAAATGGTAGTTAGGGGGGGAAAAGAGTAGCATGGGGGGTGGGAAGAGTAATTTTCGTGGAACATTGCATTTGATCTACATTGTTTAATCGTATATCTGGTTCAAATTGTTTTTGTTTTGGACCGGATCTAGCAAGCATTAGGCCCATCTTTCACCTAGGTGGAGCAGACCCATCATCGGAGGCCCACTTTGCCTCACCATTCAACGCCTAACATTATCCTACATTCTGTATTGCCGACATCTGAATGATGGACATTTACTCCACCACAAATATTTACTCGGCGGAGCAGACCACCGACTATTTAGTATGATCAGGTAAGATCAATTTTATCACGTAAAATTGAAATTATTGATAATCTTAAAATGTAATTTAAACTTTTTTTTTTTGTACATGTAATTTAAACTATTTAATAGGCGAGAACGAGAATGATATAAAATTTATGAATGAATTCTCTTAACGTTATATTCTTTCCAAATAAAATTTATATTTAAGAGAATTCATTCATAAATATTAAATTTAAATATAAATAGTCTATTATCAAATTAAATTCTAAAATTCCCTTCATATATGCCTCAAATCTCCTCTACTCCAGTTCCCATCCCACTCAGTTGAGTTCCACCACTTGCAGCATTATCCATCCAGTCTGCACAGTCACACTACCACCACCACCACCCACTCAAAACTATTATTGCTCCGGTAACCATTGATTTAGTTTACCATTTTAAATACCCTTCCTTAATTACCACAATAGTAAGCACCACCAAACCAATTCTTCTCTTGTCTATCTCATCTTAATAACAGTAGGCTCACACCTCACAATCCCATACCCAAAACATTTATGTACGTAATGCTACTATACATACATACATTTATTTATACACGTATTAACTCTTTTATTTATACTGTATGATCATGACATCACTTAATTTATTTTACACATTTTGGTAGCTAGCTAGTGAATTTTCTTCTTATCCTGTGCACCCACCTCGTGCTTGTTCTGACACTCAACCAGCGAGTCAGTCTCACACACCCAGCACGTGTTAGTTATGTAATGGCGATTTTTTTATTCATTGAAGAATTATTGAGTTACTGAACGAGTCAATATGGTCCCACTCAGCTTCTACAACCATTTCTGAAACTTACCTTCTTTTCTCTCTGTCTCTGACTCGTTGACTCAGTGACTCACTGTCAAATATTTCAAACTCAACCAATGACGCGAAAGGTTTCAAATTTCTCCGATCTGATCCAAAGGGTCACTGCTTCTTGTCTCCTTAACCCACTTGTTCCAGTAAGAAAGATAGTTGAAGATGACTCACCGTACGAATCAGAAGAAAACAGAGACGAAGAAGAAGAAGAACATTTTGATGATGCTGATGAAGACGATGATGATGATGAAGAAGGTGACCCTTTGGAGAAAAATGACGAATTCAACGAAGAGAAAATGGTGGGTATGAAGATTTTGAAAATGAAGCAAATGGAAGTGTTAATGGAGGAAGTTTTTGAAACGGTGTCGTCTATGAAGAGATCATATGTGAAGTTACAGGAAGCACATTCACCGTGGGACCCAGAGAAGATGAGGGTTGCTGACGTGGCGGTGGTTTCTGAGCTGAGGAAGCTTGCTGTGTTAAGGGAAAGGTTCCGTCGGAATGGCGGTGGTGGTAAGAAAGGTGGTCGGAGAAGAGGTTTTGGTGTGGCATCGGTGAGGGAGGTGGTGGCACCGTATGAAGCAGTGGTGGAGGAGTTAAAGAATGAAGTAAAGGTGAAAGATTTAGAAGTTCAGAATTTGAAAGAGAAGCTTGAAGGTGTTGTTGCTCTTTCAAGTAATGGTAATGGTGAAAAGAAACCAGGGAGGTCTCAATCTAAGAGAAAACTAGGAATTCAAGGTACATTATCAATGTTGTGTTATTTTATGAAAATGTTGTGTTTCATGTTTGGAATTTTGATAGCTAGATAATAATTCGGAGAAAGTAGTATAATTTCACAATCCAACGAAGTGAATAGTCACTGCGTTCAACGGTGGTCGGTGGATAGCCTCGTCTCGATCAAAAAGTATAATTTCACAAAGTTTCTTTTTGTTTTAGACTTTTAGTTTGATTTGATTCTTTGAAGTAGAGAAGTGTTCTTTTTCAAATTGATTCTATGCATGTGAATTTTTGGTTTTAGCTTTTGGAATATAACTTTAAGGGGTTTCAGAATCAGAAGCTTCTTCAAGCTAATCAAAAGTTAGGAGTTTCTTAAAAAGGAAATGAATTTACAATTGAGGATGTTATATTGAAATCAGAACCATCGGTTTAATCTGGTTCGGTAGTCAATTCTTGCATCAAGTGGTTACAAAAAGTAGTATAATTTCCAAAGTTTCTTTTTGTTTTAGACTTTTAGTTTGATTTGATTCTTTGAAGTAGTAGATAAGTGTTCTTTTTCAAATTGATTCTATGCATGTGAGTTTTTGGTTTAGCTTTTTCTATATAACTTTAAGGGGTTTCAGAATCAGAATCTCCTTCAAGCTAATCAAATGTTATATTGAAATCTGAGTACTTTTTTTTTTTGTGAAATATATTCTGCAGCAATTGCAGCAGTTCCTACACCAGAACTATTTGAAACAACTATGGTACAAGTAAGAGAAGCATCAAAATCCTTCACATCGATGCTTTTATCTCTAATGCACAATGCACATTGGGATATAACAGCTGCAGTTCGTTCAATTGAAGCAGCTACTGCATCTACTGACAAATATCATAATGCTTCAACCACATCAATTGTTTCGGCTCATCATGCTAAGTATGCACTTGATTCATATATATCTAGGAAGATCTTTCAAGGGTTTGATCATGAAACTTTCTACATGGATGGCAGCCTCTCTTCACTTCTCAACCCTGACCAATTTCGCCGTGATTGCTTTACTCAATACAAGGACATGAAGTCCATGGATCCTGCTGAGCTTCTTGGGATCTTACCCACATGTCACTTTGGCAAATTCTGTTCAAAGAAGTACCTTGCTATTGTTCATCCCAAGATGGAGGAGTCCTTGTTTGGTAACTTAGAGCAGAACAGTCAAGTCCAAGCAGGAAATCACCCCAGGAGTGAGTTCTATAATGAATTTTTAGGGTTGGCCAAGTCTGTGTGGTTACTTCATTTACTGGCGTTCTCGTTGAACCCTCCACCGAGTCAATTTGAGGCAAGTCGTGGAGCTGAGTTCCATCCACAGTATATGGATAGTGTGGTGAAATTTTCCGGTGGGCGGGTGCCGGCTGGTCAAGTTGTAGGGTTTCCTGTCAGCCCTGGATTTAAGCTTGGGAATGGATCCGTTATAAAATCTAGGGTTTATTTGATAGCCAGATCATAATGTTTTGGAAGATATGAGAGAAATCAAAATATTTGTCTAGCAGGATTAACAGGCTACTGATGTAATATGAAAATCCTTTGGTTAGGTTATTGTTTTACGGGTGAATTCAGTTTGAACATGTACTCTCATGACATTATTTTGAATTTGACCTTGATGTGATAATGGTATAGTTGATTCTCGATAAATATGATGGCAAGCCAGTACAATGCTACTTTGGATCTCACATTATTTTGAATTGCAATATTTGAATAAAGAAATAAGTTACAAACTCCAAATTGGTGTTTATACATGCTTTATTTCATTGGTCTGTTCAATGAGTTGGGAAATAAGTAATGCATTTCCCAGAAAAATGTTATCTCATAATACATTATATAGTGTACACCTATAAAGTGAATGTAATTTGACAGTATATTCATTGGCTAAGAATATATGAATGGTAACATCCACTATCTACATGCACCTAGGAAACGAATATAGAAATGTAATTTGATGTTCAATCACGAAATACAAATAATACACGACTATGAGGCGTGACTTCAATCTGCATGGCAGAAGTAGGAGACAAATGTAGAAACCTTTCTCCCTCGGCGAATCTAAAAGTGTCGGGTTGCTAGCACTCATCCGGGAAAGAAACGGTATTTCTTCCTGCTGAATTTAATCATCATGAAGAGCAATAATATTTATCATCATATTTATCCTCTAAAAACTCTCTTGGCCTGTGACAGGGATCAAATAATAGTGAGCACACTTTAAATATTGAAAAGCAGAATCATATAGTCAAATATAGTTTCATGTAAAGTGAAGTTTGCCCACAAAACAGTTAACAATGTCAAAAGGCAAAAGCAAACTTTTATAGCTTACAAGACCAAACATAGTTACTGTATTTATTATAAAAGTACTAAAAAGAGATGGTTTTATCGGGAAATTTACATGTATGTTTTAACTGAATGTCAATCTAGAACAGGACCGTTCTACTTGGCTATGACAACTTTCAGAACACAGATCCACAAAATTAATTTAGATGTGATCAAAGACGAGAAAATAAAGGTCGCTAATTTCTCTAGAGTGGGTGATATTTAAGAAGCTGAAGCAGAAGAAACAAGTTTGTAGAAATTATGCATTCATCAGCCACTAAGTTGTAAAAAAATTCATTTTAAATCTAGATTAGACCAAGACAGAGCTGTCGTACACTTTCTAAGCTGTGTAATGAGAGCATATACAAGTAGCTCAAATCTTTAAGCAGGACATTATAGATGGATAACAAGGTGCAATGCAATATATTAAATTATAAGGTAATTATACCGGAATTGCCAATTTTATGTGTGTCTTACTTGTTCAAGGGTAAGAAACATAATCACATTCCAGATTCCTACTCGACCAAAATTTGGAAGGAAGCCTTTGTAGAAGGCCAAAAATCCCTGCAATACACTTGTAACATCAATTCAAGTTGTCCAAAAAATGATAAACTTTATGAAAAAAAATCATCAAATAAACTTTATGAATTTTTTTTTTATCAAACCACCAAGCTAGCAGGAGCTATTAAAATTACTTTCAGTTTACTCCAAAACAGAACTATAAAGGTTGTAGCAAGTATAAAGTTGCATTACAACAATGATAAAATCAAATAAGGAAGAAGTTCACTAACCTCATTGAATAAAGTCTTGAGAAAACAGTCAAATGTGTTTTTGTAGCTTGAGTCCCCCATCATCCTGGATTTTACCTGGAAAATTATAAGCATGGATATATGATAAATTGATAATTTGCTTCAAGAATTTAGACGGTGTACTTCATAAGAGTTCACCAAAAATTGTCCAATTGAACATTTTAATGCAGCCTGTACTATAATGAATCTTGCAAGTTCTAAATTTTCAAACTACCAAGTTCCATAACTTTACAAGAATATTTTTGGGAGAACCCAGTTAAATGGTTTTTGGATTCATCTTATTTTTCCAGCAATAACAGCGCTGACATTGTTTTCATTAACTTTTTAAAATTGAACTCCAAAATGTTGTCCAAAAGATTAAAGACATGTCACTTTTAGTTCCTTCATTTGTTTTCTGTCTCATTTCATTATTGACAGGTCTGTCCTTACTATCAAATGCTCATCTAAATCGCGAGTGCAGACCTCAGGTAAAGAAAATAAGAGGGAGCTGGCTGGGGTAGAACCTACCACATCAACAGGAGAACCGATAAAGACAGCAAAAAGACCCGCTCCTAAGCCAGCTAGGAGGTGAGTAAAGGCATTGTCTATGAACCCTGGAATTTTCAAAATTGTCTGCATAAGTATAAATAATCAGAGCAGCATAGCAATTTCATTTCATGTAAAGTAACACTGGATTTTAGCAAAATTCCAATTTAGAATGCCTTATAACCTGATTACCTGTTTCACTTGATCATAACTAGCTAGTTCAGCAGCATTTATAATTGCATTCCGTGTTATATTAGGCCCAAGTCCAGTCCACAAGGCCCCTAACCCTTCCTAGTTTAACAAATATATTTACATAATTAGACTTAATTTACATACGAAGGGACAAAAGAATAACACATCAGAAGAAACTCTGACTTGTCTTATTATTGTTGAATATGCATCCATAGCGCTAGAGTAACGCTTGGGTACCCCAGATGGCAACTGGCCTTCCGCTTGAAGCCTAACTTTGACTAGGTCAGTTGGATTAGCGATAGTGATTGCCAAAGCACCTATCACAAGTTCAAAAAAGTGAATCAGAGACTATAACATATAACCTATGTTATAAAATGATGACTGCTAAGTGCTAACCACCGCAACTCTGTTTAAAGCTATAATTCTCCACATTTTCAATTAAACATGGACTCATTCTCATCAATTAAAAAGAAAATGCAACTTGTGAGCATTGAAGTCTTTTTTCGCCAAAAGGAGAAACATAACTAATTTTGTTTTCAATTTCCACATTTCCTTTATCTCCAATTTACAACCTTCTTTATAAAGTTGTGAGCATTTAAGTCTTTTTTTGCCAAAAGGAGAAACATAACTAATTTTGTTTTCAATATCCACAAATCCACATTTCCTTTATCTCCAATTTACAACCTTCTTTGTAAACTATCTACATCACCTAAATTTAAAGCCAATAATTTAAATCTACATCAAGCAATTACTCTTTCACATTCACATTTATGATAAATTCTAGTGCTACATTATCAAGTGAAGAAGCCACTTGATAAATGAACAAACAAACACACAAAGCTAAATTTCTAATTTTTCATGAAAATGTAGGGTTTAAACTTAAAAGTAACAAATGGCGTTCTAGGTTGAACATAAAGCGAGTCTCTGACCCTATTTTTACTTCGATATTAAACCTTTACTGACTTAAGCACCGAATCCAAGATTCTTGGAAGCTGTAACTTCCATCAACCCATATAAAAAATTCCCCTTTATGTTTCAACTTTCAACCATAACATTTAAGCAATAAGAACCAATATAAACGGGTTGATAACTAATAGTACTAACTAACCAGTGATAAGAGCAGCAAATATCATATGGTACAAAGGAACTTCTCCAACAAATGCAGTACCAACAAGAAAAATTTTAACCTGTAGAAAACACAGTTCATAATCATAAATACAAACCCAACTGACACAAAATGCCGAAATTGCTATCCAGATCAACAACATTTCATTTAAGTGTTATGATCCATGAAAGATAAATACTAATTAAATGAATGAAAAATAATGAATGAATTACTAACAGGATCATATAAGGCAATTCTTAAACCACCATACAAACACTGACGATGCAAACCAGGAACAATGCCTTTCCATAAAGCAAAAACCCCTTCTTCTCTAGCAATAGTTTTAACAGTTCCAAATAAACCTCTATATTTAGGTAAACCAATTCCACCACCATCATCATCAATTACAACAACATCACCACTTTTCTTTTGTAGTTGAAGTCTCACTTTAGCAGTATCAAGAGGAATAGTACAAAACTACATACACAAAATCAAAGATCAATATTATCAATGAAGAAATTTGAAACAAAAAAAAAAAGTAAGATTTAACGAAATGTAGAGAAGAAATTGAAGAAACCTCAGCGAAACAAGCGGCGAAAGCGCTACAGAGGAAGGATTGAGCGAAGGTAATACGGTTGGGATCTGAGATTGACATTGTTGTTGAAAATAGTTGTGAAGAGTGAGAATTGAAAGCGTAGTTGAAATAGTAGTTGCTTGCTATAGTATGAAATGAAATGAAATGAAAACGATTGCTTAAGATTAAATTAAAGTTAGATCTTGTTGCTATTGCTATAGATAGAGCAAGTTACTACACCGCTTTGCAGTGAATATGTGTGATGGTGTAGTAAATTAGTGATGATGTAGTGTTGTTGTTTTCACCGACTACAAATAAATGGAGGTGTTGTCACTCTCACTCTAACAGCTTGGTAAAGTAGATTTCTATTTTTTACACTTCATTTGGTAATTTTGAACCCTAGTAGTTGGTATCTGTCTATTTTTGGTTTCAAGTACAAATGATGACAACCGACAAAGAGAGGAAAAATTGGGTAAAAATAGTCTTGCTAACGAAGTATACTATTTAAACAAATTATTTATTTAAAAAATTAAACCGTATAATTTTTAATGCGTTGATTTATACAAATTTTATAAAAACTTATTATTTAAGAGGTTTAAAGAGTACATCGGATGTATTTTTTAGCATTTTTCATCTTTATATTATTGTTTTTTTGACAAAAACAAAAGTATATTCATTTATTCAAATTAATATAATACATCAAATACAATTAAATATTCAACATCGCTAAAAATATAAAAGATGAATCTGCGAATAAACTCATAGTGTCCAAGCTAATAGCATACAACGACAACAAAATACCTACAAATATGACGAAATTAAAGTGTCTGAAAATATTTGATGACTAAAACTAAAATATTCTTTTAAGAGACAAAAACAAAATTTAAGGTATTTATAAGGACCAGATACTTTGGAACTCTAATATTTTAACATTAATTTTTTTTTGGTACAACATTAAATTTTCTTTTAGTACAACAAAAATAGATTTTCTAATGGACTATAATTTTTTGGGTCTTGTTAACTAATACCACAAGGGCACTAATTAAAATTACTAAAAAAAGTAATAGTTACATTAGAAATTGTGTTTATTATTTTAGAAAAATAAAAAATAAAAAATTCAAAAAAATCTTTACTATTATTGTTTTCTTAACCATTGCCTCATTGTCCTCAGAACAATATTTATTATTTTTCTAATTTTTTTTATCTAATTTTATGTAAAATATCTCGTTATCAATTTATGTCAATTCAAAAAACAAAATTGTATCACACTTCAAAGTATCTTGTCTTGGACTCTTCTATTTTCCTTCCTTAACACACTTCCTAGACTTTTTTTTTTTTTTTTTGTTTTTCTTCTAAAGATCTCAACTCCTTTTTTTTTTTTATCATTTGCTTTTTTTAGTACGTTTTTTTTTATCATTTGTAGTTATACTATTCTTTTTAATCCTATTATGAGAGGAAAAAAATTTACATTTTAAATATATTAAAAAAAATATTTATTGAATAATTTCAATGAATATTTATTAAAAAAAAATATATTTTTATTTTTATAATAGGACAAGATGAAGAAAAAATGAATACAAAGAACATAATTCCCTCCACACATTCCCTAAAATATAAAGGCGGGAAATGAATAATTTCACCCAATCCCGCCTTAGGTTTTAGAATCTTCCCCTATATAAACCCCTTCATTCTTTCTCTTCCCTCTTTCATTTCCCACTCTCTTCGTTTCCCCCCAAACCCCCAAAACCGTCAAAACCCTAATTTCTCAGATCTCGATCAAAATGCTAGAACTCCGTCTAGTTCAAGGTTCACTTCTCAAGAAGGTTTTGGAATCGATCAAGGAACTAGTCACCGATGCTAACTTCGATTGTTCTTCCACCGGTTTCTCCCTTCAAGCCATGGATTCTAGCCATGTCGCTTTGGTTGCGCTTTTGCTTCGTTCTGAAGGGTTTGAACATTATCGCTGTGACCGTAACCTTTCTATGGGTATGAATCTTAATAACATGGCCAAGATGTTGAAATGCGCTGGGAACGATGATATCATTACCATTAAGGCTGATGATGGAAGTGATACTGTTACGTTCATGTTTGAAAGCCCTAGTATGTTTCCATTTCGTTAATAACTTTTTTCATTTTTGTTTAATTTTTGCTTTTTTTTGTTATTTAGGGTTTAGGGTTCAATGTTAATTTTGTGTTGGATTGTGTTAACTTAATATATATGGGTTGTGTTTATAGGGTTTAATATTGAAAGTTTATGTCTTAAAGGTTATTTTTTTTTATATATTTTTCTTCTCTAAAACTGTTATGTTTAACTGTTCTTTGAGATTTTAGAATCTTGCATGTGGATTAAAGAACGTGACTTTTATTTATCAATGTAAGGGTTTTTGTTGCATGATTAGTGTTTCTTTGTTTACATTTTTGTTTAATTTTTTATTCTATATTTAGTTATGAAAGGTTTGGGGTTTAGTGTTTAGAGTGGGATTGTGTTAACTAATTGGGAATTTGGTTTCTGTTTGGTGTTCATTTGATATCTATAGGGTTTTGTTCAAAGGATTAGATATTTTCCCTTTTCCAACAATGTTTTGTGTAATTGTTCTTTGAGATTTTAGAATCTTGCATGAGAATTAAAGAATGTGTTTTCTTTTACTAATGTAAGGGTTTTTCTTGCTTGGTTAACTGATCCAAGATTTGATAAATTTAGGAATATAGTGTTTGATGCTGTATAAGATTTGTCTGTGCTCTGTTCTAGCTTAGCTATCACACTTGTGGTGGTGTCACTCATGATTTATCGGTTAGCTGTTGTTGTTCAAAACTTCAAATGATATTTGTTGAATGCATGACTGATATATGATTTCATAGTGCTTTAGAGTTCAGTTCTTTTAAGATTTGTGTGTGCCCTGTTCAGGTTTTGGTACAATATTTGTGGTTATCACTTGTGACTTTTCAGTCAGCTATTGTAGTTCAGATATTATTATAGTGTTAGATTCTGACTTATTGTTTTGGTGTTATCTGGTGTAGCCCAAGACAAGATTTCTGATTTTGAGATGAAGCTGATGGACATTGATAGTGAACACCTTGGAATTCCAGAGGCTGAATATCATGCTATTGTTAGGATGCCATCTGCTGAGTTTGCTAGGATTTGCAAAGATCTAAGTAGCATTGGTGACACTGGTAATCACTTTTGCTCATCCATTTCAGGGTTTTTATAATGCTTGACTGTTTTTTAGAGTAATGTGGATAAATGTTTATAATTTGGTGTTGCATTGTAGTTGTCATTTCGGTTACTAAGGAAGGTGTGAAGTTTTCAACCAAGGGAGATATTGGAAGTGCAAATATAGTTTGCAGGCAGAATACTTCTGTGGACAAGGTGAGATATCAATTAACTTTTTATCCTATGTTGTTACCATGAGGCTATTTTTTTCAAAACTTTATAGCTAGGTGTGTGTGTGTGTGTGTGTGTATGATTTGATTGTTAAAATTGATGCTAATTGTCATGTTTTACATGGTTGTATTTGTTGATTGATGTTGCAGCCTGATGAAGCTACTGTCATAGAGATGAATGAGCCTGTGTCATTGCAATTTGCTTTAAGATACATGAATTCTTTTACGAAGGCAACTCCTTTGTCCAATACAGTTACCATCAGTCTGTCAAATGAGCTGCCAGTTGTTGTTGAGTACAAGATTGCTGAGATGGGATATGTTCGGTTCTATTTGGCCCCCAAAATTGAGGAGGATGAAGAAGAAACAAAACCTGAAGTTTAGTTTGATAAACATGTTGGATTGGCATCTTAGGTTTTAAATTCGGTTGTAGTTGTAGGGTGCTTTTATACATTATTATGGTATTTCATCTGTTTGACAGTGTATCAATTTGGAAGAGGTTTAATGGTTTCTTCCTTGGGCACATTATTTTCCACCTTGTTTAAAACAATGTTAAACCATGGATGTGTATTCTTCACACTAGTGTGTCTTACTTTTATTGCTTTTATGAAATCTGAATAGCTTCGAGCAAAATGTTGAATCTAAGTAGAAAAATTGAAATTAACATGAGTTTGTGTTCTGTACTAGTATGTGTTGTTTTAGGGCTATACTTTTTCTCTTCTGTTATGTTTAATTTTCCTGTATTCTAATGTTATTTTATTATTATCAAACATTTGACTAATTGTTGTTGTGGAATACAATTGCAAACGACAGGGCCTTGATTATACTATGCAAATGATATTAAACTGACATTTGTATTCAATAATAACATACAAAATTTACACGAGCTTCTGTTAAATTTATCGGTCAATTCTGTACAGGAATTAAAAGAATGAAGGCAATGTACATAGATACATTCTTTAGATTGTTAGCTGAATCCTAAATCTATTCTAAATCTAAGTCCAAACATTTGCTCAGACAGATACTGTTTAGTATTGCTGAGGCAAACAACACAACATCCAACACATGGTGATAATTTTGTCTAAATAAGGTCAGTAACTTGCTAAAGGTATAAATATTTTGTACTTTTTCGATGTATCAAAGATCAAACTGTAAAATTTTCTGTACTGTTTTTGTAGCTTGAGCAGTATAAGTGGATAGAAGCATATTGACAATGTGGCAAATTTGGGTTAAATTACTTAAGTATCTCTTTTATTTCGCTTCTTGGCTGCACTATATAGGATAACTCCAATGACTGTAAGAGAATATCCTAACATTCCAGTTATTGATACAGGATTTCTAAATATCAAAATAGAGATAACAACTGCTACAGCTCCTTTTGCATTTCCTAGTACCTGTTAAAGTCATCATACATTCATGTTACAGATGTAGTACAATATCAAAACATTATTACATATCAAAGACTCTCCATGGCTTCAACATGTCTTATGCAGTATACAGAAAACAATTACATATTTGTTACAAATGAAAAGGAACAAGAAACAGCTCGAACTCAATCAAAAGAAAAGCAGTAAGGAAACAATGATTACCTGAAGTGTTAATGCACTGGTGTGTTTTGTGACTAAGAAATTGGTCAAGTTGACAAAATATGCCAGTGCAGAGTTGAAGACAAGTAACCACACAATTGTCGAATCTTCTCTAGCTAGTTGAATTGTAATTCCAAGAACATCTTCCTCCATTATAATTGAAGCAGGAAGAAGGAATGAAACAGCCACTGGTGCCATGTACATAAGAAGGTTCATAGAATTCAGTTTTTCCCTGAGAAATCAAAGAAACTATTTCATTACCATATCCTCTCCAAAATTCTTAATGATACTAATATGTTATTCGTGCTGCGTGCACTCATTTGATGAGTCCAGTGTTGTCAATCGCAGAAAATAGTAGTTCATTCAAATTCCACTACGCAATAGTGTTATAGCGTTGCTATAGCTGCTATTTAACAATCTTTCATAGAATAATAAGAATTTGTTCAAATTCCACTATGGTATAACACTATAGCATTTATTTAACAACGCTAAAACAACCAATTTTCAAATATAATTGAAGGATAAAGTTCGAGCTCATTACGCTTCAGAAGACAGCAAAACCCCTTGAAGGACTGTTTTGAGTGCCCTGGCTGCTGTAGCACTGACGCACATTATAAATCCAAATAAATGAAAACTTGGTTCTCCCTTCATCCATGTAACACAAAAAACATAAAAGAAAATCAATAAATGTAACTTGTAATGCAAGCAAAAACCCCATTTGAATAAATGTGACTTTTGTACACCTTAAGTTATACAATATACACCAAAAATCATCCAAGAGAAAAGATATAAAAGATATTAAGATAAGAGACAACATTTTCTTGAAAAAAAGAGAGACAGAGAACATACCCCACTAGCAATCATAACACCAGTAACAACAGGAACAAGAGCCAAATAAGTAAGCCAACCTTCTCTCTTAAAGGTCATAAGATAAGCAAAAACCGCCGTAAAAAACGGCGTCGTAGCACCAATAGCTTGGTTAAAAGAAACAGGAAGATACCTCAGGGAAATATTCCCTCCAACAACAGACAAACAAAATATAAGTCCAAGAGATGATATCTTCACAAATTGCACCCTTGATCTCACCGTTTGCATCGGCACCATTCTCAACCATGCTATTGCAATGTAACTTAGGATTGAACATGCCATCATATGACATAGTGTTAAGAATATTGGATACTTGAAACCATAGTTGCTTAAAAGGTACTTGTTTAATAGCAATACACCAATGTTTGATGCATACCAGAAACTTATCAAACTAATAGTGAATAGTTTTCCAGATATTGATGGTACCTTCATTGTAACAAATTGTTGAATTTTTTTTGTTGGTAGAGATAAAAAAAATGTAATTTTGATGGATAAAGAGAGTTTTTTTTTTTGTTTTTTGTTTTTGTTCTTGCAGAGGCTAAGAGAGAGATTTTTGGTAATGTGGGAAATGTGGATTAAGAAAAAGGTATTGGTTTTGGTGGGAAGAAGGAGAATGGATGATGCAGAGTGAGAGGCTCTTTGGAGGTCAATTAGTGTTTGGAGAATGTTATTCAAGTTTGGTGATGAGGGGATGTTATCACATATACTATTATTAAATTAACTAGTCTGTATGCTCGTGCGATGCACAGAAAAATTATAAATGTGTAAAAAATAAATTTAAAAAGTATATATACAAAATTAAATTAAAAGTTAAATATAAAAGATATAATAAAAAAATTTAATGAGTAGAAAATTTAAAAAAAATTTATTGTCAACAAAAAAAACTTGAATTTAAAATTTTTCAACTAGGATAATTTAAGGATGATTACGTGTGCAAAGTATTCTGCTTTAATATATCAAGGATTTTGGATTTAGGATATCTATATTTTTTTAATAATGGCAAAATATTATTAATAAGACCAAACTTTTATACAAGACGAGCATAGATCGGTAAAAGAGAAGTTACAAAACAAATGCGTTGTATAGGGAACACCAATGAAAATACCAAAATCTACTCTACATAAAAGATATCTACTTCTAATCTAATTTTTAGAGAGACACTCTTCAGCTTTCAGACCACTAGAGAGATCTCAATCCAACTCAGAGAGATGTGACTAGACACTAACTCTGGAATTCGAATCAAAAGTGTTCGGTCCATCAGAATCCAAAGAACAACTCCTTAAATCAAAAAAGAGAGGCACCGATAGAATGATAACCTAAGCAGATAAATCTCAGCTCATCCAAAAAATCAACGCCATGCAGTAAAGATCAACTAGATACAAAAAAACCTGTAAAATCTCAACATATTTGAAAACTATCATAGACTCAAAATAAATCCTGCAAATCTCAAACAATTTGTAAGCAGTATGAGAATCCAATAACTTAGAAAACCAGTTCCATATAGCGTTAACCACACCCAACAACACAAAATCCAAATACCTCCACTACAACATCCACTCATCACCTCCGCATCACAACTTCAACAACCACAACCAAACAAGAACACCACGCCACAACATTAATGTATAATATTAAAATCCTTTTTGTAGATATAAATTTGGTAATAAAGTTGCATATATTGATATTGATAGTATTATATCTAAGAATGTTTGATGAGAAGAAACAGCCTATAATTATAATTTGATTTTATCAAAAATAAAATAAAATTATAATTTGATGTGTGTTTTATTTTCCTTATAATATTATAGTAAAATCTCTTTAAATTAATACTCGGTAAATTAATAAATTCTCTAAAATAATAAAGTTGTCCGGTCCTGACTTGGGCCAGTGTAAAAAATTGAAAAATTCGATAAAATAATAAGATAATAATTTTTCGGGAGATCCCTTTGTAATTTTCGGTCCCAAGAAAATCATAAATTAATAATTCATAGAAATGATGTTAATACTCTATCACATTCATGTAATTTATATGTGGCAAACTTGCTTAAGAATACAATGAACTCATTTGTTCATCTTGTTTACATCAAAAGTCATTATTGATTTTCAATGCATATTACTAAAGTCATTATTGATTTACAATGCATATTACTAAAGTCATTATGGATTTACAAGTCATTAACAACTCTTTAAATTAATAATTATTAATTTATCGGTAAATTAATAACTCTCTAAATTAATAAATTTCTTCGGTCCTGACTCTATTAATTTATAGAAATTTTACTGTATATTGAGAACCACGCGTTGCGCAACAATTTACATGATGTTGATGAGATGTTGAGTTTCATTCATGCAATGTGTATTGCTTATAATTTTTATCTTGATTGTGTAACATTCGAGACAAACTCTACTCTAGTTGAAACTTAAATTATAAATTATGTGAGTCATCAATGTTGCGTGTGTAAAAATATGATACTACATCATTAAAAAATAGATTCAAAGATATTTTTAAAAGTAAAATTAAAGTATAGAGTCCAAATAAAAGTTTTTTTGAAGTACATAAACTAAAATTAGCGTGACCTAAACAACAAAGATTTTTTACATATTTAAACCAAGTTTGTATTATAAATTTAGCTTTTAACCAATGAATAAGTTTATTTTATTTATTTCAATAATGAACTTCTTATTCATTAATTTGAAACAAACACTCATTTTCAAAACCAATAATATGTGGTATATAGTATTCATTCCGTTTCAAAATAAGTATCGTTTGAGTTACGTGCACACTATTCATATAATATACTTTGATCATATATTTTGATTAATATATACAAATAAATAAATATTAGTATATATGATGTTATTCAATTTGTCTTGATGAATATTTTCAAAATATAATTTTTAAATTTTTTATAATACATAACTAAAGACATTTATGATCAAAGATATATATTAACATATGTAAACCGGTCAATTGTAAGTTGTGACACATAATTTAAATCATCTAAGTTTCAATTTAGAGTTTGATCCCTAACTAATACACATGCATATATAAATTTGTTTGAAGATATCAATTTTTTAAATAAATTTCAGTTACGACCCTAGTCTTCAAAATTAATACTGAAGACTAAGATTGATTAAATACTAGATTTTTACCCGTGCGATGCACGGGTTTATAAATTGATAATTATAACAATTAATTATTTTCATATCAAATGTAATATAATGTTAAAAAAGTGTATGATTTTATAAACAATAAAAAGAGGGCAGAGAAATATATAATAATGATATTAAACATGAAAATATAAAAATTTAACAAAAATGGGCCTTTGACCCTCTTTTGTATTAAAAAAAATTTTAACAAAAAAAAACATCAGAGTATAAAATTAAACGATAAAATTAGAAAATTATACGTATAATGGTAATTAATTTTCATAAATTAAAAAATTTCTCTAGATCACATTAAAAGTTACAACAGGATCTTTGTATTCCTAGTCGATTATTAATAACTTTAAAATTTAATATTTTATTGGCTAAATTACACTTTTGGCCCCTTAAATTTTAGAAAGTTACGATTTTAGTCTATAACTTAAAAATAGCACTTATGATCTCGTAATTTTACCCTTTTTGCAAAAAGTTAATTTTGACTAAGTCAATACTCACGTGGCAATTCACTTAAGTGACCACGTCAGATTTTTTTGTCTTATAATTTTAAAAACAAATTTATCCCTCTATCCTAAAATAATAAACGAAGAACACCCTTTTGATATGGTATTTTAATTTCTCAAACCCATAGACGATGTTAGTAGAATTTGGTTGTTCTTGCTCGAAATTGTTGCCACCTAAATTGTTGCTCTACGTTTTATTCTCATGTTACTCTCCATTTTCAACGTGGCTTAGGCAGAACAAAATCAATATGGTTGTTTTGCTTGCTGCTATCATCAAAACGGTTTTAGGATTAAGAAAATTATTCATTGTAAGGAAGAGATTCAAACAAACAAAGAAATGAAAAAAAATTCTGAATAAGAAAATGAGGAATGCGACTGAAAGGATTAAGATAATAGCAATGGATTCATTGCACACTTGCATTACCACGTTTATGTCCATCACTCACTATCAATTACCAAACAAAGGGGAAAAGAGCAAGAGAAAAAAAATAATAGAAGTGAGAAGAAAGAATATAATACATCAAAACTGAAACAATACAAATCTATTTATAACATTAACATATTCTCACTATTTGTCACCAAAATACTTTATTTGAACTTTGAAATGAATGAAATGGTCTTAATAAGCTTTGAAATTACTTCAAGCACTACAAATATATATTTCATCTTTGAAAATTTAGGAATCGTGAAATGAAGAGGGAACATGAATAGTTTCATGTTTTTTTTTTTTTTCATTAAACAAATATATATATTTCATCTTTGGAAATATACAAACAATAAATGTTATTAGATTGACATAATTTTTGCTTTAAAATGGCTGTATAGGTGTAGATTTAAATTTCAAATTGAAGGAAGAATGAGAGAAAATTTATGAGATAATGAGACTTAATTGTTGTTTTATTCAAAAATATTTAAAAATAAACAAAAAATCCTCAATTAATGCTTGCATTAGGAGGGAAAAAGTAGGGTTAATTGTGGCTAACCTTATCTCTTATTTTTAAATCCTATAAGGTTAGCCACAATCTCTAAAAATAAGAGATATGTATATGTACGAGACACATATTTAATGTTTTTTATAGACACTATAAAAAAGCACAGGGGATAAAGCACAGGGAATCCAAAAACCGTGATCCATGATATTACTATGTCTTATGATATTTTATTTTGGAAAGGCAAACAAATTTATTTTGATGGATGGAGAGAAGAAATGGCATTTTTAGCAAAAGAGAGTTATGAAAAAAAGATGCAACAAACACAAACAATTCGGTCCACTAATAATTCTCTATCCCTCAACCACAATTCACATGCAACACCATAATCCCCATTCCATCTCAAATTATAAAAAGAAAAAGACTCTCTTTAAATTTAAAAAAAAAATCATTTTCAAAGATGTTTTTTCTTATTCTCACAAATTAAATACAAATTACATTTAATTCTCTTTCCTCTCCTTTTTTCAATATATAACAACTAATAAAAATTGATTTTACATCTTCCTATACAACTTATTTTAAAAAAAAAACCCACAAAAACATAGTTTAAATTATCATGTTTTACTTTTTCTTTATAAGTGTAATTTTTTCCCTTTTAACTTGGGACAGAGGGAGTATGAAGCAAATATATTTTTAATTTGTAATTTTTTCCAAAGTCTTAGAGAACATTGAAAACTATATGGTTTTGTCTAACATGTACCATTTGATTAAATGGTTTATGGTGCATAAGTTACGAAAAATGCTACAACGAATACCAATGTATTATATCGTATAGATCATTTATATAAATTTTAAAAAATTAAAAATAATTTGATGTGTTATTGAAACTCGTCAAGATTAACGATTTATAAATTTTTATTAATACCGTTAATTTAGATGAATCTTAATAATACATCAAATTATTTTCAATTTTATTAAAATTTGTATGAATAATCTATACGATATAAACTTTCAATAAAACAATAAATTTTGTAAAAATTCGTATTCATTATAACATTATTTGTAATTTGTACACCATGTTAGACATTATTTGTAAGGTTGTACTAGTAGACTAGTAGTCAGTAGCACTTCAGTAGACATGAATGAATCAAACGCATGATTTTAATTTCTAATTGTAGAAGTTTCCTGGAATTAGAGTAGTATGATTTTTGTTTTCCTCGGGAGTTTTGTTGTGGAGTGGGGAGAGATGGGGGATAGCCGAATATTTTAATTTTTTTTATTTTATTTCTAAAAGCACAAGACTGGATATGACACATGAACATGCAAATATGCAATATATATCAACAAACGCCCCCTCAGTGTTTCCAAACAGCTCAATGCATATATATTATTATTAAATATTAAATTAAATAAATATTAAAATTGCGTGCAAATGTCATGTGCAAATGTCATGAGAATATCCCAACTTCAAGCAGATGAGAATATCGCATAGACGCATACTGCATAGGCATAGTGGCAATGTCCTATATCCCAACTTCAAAACATGTGTGTATATATATATATATCACATCATATCACAAACAAAAAATAAACATCACAGCAGAAAAAGAGAGTGCCTCGGGGTTTACTTGACTGTATTATTGTGTAACAGTAGCTATTATTATTATACTATTAATGAGTATGCATAAAGCGTATACCATTTTGATGGGTTTGGAGTTGGCTTCGATTGGAATAATGTATCAAGGTTCAAACACAAACAACCCTTTCCAACAATCAACTCCAACTTTTTTCCTCTTTTTGACATCTATATTTTCTCATGCACTTGCTACAATGGCTGATATCAATTTCCCAACTACTAGAATCATATTCCACTTATCTGGTGTTGTTGGATGTGAGACATTGTTGTGGATTCTCCTTCCTCACTTATGGAAATGGTATATCTTCAACATGTTCCTTTTAGTGATCACCTCATTCTGCTTCTTAAACTTCATCATGGTATTAATGGATAATATCACTAAGCTCTTCCGTGGAACACTTCAAAATCCAGATTTGGAACCACGGGAAGTTCAGGCGCCGTAAACCTTGATTTGGTGAAGGAGTGTGTATGTCCTACAATGTACAATAAAATAACGACCGGTGTTAATGTGTGTCAGTGTCAGTATCCAGTGCATGTAGCCGTGTCTATATGTGTTGGTGCTCTATATGTTATTAGCCGTCTAAACAAATTTGTATACTCTCTAATAACATTAGTATAGAAGTTGCTCCATCGCTTGTACAACACGAGTGTGTTTGGTTAAAGAGAAATAAATAGTTCAATTTCTCATATATTAAATATATTATTCTTGTTCCTCAAAAAAAAAAATTATTCTTGTGAATTTTCTTCACTTGTTATATATTTTCTTCTCAAACCAACGAACCAGGAACTGTCCCACAGTCCCACTTGTTTTATGCTAGATTGCTAGTCGTGCTAAACAAACCACTTTTTCTAGTTTGCTTTTGCTACTTCTTTATCTCCGAATCACATAGCAAATCACCAAATCCTTGACCTGGCATAAACAACAAATTAGAAAATACCTGCACATTAATATAAAAAAGAATCAATGAGAACACATTTATATTTTAATTTTGTAAATAAATCTCAAAGTACAAATTGCCTTGTTAAAGTTTAAACAACAGTTTCCAACAACAGAGTAAAAAATTTGATTGATTTTTGTATTAAAATTGTCAATTGATAAAAAGTTTCTATATCCACAGTGAATAGGGATGTCAATTTCATCTGAAAATGGAGATCTTCACGGAGATTGCCCCATTTCGAGACTCGAAGATGAAGAATTTTTTCTTGTGGGATGGGGATGGAGGAGAAAGTCCTCCCAAAAGAGGTTTGAGATGGGGGACGGGATTTTATCCTCCACCCTGCGGAGACTCCGTCCCCAAAAAACTTTATTAAAATAATATTTATAAATGTATATTTAAGTACTTCATAAACTATTTTTAATTATATTTTCACACAATATGTGTATACATTTGTTTATATACAAACTTTACTATTATTTATATATATTTTATTTATTTATTTTATAATTAAACTTTACTATTTCTTTACAATTGTTTAATTGAAAATAACGAAATTTGATATTTTTTTTAATGGATCTCCGCGGAGATTATGGGGATCCGTGGGAATCAGGATGTAGGAATAAATATCCCGAAAGTGGGGAATGGGGGCGGAGATGGAGGACAAATTTTATCATACACAAGTTATAGGTTAAACTTGCATCATACACAAGTTATAGGTTAAACTTTTTTTAAGTTATATTGTTAGTATTGTTAGTATTGTGGGGTATACAGAAAATGTATCAAGGTTAAACTTTATTTAAGTTATATTGTTAGTATTGTGGGACTTGGCCCTCACTAAGTTATGAAAAAAATTAAAAAAGTAGTAATATTTAATGTATGAATTAAATTATAAAGTTATAGCGTAATATTTGAGAATGGTCCACACATTAATACTTAAAATATAGAATAATATACTCGAGTTGAATGAAAAATATGAATAAAAAATTATGATAGAAAATACTTGAGGTATCAAAATTTGCTAAATTTTTTTATAAAGATTAAAATTAAAATTTGATATATTTATAGGGTCTAAAATCATATTTAACCTTTTTATTTATTTGCCGAAGAACAAAGAACAATTAGACCGTAAGTAACATACCATAAGTGTCTATAAAAAAAAGTATTCAAATTTTATTATACAACTAAAATATTAAAGTAGGATTATTTATGCACCAATAGTTTTTGGCTTCTCCTTCCGCAAGGAGGAGAGATTGTATGAATACAGAGATGAACAAAAGATTTAAAATACACCAAATTTAAAATTTGAAATGAGAAGAGGTTTTGGGGTATACAGAGAAGAGGTTTGGAGTGTACAGAGTAGGTGTATGTTGTTGTGCTTGTTTAAAAAAGAGAAAAATTAAAGTCATTTATCAAAACAATATTTATAATTTTTGTCTTATATTACAATTGGGTTGGTTTTATGTAATGGACCTTTTGTTTAACATCTTGTTACCAGTGTGAGAAATTCTTAAAGAAGCAAATTTAAAATCATACAATATAATAAAGCAAAAGTAGATATTTGACAAGTTTGCCATTTGTCATCTCTTAAGCATGTTTACTATTTATAAAGTTTCTTATATTAGTAATATTTCCTTAAATATCTTTTAATTTATTTAATTCAATATAATTTAATCAAATTTTTAATGTACACTATTATTGGTCTAATCCACTTTCGCTTTTATGTTGCCACTGTTTTGTTTCAAGGAATTTGTATTGAAGACATGGATTGACATTTCCAAGTTTTTTAATCCATCTCCCTTTTCTATTTGTATTAATTGCAATTTCAATTTTCAAGTTTGTTGTTGCATGTATCAATCTGATGCATCCCTTCTTCTTAGGTTTCTCAATTCTCATGTATAATAAATAGATCCATTTCTTCTACAATTTGTGTATTAATTTTTTTCGATTCTCATTTCTTTTTATGATTTATTTATATTTTATTTTCTTTAGTTTTCTGTAATTCATTCCTTTTTTTTTTAATTTGTCTCTGAATGCCTTCAATAATCTTGGTATTTTAAAAATAGATGAGTATGGATTTTCTTTCTATGAGACTTTTTGTTTTTATGGGGGGAATGCCAACTTTCTCAATTTGTGTCAATACTTTCCTGTAACCATCCTTTTCTTATACTACATTATTTATATAACATAACTTATGTATTTTTTTATTTCACTGCCATTGAATTATTGTCTCTTAAAAGTCATTAGTAGTATTGTATTACAATTCTCTATTTCTATGTCTCGCTCTTTCACTTATGCTTTCAACACTTTATCTATATTATAAATATTTTTATGTTGCTACATGCTTGGTTTATAGTGTTTGTTAGAGTGGAATTATAGGATTCACAAAAGCCACACGAAAAGATGCATTACATGTCAATAAAAATGAATATCTATTCATCTTAGAAATATAGAGAAATTTAGCATTTATGGCTGCAATATAAAAGGTACCAACGGTTATGAAATGAAAGTTTGGATGCATTTTCTGTAGAAGATAGAAAAGCTTAAAATATAGAAACATTCCTAATTTATTATGTGATTTTAGGTTTTAATCGGCCATTCTTTTGATATTCTAGCAAATAGAATAGTTAATATTTAGTAAGTCTTTTGCTAATTTATGTCTAAGAACACAAGTTAAAGTTTTAAAAAATATATAATTTTGTCTCGAAAGATAGTATATAACTTTTTTTGATGTAAAGTATATATAATTTTTTAATAATTAAAATATACTTAACTTTTTCCTATATAGCTACTACTACTGCATATGATTCACGATTCGATCTATCTCGATTAAAAAAATAAATGAGGTTGAATTGTTGTTAAGATTTTAATTTTTAACCCTTCATTTGGTTTTATGAATGTTCGTTAAATTTGATGCATGTAAATGTTCTCAGTGAACTCATTCTTGGTCTAGAAAACACGGGATTAAAAAAATAATACTAAAAAGTGTTTTAAAGTATACTAAACTTTTTAACCTTACCAGAAAAATACAAAAACATTTTAAAAAATCTAATAATGTGTTTTTTTACACAAAATTCTAATAATGTTAGTATGATGTCATGTTGTGATTTAAACTTAATTTAAAAGTTTTTTTTTTTAATTTAACATATTTTGTGTGGATAATGGAAGAAAATTTATTTCATCATACTAATATTGTTTATTATTTATAAACAAATTTTATGTTCTAACAATTCATAAGTAAAAATTTCTTCCAACTTATTTAGTATCCTGATTATTTCTATATTTCAAATAAAAATTATTTAAATAAAAAATTATTATTTGTAAAAACTTACATTAAAATATTCATAAAAATGCTAAGTTGTATTTTTTAACTGTAAATTTAATTTTATAATAACTTTTTACCGTGCGGTGCACGGGCTTACACACTAGTATTAAATAATAGTTATGTTTAAGCTCTTGATGATCCAATATTGTGACATGTGTGCATTTATACTTAAAAGAAGCTAGAGGTGTGTATAGTAAGAAGGGGATTTTTACATCATCATTAAATATGTATTAATAAATTATGAAATTATTTTTTATTACAGTTTTAGGTAAATATAGTCATTTCTATTGAACTTACACATTAAACTATATTTTTTATAATAATTTTTTAATTAGATGATATTTTTATGTATTTATTGATATTATTTTTACAAAATAATTATAAAAACTTTATAATGGGCCGAGCCGAAGTCCGATGGACTAGACTGGCCCAACTCAATATTCTGAACTCTGAAGGGAAAAAATTGCCCTCCCACCCCTACAATTAACTTTTTACCCCTACAAATTATTTGATAATCCTATTTTACCCTTTTTAATATTTGATTTCACCCCACAAATTTTTTTTTACAGTTGTTGAGCTTACTTAATTTTTAATTTGTAGTTTTCCGCAAAATTAGAACAATCACAAGGCAATGAAGTGTGAAGATTTGCTACGGTGCAGTACTGCAGTTGTTGAGCTTACTTAATCTTCTTTATGCATTCTGTTTCTCAATGAAAAACAAATTAAAATAAGTCAGGCTAGTGAACAGTAATATAGACTTACACTTTCAGCAATGAAACCGACTTTGAGAAATCATTTGTAAACCGGGATAAAATTGTTGTTTTCGGATTCAAAACCCGTTCAAAATAAATTTTAGCCACCAAAGATATTACTGGGTTGAGTCGCGGATCAGTACGCTTTCTTTAAGACGTTTCGCGGCACTGCCTAAATTTGTGCAAGGCAGACTATCAACCACGCCGTCCCCAGGATAAAACAGCCCAGTTCTAAACTGATACCAAATAACTACTGCACTGTAGATATCGGCCAAAAATTACACCCTCAATATGGTATAAAAACCATTCGTATTTGGTATATGAACCAATCTTATAATGATATCAAAATCATTCTAATATGGTACTTTGACCATTCTCATATGGTATTAAAACCATTCTCAAAATTCAAGGACTATGGTAATAAGACCATTCTTTATTGAAAGAACTATGGTGCTAAGACCATTCTTAAACAAGCAATACAAATGCTAGTTTTCTCATTAGTAATAATCACATCTAAAGAATAAAATTATTCAATAGAACTACTGTGACATTATTACCCGACTCAAATATGACTACTTTCTATAATTAACAAAACACTATATTTTGTTATCAACTTGTATGACAAATTAAAGTTGTTCGAAAACTATAATGGCATGTAACATTGAATAATATTTGCCACTATATCTCTATTTAATTGTTAGCCTTAGCATGAAAATTAAAGGCAATCATATACTAAGAAAAGGTTAAGTGAAATACTCTTTTTCAAGAGCTTAGAAGACAATATTAAAACTTATTTCTCAAATCGAAGAATAAGTCTCCAAACCTTTTGTATTATAAAATTTAGAAGAAAGAAATACCTACTAACCTTTAATTTGTTAGTGTTGCAAGGAAAGCAAGCCACGGTTAAGAGTTTTGTTCCTGACGACTACTTGTGTGGTGTATGCAAAATTTGTTATTATTTTTTTCCAAAGAGTTTAGCACCCTTAATATAAGATTTTTAGGTCAAAATTTAGTTCCTATTTTTTCTCAACAAACTTATCACTCTTTATTAAGAGTTAAATAGATATGTGTAAAATAATCAAAAAGGATTAAATATATATTTTTTTTTTTCAAAAAAATACACACTAGAATACTAAACATATTAGTATTCTCTATTACCCAATGTGGGACTTAATAATTTTATTTTCAATTCACACATAAAATGTGTTCTATGTTCCAACAATCCCCCACTTGAATTTAAAAGAAAATTTTCAAAATAACGTAAAACGTTTCTATGAGAGTTATGCTTAACCAAAGGTGTCTATGACTTGAACCTTTGATAACATATAACGTTTAAACGTTTCTATAAGATTGTGCATAAGCAAAGGTGTCTATGACTTGAACCTTTACATAGCAAGTAAGAGTCTGATTCAACAAGAGTGACATATGTCTTGAACTCTATCTCAGCTTTTTCTCAAACCTACACACAACCTTTTCTTAGGGTGTATCTCAAAAGCCCGTGCATTAATGGCCCTGCACGTGTATCCCAGTTTCATGAACGCTCTAGGAATTCTGCCTCAAAACTCCATAGGAACCGGCCTAAGTTCCACATTCATATAGGTGAGTCTATCAAGAGTACTCCTGAAGCTCGGTACTCCACTCATACAGAGTATAGATCTTATTAAGAGTTTTATTATCTCATCCTTTCGCTTTCAGGTTTCATGCTTCTCTTATTTATTCTTGCATGATTATCTCTAATTCCTCATAACTTGTTAATACCCATTGAACCTAATTCTTGGGATCTCCAGTCTTTTAGGTTGGGTTTCCATCATGAGAAATTCATTTAGGCATTAGTCCCATCTTCTTTGATGTATTATGGACTTCCTTTTTAGCTATTCCTTTCGTCAAAGGATCTGCTAAATTTTCTACAGTGTGTACATGACCCATTCTTACAGCTCTTTTAGAGATTAACTCTTTCACTATGCTGTTCTTCATTTTCATTTGACGTCATTTACCATTATAATAATGGTTCTCAGTTTATGCAATAGCCGCGGTACTATCGTAATGGATCAACACATCTGGCTTACATTTTTTCCATACAGGAAACTCATATAGCAAGCATATTAATCAACTTGCTTCTTCATTAGCAATTGCTAATGCTATCATATCAGATTTCATAGAGGACTAAGCAAATATAATCCGTTCCTTTGAATTCCAAGATACAACTCTTTCAACTATGTTAAACATATAGTTGTTCATTGCACTTAATCATCTGATAAGATGTTTCAATATGCATTGTATCATTTGCTTACAACAGGAAATCTCTATTAATTCAAAAGAAATTCATGGTCTTTTTAAGGTATCTCATGAATATCTCAATAGCATATCAATGCCCATTATTAGGTTTACTTACAAACCTTCACTACAATACCACGACATATGCAATGTCGGGTCTAGAACAATCAGTGACATATCTTATATTGTCAATGATGCTCGCATATTCAACTTATCTTACACTTTCACAAGTGTTCTTAAATAATTTTACACTAGGATCAGAAGGCAGATAAGCCTACTAGATGCTAGGTCTAATTAGATTCTAGAGAATCTATCTCATATTTATGGTCTCTTGCCAAAAATCTACATCCAAGAAAGACAAAACTTCTTGGAGGTCGTTGGATTTTCTTCTATTATATATAGACCACAGTCGGTTCCATATTCTTTTTAGCAAATATTGCTATCTTACTTCTTATAGGTTCTATTGCATCTTGTTTGATGTTCTCATCATTGCTTCTGATCATTGAAATGTGATCAGTCACAATGCCCCCACTAGTGCCCCCACTATTTCTCAATTTAAGGAGAAATTTCTTTTCATAGAAATCAACTTAATTTGATTCTATGATCACTTTGGCATTTAGGTCATAGAAGCTATAACCTTGCTGATATTTCATATCAAATGAATACACATTCATAGGCTCTACTAGTGAGTTTCACTTTCTTGTAGTTTAGAATATGCACATATGCCAACATCCACAAGTTCTAAAATAAGACAAATTTAATTGTCTTTTCTTCAAAATTTCATAAGAAGAAATTTTGTTCTTTAACTATGAGACTATAGTCCATAAAGTTTCAATTTCTCAATGGGATACAACACCAAAATAATAATTTACAACACCAATTGACTCGGTAATTGTTCTTATTTACTTTCATCTTTACTATTCATTTTAAGAAAATAAGGTGTTGTTCTTTCATGGATAATTCCATGTTCTTTATAAAAATCATTAAATGGGTGGGAGTCATACTTTATGGCTCTATCACTTCAAAAACATTTAATCTTCTTATTAAAATTGATTTTTAGTTTCTATTTCAAAATTATTGAACATGTCAAATGTTTTACTTTAATTTTTCCAAGAGATAAACAAGGTAAAATCCAAATAGCCATTGAAAAGTGTGATAAAATATTTTTTTTTTCATTTATAATGAAGGTACTAACAAGTTCACACATGTCAAAATCATTTAACAATAACTTTGGATTTACACCTAAGCTTCTCATGTTTAAAATAAAGCGTTTGTTTACAACATCAAAATACGTAAACAAAAAGAGAGATTTAATTCATATAAAAGTTTAATTTAAATATGAAATCAATAACGCACCTTTTTAAACAATTCTTTTTCGGAGGTGAACTGCAACTCATCATCTCTAGTGCTAGCAACTTTAGCGGTGAGATTCTCTCAACAACGCTTTCTTATTGTCAACAATTATATATGTCTTAGACATACCATTATCAAAATAAACATGGCGAAACACGCCAATATCAATCAACCAACCACTCATTCAACCAAAAAGGTTGTTCTCAATACTTATAGCAATTAATAATTGCTCTTCGATCAGGTTAGTCTGCAAAGCAGAGTTCAACCTGTTCCTACACTTTTGTGTCATATGACCTGATTTTCCACAATTACTACAAGTGAATTGTGATCCAAAGTCATTTCTTAGTGGTGGCTACTGATTCAAATAATGGGTCCTTTGAGGGGATCCCACCCTTGCTTCATTTGAAGTTCTTATTCACATGGAGGTTTTAAATCTTTAAAGATTTTCTATTTGTCTTTTAGACATCACATATGAATTTCTTTCTAGTGTTGTTGTTCAAGATAACAAGCACTTTGTATTATAAATCTTACTTTCTAGCTTCGTCATCAAGACTAGCTTCTTCCCCAATGAGAGGACATATTTTCATAATTTCAAGAGAATGTTCTTTAGTTTTTTATCCTTTTCAGTTTGTTCATATGTTTCAAATACAATTGAAATATTCACCTTCAAACATGTTAGCAACTCCTTTTTATTGTTAATAAACAATCTTCTTTAGTTGCCAACATCTAAAGTGAATTCCTTCAAACTGAAATTGTTTGTTATAGTCAACAAACATCATAACCTGAGCCAGTAATTTCTTCGATAGTAATGGCAGAAAAGAAACGTCTTAAAATTGTTGTTTTCGGATTCAAAACTCGTTCAAAATAAATTTTAGCCACCAAAGATATTACTGGGTTGAGTCGCGGATCAGTACGCTTTCTTTAAGACGTTTCGCGGCACTGCCTAAATTTGTGCAAGGCAGACTATCAACCACGCCGTCCCCAGGATAAAACAACCCAGTTCTAAACTGATACCAAATAACTACTGCACTGTAGATATCGGCCAAAAATTACACCCTCAATATGGTATAAAAACCATTCGTATTTGGTATATGAACCAATCTTATAATGATATCAAAATCATTCTAATATGGTACTTTGACCATTCTCATATGGTATTAAAACCATTCTCAAAATTCAAGGACTATGGTAATAAGACCATTCTTTATTGAAGGAACTATGGTGCTAAGACCATTCTTAAACAAGCAATACAAATGCTAGTTTTCTCATTAGTAATAATCACATCTAAAGAATAAAATTATTCAATAGAACTACTGTGACATTATTACCCGACTCAAATATGACTACTTTCTATAATTAACAAAACACTATATTTTGTTATCAACTTGTATGACAAATTAAAGTTGTTCGAAAACTATAATGGCATGTAACATTGAATAATATTTGCCACTATATCTCTATTTAATTGTTAGCCTTAGCATGAAAATTAAAGGCAATCATATACTAAGAAAAGGTTAAGTGAAATACTCTTTTTCAAGAGCTTAGAAGACAATATTAAAACTTATTTCTCAAATCGAAGAATAAGTCTCCAAACCTTTTGTATTATAAAATTTAGAAGAAAGAAATACCTACTAACCTTTAATTTGTTAGTGTTGCAAGGAAAGCAAGCCACGGTTAAGAGTTTTGTTCCTGACGACTACTTGTGTGGTGTATGCAAAATTTGTTATTATTTTTTTCCAAAGAGTTTAGCACCCTTAATATAAGATTTTTAGGTCAAAATTTAGTTCCTATTTTTTCTCAACAAACTTATCACTCTTTATTAAGAGTTAAATAGATATGTGTAAAATAATCAAAAAGGATTAAATATAATTTTTTTTTTCAAAAAAATACACACTAGAATACTAAACATATTAGTATTCTCTATTACCCAATGTGGGACTTAATAATTTTATTTTTAATTCACACATAAAATGTGTTCTATGTTCCAACATAAATAAATATTTGTGTTCCGGTATAATTGTGTGAACCGGAAATGTATAATCGTTTTCCGGTATAAATAATTTGTGAACTATAATGCTCAAACTGATTTTCTGGTAAAGTAGACAAACCGATAAAATAGAAGAAGTGTTCCGGTGTATGTTCGGTTCGTGTTTAGGAAAACTACAAAATTTCATTTGCAATATATATGTGTTCCGGTAACAATCTCTTCATATAAAAGTAATAAAATCGAATAATTTTCAATAATATTCCAGTACACATATACATACGATATGTATATTTTAACAAATCGGAATGAAGTTTTTAAGAGTTACGGTAAGAATGTTTGAATTAAGTGTTAAAATTATTATACCGGAATATATTGAAGAATTGTTTCGGTAAACACATCAAACTGAAGAAAAAAGAAAATTATTAGGACATTGTATTGTAGAGGTGAAATAAATAGTAAAAAGAGTAAAATAAAATTATCAAATGATTTATAAGAGTGAAAAGTTAATTGTAAGGGTGGGAGGACAAATTTTCTGACTTCTAATGTGGTTGCTTCTACGATAACGATCACAAAATTAAAACACCCGCACTACTCTTTTAAGGTTCACCCCTCTTTATTATAAAAAATATACTGTGATCCAAGATCTTTGTTATTCCTCTCTTATAAGTTTTTTTTGGTACAACTATTAGTTCTAATAAGTTAAATTGTTATTAGACTTATTAGTTCTAAGTCTAATAACAATTTAAACTTGTAATATTTTTATCTAATTTTATATTTTTATATAAAAAAATGAGGAAATTCCAATATTTTATGAAATAAAAGTCATCTATTGTTGTGAATCATAGATGGGACGCGATTAGATAATTCTTTTAACTTAAAAAGTCTTCTTCTTCATTTACCAAAAGAGAGGTGGTTTTAGAGTCAACTTTTTGCCTCAAAATCACCCCCTCTAACTTGTTTCTTTCCTTTCTTTTCTTTTAAGGGCGGCTTTTGTTTTCTCGTTTTCGTGCGGTGTTTGTTCGGTTCAGATTGAAGATTATATTTGATCAAAGACATATTCAATCAATGATATTGGCGTCTTCAACGTTACAACTTCGGAAATATGAGTATTTCGAACACTTGAATTTAATGTTTGTAGACTTTGTCATATTTGTAGGCATTATGCTGTTGTATGCTATTAACGTAGATACTGTGAATTTGTTCGCAGATGCATCTTTTCCAGTTTTTAGCAATTTTAAATATGTATTGTTTAATATAATCTATTAATTTGAATGAATGAATATCATTTTTATTCTGTCAAAAAAAAATGACATCATTAGACTTGATGGTGGTGGCGGTGGATGAGTATGAAAGAGAGAGAATGGTTTGATGGTGGTGGTGGTGATGTTGGGTGAGCATAAATGAGAGAGAATGGTGGTGGAATACGGTGTAAAAGAATTAAAGAAATCTAGTTTGTTGAGTGTCTATGATAAGAATATATTTTATTTAATTTAATGGTGAAAACTAACTTATACATAGTGAAAAATTTTAACATTTACCCATGTCGAGTGCCACCAAATTGACATCCCTAGTGAAAAGATAAATTAGAGAATGTAGCAACTACAAAATTACTTGGGTGATAAAAAAAATAGGGGTGTTTGCTGTTTGCATAGCATGAGCTTTTGGTTTGCAAATTGGAAAGTTTCTTTTTTTGAGGATAATTCTGGAAAGTTTCTATATTTTGAGTCATTGACTTTCCAATTTTTTATATTTGCTGCGTAGGCTTTCGTATCCACTTGGGTTTATGCGTAGTTTTTTTTTTTATTTTTTACTCAAAATAAAAACTGATATAATTAATCCGTGCAAATATACATACGGGTTTAAATTCTAAATTATAATAGTATATGTAATTTACAATTAAAGTAAATTAGTTTCTTTCAAAAAATTAAAGTAAATTAGTTTAGATATTAATTTTTTAAAATTTTAATTTTTTGAATTTTATTTTAATTAATTAATTTTTTTATTATGTAATTTTATTTTTTCAATTACTCGTGAAATTGATTTTATATTTATTAAATATAAAAAATAATTATATATTTAGATATTTTAAAGTGATAGAACATAATGGAGAGTTTTTACCAAAAAAAAAAAAAGAACATAATGGAGAGTGATATCCCGCTCTCCGTTCTCAACGATATTTACACTCGTATTAACATGAGTGTAAATATAAATCATAGTTAATAGTAATATTTTGGAGAATGATCTCCCACTTTACGTTGTCAACGATATGATATTTTCTCTCTCGTCCCCGTAGCAATTTTATAAAAAATATAGGACCTTGTTTTGATATATGAATATAAATATATATGTTTCATTTATTTTAAAAAAATAGGCTCTTGTATTAATACATGAGTATAAATATTGATATTGTGTAAATTATAAAAAGAGACACTCGGATTATCAAAAAAAAAAAAAAAAAGACACTCGTATTAATATAAGTCATTGTAAAAATTACAAAAATATAGGTCTATTGTATATATATAGGAATAAAAATATGTCTTTTAGAAAATACAAATAAAATAAGAGTGGGTATGATTTATGTATGGTACAGTTAGTAATGATAAAAAAATGATAGATAAAAATGTGAACAAAAGTTAAAAATTAAATTAATACAATATACTTTTATTTGAAAAAAATTATGACTTTTTTATCATAATAATATTTATATAATATATATTAATACATACAATTTTATTTTAAAAAAACTAATACATATAATTGTGGGTAAATATATTTATATAATACTAGTATTTTAGCATTTTTTTCTGGTCAAGACCGGGGTATCCACCGTTGAACGCAGTGACTATTCCCTCGCTAAATTGGAGGCACCCCGATGGGTGTATTTTAGCATTTGAATCAACTAAATTTTAACTACATTTTTTTATTATACACAATTAGTTATGAAAAAAAATTATTAAGAAAAGTTTTCGTTAAAAATACTAATTTAAAAAATTATTGTTGTTTGTTAAAAGCTAGTTAGATTTACTTATATTTGTCCGAAAGTTTGGTTTGTCCGAAAGATATGAGGTCAGTTCTTGTTTTTTTTTTTTTTTTTTTTGAAGCAGGTCAGTTCTTGTTAAAAGCTAGTTTTGTTAAAATTATTAAGAATTATTTAGGTGATAAAAAAAATAGGGGGCGTTTAGCAGCTGTTGGTTTGCAAATTGGAAAGTTTCTATATTTTTTTGAGTCATTATCCATTGACTAACTTTCCAATTTTTTTTATATTTGCTGCGTTTGGCTTTCGTATCCACTTGGGTTTTCGTACAGACATTATTTCAGTTTTCATCAATTGGAGCAAAATCTCGGCCGTTTAAAGTACATCGGACGGTCTAGATTTAGTACTGCGTCCTGCATATCCTAATCCCTTCTAGATTCTTATTCTTTCCCATTTCCCTCCTTATAAACCACCACAAGAGAAAATGATACTATTATCAACAAGAAAAATAAACACAGAATGGGTATCGAAAAAGCCTATACTGTTCTGATGAGCTTAGAGTTGGGTTCCATTGGAATTAAGTATCAAGGTTTAAAAACCAATCCATTTCAACAATCATCCCCATCTATGCTGCTCTTTTTGACAGCTATGTTTTGTCATGTCCTTGCATCCACAGCAGACATTACCTTACCAACTAATATGGTAATATTCCACTTTTCCGGTGTTGTTGGATGTGAGACACTTTTGTGGATTCTCCTCCCTGAATTCTGGAACTGCTATATCATCATCAACCTATTCCTTTTACTCGTTACTTCTTTCTGTTTCTTCAACTTCATTCATACTATCATTAACCTCTTTCGTGGTGGTACACATGATGCAACTGCTGTTGCTATTGATCAGCCTTCAAACTTTGAACCACAGGAAGCATCTCAGTCTCCCGCGTAAGATTTGTAACCTGCCAACTGCCATGCAAATAATTGCAAACATTCATGTGTCTTTGCTTTGGTTCATGTTTTCTAGTATTTGTGTTTCTTCTTATTTTGCTTCATGTATATATGTAATTTTTGGGAATGGATTCTCTCAAGTGGAAGTGGATATTACACTAGAGAGAATTCATTTCTATAATTGTTGGGAATGGACTCTGCTGAAGTTCAATGCCACAAATCACAAATCTAGTAATGGCTGGCTATGAATAGTACTACTATGCCTACTTTTGGGTGAATAATGAATTGGTCCTTATGTTCCCTCTTATCTTTGCATTTTGGAAACACTTGGTGTGGGATTGTAATTGGATTCTTTTTTCTAACACAATACTGTCAGTCACTTTTGTTTTTGTACAAGCTTTGAAAGGAAAAGAAACATGGTTGTTGAATTTCTGAAGGTTCCTTTTGTTTTATGCAGGTGTTATACAGTACAGCGTCTCTCAATATTATTATTAGCTATGCTCCCAAGCTTTATGACCTTGACCCTGACTTAGGTAGTTATCACACTTGGGTTCAGCAATGATGCACCTTGTAAAGATTGCACCAATTTAAAGGCAAACATAGATTAAGTTGTGTGCAAGAGTGCGTGCATTTAAAATCAGACCGTTACTCTGCTACACCAGATGACTGACTATTATGAGGTTGAGTATGCAGATCATGGATCTTCAATTCACTAATAAAGATAACGCAATAATTTAGGACAATCCCTAAAAATTAGTAATAATGATAACAACGCAATGATTGACTACAATCCCTTAAATTATAAGACATTCATATATCACAATATTCAGTATTCCACCACAAACATTGATATAGTAATGGTTGTGGCCCTATGAACAAAATGTATTTATGCTATTACAACAAATGCACTGGATGAACCTGTAAAGTGATTAATCGAACCAAATAAGCCCTTTGCAGCGCCAAAGTGACTTATTCTGTACACACCAGGAGTCGCACCCTGTGGTATCCTCCATTCTATGGTTGCTTTACTCATAGGACTGAGTATAAAACGCCTTGACCACTTAAATCGCAGACAGAAATCATCATCGTCATAAGCAGGAACCCAAGTATTTTTTCCTTGGAGAAATTCCACCAGTGCAAAGGTGCCTTCAGTCATAAGGTCATTTCGAGGGCACCCAGACCAGAACGAAACTGTCACAACGTCATCACTCTTAAAGGTGGAGTTCTGAGGTATGTCAGAGAAAACGTCGCCAAAACTTACTCCAAATGGAGTTCCATCCACCACAACTGGTGGTAGCAAGCTTACTTGCTTATCGAGGAGATTAGGGGGCAGTGGACCGGGTTCTACTGGTTGGCCGCTGATGAGAGCTTTTGCAAGCTTCTTAAACTCTTGAATGTATGCATTCAGCGTGTATGGGCCGTATAGTGTAGAAGCACCCTGGAAAAAGGAAAATTGAAGTTGGAAAGTAGGTTACATAGAATAAATGCAGCAGGAATAGTTTCTCCAAGGTTTATGTCTCATACAACTGACCTCATATCTTTGCACCTGGTATTCTTCATATGTAGTAGCGTACTGTGAATAAGCATTGCTCAATGATGATATAACAACATGAACATTTTCAAAATCTTTGTGATTGCTTAGTACTGTCTTAACTGCATCACGTAGTCGCCTGCCCGCCATTGTTGAGATTTCTGTCAGAATTAAAACAGTTACAAACATGAAAGGATCACCAAAATAAACACATGGAACAACATAAATCGTTTCACGAACACATACACAACACAGCCATCAATTTATAAGGAAGGCTACGCTTATCAATGAATATTTTTCATTTTTTATTCCTTAACCCACTTATGACACTGGCTAGGACATAGGAAGACTTGTCATGGTCGAAACAACAGTTGAGTATGAGAAGGATAAATATCCTTAAAGCAACATATTACAGCAAATAAGAGATTAGGAGACGATCTGGTACCTCCTGGAACACAAAGAATAACAAGCTGCCCAACTCGAAGGATCTGAATTGGAAGTATTGAAGGCTGCAAAATTAACATGAATGAAAAAGATGTATATATATGACTGAAAACAGATGCAGTAAAACTTCTACATGGAATTTATGTTCGCAAAAAACATGATTAGGAGGAAAGTTAAAACACATTAGATCAATATTGTAATTGATGTGATTATTATTTTATCACAACTAGGGGCAATAAAATCATAACTTTCAGATGAGTAACTTACTGCCCAATCATATGGTATATTCATTTCACCAGTATCAAGCAAAATGGGCTTCGGGTGCTGACAATCTATTTGTTTCCTGCTTAGTGTCTTAACTAGGTTGCGGACTAGCTTCCAGAAAGGATTTCCCTGGTGTACAATCAGAACAAGTAATAAGCATAAACCATAACATATTAGGATAAACAACTTAACTAAGCACTTATTACGTAAGTGTGTTCTTTCTATAACAAGATAAAATAACGTCAAACTGTTTTCATAAAAGTTGTTTTCATAAGCTATCCTAGATAGTTTATAGAAGTAAGCTGAAAATAGCTTATGGACATGTCATAAGATGTTTCCATAAGCTCTTCTAATCAGTCTCACAAGTGCTTATGCTAGTAGATCAGGTCAAATAAGTCAATCCAAATAGGCTCTTAAGACTACAAGTCATAAAAGATAATAGGCAAGCTTATATGGTATAAAACAATGATTACCTTATCGTCACCTTGCTTAAAATCAAAAGACCCAGGTCCATCTGTTGTTCCGGCAGCAAATGCAAAACCCATTGCAGCAGGGCATGTCTTTACAACTTTGTCAGCTCCTTGATCAGAAATAGTTACCTCAAGTTTGGAGAAATCTATATAGGCATGTCGAAAATCAATCTCCCCTTTAATCTCTTCATCTGCTGAATTGAAAAGATCCACTGCTTTTCTAAATTGTCTTTCCCCTATAATGCGAGTACTTTCAATTTCATCTGGATAACTGTCACACAAGTTATTGGACGCAGATTAGTAATTCCATAGGATTTTGCAACATTTCCACGCACTTGTGGAACTGAAAACAAAAAGATGCTAATAATTACCCAGGTCCTTGGCTATAGCATAATTCATTCCTCCCTCCACATGTACTATGATTGAAGTGACAAGGTAGTCCCGTGTCTAAACAAAAAGCTCCAAGAACATTCGGACTGACATCTCCAGAATTTGATTGACAAAATGCAGCTACAAATCTAGGCTTGTCAACATTCCTAGGAGCACTTCTAACCCGTTTAGTAACACTCAAAGTTTTGGTTGTTGGTCGGCCAGGAGGAGACTGGAAAGAGACAGCAAGTTCCAATAATTCATGATCTGCATCAATGTGCTTTTTGTGAGAATACAAATATGATCAATTTGTTGTTTTCAGATTTCTCCTCATACTAGTCACCTAGTTACATTAATGTTTTTTATTTACATCATTCATTAATGTTTCATCAAACTACTCAGTCAATTATTCAGATTACTTATTTGAGACTATCTACTAGCACAAACATTTGTGGGATTGTTTGGGAGAGTTTACAAAAACAACTTATATAAGCTGTTTTCAACTTATTTCCAACAGCTCTCAGGGATAGCTTATGAAAACACTTATAACTTATATGAAAACAGTTTGACTTTATTTTATCTTTCGTTATAGAAATGGTTTATACATAAGCACTTATATGGTACACTCTTATTCTATAAACACTTAATTAAGTTGTTTATCCAACCAGGTCCTTACTCTTGTATTGTATGCAGACAATAGTCAACTCCATGTTATTAGGACTTTCAAGAGGAAAATATTGGTAATATTTAAGTGCAATGGATTTTCCTAACACTAATATATTGGGACGGTGCAGCCCAGCCCATATCATCGAAGCACGAAAAAACGTGGCAGTTTGCAAACAAGAAGACATACCAAATGCAGCCAAGAAATATAGATTCATTTAATGATCAAAAAAACAAAATAGAAAAAAATGTACATGATTTGAGGTGTGATTTAGGACATACAGACAAATGCTGGTCAAAATATGGATATGCGCAAGCATCAAATTCTTCCTGTTTTCCGACTTCCAGATAAGAAAGGGATAAAAGTCATGATCTAAAAACAGACAAAATAAAGTAGACTTGATTACTTACATTATATAATGTCCTTTTCTTCTTCAACCAAAATATTGAACAGATAATGTTATATCTAATTTACATTCATTCATGGCTGGTTCATCTGCAAAACCATTTTAGGACACAGTTTTTACCGAATTAACTGCAGCAGCATCAAGGGTTTCAAAATGTGTGCACATTCAAAATGACAGGTCTACCTAGAACTTAGAACAACAAATTTTTTTGATGCTACTCAAGATATTATATTATCTCTAAAATCTGTATTGGAAAAGAAGCTAATAATTTCATCAATGGTTGAATTATACAGAAAAGTGTAAGTAACGTACGATTATCACGAAGTCCAGGAATTATATTTGAGATTCTTTGGGGCGAGCCATCATTTCCATGTACATCAGAATCCATTCTTCCAGATTCTTTTTTCTCAAACCAATCTTCCATAAACCGTGAAGCTGCACCTTTATTATCCCCACTGATTAACGAGTTTCTACGACCCATTGAAGTCGCGTGAGTAGCAAACCAATTGAAGCTTCCAACAGGTCCTCTTTCATCATCGACAAACTTTAAAAGAGTCATTTCTTTATCAACATTATACTTATATTTGCTTCTCTCTGAAGCGGGATTATTGAGATAAGCACTGGGACTTCGATTCACGCCTGCGTCTAAGAGCTCTCCTGCAAGTTGAATAAAGCATTCAATTGTGTCAATAAATTATGACCATTTATGGAAACTGGGGAAAATCATAGCAGTAATAGTTTTATATAACTGAACTTAAACCAATCCCTAAAACTATGTGGAAAATAAACATAAGCTTTCTCGGCTACATGCCAAGTTTATATTTTGAGGACAAAAGTGCAAATGACATGTAGTTGGAGGGCGTAAATTAGACTTATCTCAAAATGAAACAAAATGCAAATGAGAGAACAACAGACACTATTGATTTGTATTCCAAATATAGCCAAAGTCCAACACACTCTTCATTACTCAATACACCTTACGGGTGCGTTTGATCTGTTAAACACTTAGTAATGGACAGCACAACATAAGATAGAACAGCACAGCACAAGATAAAACAGCACATGACAAACTTTTATGATATTGAATAATTTTTTGTTTTATACTATGTTTGGTGAAAAAAAATGTATTTTGGTATTTTAGACCACTTGTACTATGGACAAAAAGTTGTGTTGTGGTTTAGTAGAGGACAAAAATTTCTTTTTTTGTGTTGTCCCTTGCCACCCGAGTTGTCCAGTCCCTGAAACAGTTTCACAATCAAACGCAGTACAACTGGACTTGTCCTGTCCAGTACCTTGTTTTTTAGCAGATCAAACACACCCTACATGTAATTCAATCCTCGTTTAGAATATCATTTATGCATTGTATTATGTCCTTGCTCTTTTTTGTGTCACTGACTTGATAATACACTACTACCAACAAAAGAAACGAAGCCTATTGTACTTTTGTTTTTCATCCTCATGTCTATAATAGTAATAACAATAAAGACTAAAACAATAACAATAAATAACTTAATGCAGACATCACATGTACTTTACCCCCCACAATATAAAAACTAACATTGATCGTCATAGTATGCATAATTTTCTGTCATTATGCAATAGTTTGCAAAACTCTGCCAACAGTGTACGTTACAAGGGCTTAATATGGAAAGGAAGAAAAAACTATGCTATTATTTTCTTCTTACCTTCATCGACAAATATTGATCCTGGACGGAGATTTTCATGAGCCTGGACAATACTTTTCTCGATGCCATCAACAATAACATCAAAGGACTGACGCACAAATCCATAGGATGTTATAATATACACAAAATATTGAAGATAACCCCCGGGAGCAGCATGAGTGTGAGTTCCACTAATAGCTACATTATTTTCAGTATATAGATCACCATATCTGTCAAACAAACAAAACAAAATCAGTTACAACAATTTCCCTCATGATCAAGTCACCGCAATTTTTTAACCAATCATATTAAGTGATTATTAACTCTACCTTGCTTTCAGCCTTTCAATTACTTTGATTGTCACAATTTGTGAAGCCATACAAGCATCAATGTTGACAAACACAACCCTATTACCCTTCGACGCTGCAACAATAAAAGCACGAGATCGTAGCCTGAAGTGAATACCAGATGCAACTTGTTCTGTTTTAGCATACCCCATCAAGTTAACATCAGCAGCAGGACCAGTAATGTCATAGCTTCCAAGACCAACCAAGTAATCCGATGCCGAACGACAATACGCAACATTAACATCACTCTTCAGTAGCAAAAATAGTAATAAAACAGTCCAAATTCTCATTTTTGTATATACCCTCCAAACATTCAAATCACAAAAGGTATCAAATTCCATCACAAAAACACTCCAAGTTCAAAGCAAAAACCAACCACCAATCTTTCAATCTCACTAAGTTCTTCTCATTTTCCTTCACTAAACAAACCAACAACAACAACAACAAATAAAAATTCAGTTTTTATACTAAAAAATGAATCAAAAGTGGAATCCGAGAACAAGAACTAACTACCTAATAATGAATCACATAAAAAACAATATTTAAGAATTAATAATGAATAAAAAGTGGAAAAGATGAATTTTTTTGGGTACCCAGATGAGAAAAGATGAGAAATTTAGATGAAAATAAAGATGGGGTGGTGTTGAAGTGGAAGAAATGATAGAGTGACTGACCCAGAAGGTGAAAATGAGAGAGAGGATCCAATCTGAAAATGGGGTTTGTGTGAGAGTAGAGAAAAAGAGTTGGTGGAAGCGTTGTAGAAAGAAAGACAAAGACAAATGCAAAGATGCAAAGAGCGTGCGTGCGTGAGATTTTGAAACTTCCCAAATTGTCTCTGTCATTGCTCTTTGTTCCTCTCGTCAACTCTACCCAATATAACTACTCCCTCCGTCCCGAAATATAAGCAAAAATAAAAAAAACATACTTGTTAAGATAACATAAACATGAGAATTAAAAATATAGTTTCGTGGAAATTTTCTTAAATTAAGTGCATGGAAAGATGTAAAATCAATTTTGATTGGTTGTTGTTTATAGAGAAAAGTGGAGAGAGTGAAAATTAAATGCAATTTACATTTAATTTTATGAGAATAAAGAAAAACATTCTTGAAATTGGTTTTTTTCCCTTATATTTTTGGACAAAAAAAAGTGGTTTTTTCCCTTATATTTCGGGACGGAAGGAGTATTTTATTTATTGATTTTTACTGCAGTGTCATTATTAATCTTTATTGAAAATTTGTAAAATGTTTTCTAGTAAATGAATTCTCTAAAGTGTACTCCCTCCGTCCCAAAATGTAAGTAAATTTGACTTTTTAGATACATTTGATTATTGATGTATTTGGTCCATAATATGAGCTAGATACATCAATAGTCAAATGTACCTAAAAAGTCAAATTTGCTTACATTTTGGGACGGAGGGAGTATGTCTTCATAGATAGATAGAAGTGGTAAGAGTTGAGGGAGTTGAGTAGAAAAAGATTTATATTTCAAATTTTAATAGGAGTATTTATCTTTTCGATATACCAATTTAATTATTATGAATTTTTGATGTTGAGATATTACAATTTTAAGCTTTGTCGTGTATGGTACATAAATTATGAATTACGAGTATAATATAACGAATATAATTTTTATAAAATTCACTGTTGGTTTAAAAATTTATATTATATAGATTGTTTATGAAATCTTCTATAAAAAATTAACAATCATTTAATTCGATATTGAAATTCATTAAAATTAACGTGAAAACGAGAGATGATCCAATCTTAAAATGGGTGTTCTCTGGTCAACTCAAACCCCAGCATAACAATTTATTTATTTACTTACGATTTTTTTATACATACACAAATCATAAATGGGATATTAGAAGATGTAAGTACAAATTTAGTAAAATATTCTTTATGAATTTTCAAACAATGTCAATTGTTATGTTAGAACTTAGAAGTGAGAGTTCAATTGGTAACTCTGGTACATCAGTTTTGAGGTCTTATCAGAAACTCAGTTGGTGGTTGAATTGTTAGTTTTGCGGATATTTATAGTCAATACTACTAATATTAATGCTGAATTTTGAGTTATTTCGTATGCGATGCATATTACCTATGATCTTAGTTTTAGAAATATAATGTATGAGTCAGATTCTCAAATGACATTGACACTTATCAAATATAGATTTCCACTTACCCATATTTTATGCTCCTATTGTTAATAATATTTGTTCTTTTATGTTGAGAAATCGAAACATTGTGTTGGCTCATACTTAGGTGAAAGAAACTCTTGTCCGAATTAATTGACTAAATTGAGTGTTTTTCTTTCTCATGAACCCGAGATCATTCCAAATTGTCCACCACCTTCGTTATCCAATTATTGCTCAGTTGATATTCTAAGAATTTAATTCCTCTGTTTCAGACTCCTCTTAATTTTATTTGTTTATTTCTTACTGATAAACAAATACTAAATACATTTTATAAGTATTTTACAAGCTACACCTCTTTCCCCAATAGCACTTGGATGAGATTGTAATGATCTCTTTCTGTTTAAACAGAAATAGTGGGATCGAAATCAGCCATGTGAATGCAGCTGTGTTAAAATTTCTTGAAGGAGAGCTTTGTCACCCTTAATGGTCCTACTCAGCTCGAAAGATTAATTTTTACACTTGCGCACAGAAGACACTTAGTTCAAAGAAAAAAAAATCTACCTCCTTTCCTTCATTGCCCTAATTACTATCTCATAAAAAAACCATCTCACAATCTTCATTATTAATATTTTTAACCCTCTAATTTATCTAGAAGAATAAAGTCCTAATAATTCAAAATTCATATGTGGAATATTTCACTGATTTCTCCCGAAATTCAATCTATATCATTATCACCATTTTTAAAAAGAAAAAAAAATCTTTTGTTATTTTTAAATAATATTTGTACTAATTCTAAAAAAATGTTGTTGTTATTTTCTCAAAATGTAAAATACCGTCTAAAAGTCGTAGCTCAAATGACAAAAGTTGCCGAAATTATTAAATCGGACATTCGTGAATAGAATTTGATCTTTCATCAACTCATTTATGATGACTTTGTCGGTAAAAAAAATGCAATAATATCTATTACTATAACCAAAAAAAGAAAAATACCATTTCTTTAGTTTTAGGTTTCGTTTTAATATACGTTGATTGAAGAATCAAACCAGTAAAGCTCAGTAGTAGAGAGCGCACACTCTCAAAAACCCTAAACCCTAAAACTCCTTCCTTTCCACTTTCTCCGTCGCCGCCGCAACCATGACGGAGCTCAAACTCTCCGAAACTCGCGACCTAACCCGCATAGAGCGCGTCGGAGCTCACTCTCACATCCGCGGCCTCGGTCTCGACTCCTCCTTAGAGCCACGCGATGTCTCTGAAGGCATGGTCGGCCAAGTCTCCGCTCGTAAAGCCGCCGGCGTCATCCTCCAAATGATCAAAGACGGTAAAATCGCCGGACGCGCCGTTCTCCTCGCCGGTCAGCCAGGTACCGGCAAAACAGCCATCGCTATGGGTATGGCCAAATCCCTAGGTCTTGAAACTCCGTTCGCAATGATCGCCGGAAGTGAGCTTTTCTCACTCGAGATGTCGAAAACCGAAGCTTTAACACAAGCGTTTCGTAAGGCGATTGGTGTTCGGATTAAGGAAGAAACGGAGGTGATTGAAGGTGAGGTTGTTGAGGTTCAGATTGATCGTCCTGCTGTTTCTGGTGCTGCTGCTAAGACGGGGAAGTTGACGCTGAAATCGACTGAGATGGAGACTGTTTATGACCTTGGTGCTAAGATGATTGAGGCTATTGGGAAGGAGAAGGTTACTAGTGGTGATGTTATTGGTATTGATAAGGCTTCTGGGAAGATTACGAAGCTTGGTAGATCGTTTTCTAGGTCGAGGGATTTCGATGCTATGGGACCTCAGGTGAAGTTTGTGCAGTGTCCTGATGGTGAGTTGCAGAAGAGGAAGGAAGTTGTTCATTGTGTTACTCTTCATGAGATTGATGTTATTAATAGCAGGTAGTTTTCATTTCATAATTTGTTGATTATTTCACTAGCTTAACTTGTTAATTAGCTTTGTTAATATTAAGGTAATGTTTGTTTTTAGGGTATATGAAAGAGTTTCACATAGTTTATGTGAGTGCTATTTGTATCAACACCTAAATTAAGTGTTTATGTATAAGTTACTTCTTTAAAAAGATAAATAAAGTCAAACTGTTAGATTGTATAGTTAGTTATAAGCTGTTTTCACTAGCTTTCTTAGAGAGCTTATAGAAATATGTTGAAATTGAAAACAAGTGATGGACATGTCATAAACTGTTTTCATAAGCTATTGTGGAGAGCTTATGGAAATATGTTGAGATTGTAAACAACTCATGGACAATGTCATAACTCATAAGCTGTTTTCATAAGTTCTCTCAAACAGTTCCACCCACAAGTGCTTATGCAAGTAGATAAACACAAATAAGTCATATCCGAATAGGTCAATAATGAAGTATCTTTTAAATGAAGTTATAGTTTGAGTGATTAACTATAGACTAGCTAGCAAGTAGTAGCTGGGACACAGTTGAACCTGCATTAGTTTCATCTGCTTAGTTTTTATTCCTTATGATGTGTTTTTTGAATATAAAAGTGCCTTTTTTTATCATTTCAAACAGATAAGCTTTTTATCAAAATTTCCCACTCATTGGTATTACATTATTTAGCTGTTTAGCTCCTTTTTAGTGAAGGATGTTCACTTTTAATTTGCTGGTTAGGTGTATAAATCACCTCTAAGGTTGTTTCTTAGTTCTCTCTATCATCTAATTCTCTTGTGTTTAATTTCAGAACACAGGGATTTCTGGCTCTTTTCACCGGTGACACAGGTGAAATTCGTGCTGAAGTCAGGGAACAAATTGACACCAAAGTGGCAGAGTGGAAAGAAGAAGGAAAGGCAGAGATTGTGCCCGGTGTCCTTTTCATTGATGAGGTACACATGCTTGACATAGAGTGCTTTTCGTTCCTCAATCGGGCTCTGGAGAATGAGATGTCTCCCATATTAGTTGTTGCTACCAACAGAGGCATCACAACTATTCGAGGCACTAATTACAAATCCCCACATGGGATTCCCATTGATCTACTTGATCGCCTGCTCATCATCTCTACTCAACCTTATACAGAAGATGAAATTCGCAAGATTCTGGATATCAGGTGCCAAGAGGAAGACGTGGACATGAGTGAAAATGCAAAGAATTTGTTAACCAAAATCGGTGGAGAAACATCTCTACGCTATGCCATTCATCTAATCACAGCAGCTGCTTTGGCATGCCAAAAGCGAAAGGGAAAGACAGTGGAATTAGAAGATATAAATCGGGTTTACAATTTGTTTTTGGATGTCAAAAGATCAACACAGTACTTGATGGAATATCAAAGTGAATACATGTTCAGTGACACAGGTGAAGTTAATGAAGCTGACGCCAATGCTATGGTCTCCTAAATTTCATGCGTCAATTTGAGACTTTGTAATTATCTGAGCTTGACATATAAGTGTAAGTTGCAGCAATTTATTTTATGATCTAGTGGGTCATTGCACTTGTCTTGTATTTGATATTTGAGTAGTAGCAGTTTTTTGAAGGTTGAATTTCAATATCTACTGTGTTCACATGAGAGGCTGCACTGTATTTTGTTTCTGCTGAACTTTTCCAAGATTTCTTTTTTATATTTTTTAATGTCATGTGTGCACTTTTATGCTTATTCTGTAGCACAAGTTATCAATAGAGAGTAGTTCAAGACTGTTTTTTTGGTAGATCATAGATACTGTGCCAGACATGTTCAAGTTATTTGGAGCTTAATTTTATGGTGTTAGTATACATTGGGGTGCAAGAAAATGTATTCATATCCAAACACAGACTTGGTCTCAACTCTCAAGCTAGCAACTAACGTGATATATGCTAGTAAACAGCTGTTTTTATCATTTGATTTGTTTGTAAACATTTTTCCAAGCATTTGATCTTATAGGCATGATAAAATTTATGCAACGGTTCATCTTCCCACAAATATGGTTCACCGTTGGTGCAGTATTTTCTTTGTGCCAGCTTTTGTAAAATTAAGAACTTTTGTATGTAAAAAATCACATTAAACCTAGGAGCATAGACAACATGAGTTGAGAGTATCTCCCATGCGTAGTTAAATATCAACAAGACAGTTGTTTTGTTGGCTTTTGCAAACACTCTTGATTGCAAACAATTCTAAATAATGGACTCTGTATTTAGAAGGTGCTGATATATATACAATTTACATAACATAAATCTGGGATTCTTGTTATGGGAAAATGACACATCTGGAAACAAAACAAGTTGGTATCAAAATAAAGTATATACCTAGACTAGGAATTAAAAAGTTGAAGACAGAAAGGAACAATGTTTATCCATATCAGCCAATTTTTTCTGTGTTGCTGTCATCTGAGGGCCATATTACTGTCTCCATGAGTCGTTCCCTCATCAACTCCAAGTTTTCATCAGAGATTTGTTTATATATTTCAGCATGATCACATTTCTGCATACATATAATAATATTGGTGAAGTAAGGTTAACGCATTCACAAATGATTTTATATGCCTTTGAATATACTCAAATATGAAAATTTTGTATTGCGTTCATTACCTTGACCCATTTACCATAAAGGTGAAGCCGAGTTAACATCACTCTTTCAGCAAGCTCTTGTTGTTCCTGTCAATTGAATGAATAGATATATGATGACACCATTTAAATCATACATAATACATTTACTTGAAAGTAAAATGACTATAATCTAGTGTTAAGGAATTAGATGTAGAGTAATAGAATCAATTTTTCACATGATAATTTCAACTTTAAACAAAAACAACTTTAGAGCTACAGTGATAAAAAATTATATAGCTGACCCTAAATATCAAAGATTATGATTTCTTGTATGGGTTTCCTAGCTATATAGATGTGTCCATGCCAACTTCCAACCCTTTTGGTTTAAGTGGTGAGGAGCTTGATTTTCGAGAGCAATGTCTCAAAATTTGAGTTATGTGAATAAAAAAATAGGTGTTGAAAGAACTCTGTCCCTTTATATGAAGAGGAACGTTAGTGTCGCTCAATTCAAAAAAGAGATTTCAATCTATTGGAGTGTGTTAGAGGGTGTGAGTGTGACCCCTAGCATTTCTCTTATATGAATCCACCAAAACTGACTCAAATTAGTCGGGTCAAATGTGATTTTGGACGCGCCATGCATGTAAAACTCAATTAAAGAGAAAACACACTTGAAACTTAGTATAGTAATTTTGTTCACACATCCATAATGACAATACCTTATTTTCTGGTGAATGTTCTCAATATATTCATGAAAGAACTAATAAGTAAGGTAAGAAATAAGAATGAAAGAGTACCTTCCCAAGCAATCGGATAAAACGTTTTCCATCTGCTGGTTTGTTTGATACAACAAAGCTGCCAACATAGAACAAAACACAAATAACAGTGATCTAAATAATTTACCTTACTATGAAATTATAAAACTCTATTATGAAACAAACATATGCTGTCAAAGTTTCAAAAGGTGATTGTGCATGTGTGCTTAACAACATTAACATTTTTCTTAAACGGGTGAAACCAAAGCTGGTTGAAGGAGAAATTGACTGAAATATAATAATAGGATCAGAAAAATGTGAAATACTGAACAAAAAAAAATTTGTTTCATGTTTGATTTTAAATTAGACACGGGAAGCACAAACAGTAGATGAAACAGAACAGAAGTCTTGCTCAATAAATCATAGAAACACTTTTTGTTCAACACATAATAACATGATTTAAAGATAAAAAGAAAAAGGTTTATGATGTGTATCAATCATCAAACATTAGATAGACAAAAAAGGTTGTGTAGTATCAATAGAGCATCATAAAAATGTGTCTAAATAGAAAACATGATTTTCAAAGTTTTGGTCAAATATTATTACTACAATAAAGAATTCACCTACTTGTAAAACCATGTATATTTAGGTGGATTCATCTCATACAGCTGCTGCATAACAGTCCTCACAGCCTTGTACGTGAAATAGTTGAGCATTTGCTGTTTATAAAGATGAGCTATGTTAGATTGCTTTCAACAATTACTTATTGTATTCATAACATAGCAACAAAACGGTGATAAAGATATGTTAAAATGCCATATTCTAATAATCTAAGTTAATATAAAAGTTTCATAGCTGTTGAAAATGCAAGCTGTTATAGAATATGCATCTTATGAGTTAGTTGTTAATTAATTTGAGATTGCTTTGTAACTATGAACTGTAGAATTATAACTTCAAAGAAATGAAATGATAATTATTGAATAGTAGTGCATGTTGAGATGAATAATTTTGCATACTTCCATATTATGTATGCAGTGAGAAAAGAAATTCAAGGTAAGATTGGAAATTGGAATGGAGTGTTAATTTCATCATATGAACTACTATTGCTAGACACAGCAAAATGAGCTACCTAATGATGCAATTAATGTCCTTATATTTCACAATGAAGGCATGTATGGTGTTTGAAATGTGTTGGTAATCTAGTTACATTCAATCACAGTTTTATCAAATTAATACTGATAGTTATGTGTCAGTATCATGTCTGATGTCTGTGTCTATGTCACTATTTGTAATTGGCTACTACATACCGACTTGAATCTCACAATTATTGCATTAATAGAAGGTTTAGATTCCAATTTCACCTAATCATATTTTAAATACAAATTCTAAGTATGAATTGTCCGATCTTGACCTAACAACCGAAAATCACCAAATACAAAGGATATTTTAAGTTTATCAAATCCAAATCATGAAAAGAAGGTAGATTGCTTAATGAGAAAGTTTGCATGATAATAAAACAATAAATAAATAAAAATCCAAGGTCAAAACATTGAGTCATGATGATAATATTGCTTTCAAAAACACAAATTAAACCATAAAAGTTTAGATTATATTTATATTACCGTTTTAACATCCTCAAAAGTGTCCTCATATTGACCACCAAGCTCATTAACAACGGTAACTCTCCTATCATCACTCTTTTGCTTCTTACAACTTCTGCTAAACTTAACTCTCCATTCCTTTCCTGGATCAGTAAAAGAACTGCTCAACCCCATACTCTTACCGTCGCGCCTCGCCCAATGCTTCTTCCCCATCAAATTCTTCCACAAAACAACATCTCCAACACCACTCTTGAGATTCACAGTAGTTGTTGGAAGTGCATCCACACACAAACATGGACCAGTGTGTGAGTCCATCACAACAGATATTGCTCCTACCATATTTGTCTCTCACAAATCCAAAGTATAAACAATAACAAATCTTATATAAACACACACACAATAGAATCAATAAGCACTTAAGGAGAGAAATGAAACTTAATATATAGATATACACCCAATAGAATATATAAGCACTTAAGGAAGTAGTTAATAAAGGGTAAGCAAAAAAATTGGAACTTGTAGTTGTTATAGTCAAAGACGGATGAAGAGTTTGTTTGAAGATTGAAGAAGAGAAAGAGGAAGCAAAAGGGTGCAAGGAAAAGTAAACAAAAAAGAAGAAAGGTGTGAGATTTTTTGAAGGGTGTGTGTTGATTGTTAACCAGATAAATTTTTGAGGTCCAAAATTGTCCAACAAGAAAATTAATAATTAATAATAGCCTAAAAGGATTCAAAATTGACATTGGCTTCTTGTTTAAGATTAAAAATCATGAATTGTCAACCAAAGATACCATACCATGTGGTTAGATGAGTTTGGTGAATGTGTATGTCTAGCCACGTGGAGGTGAATCTTTGTCATTATTTCATGCAATGATTCCGTTTTTGTTTGTAACAAAACTGAACACATGTGTGAAGGTGAATGAAAACTGCACCTAGCCAAACAAACATGTGGCTCAGTTCACATATGAGTTGGTTGGTTTTGCAAGATGCAATTGAATGTAGCACAAATGTTGGACAATGTTCACATTCTTTAGGATATTATTTCCTACGGTTGGTTAACGGTTTATGTTGTTCTAGTATTGGAATTTTAGATTCTGCCTACTTAACTTTATACTTTATAGTATTGGCCGCGAATTAATGCTGATTATATTTTGAAGGTGTTATGATAAATCTTAAAATAATTTTGAGTTGAATTTAATGCAACTCTATAAAATCAACTTATGAGGTGAAAATTACTTTCGGTTATAAACATTGTTTAAGTCATCTCTCATTTAATGTTGGATACAGATGAAAATATTTTTTATTTTATTTGTATCTATGTTTATTTGAGTGTTGCATAATTCATGAATAGTTTACACGCAAAAAAAAAGATTAACTAGGAGCAATATGTTCAAGTTCAACAATGTAACAAAAACCAGTAAAAAACCACATTGAAACAAACATATGAGCATAATTATTTGTTTCACGTGGCAAACTAACAAATAGAGTTAGTCCAATCCGTACTATAGAGCATGAAGGAGATGTAATTCGGAAAAAGGACGAGAGAAGCTCATACCACCGTTGATATTTTACTTTTCTCAACGAGTCATTACTAAGCTGATCCATTTTTCTTGAACTAAAGGTTTGTAATACCGCTGTTAGAGCACGAGGGGGCAGATCGAGATCATCCACACGATGACCAAGAACATTGTTACAAGATAGTTGGACATCACACTCTTACTCAAAACCTTAATGCAATGAGTTTAAGGGCCTACTCACTTATAAATGGTTAAGTCTCCACATTTCCAATCAATGTGAAACTTTTTCACACTACTTTTTCTCACATATAAGCTTTATTTACACTATATCCCTCCATCTTAACTTAAATGATCTTTTAATCTCTTGTAAGTTGGTGTATTTTTTTATTTTAGTCCATATATTTTATTTTTAAAAAAAATTATTTTTGAATATTCAAATCATTTTGATTTTGATCTTTAAAGTCAAAATTTGTAGGATAAATTTCAAAAAAATAAAATATAAGGACTAAAACAAAAAATATATCAACTTACAGAGATCAAAAAATCATTTAAATCTTCTTAGATTTGCAAATTTAAATATATAAGATTTGTTCAAAGCTAATTTTTCTTATTACTATCTTCTTCATCCCGATATATAAGACTTTTTTCTCAAAATTTTCTTATTCCATTTTATAAGATTTTTTTTCAAAGTTCAAAGTATATTAATGTAAATTTTTTCAAAATTAAATTAAATTTTTTTTTGACAAAACAAAAATAAATTTAATTAAAATGCAGATAAAGTAAAAAATCATTATTTTTTTTGGTTATTAAGAAATACTATAATCCTTTCAAAAAAAAAAGAAATACTATAATGAAATGAAATATTGTGAAAAGAAGGAAGTGTGGGAGAGGTAACTACGCGACGGCGCAACCGAGAGAGAGAGAGAGAGAGAGACTCAGACAGACAGAGAGCACATCGTTGTACGATCACAAACCATCTTCTTGCCACCTTCAATTTCTTCTACAATGCTTTACAGAGGGTAACCCTATTTTCTCCTTTTTCTCTTTTCCCTAATCCAGATTGGGGCTTTTTTATTTCGATTCAAATCCTTGGGGTTTAATCCATAATCTCACCTAATTACGTGTTTTAATTATCTTTATTCTGTTTTAGTTTAGTTTCTTTTACGCAATTCGAACTCTTTTCATACCTATTAGGGTTGCTAGTGATATAGTCAGTTATTTATCTCAATAGTGTACCAACTCATATTCTTTAATTCTATGATGATGATGTTATAATAAGATTTAGATTTTCATGCTTAATGCATTCAGATATTAATGAGTATTAATGAGTCGGATCTGTTGTTTTCCATTAATTTCTGCTGCACTTTTCAGGTTTTATCACTGCCCGTTTTATTTTCAATTTCTTCTTCTAGAGACTAATCATTTACTAAGGAATTATGTTGCATTTCATTCTCATTCTCCGTTGTTTAAAGCGTCTTGGTCTTATGAAAAAGTGAAAATCCCATTTTAAATGAGGGAGGACCCAGGGTAGAATAGAAATTTTTTGGTCAGTAATGGTAAATTATGCGAAGTTGAGTGATTATTCAGACTAGGACAAGCCTCTAGGAAAGGGACATTTACCATGCATACATCCTCTGAAAACTTGACTTGGTCTTATAGATGACTATGTTGTAAAGACACGAGAAAACAAATGCAAAGTTAGTGTCATTATTTTATTTTCCATTTTAAAAGTGCATGTTAAACACTGTTGTTAATTCATGATTAAGCCAGTTACATGAAACTGCTGCAATCCTGGATAACTGTGATTCAGTGCATAAAACATTTTGCATGCATCCAAATGTAAGTTATGTTATATGCTTGAACAAACTATGTTGTATTGACATTTTTGAAAACCAAAACTAGTTTTCAGTTTTAGTTTTTGCGGATTTTCAAAACCAAAACTAGTTTTCAGCTGCCAACCGTATAATTTCCTAGGTGTTACCACTGTCACCACCACTGCTCATGACACTCTTCACCACTGTCATTGATTCTTAACACACTCCACTGCTATTGCCACCCCTTGGCACTCTCTAGAGCTATCACCATCGCCCAACACCTTCCAGTGCAATTGCTGTTAGTTGCCATCCCCTGACTCTGCCATTAACCCCCCTCCATCGTCATTGTGTGGCACCCCTCATTCTCTTCACTGCTATGTAGAATCCTCTGCTCTGTCTCTGTCATAGAAAGACCGGAATGGATTTTATTTTCTTGAAAACTGTTAAAATATGAATTTGAAATACTTTTTGACTTACTTGGACAACCATCAGTTGGGCCCATAGTTTGAGAGTTACTTGGAAAAATAATGTGCTTGTGAAGTTGTATTTTCCTAAGTTTCATAATAGATTTTAGTTAGATCATCTCTGTCTTGATTGTTTGTGATTATGGGATCTGTGTTCTTTGCTGCTTTATGATATTTTTTTACTTAAATGGATAGAACCGTTAGATTGTCTCAGCCCCGCCCCGGGCGAAATATCTAGTCTAACTCAAAATAGAAGTCGGTAGGAGCATATTCATATGAGGAAGTTAGAGGATGAGCTCATTTAGCTGCCTGGTAGCCATGATTACTTTTTGAGTTGTCGTCTATGGGTATAATGGAAAGAGTTTTAGTTGACTAATGCTTCATATTAATTATTTTATGGTTTCCACTGGAGTAGTGACTTTTTATTATCTGAGGGAGCTTTGCTCTGGGGGTTATAGGAGGAAAACTCTTGTAATCATTTACTTTTAATACTTTTAATCAATAATAATACACACTCATTCTACACTATTCTGTTTTACTTTTAATCAACACACTCATGGTACACTATTCTGTTTTTGGGTTTATATCACATGCAGACGGACTCTTTGTATACATATACTTTCATCTAATTGTCTCTATTTCAAATTTCAAACCTGAATATTTTTTGGACATGATTCCTTTCCTGTCTCAGTAAATAATTAATATGAATTTGTATTATCTTATTATAGATGTCTAGCTAGACTCTAGAGTAGACTGTAATGATCATTGAAACTTTAAAAATCAAACCTAGAGTGCTTCAACTTACATGTTTGTATGTTGACTATAATGAAAATCTGATTGACTTCAATTTTTGTTGTTGATGAAAATTTCAGTAAATTTGCTGATGGTGGTGATGGGCGTGAAATGGCTTCAAAACGTCAGCGGACTGTTGATGCAGGGTCTTCATTCTATGGTTCCCCAGGCTCCAGTTATATGTACAATCCATCGCCATATGGATATGTCAGCCAACCTCCTCCTCCTCCTCCGACGTTCCCTGTTGTTCGGCTGCGTGGCCTTCCCTTTGATTGCACTGAAATTGATGTGGCCGAGTTTTTCCATGGTCTAGACATAGTTGACGTTCTTTTTGTTCACAAAGGTGGCAAGTTTTCTGGAGAAGGCTTCTGTGTTTTAGGGTATCCTGTTCAAGTTGACTTTGCTCTTCAAAGAAACAGGCAGAACATAGGTAGAAGATATGTTGAAGTTTTCAGAAGTAAGAGGCAGGAATACTACAAGGCAATTGCAAGTGAGGTTTCAGATGCTCGAGGTGGTTCACCTCGTCGAAGTGCTCCCCGAGCTAAATCATATGATGAAGGGAAAGATTCAGCTGAGCACACAGGGGTGCTGCGACTGAGGGGATTACCATTTTCTGCTAATAAGGACGACATAATGGAATTCTTTAAGGATTTTGTGCTGTCGGAGAATTCTATTCATATTGTAATGAATTCAGAGGGTAGACCTTCTGGGGAGGCTTATGTGGAATTTGAAAATGCTGAAGATTCAAAAGCAGCCATGGCAAAGGATAGAATGACACTCGGGAGTCGCTATATAGAGCTATTCCCTTCGTCACATGGTGAGATGGAAGATGCAATTTCAAGAGGACGATGATTGTTTGGCGGGTTCTCTCATTTGCTCTTTCATATTTATAATTGTTAGCTTGATCTTATAATCATGACGATTTTGCTCGAGATATTTTATTGCTGTATTTTTTTTAGGATCAATATGCTTTTTTAAGTGTGCTGATAAATAGTGTGAAGAGCAGATTGAATTATATGGAACTTTTTTTTTGTCATCAAGTACCAAATTCTCTCTTTCCCCGCCACGAAATCAGGCAAAAAGGAAAATTATTTAGATATGATTTTTAGGTGAATGTTTGTTGATAAAGCAAATACAGTAAATGTGGATGGCGTAAATAAGGGCGTTCAATCAAGGGCTTGGAATATATTAGGGAGCTTCTTCCCCCTCCCCCTTAGGATTATTACTAAAAACTGTGTTCATCCGGATTTACTCATTCAGATAGGAGAAAACATCGTTTTGTTTGGATTTATCCGTCCGTTGGAGGTGTGGTTTTTAAGAAATCTCTCGGAGATAAAAGCAGCTTTCAATATTTTATACTCCATAGGACTTGAGCCAAGTTCTATTTCCCTATATATATGCACATGTAGATATATTTATTTTGCCTTTTGAAATCTTAGAGCAAAGTCAATTATTGCTCTTATTACTACCATTTTTCAACTATTTTAATTTGGATCTTGGCATCAACCTGTTCATGAATAAATTTACAAAACAAAAGCATCAATTAACCACTACTGTAGTGTTAATTGTTAAATCATTTGATGTAATGATCGATCATTAATCACTTCATAACATGTTTAGTTATTCAAGTGAGTAAGTAATTAATACACCTCCAACCAGATTGTTTAGTATACCCCCAAATTTAGGGGTGTGATAGAAATTTTGGGGTGCACTAAGCAATTTGGTTGGGGGTGCATTAGAAATTGGGGGGTGTATTAAACAATTTTCATTATTTATGCACGGTGCATAAGGAAAAAGTTTATGCACCATAATCACTCCCGGTAATTAGTTGATCAATAATATCTACATATTACATACTTCTCGCTCTTCACTGTTATTACTTTATAATTTATTTCACTAATCTGGGATCATGTTTGATCGAAACAGAGATGTTAGGCAGAAATACTTATTTTCCTGCTAACATTTAGTAGTAAATTTGAAATATGTTATTGCATGAAATCTAGAAATTTCATTGAACTTAAATATACTGTATTTCTGAATCTTTAAAAGTGATTTGTTTTACTTATAATAGTGAATGGAGCATGTATCTATGTTTTTTTGTAAAGTAGTTTAGTGGCTAGACACTCACACATATAAATATGGAGAAATGTGGAATTCTTGATTCAAATCCAGGCCACTTCAATAATGTCCCTAATAACTACCAATTGAGTTACACTTAATAAAACAAAATTCAAATTGACGGCCATTTTATATTTTCCACGCTGTACATTTATCGCTTTAAAATCATTATTATAATAGGTACCGTAGTTCATAATAAAGATGACTGTATAAAATTATTATTACACTCCCTTTAATAATAGATTAGTCCAATGGTAAGATTTTATATCTCTTAATTAAGTGATCATCACTTCAAACTTTGACTTTTGTGAACGAAAAAAATCCAGTTGAAAGGAAAAAACTGACCTTAATTCTATATCACGCGAAGATTATTTAATCACTATTTATAATTAAAAGTAGTATAAACATCGTACTTTATAATATGATAACAGTTAGATTTTTATTTTTGCAAATATCTCGATTGATAGGGAGAAACATTTTAAAATTAATGTGAACAATTTTCTAACAAACGCTTATCAAAAAATATTACCATTATTTTATTGTAATTATTTTATATAAGATTCAATTAGCTTGTAGATCTCTTTTTCTAATTATTCTATTATTTAACATTTTCACAAACATTTTATAAGCTTATCAAGGTTTTCTTTTGGTTCGATGTTAAGAATATACTCTTAAGTAATGAAATTATTCTAAAATGCGATTAACACTCCCTTTTTAAATCTTTAATCTTCTTTCACTACGTTTTGATTATTCTAAAGGGCTGAGAAAGTAGAATGGAATATTTTATTTGTGTATTTTTTTTCTTCTTCTTTCTAATAGTCATAACACATCACTGTTTTTTGCGATAGGCCATAACTCATTTGTTATCTCATTGTTTGTAGGGACAGGCCCCTCGGATTCTTCCAATGTTCAAATAAAAAAGTGAAAGGACACAAAATATAATTTCTATCATGTCTTTTGTTTTCATACGGCAGTTTTTAAATTTTATGTTCTAGTACCTTGTTTTGCACAGTTATAGGAACATACACTACAAAACTTGTGTATATTCAATGGTTTACACATGATGGAATCTGGTTTGATATAGGGTGTCCAGTGATAATTCGTGTGAATTAACGACTAAGAAAGACAATTAGTTGTATAAATAAAATGTACTACTAGTACTTGTCACTATAACTGGAACTAGTAAATTACTTCTATTGTCATGCAATTTACTTATATGGATATGGTGCATTTTGTTGGGGACAACCAACCCAAAGAACATTTTGTTGGGGGAGTCTGGAGTGTCGGAAGAAACAATGGATCAATATGTTTTAGGAGCATAAGAGAGGAATATGTCACATCTCCATATAAAATTTTAAAACAATAGGTTGATGGATCTTTTCTCTTATAAATTTAATATTTTTTCTCTTTTATAGTCGATGTAACTCAACACATTTCTTGGCAGCAACATCATCAATTCATTAATTACATATTAAAATGCCTGCAATGAATATTATTTGTCTGAAAGCTCCATAATATAATGGAGACATTGTCTAATGCACAAGTGATGCATGTCTTTCACCATGCAAAAGTTTGTTTTTACTGTTGAATTAATAATTAGTCTCACCATTGGATATGTCAGATCACATCTCGTTTGATCTAATGATAAAATGAACTTATGTAGTATAGTGAAAGACTTGTATCACTTGGAGGTAGAAGAGAAAAAAAGAAATTTGGTGGAAATGAAATAAAAGGTTAAAATTATGACCTAAAATATAAATTGATAAAATAAGACACCTAAAATATAATTAATTAAAAATAAAAATAATTAAAGTTACTTTATGGTAAAAATTATGTAGGGTGGTTGGCGGTTAAAACTACATTATTGGAGGTTAAAATTAGTTTATGGTTCAATGGTGATTCACGATGAATTTAATAGAAAAAATCACGGTTCGATATCCCGCACTTGAATCTGATAAGAAACTGAAATTACTTGATGTCATAACTCGCTCTAAACTTTAAATTACTAAAACTAATTCTTTACAATTTAATTTGTTCCTCACTTATTTATCGATTGTTGCAAACCTACATAGTTGCCAATAGCAGCTTACATCAAACTTTTTAGACTTGTATTTATCCAAATAATAATCCAAATTATGCAATTCCAACTTCGAAAAATTCTTTGGTGGTAAATGTGTAAATGAAATTTGTTTATTGATCACATGAATGAATATGTGTGAAAAATGGAGCAATCGAATATCATGCAGGTGGTAAAAAACACATTCCTAGGATCCTATGAGAAAATAATAGAAAAATATTTGTAGGAGTAAGGTGAAGCTATGATTTAGGGCTAAATGACAAAATAATGAGAGACTATACTACATGACAAACACTCTGTGACCCTCTTATTTTTCAACCCTTTAGATTAAATTAATGTTACCAGACAAACATATCAATTAGTGGCTACGTACACAAATAAAATATGAGATGAATTGAAAATGTAAATTTCTTAACTATAGTAGTACTATATGTTAATGTTAATATTTCCTCGGGCAACGGGTATCTTATCCTCCAATGTAGTACAACAATTATATGTGACCAAATAACTAAACTTTGATGTGCAATTTATCATTTTAATATGGTTAGTGCTCATCCATGTACATTCTAAGTAAACAATTATTAAACATAATTCTATTGAAATTTTCGTACAAGTTTTTTACACGTAATTTTTCATGTTTTTGATCGATAGAAAAAAAATTACAAATTAAATAGCTTAACAATAACTTGTTTGGGAATTTTATCAAAAAAAAAAATAACTTGTTTGGGAATGTAGCAATTTGGTGCTGAAAGTGTAGTAGATAACACACGCACAAAATCATGTTTTCAAACACACGCAAGTAATGCATGTCTTTTGTGTAATTGTGGCCAATATTTTTTTCCATGATCATAATCCGACTTACTGAATTAATTAATTTGATTTAGGACGAATTTTGATTAGATTCAAGATGGGAGTATAGTCTTAGATAGACAAACAACAATAAAAATTAAATATTATAACTTAATTCAAAATATTTTAACTTTCTTTCGTACATCTTGTACTAAATGAGCTTGTTTTGATTTACCTTCTTTCAAAAAAACAATATTTATTGTAAACTCATACATATATAAATAATGGTGTTAGGGTTCAAACTCATAATATATGATTAAATTATGAATCCCCCTCTATATTCTCTATGCTTCTAAAATACATTATTAAAAGTTTGTTTTCTGTAATAAAATTTTAATTAAAATATACTACTATGAAAACATGCTTCAAGTAAAAAGTCATATTTTTGGAGGGATTGAAAAATTATCTCATAGATTAAAATTAGAAAGAAAGGAAGATTCAATTGCCAACTCATAATAATGCTTTTAGTACTTAATTAGAGAAATCCTACAAAATTTGAAGTAATCATAAATCATACATCAATAAAGTTGAATAGGGTCCTCAATATTTGAACGAATTTCTCTCCCTCTCTTTAATTCCTAAGGGCAGCTCTGCCCGCTGCCCGTAATAATAAGATTTCTATACCTTAAAATAACCCTAAAAAAGTGCTCAAAAGTATATAAAAAATCCTACAAATCATAATTTTCATTACATTAAAGTATTAAAATTGTGTCTATAAAACCCACCACTTCACTTGTTTATTCTCTCTTCTCATATGCTACTAACTCTCAACAATCCCTTTCATGATTTTGTTTCCAAAGTGTTCATTTCATCATCATTACCAATTACACTTAGATAAATTATTTAATTATAATTTATAGCACACCTCTTAAAAACCTCAAATGGGTGCTCAAAAACCATAAACATAAGTTTAATGTCTTTTTTAAGAAACCTTGTCTAGTAGATTCCTTATTAAGCATTATCCTTATTTTGTGCCTATTATGTGTTTGATATAAGTTCCAAGTGAAAAAAATCACAACTTATTATTAGTTCTTCTTCAACCCTTATAACTTTTGAGTCAAAATTGATTATTTCAAAAAGCACTCTCCAATTGGTTGTTGTGTTTCTCTGCTTCTCTTAGTAAAAGTTTCAATCTTCTTGTTGCAGCTTTACTATAAGTTGTTTTTTATTACCAAAAACCAAACCTTTCCCTCTTTGTTGTCTCAAAAATAATGGCTCCTTCTGGAAGAACAACAACAAACAAAACCTTAAGGACCACAAAAGCTACGGTAACTAGAAGAACAAGAACAAGACAACCTAGAAAAACAAACATCAAGAAGAACACAAAACAAGAGATGATTACAAATGTTTTGCCTTCTAGCTGTTTGTTAAAAAGCTCAAAAGACTCATCAAGGGAAGAAAAGATGGAAGTTTCTGAGGTAATTGATGTTTCTAATAGTAATAGTGCATGTTCTACACCAAAAGGTCAGAAATTTAGGATACCAGAGGTTTCAACATGTCCTCCAGCACCAAAGAAGCAAAGGGTAGTTTCAAATTGTTCTTTGAGAAGGTCACCACTTTCATTCTTTGTACCTCCTGATTTAGAGCATTTCTTCATGGTGACACTTCCAGATGTTTCAGTTTGATTTTTACAGTGTGTTTGTGTTAATAGCATGATGATACATATAAAATAAGCTCATGACAATCACACTTTAGAAGATGGACTTTTGAAGTGGTTTTCATAGGAAATGAGAGACATATATGCTTTAAGAACTTTTTTTACTAGATTTTGGTGTGTTGATTTTAGGAAACAGTTACTTAGTATATGTTTGGATGAACGGTGAGTTTGATAAAATCACGGCAATAGTGTAATTTTGTTGAACCTTTTATCAAGATTGTGGTGGTTCGTCGTGATTCTGACATTCTCGACGCGAATACAAACATTAACTTAGCTAGCTTGCCCCTTTGTCCCTTTGTTTAGTTTATGCTAGTTTTAGCTTTGTAACAACTTGTAGTTGTAGAGTTTGTTAGTTTACTGAATTTAGATGGAGTGGTTCTCCAACTAAATTAACATTTTTAAGCTTAGGTTATTTTTTTTCTCTTTGTTTTTAGTTTGTTTTATTTTTTTCTCTGTGTGATGAGTGGAAATGTAAATGGGTTTGGTTTGAGGTTTTGTGAGTGTTTCAAGCTTGAAACTCTACAAAGCTTAATTCAGTTGTTAGTTAATCAATCACCTTGAGAATTGAGATAAAGCAAAGGCACATACTTGAATACTTCCTTATTGTATGCAAAAATCTCTGTTTTATTTTTCTCATGTGCAACTTCTATACTACTACTACACTACTAGTAGTACTGGTGATTTTTGTGATAATTAATTTTTATTTTGATTCTATAGTACATTTAATGCTGCAATTAGTTATGTAAAGATTAGACAGGGTGCCCATATTCAGCATCAGAACATTTATTTCAGAAGCAGTACTCTGCACTCTGCTGTCCCATGTTTGCAAAATAAATGGTGTGACAAATACACTAATTAAAAGCTTTAATCTTCAATTTGATTTGATGTGATTAGAGATTTGGGTAAGTATCAGTATTATGTGATGTGACAGGGGTGTAACAAATAGGTTTGAGATTTTTTGGAGGGAAAAATATGAACCAATTGAAAAGAGGTTTGATAGTATAATCTATTTTTTTTTGGACCAATCTTTGATAATAATCTTAAGAAATAGGAGTGCTAGCAACATTTTATTTTGAACACTTTCTTTATTACTTGTACTTTCCAATTGATAAAATTCACGCGGGTCTCACCATATTATATAGACTTATGTTTAAAGTAAGTGTTAGAGAATATTTGAAAGAAAAAAAAGTGTTGTTAGCGCTCTTCCTTAAGATAATCCTTTAATTTTAGACTTGATCAAAGATCGTACCAAATGTATAATTAACTGTATCCAAAAATGAACTTGAAAGACGTTCTTGATTTTCGAATGCCATATTGTTACGGTGCTTCTAAATTGAACACATGCATGCTTGCTAGCCAAGTCAAATGAATAACAGTTTTAACTTGCTTTCTATGACAATAACTTGACAATGCGCAACCGTTACCTAGCCAGGCTAATATAGCTGGCCAAAATTTACCTAAGCAATCAAAAACAAACAATTAGATATTTCATAGAAGTTACATTCTTCTACGCACAAAGGTGATGATTAGATAAAGGAGTAAGTATCAATATTGTGTGACATGTAGAGTAGTAGTGAATAAAATTGATTCGGTTTTTGGAAGGGAGAAAATCCAAACCAATTAAATATAATTGGTTTAATTTAGTTTTACAATATTATTTTTCATAAAATCTGAACAAATATGAAGTGATGAATGAATAATATGTTGGTTTGTTTTGATTCAATTATTTGTCATTTTAAAATTTTAAGAAACTTATTTCATAAAATGGAGTATATTTAAACATTATAGGATTTTATTATATTTTTGTTCAAAGAGCTTAACTTCAAAACCCACACATACTCTCCTCCAGAAGATCTTCGTGAACTTCTTAGGAATGACGCAATGGAAACTTTCTTTCCTCATGCTTAGTCTTTCTTTTTAGTTTTTTTTCTTCTTTTTATTAGCTTCCATACAAAAAAAAAACCACACATATGAACCTCCATCTCAATATATTAAGTGTTTTTATAATCTCTTACCATCCAAGTTGTAGTAGTACTTACAAGAGTAACTCTTTTATTAGCATTTATAATTATACCTTGATTTGTCATATTGTGTTGGTCAACCTCTTCTTAAAACAACATTTGCTAAAAAAGGTCAATTTTAAAACTAATTTCAATTCTTCAATGGATTAGTTCATGCTTCGTACCTACATACACACCCTACATTTACAACAAAAAAAAAACTCGAAAAAAGAAAAGGACAAGGGTGTAATTAAGAGTTTGATTTTTAATTTGTAGTTGGTACTTGGTAGGGCTAAACCCAACTAATCATAATACTGTGGCACTATTGTTTGTCTACAACATTTGATTAAATTAGGTTGAATAAATATAGTTTCTTCAACAACAAAAATGTATACTATAGTCAAACTTTGGGTCCACCATATATGCCTTACGGCGAAATGGTTTAATGTTACCATTGTTTGGATGAATATCAAAATTGGCATAGTGCTACCAATGTCATCTCACAAAAGAACATACATTTGCATTTTTGTACTAGCCAACAAGGCTTTTATTTTGACAAAGGGCCTTGTTGTTTTGTGTTAGAAATAATATAAAATTATTGATGTAACATATTTTAATAGTTTAAATTTTTAGGATAATTGATCATTTGCCATAGTACCAGAGTCTTTACGATTAAGTGGTCTAAAGTTTGATCTCCGCTCCTCTTATTTTTTAATTAAAAAGTGGAATTTAAGCATATAGTAAGTGGATCGATGCATCATTCACGTGCAAGAGCGTGTTAGGCATTTCCTAATAGCTTAAATTTTTGGGATAATCGTTTATTTGACATTTTGCTCAACATAATATAAAATGTGTGATGTGTTAGAAAAACAACCGGTTTGGATATCATGCATTAATTGCGTGCTCGTTGTACTGAACATAATAAGTCGTCAAATACATATCTACTTATTTTATGAAGGTAGTATAGTGTAAACTGTTCGATCTCAAATCAATGATTTAGATGATCTCGGTCCAAGAACAACCTCATTTCATAAGAATACATATACAAAAAGCACATAATATGTAATTACAAAATTCAATCAATTATTTCTACATTTCGAACTACAATTAATGCGGCTTTAATATTTTTCTAATGTTATTTATCAAATTTTTGTATAGTACATATTACAAATTATATTTATTACAAGATTAATTAGTAGTACAAGATTATTTCTAAACCGTGACCTAAAATATGAGAAACATGACATGGTCACATGAAGCTTGACGAACGGAATAATTGAATAATATTCTTGAACAAGGGGTATGATGTGGTTAGAGAATAGTGGCTACAAATATTATGGTAGTGTTTTGGATTTGGGCTTGATGACAATTTACAAGTGGATGTAGTGAAGACATAATGTTGTGAAGACGGTTTTGACCATTTGTGTTCAAGTATGAACATAAAGACTTGAGGGGTGAATTTGGTATTTTGATTATTAAGATAGGGATAAGAAAGATTATTAAGGTAGTGAAATGATTTGGTCAGATATTTTGGTTCTCAGTGTGTCTGAGCATCTCAAAGAGAATCCAATGAAGGAACTCTCGTGCGGGTCTGTCAATGTCACGTTTGAGAATCTCAAGAAATTTTTCATCATTTTTTTATACACTTACTTTAGAGACTTTAATTTCCTTATTCATATGATGGCCATATTAGACTACTCCATTTTGTTTGCGAGAAATATAATTCTACACGTACGGGTTACATTTATAAAATTATTTATGCAAAATTTAAAATTATTTGGTATAATTTTGAGATTTATCAAAATTAATAGTATTAAATAAAAATTTATAAACAGTTAATTTTGATAGATCTTGTTAATATATTAAATAATTTTCAATTTTTAAAATTTTATATAAATAATCAATATGATATAAATTTTCAATTTTTTAACAGTTATAAAATTTGTATTTATTTTAATAAGTGATCTGTGCACTATATACACAATATGATAAACTTGTGTATATTAGTCAAACCCCAATGGGCAATGGCCATACATATGCGAATTATATTATGCATAAGTCAAACTCAAACTCAAAATTTCTCTCGAATTTTTAAGACATGTACTTTTATTATGTGTGAGGGCTATATTCTAAAGGTACCTGCAGTCTGCATGTAAGAACTTATACATACGTTTGATGATTATGATGAGAGAAACGAAAACATAAAGGGAAGGATAATTCATCATCTACCTTTGAATATTTCAATCTTTTGAACCATTTGCTCGCAAATAGAGATAGAATATGTGAAGGACGTTTTGCACTCATTAGATTAGAAGACCTTAAGAGTGTGTTTGGATGAGGGATTTTTTTGAGGTAAAGTAATGTTTTGAGGGATTTGAAATTCCTCAATGTAAATTCCTTTGTTTGGATAATTAATTTGGAGAATTTTCAAAATGATGGGAATTTGTGAAGTATTTTACATAAGTTAATTTGAAGAAATTTCAAATGACACCTAAAAGCTAGGAATTTGAAATTCCCTTATCTCTATAAAATTGGTAAAAAAATCTAAAATTGACCCGAAACTCCAAAATCGATTTTAAATCTGACCTCAATCTTAAAATCGGTCAAAAACATAAATTCGACCGTAAATCCGACGTAAACCATCAAATCGGTCGAAAAACATAAAATCAGCTGAAAACCCTAAAATTTACCCCTAACCCGAGTATAACCCTAAAATCATTATAAAAATATAAAATTTACCATAAACCCGACATGAACCCTAAAATCGGTCTAAAAACCTATAATCGACAACAAACCCGCCATAAACCCAAAAATCGGCCGAAAACCATAAAATCAGTAAAAAATCCTAAAATCGACCAAAAATCCTAAAATCAACTATAAACCAAACCAAAATCCTAAAATCGGTCAAAAACCCCAAAATCGACTATAAACCCAAAAATTGGCCGAAAATCGTAAAATCGGGCAAAAATCCTAAAATCGAACAAAAATCCTCAAATCAACTATAAATCAGACCTAAATCCTAAAATCGGTCAAAAACCCTAAAATCGGCTATAAACCCAAAAATCGGTCAAAAATCCTAAAATCAACTATAAATCAGACCTAAATCCTAAAATCGACCAAAAATCAACTATAAACCAGACCAAAATCCTAAAATCGGTGAAAAACCCAAAAATCGTCAATAAACCCAAAAATCGGCCGAAAACCGTAAAATCGGGCAAAAATCCTAAAATCAACTACAAATCAGACCTAAATCCTAAAATCGGTCAAAAACCCAAAATCGGCCAAAAAATGTAAAATCGGTCAAAAATCCTAAAATCAACTACAAATCCTAAAATCGGTCAAAAACCCAAAAATCGGCCAAAAAATGTAAAATCGGTCAAAAATCCTAAAATCAGACCTAAATCCTAAAATCGATCAATAATCTTAAAATCAACTATAAATCAGACCTAAATCCTAAAATCGGTGAAAAACCCAAAAATCGGCTATAATTCAAAAAATCGGCCGAAAACCGTAAAAGCGGTCAAAAATCCTAAAATTAACCATAAATCAGACCTAAATCCTAATATCGGTCAAAACCCCAAAAATCGGCCGAAAACAGTAAAATCGGGCAAAAATCTTAAAAATCGGCCAAAAATCCTAAAATCGAAAAAAAATCAATAAACCCCACGTAAACCCTAAAATCGGACATAAACCCTAAAATCAACCATAAACTCGACCAAAACCCTGAAATTGGCTATAAACTCTAAAATCGGCCGAAAACCCTAATATGAGGACTTTTTCTCGAAATAAAAAAACTCAAGATTTTATTATTGAAATCGAATAATATTCGACGATTTTTTTTCTCGAAATAAAAAAAATCGAGAAATTTTTGCTCAAAATCGGAATTTTTTTTCGAAATATCGGAAAATATTCTAGCACTTTTTTTGCGAAATTGGAAAAAATTCGTGAACTTTTTTCTCGGAATCAGAAAAAAAAATCGAGATTTTTTTCCAAAAAATTTCTAGCATTTTTTTTCTCGAAATCGAAAAAAGTTCGAAGATTTTTATTATTAAAAAAAAAACTGAGAACTTTTTTTCTTAAAATAAAAAAAATGTAAAAATGAATTACTTTGTCAATCATTACTTTATCCAAACAAAGAATTTTAAAATGAAGGGAATTCAAATGTTTTATCCAAACAAAGAATTTTGAAATGAAGGGAATTCAAATTCAAGCATTTGAATTCCATGCATTCTCAAAATCCTTTGAATTTTAAAATGACCCATCCAAACACACTCTAATTGTTTGATATCGGTGTTGTGTTAGTTTTTTTTTTTTGATAAGCCGGTGTTGTGTTAGTTGAATAGTTGTTCCCTTTCAGTTTTCACTGGTCCCATATATGTTGGGCATCTATATATTACATGTTCATTCGTGTACTCTAGTCACTTATAATAGAAAAGTGTTTCACATTTAATTACTATTTCTTCTAGTCTTAAATATAAAAGATTTTTTTTTTTAATTTTATTGAGAATATAATGTATTTGGTCTATAATATAGATTCGATACATTAAAACAGTTTTATAAATAAAAATGAATTATTTATAAATTTTTAATATTATTATTTATTTAATTTATAAATATTTAATAGGGGTAGATGAAGATATTTTAACTATTTTCTGCTATACTTTTCTGTTTTTGTTTTAGATTTTGAATATTATCATGTAAAATGGATCTCTTTTGTGTAAAATATAGATTTTACAATTCTCTCTCTTTAGAATCGTCAAAATAAACTATCAAACTCTAAAGTCTAAAACAATCTGACTCTTTTAAATTTCAAACTCTTTCAAGTCAGACCAAATATTAGAATAGAAACACCGCAATTATGTAGTAGCAAAAGCAGTGCAATGGGCTTTGCATACACACTAGATACAATGACACTGACACAGAGATACTAGCACAAGAACTTGAAAGAAAGCTTTAACAATGAGAAAACTAAAGTGGTAAGATAAAAGAGCAGAGTTTTGTAATGTGAATTGTATTATCGGGAGGGAAAATATTACATTATAAGCATTGCATATTTATTAATTACACAACCAATTAGCTTCACCTAACTAACTAGTTAGTGTAACTAAATGACAAACTAAGTTTAACTTCCAACAAAACTAACACTTCCCTTTAATTCATAATTATCATGCATTAATTAGTCCTAATTCATCTCTCATGAATACAAATTTGTCGAATTTCAGAGTCTTTGTATAATCATCAACTAAATGTATTTTAGTCGGACAATACACAATTTCAATATGCAATATTAAATATTAATATTTTATTGTCCTTCTAAATGATTAGAAAATAAAAATCATATACTGAATTATTAACTTTTATTGATATATTTTTCAGCCATATTAGAGGAAATAAAAATTTCAACCATTAGGCTGTAATTCTGAGAATTTAGATTTAGTATTCAGGAACGGAACTAGAAAAAATTATTTGGGGTGGCGGAAATATAAGATATGGTAATCAATATCAACTATTCCCTTTGTCCAAAATTATAAAGAAAAAAAATAACACTTATTAAAAAATTTAAACATGAAAATTTGAAGTGTGGTTTTGTGAAGATTTTTCTTTGAAATAAGTTGCATGAAAATATGTAAAAGTTGTTTTTATTGGTTACTATTGTTTATTGAGAAAAAAAGAAAGAGAACGAAAATTAAATGTAATTTACATTTAATTTTATAAAAATTATATATGGTTTTTCCTTTACAATTTTGGACAATAAAAATAGACTTTCTTCCCTTTATAATTTGGGACGTTGGGACTACAAGTCTATAACATATAACTATTATAAAATTTAGCTTTAACACATAAAACATATATACATACATCCTATGAAAACAAATACATAAAAAAAATTGAAGTTTTAATAAACATAAAAGTTGATTATCAAAAAATTTAATTAAATACCTTAAAATGTTATTTTTTTACCAAAAAAAAATTGAGTATTTTTTAAAGATATTTCCTTTTGTATCATTTAAAAAATTATAATAAATAAATGTTGGTTACACAAGCTATAAGTAAATTTTCATATTTCTTAAAAATTTATTATTCAGTACCTTGGACGAATTCACCATAAGAGTTGCCAGGACTTGGTTGAAATTTTTTGGTATTTTAAGACTTAATTTAAAGTAAAATTGATACTTTTAGAGATTAATTTATGGCACAATTGAAAAAAAATTGTTTAAAATTGAGATTTTTCATTGCAAAACAAAATTTTTGGTGTTTTAAGGGTTAATATATAGTAAAATTGAAATTCTTAAGGATTAGTTTATGGCAAAATTGAAATTTTGTTTTCAAAACTGAAATTTTTTAATTGCAAAATTCAATTTTTTGTTTAAGTTTGATATTTTGCCTGAGCTTTATAAATTTTCTGACTCCTCCACTGCTCATTACATATTGAATTTTTTTAATAAAAATATGTAAAAAAAGTTACCATAATATTTAAAAACAATGAAATAAAATAGTTGCAAATGATTTTTTTGATCATAAATGTTGATTTTTGTAAGATCAAGTGTATTAATTTAACTATTCTACTCTCAAAAGTCTCATGTTCAAACCCCAAATTCATGACAATATAATTTTTAACATAACAATATAATTTTTTCAAATTCATGATTTTCTTAAAGTTTGTTATAACCACAAAAAATGAATTTATGTTAAGAATCATACTAAAAGTATCTAAAAAAATCATTAAACTTTTTCCTTTTAAAACACCTAGGTATATTAATAATTTTTTTTAGCTTAATTACACATTTGGTCCAAACATTTATTTTAAATTTCAATTTGGTCACAAATGTTTTAAAAGTTTCATATTTGTCCCAAACGTTTATTTTAAGTTTTAATTTGGTTTTTTCCGTCAAATTTGTCATTAACACTGTTTGAATTGGACACGTGTCCAAATTTCCAAATGTCCATGTGTATGTTCACATGTGCATGTTCACATGTGCAAACCGTTTGCCACATGCGAAATTTGACGGAAATGACTAAATTGAAACCTAAAATAAATGTTTTGGACCAATATGAAACGTTAAAAATGGTAGGGACCAAATAGAAACCTAAAATAAATGTTTGGGACCAAATGTGTAATTAAACCATTTTTTTAATGGGTCATGGCTGATCCATATCATCCTTGGCTCCGCCACTGATCAAATCCCGATCATAAACATTCGGCATTGCAATTTCAACATTTTCTACCAATTAAATTATGACTTTTAGACATATTTATGTACAATACTAACAATCATTTAACAGTATGAAATGTATACTAATTTAGACAACAACTAATAGAGCAAGGGGTGACAACTGCCCTTTTTGACACTACCTGAGTCTGTCCCTTAATGCATTGTGACTACATATAGTCAATACATTTGGATGCAATTCAATTAAAATTGAACAATTCAAATTTTAAATATAAATTTGTGTTTAAAATTTTGACCATCTAATATTTAATAATGGTAAATGTTAAAATGTGTCTTTAAAGTACATGATAAGTAACTTAAAATAGAAATATTTTTCTAAGGTTTAAATACACTTTTGGTCCATTAACTATTTTCAAGGATTCAATTTGGTCCATTAACTATTTTTTGCTTCAATTAGGTCCACTAACTTTGGTCCGTTAACAATTTTAGTCCAAACCGTTTGAAAAAAATGTAAAAACGTTAAAATTTGCAGACGTGGCAAAGGGTGACTTGTGGTGTGTGTATGACATGGCATAATTCATGTTTTAGAGAGATAAAGAAGAAAAAAAAGAGAACAGAGAAGAAGAACGAAATCGCGATAGAGAAGAAGAAGGAGAGGTTCAATCTGCGATAAATCGACGGAGAAGAAGAAGAAGAACGAAATCGCTGCCGGCGGCGAGGTATTAACCCTAATCTATTTTGCGTTTTGATGTAGTATGCAGTTTAGGGATTTGTGAATAGTGACAAATTAGGGTTCATGTTTCAATTTAGGGTTTATGCTTCAATTTAGGGGTTATGTTTACTGGTTCTGGTATAGGCTTTAGGGTACTGAAACTTCAATTAAATGAATTTCTTTCATGATTTTGACTTACATTACATATGTTTCGTGAATGTGTGGATGTGTGGGTATAATTTGTCTCATTTGTTGGTTTATTTGTAAGTTGTAATTTTTGTATGCTGTCCATTTGTGTATATTATAAAGTAATGGTCATGTTTTGATGTGTGTGCATATTTGTTTTCTAGGAGTCTTGGAATTGCATTGATGGATGATAGGTTTGAAATTGTGTTACACCATAGTGGTAGGTTTGAAAATTTCCATATTTTGGGTTACAAAGGGGTTGAGTCCACTTGGAGATGTGACCCAGATTACTGGTCATATTTTGAGGTATTGAGTAGTCTTAAGGAAATGGGTTACATTGATGTGGATTCTTTATGGTATTATGACCCATATCTTGAAAGTGAACTTGTCCCATTTAGGAGTGATAGTGATGCTAAGAGGGTCATGTGGGTTGCAAAAATGAATGGGATGGGGCATATTTATGTTGTGCACTCAATGTCACAACCAGATATTGTTGACCTGATTGACTTTAGGCCCACTGATGAAGATGTTGGGCCCACTGATAAAGATGTTGATAACAATGTTGATGGGTTTAGGGTAGAGACAGAAGAAGTTGTTGCTGGGCCTGAGGTAGTGGAAGAAGGGGCCCAGTCCACTGATAAGGGAGTTGTTGATGTTATTGGGCCTGAGGTAGTAGGTGAGGGTGGGCCTGATGTAGTAGAAGAAGAAGAAGAAGGGGGTGCTGATAGTGATGATGAAGGGGGTGTTGATAGTGATGATAGTGCTATAGGCATTAACTTTGATGAGTCAGATAATGATATATTTGACAATGACAACTTTGAAGATGTTGAAGGTGAGGGTGAGGGTACTGGTAATGTTGTAGGTGAGGCTGAGGGTGTTCAGGGTGGGGTTAATGTGGAAGGGGGTGTTGAAACTAATGTTGTAGAAAAACCAAAAAAGAAAAGGGGTAGACCTAAAAAACAACCTGTCCCAAACCCACCTATTGAGTTGAATGAAACTGTCCCTAATTTTGAGACTGAGGGTAATGCACCTGAAGATGATGATGAACTGCATTTTGAGAATGTCCAACAAGGTGAGAGTTCAAGTAAGGCTAAAGATAAAGGACTTAGTGACAGTGAAGAGTATGACACTGAGGAGTTTGATAGTGGAGTTGATAGTGAAGATGAAGATGACTCCAAGAGCAAGTATCCAACTTTCAAATTACCCCATAAGATGACTGACTATAAATGGGAGGTTGGAACTTACTTTGGTAGTAAACTAGATTTTATAGATGCTGTCAGAGCTTATGCAATAAATTCTGGGAGGGATATAAGGTTTGAAAGGAATGACAAAATTAGAGTTAAGGCTGTTTGCAGGAAATCCCCATGTCCTTGGAACTTATATTGTACTAAAATTCAAAATGAGGAAACATGGTTTCTAAATAGATTGCATGACAAACATGATTGTCAGAGGGACTTTAGGGTGAAGCTTCTGAGTTCTAAATGGTTGGGTAAGAAACTACAAACTAGTGTTAAAGAGAATCCTAGATTGAAAGTCAGTGACATAATGGAGAAGACACAAATAAGTGGAATGCAAAAATTTCAAAGTCAAAAGCATTGAGAGCAAGAGCAATTGCTTTTGATGCAGTTGATGGCTCATTTAGGGAACAATACACTAGGATATATGATTATGCTCATGAGTTACTTAGATCAAATAGAGGTTCAACAGTGACAGTTACCACTCAACCATTTCAAGGATCTGAAGCTACTTTAGAAGATCCTAATGCTATTTTATGTCCACATTTTCAAAGAATGTACATATGCTTGAAAGCTTGCAAAGAGAGTTTTTTAAGATGCAGACCCATTATTGGTTTAGATGGGTGTTTTTTGAAAGGATATTATGGTGGTCAGCTACTAGCAGCTATAGGAAGAGATCCAAATGATCAAATGTTACCAATTGCTTATGCTGTAGTTGAGGGAGAGACAAAAGATTCATGGAGTTGGTTCTTAGACCTTCTAGTCAATGACCTTGGAGGCCCTGTAGTATGTGGAACATATACATTCATCAGTGATCAACAAAAGGTAACATGCACCTTCATAATTATGCTTTAGTTTATTTATCTTATATGTAGATCTCATTAATAACTTTGTGAATGGAATTTGCTTTATTTTATGTTGTAGGGTCTTTTGCCAGCACTTGCAGAGTTACTACCACATGCTGAACATAGGTTTTGTGTCAGGCATTTGTACAGTAATTTCAGGAAAACTTATCCTGGAAACAAGTTGAAGGAGTTGATGTGGAGAGCAGCAAGAGCTACTTACCCCAACTACTGGATGGAAACAATGCAGAAAATCAAAGCAATCAATGAAGATGCATTCAAGCATTTGCTTCAAATAGGGCCAAGACACTGGACCAGAGCTTATTTTACACCTGGAGCAAAGTCTGACACTTTGGTGAACAACATGTCAGAAGCTTTCAACTCAGTAATTGTTGATGCAAGAGGCAAGCCAATTATTACTATGCTTGAGGAGATAAGGGTTTACATCATGGAGAGGTGGGAAAATGGTAGGCAAAAGATCCAACGCTACAATGATAGTGTGTTGCCAAACATCAAGAAGAGACTTGCAAAGGAATCATCATATACAAACCAGTGGCTTGTCAGGTAAGTCATATAGTTTTTAGACTTTTAATATAGTTTTAATTTAGTCATATAACTTTTAGGTTAGTCATATAAATTATTTAATAGATTAAAGTTAGTCCAATGGTTATGATGATGGTTTTAACATAGTCCTGATAGAATGGCTTTAACATAGTCCTGATATAAATTATTTAATAGATTTAATTTTTAATTGTCAGGCGTTGTGGTCATCAATATTATGAGGTTACCCATATTACATTGAATGGGGACAAGTACTCAGTTAGTCTTTCAACCAAAGAGTGTTCATGTAGAAAGTGGTTAATAACTGGTTTACCATGTAGTCATGCCATTTCATGTATGAGGGAGGATAATTATGACATAAACGACTATGTGCCTGATTATTATAAGAAACCAACTTATGAGGCATGCTATCATCCAATTATATATCCTGCAAATGGCCAAAACTTGTGGCAAAAAACTCAATATACAGACTTACAACCCCCACCTATAAAGAGACAACCAGGTAGGCCTAAAAAAAAGAGAAGAAGAGGAGCTGATGAATTGCAAAGGGATGATTCAACAATGAGAAGATCAACATATGGTATTAGGTGTAGTAGATGCAAAGAAGTTGGTCATAACAAATCAACATGCAAGTTGCCACCACCTGTAGTAGTGGATAGTAATGAAGCATCAACATCTGCCCAGCCATCAACTTCTGCTCAGCTACCTACATCTTCTCAGCCACCTACATCTTCTCTCAGCCACAATCATCTGCTCAGCCACCTAATGCAACTCGGCCATCATCATCTTCTCAGCCACCAAGAGCAACAAGGCAATCAACTTCTCAGCCACCAACTGCAACAAGGCAATCAACTGAACCACCAGCTTCTCAGCCACGAAGGACAACAAGATCAACAACTTTTCAGCCACCAAGGCAAACAGCTTCTCTGCCACCTAGTGTTACTCAACCATCATCTACTTCTCAGCCTACAAATGCATCAAAGAAGAAGGTTTCAAATGCATCAAATGGAAAAAATGCATTATCTAGTTCTCAGCCTGCACCAGATCATAATGCAGTCCCTAACAACAAAAGACAGAAGTTGGAGATTAAAAGGAAAAAATGATCAAATGACTACTTATTATGTATTTTTTGAGTACCAATGATATATATTTTATGCACTATGTAATTTGGTAGTTTGTTTGGTACTTATGTAATCTCATGACTTATGCTCATTATAGGAGCTTATGGGTTAGTAATGACTTATGTAATTTGATATTTTGTTTGGTAATGCTCATTATAGGAGCTTATTGCATTTTGTCTAACATATATGACAATTATGGTAAGACTTGTAATCTTGTTAAATGGTTTAATACCATATGCTTAATGAAGTTAAAGATGAGAATCTTATTTATTTATTGCTTGTCCGTCAATTGTTAATTGTTACAGGTGATGCATTTGATGAATAATATCAAATGGTTGTATACAAATTGCGCACACATCATGCTCAATTTTCTTAAAATACAAACACTTTGTGCACAATTGATAAGTGTCAACGCTCGCCAAGGTTCGCCAGCCAGCGAGCCAGTCTGTTTATGCACTGCAATTCTCGCCAAGGCTCGCCAGCCAGCGAGCGTTCCTGTGCAGTGCCTTCGATTTTGAAACACAATATGTTAAATTCACCACACAATTCAAATTTCATTCCATAAAATCAAAGACATTACATTTCATTCTCTTTCAAAGACAACACAATACATTTCATTCTCTTACAAACACAACAAATTAACAACAACACATTACCAACATCATCAACTACACATTTTAAATCAACTACAAATTTTGGTCCTAACTAAATTTTTCCAAAAGACAAAAACATTGTCATGAAGACAATGTTACACACAAAACTAAAAATGCCAAAAACAATAGCAATCTTCAACATTTTTCTACTATTGACTATATTGGTCTTCATTACCCAATTCTCTTCCTTTAACACCAAAATTTCATCCTTAAGCTTTTCAAAAAAAAATTTCTGCTTTGTAATCTTCATGTCTCGTTCATCACCAACAACAACATCATCATCTTCAGTATACTTCTTAAAATACTTACATCCATTTTCAATTCGATTTCTCCAATTTCTACATCCCCAAAAATTTTCCCCATAGTTAGGGTTTGTCATGTCACTGATAGTTCTTAGAACTGCTACCTCACCACACTTACAAGTAGGAATTCTTCTTCTAATTGAAGAGCCAACAGAGCCAGACGCCCTCCCTGATTCATTGATTCTGCGATTTTGAGATGAATTGGTAGACATGGTGAACTGAAAAAATTAGATAGGAGGAGAATACAATTGATGGAGAAAGGAAGAATAAGATTGATTGGAGAAGAGAAGACAATATTATACCTAGATCCCTAACCCTCTTCAAACCCTAAATCCAATTTTGGGAATTTTGCTTTTCTCTTCTATCTCTTCCTTTCTCACCAAAACGACCATAATGCCATGTCACCTGATACAAATCAAGTCACCCTTTGCCACGTCTGCAAATTTTAACGTTTTTACATTTTTTCAAACGGTTTGGACTAAAATTGTTAACGGAGCAAAGTTAATGGACCTAATTGAAGCAAAAAATAGTTAATGGACCAAATTGAATCCTTGAAAATAGTTAATGGACCAAAAGTGTATTTAAACCTTTTTCTAAATATTGTGTATTTAACTTTTCAAAAGATAAATTATTCTATTTTTAATGCAATAATTCTTTATTGAAGTTCCTTACTATATGCCTTTAGAATACATTCAAATTCAATAGTGCATGTGGATGGAGACATGGATATAGTATATGCATATTCTTTTTTTCAATTTTTTTTTGTTGAAGATGTATATGCATATTCTTAATAGTAACAAGGTTATTATACAAGTGAAGATAGAATCTAGATGCTTTTGCATTAAATAAAATTAAAGGAGAAAAGGAAAGAAAAAACAGAAGACATGAAGAATCAATCGTGTACATTTATAATTTATTTTAGACCAAGTTAAAGAATCACCAGAAAGATTGTGCCAACTTTTATCTAAACTTTTTCTTCGGAAATTATGCCTACTATAGAAGCAAAAAAATGTGTGCATACGAAAACCACTTATCTAGCAAGAAAGTGCTGATAGCCATGAAACATTAGACTCGAGCAACATCAAATTTAGAGCTAAACTTTTATTGACTCTTAAAGCCACTCAAAAATCATTGAAGAATCTTGCTAATTTTCATAAACCCCACCCAAAATGCAATGCCTCATCTTTAGCACAAGCTATACATACATTAACTAATCTCAATTGATGATGCACGGTCCAATTACTACTATAATCTTAAAATTGGAAATAAATTATCTATAGTCAAATATAGTAATGAGTAATGACTATAGAGTGATCTCAGATGTCCTATTTGTTAAAATAACTTTTATTTATTTTTTGAGTTTTAAATTTGTATCGTCTAATTTTAACTATAAAATCTACATTTTAACTGTGTCATTTGTGCGATTGTGTGATTAAGTAGTTTTCAGACTACATGGAATGCAAGTCCTTGAATTGGATTATTCAAATTCAACTCTTACAAAATTGACTTCATATCAAATACACCACGTGCGATTTTTAATACATCTTATCATGCTTAGAAATGGACATCTCGAAGACGACCCAAGTGAAAACAATACAAGTTGGTCCAACTAATCTTAACAAACTCTAATATCAGGTTAATAATGTCAAATTAAATATTATATTATCTCATTGGTCTATTGGTTTATTAGTTTATTTAAGAGTATGTCTATTAAATATATACATTTGAGTAGGCTTACAAGTCATGCTGAAATTTCAAAAATGTTACTCAAGCCTAAAATAAACTCAGGACATATTCCATGCCAAATTTAGACATTATACATTTTGATTGATCAAAACTTAGACTTTATAAAGCTCATGTCATATCGTTCCAACTTACTCCCAACTCTACACCATGCGGCGGAGCTAAAGAATTTATAAAATTTGAACAATTTTTTTTTTTGGTCAAGAGTTTGAACAAAATTTTAATATTGTCTTAAATTAATTCATAAAAATCTTAGTTTTAACCTGAACAAACCTTAAAAATATCAACATTTCAGCCAAAGTCCGAGCAAGTGTCTGGTCATACTAGGTCGTGGATCTGCCACGGCACCTATGATTTAGAAAATTAAAAACTTTACAAGTTAATTATTTGTCTTATACTGTAGCTTATAATAAAAATCAACTACTAGTTAACTTAGTACTGATCGAACAAATCCCTCCTTTTTGGTGTTGGAAGCATTAAATCCAATCATAATTAAGGACACATGCATCATAGTATATGCCATCAATTAACTTTTCTTCTTTTATGATTGAGAACAAAATGAAACTTTCACGAGAATTGATATATATGTGAATTTAAAGGAGATGAAATTGTAGAAATAAGTGCCATGCATATACCGTTCAAAAGAAAAGTCTCATGCATATACTTTGAATATAATAAACCATGCTTATGGTATTTCTAAAGCAAAGAGTGTTTTGGTCAGTAGATTCATGTTCCCTACTTATTTAGAAAAGAAGGCTTTAGTACTTTAGACACCATTGCACCTAAGATTCGCTTACTTAGGTATATAATTCTTTTTCATTTCATAGATAGTAGTACTGTAGTAGTATATAGTATATAATTAGGCTTTCAACATCTATTATACCAAAAAATGAAAAACCATATATGTTTCCAATTATATATCATTTCTTAGTGTTCAACCTAAGAATGAAAAAGTTATATAATGTGAGTGTTTTTTGGTCACCCATATAAGATATTCAAACATTTATTCGCTACACTCTTAGTCTGTTTAACCTCTTATACTATTAGAGAATAAAAACATTGTATTACTTAGTGGATACTTAACTCATATCACCTAAAATTTTAAAAAACAAAAAATGTGAAAAAAAAACTATAGGAAAACATATTAAGAATTCATCAGAGTTAGGTGAGTTGAATACTAAGAATGAATTCATCCGAGTTAAGATAGAACTATGAGTTCAAAGAGCATTTACAATTTTACTAAATGCTTCATCTAATTTTGATTATAAGTAAAAATACCTAACTTCACACTTATTAAAAATAAGTTAGTACATTCCCAAAATTGCCTAAGCACATAAACAGAAAATCTCTCTATCCCCATGATTATCTATAACCCTCTAAAACTCCAAATTGTTCTTCAATTCGAAACGTAGATCCCAAACTAAGAACTCGAAGTTTGTGCGGATTTTAGGGGTATATGCACTAGTTCGGAATTTAGAACCCGAACTAATGTCTATACCCACCCGAAGTTTGTGCGGAGTTTTGGGAGGTATAGCACCAGTTCGGGATCTGGTGCAAGTTCGGGATCTATGTTTTAAATTTTGCTTAAATACCCTATTAAGACAAAAACGGTAGTTAAGAGGAGAAAAGAGAATGATGAGGGGGTGGGTAGAGAAATTTTCACATAGACAACAATGAATTCTACCATGGATCTCATGAGGGGAAAAACATAAGTGGGCCTGAAAGCCTCATTTGTTGAGGCCCATAGAGCTGTTGAAGCCCACACAGGATAAGGACAAAAATAAATAAAAAAGGACTAAATTACGATTTTGGGTCTCCACATATCTTCTCTAGAGAACATTGTTCCTTCCATTTCTCTCCATCCATACAAGTGTTTCAAGTTTCTGGGCAAATAAGGTAAATCTCACAAACAAATTCAAGTATATGTTTTTCTGAATTTTATATGTTCATTCATTGGCTGACACATTTATTCTCTGTTCTTGATTTTTTTGTTATTAAAAATAGAGTTGTGATTTAAGAAAATGGTAGTGTAAGAGGATGCCTATGAATTGTTTGATAAAATGCCTGAAAGATTACAATCAATGTGTTACAGATTTTCTGGGGAAGTGGTCATGATTTCGAGAGACTAAGGCTTTGTTTGCGAGTTTGGAGGGGAAGGGAGGGGAGGGCTTTGGAGGGAATGGTTTTGAAAAAAAGGAAGAAACAAGTGGAAGGAATAGAGGAGTTTGGGAGGGGAGGAGTTTGGAAGATTATTTTTTCTTCATAACACAAAAACCCCCCAATTTGGTTTGTTTATAAATTATAACATAGGATTCATCTTAAATATATGCATTCATGCCTTTTGAATTCTTTATTATTGTTTTATGTCACTAGGTTATTGCTGTGAGAACTGAGAAGTATAAGCATTTCAATGCTTGAGTGTATCATGACGCCACCGCATTCATGTTTCGTTTTAGAGAATTTGCTATGTTTTCAGTTTTCATCTTTGGTTTTGTTTGATCAAATGTGAAAATATTTGGATGGATTGACTTGTGGTATTTTTTTTTCTGAATTTTAATTTTTAACTCAACTTTTTATCTTTAACATTTGTATAAATATACGAGGAGCGATCAAATCACTCCACGAGTAGATTTACTCCCGTTAACTCTATACATATTGAATTTCTCCAATCCAACCATTGATAAAAAGTTCGACATTTATAGTTTTAGAGGTTTTATCTGAACTTTTTCTTCATTTAAAACAGAAAGGTTCTAATAATATATGATAGACACTTTCTTTAATTAATTCAATGTAATTACATTGAGTGGGTGAATTTAAAAGCCTTATTGTTGTTTGCGTTTACTCAATTACTCATGCACCTATAATACAGTGGCAAACATGTATGGTAAAAGAATGATAATTACATTTCAAGTTTTTATTGACAAAAGTTTTTGACAGTGTAGTACTTATTGAATTTTTTATACTTGTGTAGCTATTCTACTCAATTTTTAATTCTCCTTCTTTTATGTGTGATATTGTTGATGTTATAGATTTTTGTTGACCTGCCATGGAGTGTTTTACATTTATCAACTTTGCTCAACTGAGGATCTTTCTGATTTGACCTTACTAATTTCTGATAGAGAAAAATCCAAATGGCACATTCGATGAGCTTGATCTCTATAGGCCTTGGATTCTGCCAACTTCCTAAAACTAAAGTCCCTGTATGTGGAAGGTTTAATCCAAGATCTTCAGCACGGCTTCGAATTCAGGCTGTGCAAGAAAACGGTGGACAACGGAGACTAATAGACATTATTAGACTCCTTCCTGACCTCTCAAAGAATTACTTTAGAAGACCTTCTCGCAGGACTTTGTTTGGTGGAATCTCCTTGTTGGGTGGATTTTATGTTGCGCAGACAATTTCACTGTCTTTTGGAGCTCTTGCAGTCAATGATGTTATTGCTGCTGTGGTGTGTGTTCTTCTTACTGAGTATGTGACTAAGTTCTATTACAGCCGGCCAAAAGTTACTTTCCCTGTTGCTCTTCTCAACAACTTCAAAATGGGCTTCACCTATGGACTTTTCATTGACGCCTTTAAGCTTGCCAGTTGATCCTTTCAATCTCTAAATAAATGCAACTTCTCAAGATTCCTATCCTCCAAAATTAGTTTGGTTGTGTTTGATCACCAAGCTTGTACATGCTAGAATTGTTTATCCATATTTGGTCTTGTTGTGTTTCACCATCATATCAAGCTTGTACATGTTAGAACTGACTCTATAACTATCATCTGATCTGATTTGTTGTATATCAGCTGAAATGCATCCAATCTATATATCATATCAATTAATGAACTCATGACATTTGTGTCACAAAGTTGTAGTTAATGAACTCATGATAACATTCTAGAGGTTCCTGATTGATAACACTGAAGAAACGGTTGCTCATGTGGTGGATGAGAAATGGAATTACCACGCATCTTCTAGTTGATGCTTTATGATCTTGTCACGGACCAATTCATCCAAGAAGAATGCTAGCAATACACTTCTTATGATTAATTGATTTTTCAAATGGTTAACGCATATGTGAAGGTATGTTGATCTCTTCTTAAGAGTTAACATCCATTAAATTTTGATAGAGAAGCTCATAGCATAGTTTGCTGCAGAGCTATACTCAACTACTCAAGAGAGATTGCACCATTAACCTCCAACATGTCTACATGATGATAATGTTATTGTCGTTTATTGTGAATACAAATCCCATGCGTCTTTTTAGTTGTTTTTTGAGGACTGAGAAAGAAATGAAATAGTATCAACTTGTTTGATCATATTTAGACATTCAATGTAGAGTTTGTCTCCTTGTTATCATCAGCATTGAAAGCCTATCTCCATGTCAAGTCTGGTTGGCATTGGATGCTAAAAGAAGGCAACTTTTTTCCTTGGTATTGGAAAACCGTGTTGAACTCATTTTGCTTCATTTAAGATCATAAGTCATAACAATTTTTTGCATGGAGTATTGATGTATTGTGGTCCATCTAAGAAGCCAGAAATAGAATGTATTTTGTCAAACCAAGTGGCGGTGGTCTTGTAAGTTTTGCACCAAGTTAAAGTTTTGTCTTATGACTTGTCTTGGAGATGGTTTTTGAGTAAGGTGAAGTGTATCGTTTGTCTCTATTATGAATGATATCTTGATCTTATAGTTTGTTTTCAAATAATGTTGGCTTGGTATGTGATGTTTGGGATTTGGAGTGTAAATTGTAATTTATATTGGTAACTCTCTTTGTATTTCTCTTTAGAACAAGTAAACCAACTTATATTGTTCCTGACTATATAGGACGTTTTTAAATATCTAACAACTAAACTATCACTTTTTAAAATGAATAAGTGGAGAATCTAAATTCGAATATAAACCCAAATATTATAATATCTCTATCGACTAATAATTGATCATAGTTAATGGCAGTTATGTTGTATGAGCTTCAAGATATTTTCTCTTTCGTCTTAAACTTTTGTTTGGTTTGAGAGAAATAAGAAAGCGAGAAATTGAAACACGGATATTAATACATGTATTTGGACAATATTAATATCCATATAACATATTTCAATTTTTCTCTTCTTTATTTTTTTCCAATTAAACAAACCCAAAAGATAAAAGGTCAAAACAGAGGACAGGTGGATAGGATTGCTGTTGACGCTGTTACAAGGTGGTCCCCACGTAGAAGCCACGCGTTCCGTGGATTTTAACTGGTCAAGGGCATGTCACGTGGGCCTCAATTTTTGTTTTGTTTTTTTGTTTGGTTTGGTTTCGATAGAAATGGCATTGATAGCCTCACCAACCCCCACCATTTTTCTTCACTCACAAGTCACAATCCTGTTTCTTCTCTCGTACACGTGTCCAATTCTAAAACTTGTTCAATCCACATGCAGTGATGTCATCATTTCCTTAGTTGCTGGAAAAAATTACTGCAAAATATACTCTTTCGTTTTAAAATATAAACAAAATTTAGTCTATTTATTTGATCCAAATTTATACTATATTCGGTCTTAAATATAAGAGAACTTTTGCTTTTTAGGTTCATGGAATGATTGACATATTTGGTTCATAATATAAACCAAATACATCAATCATTTCATCAACCTAAAATGTAAAATGTCTCTTATCTTTATGACCGGAGAGAATATTAAATACATCAAATTTTTTAACTCATTTTTACTTACATTTTGGGACTGAGGAAGTACTACTGTACCAAAACCATTGTAATGCAAAATTAACCTTAGTCATGTACTACTATGTTAAAAAATACAGTAAAAATCTATGTAGTATTGTAGTATGTCCTAGTCAATAGTCGTTACTCATCTTCTATACTCTTTAGAGAAATGATGCTTGGCATGAAAAATTCATGTCAAAGTACTTCTATGATGTAAGTATTTTTTTAGTTTTTTACCATAGTCGTTAGTCATGCACTCATGTTCTTCCTTATGTAGAGAAATGACTAAAAAGTTAGATTATTTTTGGTGTCAAATCTCGTAAGAGAAATATGAGAAGGATGAAAATTAAATTTAGTTTTCATCAATAATCTTGATGATGGATATTAGTACATTTTAACCATGTGATTTTTCTCTTTGAAAAGTCATTGCATTAGTGCGACACAGTATGTCAAACTTTTTTATTAGAGATGGAAAAACAACAAATTAAATTTTCGAATAGATAAATGATTATTACATGAACTGCCTCTCAATCTTTCAAGACATAGTACTATTGGTTAATTTGATAATACTGTAATGGTTCATGAAGATATAGTTATAGAAAATAGTTGTTAGATATTAGAGGAGTTGTAAAGTCAAATATCTTTCGATGCTTTAGAAAAAATTCTGGTTATTCCATCATCTCTTGAGAATGATGAGATAATTAATTAAATTGATCGGAGTGAAATCCATGACGAAGAAATTTATAGTAAAGAATGCATATGAAAACATCATAAACAAACAAAACTCTTAAGAAGTATAAAATTCTTACACTTATATCAATTACTCTCTCCGTCCCAAAATATAAGCAAATTTGACTTTTTAAATACATTTGACTATTGATGTATTTGGTCCATAATATGAGCTAGATACATCAATAATAAAATGTACCTAAAAAGTCAAATTTACTTACATGTTGGGACAGAGGGAGTACTTAATAAGATATGTTTTTATAGAATCAAATGTTAATTAGTCAATGATGATTAACACTGAATTTAACATAAAATGCTATGGTTTAATGCTTTGTAATTACGCTTGAAAGTAGGGTAAAATTATTCGATGTTAAAACTCATTTTGAGTCGGATTAATTGCCCTAATTAACCATATAATATTGGTGAAAACTAAAAAAACAAAAAGTATAGTATTTCTATAGATAAGAGTTAAAAAGTCATGACACATGTATGCTAGTGACTTATAAAGACCAAGACTTTTGAGTGTCACAAGTTTTTTTTATATTTTGTAGTATTTTTTATAAAAAAAAATAAAAACAATTTTCTTTTTTATTATTGGTCATGTTATTAATTTCTGAAACAAAAAATTCAGAGAACTGTGTTTCTATTGTGCGCGTGAAAGAGAGAGAGGAATCAAATTAGCCTCTTTGAATTTTCAATCACAAGACTCAAATTTTAGGGTTTCCTTTTTTCCATTCTTCCTCAGGTAACTCTGCATGCTTCGATTTAGCTTCAATTTTTCTCATGATCAATTTTATGAATGTTTTTCTTATTGCATGATTCGTTTTTTCTCAGACTTGTTAAGGATTAGGGTTTTTAGGTTCGTTATTTCGTGCTGAATTTTGGGATTTTTGTTTTTCTGAATCTGGGTTGAACAATTCTGTGTTTGCATGGCTTGTTCTGTGAGAATTATTGTACGGAATCATGAAAAGATTGTTTTTTTATTCAATACCAAAAAGGTTTTTTTTTTCAGCTAGAGTTTATTGTGAATGTGGATAAAAGGGGTGAATTAGGTATTTTAAGTAACAAATTTGTTGAAATTCTGTTAAATAGAGCTTCATAGGTAGTGTTTGGATGTGTTGACAGAAAGTTAGACTGCACATGTTTTGTATGTACTATGGTTTATGGTTTCATGTGACTTTGTTTGACCAAATATGGCTTATATATTTGCACCATAAGTGTTACTGTTTTTAATCCTTTTTGTGTATATTTATAGCTTTTTGTGTATCTATTAGTTGAGAGATGTTTTGTGTCGAGATGCAACGCCAAATAAATCAGGCTTCCTAACCTTTTTTTTATTTCTTTTTACTGTGATCATAATCAATTTCACTGTGTATTGTTGCATTTTGTTTTTTCAAAGAAAAATATATATCTGGGACTTGCTATGAAGCATGGACACTCCTTGGATTAGGCGTGTGTCCCAGTGTCGAAGACGTGTGGTATCCGACACTTACAATTACACTGAATTATATCACTTTTTCAAAAAAAAATATCCGTGTTTGTGTCGTGCCGGATGTCCATGTCAGTGTCCGTGCTTCATAAGTGACTTGTTGTGAGTGTGATCAGTCAGTTTAATTTTAGGATAAGATTTGTATATAAAGTATAATTGTAATTTTTGTAGGGATCTGAGGATATGCAACCCAAGTCTGATACTACAAATCAACCGAGAACTGATCCTCAATCCATTCAGCCTAGTGGTGTTTATTCTGAACCTTGGTGGCGTGGTGCTGGATACAATCCTGTGGCGCAATCGATGTCTGGTGCCAATTCATCCTCTCTTGATTGCCCCAATGGTGATTCAGAATCCAATGAGGAAGGCCAGTCTAGGTCTAATAGTGGGATGAATGAGGAAGATGATGATGCCGCTAAGGATTCACAGCCTGCTGCTCCTAATCAGTCAGGTGCTTTAGAATATAACTGTTTTAAACAATTAAATAACAGGAAAATGAACAGTTTGGCACTTCTAAACTATATTTGATGAAAATTTGCCATTTCACCAAATATTATTGACTTAGAGGTACTGAATTACAGTATTTTCTTTTATCTGTAGGAAATTATGGGCAAGGAATGCCGAACACTGCATCATCTGCACTTACTGTTCGTGAAGAATGCCTCACACAGACTCCTCAGCTGGAACTTGTTGGTCATTCAATTGTAAGTCTTTGTCTATGCTTTATTGCTCTCTTCTTTTTGACAAATTGCTATCAATTTGTTAACATAAACATTTTGTGCAAATATTAAATTCGAATCAGTAACTTTGTTCTGGAACACAAATCTTTGCTGATGTGTGCATATAATTTCGATGGAAAATATGTTATTATAGAATTTGTAGTTGCATGCATTTGGACTGGATGGGACTCCTAGTATTCTTGCAATTCTTTTGATGCAGGCATGTGTTCCAAATCCTTATCAGGATCCATATTATGGGGGCATGATGGCAGCTTATGGTCACCAGCCATTGGTATGTGACATTTATCTCTTACTTGATTAAAGTTTCTTACCGTTTTGTTATGTTGTGTTGGTTAAAGCAATGCTAATATTTGGATAACAATGTGATAATTAACCATATGTTTTTCTTACCAATAGGGATATCCTCCTTTTATAGGAATGTCTCATACCAGAATGCCTTTGCCCCTCGAGATGGCTCAAGAACCTGTTTATGTGAATGCCAAACAATACCAGGGAATTCTGAGGCGAAGACAAGCTCGTGCTAAAGCTGAACTTGAAAGGAAGCTCATAAAATCTAGAAAGGTACAAATTTGCAAGAGCTGATGCTTCTTTATGATATTTTCCTTTCCTTTGGGATATTTATCTTTTTATATGGAGAAACCGAGGAAGACTTCTCTCTACCTTTTACACAATGTCATCTGACGGTTACTTACTACTTGTTAGTCTGGAATTTTCTATCAAAATATATAGATGTGCACGTCGTAGAAATCTTTATGTATATGATAGAAACAGAAAATGCTGCCAAAGTATTAGAGTCAACGGTAATGCCTTTGATTTTTACAAGCTTTAATATCTGTTGTACATTATTATTGTGCTGAATTGACGATGGCAAAAGTCGGTTCTCTTTTATTCCATTAGAATTATGAAATACCTTCATAAACAGCAATCACCCACTTCTGAAACAAGCAACGACATCTAATTTAATGTTTAGAGAGCTCTACTGTTGGAGGGTCAAGGAAGTTAGAATTGTATCCTTATCTGCGATAATTAGGCTGTTAACCATAAGCAATTGGATGCAGATAGTTGAAACTATATTAGTGCTCAAATGTCAAGAAAACTAGCATTTTAAATTAGGTTTCTTATATCATTTTACTTTTTTCTGCATAAAATCTCAGTGGGTAGTTTGCTCCAATTTTGCCAGTATGTGTAATCACCTTCATATAAACTGAGAAAAGCAAATAAAGCTAAGTTGCTTATTTTCACCTTTTTTTGTTTGCATGTGTCAAAAAAATGTTTCAAATGAGACAGAACATGATTGTATTAGCAGCCAGGGTTATTCTAACATTTACTCTTTGCAGCCATATCTTCATGAATCTAGACATCAGCATGCTATGAGAAGGGCAAGAGGCACTGGAGGACGATTTGCAAAGAAAACTGATGGGGAGAGCTCAAACAACTCAGGAAAGGATAATGGCTCTGGTCCTGTCCTGTCATCACAGTCAATCAGTTCATCTGGTTCCGAACCTTTGCCTTCTGACTCTGCCGAGACCTGGAATTCTCCTAAAATGCGACAAGATGCAAGAGCAACAAATGAAAATGGTGGTGGCTCTTATCATAACAATAACAATGGTATGCAATCTTCAAGGTATCAAGGTGAAAGAGTGGATGAAGGGGACTGTTCAGGGCAGCTACGTGGAAGCATGTCCTCGAACGAGGCATCACAGAGGCGTCTTGCAATCCAGTAGACACCCTCCCTCCTGCATGGGGGGATAGATGCTGAGGTTGGTTTTGTATATCCTAGTGATATATTTGGTGAATGAATACCTTACCTTGGTTATCTTCTTGGCATTATATATGCCAAGCGGCAAATCATTCTTGGCTTTTGTCCTTGTGTTTATGGTGTGAAACTGTGAATGATATAATATGGGGGGAAAAGAGTGATGATTGGGGTATGTGATTTCAATCCTTCATTCTTTTCTCATTTTTGCATTTTGTACAGAGTTTTAGTGGGTAGAGAGTCAACTTCAGCTGGTATGGATGGCTGGTCAGGTCACAAGACTGGAGAAAACATACTCTTTTGATGTACCAAATTATCTTGTTTCATGGGTTTGTTTTGTGTATCCTTAACCGGTTGGTTGTTAATGTTAACATGAGACATCATTATAAGAGAATCAAACATGCATCTAGTTCTAGTCACATTATTTGTTGGCTCTGATTTCAATTTATAGCAAAATTTAATTTTCGTCGGCTTTCATGCAAAACAGGAGAGAGAAAAAATGATCGGATTTTCCCCGCCAGCTTTTGTTTTTATTTATCTTTCCATCGAAAAGTGGTCACTTGAGTTGATGCTTATATGTTCTTGTACTATACAAATGGGGAAACAAGTATAAATGGTGAATAAATATTATACTGTATGGCATACATTTTATCCCTTTCTGATATGATTCGGAATGATTTTGTGTCTGTTTTGAAGCTCTTACTGTTTTGAGGGATGTTTTCTTAATGACCTTTTCGTCCACTTACTTGAAAAAGGTAGAATTTTAGTCACTAGGCTAATAATTTTGGACCTTTTCTTCTAGAAAGACCAAAACTATATTTAAACTTGTATTCTCATCAGGTTAACTTTTGTTAGTTCATTAGTCATCAAATGTTGTCTTTTGATATATATATTTTCATCTTCAAATAACACAATTGTGTACATTTATACAATATTCAAGTTTGAGGAGGGCTAGTAACACACTTTTTTACACATTCTCTTTTATTAGTTATAATTCATGTGTGTTCCCATAAACTTTGTAGGTTCTATATAAATTTAGTGGGGCTCATCAATTTTAACCAATAAAAAAATGTACTCAAAAAGTGTGTTAAAGAGTATGTTACTAGCATTATTATTCATTTAACACTTCATATTGACTGCAACGGTGGCCTTATTTTAGCTGTCATTTTCACCCCTTCAACACAAAGGAGGGGAGAGATTTTCTGTTTTTAAAAGGGTGAAGAGTAATTAGAGATATTCTGTTTTTAATTAGAGGTAGAAATTATTGGATTGATGGAAAGAGGAAGTGATTTTAAAATATTTAAAGCACGCCATAATCCCTTCAAATATCTTAATGTTCAAGACCCAAAAAGAAAACCTCTCAGTATTGGAGAAAAGTCAAATTCTAGTACCAAGAGAATATTGCTCTTCTCCTCTTCGTCATTCTCCACAGCAAAAATAATATTTTTCCTCAACTCTATTTTCTCCCAAACCCCTTTTATTGTTTTGGGGGTGAAAATGTTAATGCACACACTATATAAGAAACTTAGTCAAATATACACAATACTTTGTCTCAAATTAAAATATTTTAGTCTTTTAAAAAATTAAACTTACTAGTTCTATAATACCCCCAAATTAGAAAAATATTGGTTACTAGTTTTTCTCCTTCCCTTCTCATCAAAAACTCTCCCATACAAGGAGATAGATTATCCTTCCCTCCTCATCCCTTCACCTCCCACCAAAGTTGAGATATTTCTTTTGACAATTTCGACCTGCGTCTCAAGATGCTTGTCGTGTACATCGATAAAAAAAAACCATTTTATATTATAAAACATAATAATGCGCGAGATCAGCCTGCCAGCTGCATTGGCGAAGGAAAAGATAATCCTTTAAAAACGTAGATTTGAAAACGAACCACTTTTACTGTTATTATTTCACACACGGTACTTTTACACTCAAATAAAAAGGAAAATTGTGATCTAGTCACTACATATATTTAATTTAGGTATAAGATTACCCATTAATCATAATGTATATCATCTTCAACTACATCCTCTATGTTTTCAATGACTTCTTCCGTATTATATTGTTCCGAGAAAGTTTTTTCATCATTACCATCAGTTGGAGTTTCATGCTCCGATCCTGTCGTGCTGCCTTGTGAGGCATCCGCGGACCCTGTGGCATTCGTCGCATTCTGTTGCTTGTCCATCATCCCAGACAAGGCTAAACTAGGAGACCATTCGAGAACATCATCAATGATGTTAGATACTCTCTTCTGATACCTGCAGAAAGACCAAAGCAACAAGTTGTAACTCTAGAAAGAACAACTGCAAATAGTTTTCCCTTTACGGGGTACTATAGATTCAACCAAATAGGAATTTAAGCTGATAGCAGCATGATTATTATCTTAAAAAATAATGGAAAGCTATAAACTCATTCAGAATGTTTAGGACATACCTTGCTCTTGCAGCTTCGTCAGGTGCATGATGCCTCAACAGTAATATGAACAGCACAGCCACCACAGCATAGAAAATCCTTGTCGTCCACTTAGGCGATTCCTCTTCATCTTTCTTTGGCCAAAATCTGAACAACTCCCGCAGTGTTGCTTCCTCGGCAAGGATGTTAGGGAAAAACCAGATCCGCTTTCCAACAAGAATATATAGAACGCCAAATATTGTACCTCTTACTACAATGTTAAAAAAATATTCATGAGGCCAAAGAAAAAGGTGCATAATGCATTAACCAAGCAGATTTTAACACAATTAACAACAACTAATGTTATGAAATATACATTCTAGAAGGGATAAAAGTTAAAAATTAAAAATAAATAACAAAGTATAGGAGTCCAAAAGTTTCATACATCGGACTAATGATGAACTGCCATTTGATATGGAAATACTAATATATGTAAACTAGAACAAGGTATATGCAATGACGAACTTGAAAGAGCCTTTTTTTCCTCTTTGATAGAGTGATAGCTATCAGCTAATAGGACTATAAAAGTTCTAAGAAACCGTTATCTTCTATAAACCTCTAAATGGTCAAGATCAGATTGCACACATGATACTAACATCAAGCATGAATAACCCAAAAGCACGCATAATAAATACACATGATATGGATCCGGTGTGCAATTTATAGGTTTCAGGACTAGTGTTCAATCCAAATAGTTCATGAAGGCATACATTCTGCAACAGACATATCATTTGCCATACTTATCTCCATTATTTTCGGGAAAAGAAAATTCTCTTAAATCAGTTTATTATCCAAAAACAACAAATTTACTTTCCTCTTTCTTCCATCATAAATATTGATACATAGGGTGAAAACTCCAAAGAACCTTACATTTTCAAAACATATGCAAACCTAGGCAAGACATTGAAATAATAGAATTGGTTTGATAAATTGAAATTTTGTAACAGTCAATAAGGATATTTATATACAGAAGTGAAGAAACTATGCAAGACCAATCAAACAATATTGAAAAGAAAAACTTACTCAAAAGTAGAGTGAGGATGAGAAAAAGGATCCCAGCGCACGAGTAAAGTATTAATAACTTGCAGCTATGAGGGTACACGGGAAATAAGCAAATAGCCAATGTTAACACGGGCCAGAAGAAAGATAGGAGTGTCTGCCAGAGTGGATGACGTTTTACAAATGTCCATGCAAAAAAAGCATCATTTTCAGAAAATATTTGTTCCTGCCAAAGATAATTAGATTGTGTTAGATTCAAACACACAGACAAACCGAATCACTTAAACTACACAAGAGTAAAAAACCAGACAGTATGCTGATATTAACATAAACCATCCATTTAAACTATATGGATAGCTCAAGATGTTCACGTACATCTTCAGTAAAAGTTTAAAAATGTTTCCTTTATTCTTATTCAAGAGTAAAACTATCATTGCAATGACAATTTTCATAATGCCAACATAACGATTGCAGGAAGAAAAACTACTTACAGGGAAAATTTCTAGATGTGCAGGCCAAGTAGACAGCTTTTTCTTTCCGGGACGAAGAGTTTTTACCACACGATCACAACGAACTAAAAGATTTTTTCCAAGTAAAATGTTGGCAATGTCTTCTGTTTCTAAACTCTTGTCCGATTCCAGAATATCTTTGACCTCCGGATGATTTTTCAAGAAGTTCACAAAATCCTTACCTCTAAAATACTCGACCCGTGTCTCCTGTAAAACAGCCCATCTAGAAACCAACTCCTTATGGTCTCTCACCTTCTCAGCAAACACCTGATACACATCCTTCTTCACCGCTTGTTTCTGAAAACAAAACAAAAACAACCCACAAAATGATCAATTAAACATAGTTCACAAATATAACACAAACAAAACAACATTTGCATGTCAAATAAAAATCGAAAAAATACCCGGAAAAAAAAACACAAATACAAAGCTCAATTAAGCATAGTTCACATAAATGATCAAGGTTTAAGAAAATTTGATTAACATAAAACCTAAATGATGTACAATTTCACATCTAAAAACACACATAACAGATCAAATATCATGTTAATTAGAACTAAACTACAGTTTCAAGTACCCCCAATTAAAAAAATAACATCTTTAGCAAAAATTCTATCTAGAATAGCAAAATGGTGTCTTAAAAATAAGCTTAAAATGTGATTATCATAATTCAAACCCAAAAAAATAGCTTTTTTTTTGTTAAAACTAATGCAAAATATGAAATTAAAAACACAGAAAATTGAAATGAAATTGAAAATTTCGATCTAAGATGTTAAATTAAGTGCAAAAGATAATTAGTTGAATTAAGTTAAGAATGAGTGATAAAGGGAATTGAAAGAGAATTTGAAACCCTAGAGAGAGAAAAACCTTGGGAGGGGCGTCGGAGGTGAGATCTGGTGCGGAGGAGCGTCGCACGCGCTTCTTCTCAGCCGCGCCTCCTGATGATTTCTTCATTTTTATGTTACCCTATGTTTTTTTTCTCTCTCTTATTTGTTTTTCAAGTACAAAAAATCAAGTTACATTATAAAAATATTAATTGAGCATAGATCATCTTTCTTCCAAATTAATTCTCTAAAGATCTTTTTCTTTTTTCAATCAAACTTTAGTTGATTCAGAACTCGCCCCAATTTAGATTAGTCGGTTTAGTGAATCAGATATTAATAAATGAAATTTTGTTACATTTATTTTTATGACTATGTAGTCGAATAATTTTCATTTACTTTATTTTTGAAAAATTTATTGCTTTCAACAGCCACAACTTAACAACTTCTTTGACGAAATATGTTTTGCTAAGAAGGTGACGAACTTCAAGAGTGTACGCACTCCAAACCCCAAATCTGTATGTGAAAGAGGTTGAGTGAATATGAAAAAACGTGCTGATGAAGAAATCAAAAGTGTATTAACGTTCCTATTTATGTAGAAAAAAAACGTGCGGATGAAGACTGATTTTTATCACGTTGTAGGTCCTATTGTAATAGTGAAATCATAAAATAGTACGATCCAACTGCAAATGTCAGTTGTTTGTCGTGTGTTACGTACCGAGGAGGGCAAATATAGGGTTGTGGTGATTAGACTCGTGTTGGATATTAGAGCATACTCGGCCACAATGCATAATGAGTCTTAGTCCAACCCGAAACACTTATTTTACGTTCAATTTCAATTGAAATTATAAGATGAAATCTCAAACTACTTTAAAATTTTACAAAAAAATATAAGTGGAATATATTTGATAAGAACTTTTAACTCAATGGTAGTTTGGTGAAATTTAATATTTAAAATGGGTTGTTAAGGAGTTTTTTTTTTTTTTACATCATCAGTTTTTTTTACATCATCAGTTATTCATGCAATAAGTTGATTTCTCATATTTATTTAATATTTATGATTTATAATTATAATTTAAGAAAATGTTAAATATAAAAAAATGCTAACTAGTGCATCCTTGCACTTGTTAAGAAATCTCAATATATCAAACTACATTAAAATTTGTTTAATTAATTTTGTAAAATATTAAAAATAATATTTTCAATATAATATTTACTTTATTTATATTCTTAAGTACACCTCATTCACTAGTTAACATGACCTTGTGGGTGTGTTTGATCTGTTAAACTTTAAGTACTGGACAACAACACAGCATAAGATAGAACTACAAGATAAAACAGCACATGATAAACTTTTATGATATTGAATAATTTTTTGTTTTATACAATGTTTGGTGAAAAAAAATGTATTTTGGTATTTTAGATCACTTGTACTATAGACAAAAAGTTGTGCTGTGGTTTAGTGGAGGACAATAATTTCTGTTTTTGTGCTGTCCTTTGCCATCCGAGTTGTCCAGTCCCTGAAACAATTTTACAATCAAAAGCAGTACAATTGGACTTGTCTTGTTCAGTACCTTATTTTTTAGCAGATCAAACGCACTCTATAAATATTCATAACATATTATTGGACTAATTGGCAAGCACTTTCAAAACTCGCACACAATTGGATATGGTCTGTTTAAGATTTAAGGGTCCGACTTAACAACAATTTTCAGTTGAGTTAGCATGACATGTTGGACTAACATATTAGGTAGAGTTTAGGACCCATCATCACTTAAAATGAATACGATGGATCATAAATGGAGTATTATTTTTGCATAGTATTTTTTTGGTTAATATTTTAGGATATCCATGGTTAAATACCGTGATTATTTCACTCACTAGATTAGAGATATTTTAAAGGACAAAATAATTGATTCAGAGATTTAAAGTTGCGTTATACGACTTTATTCAATGTGAAGATCGAACTATTGAATCTTAATTAAGAGAAAATGAATTACAACCGGTCAACCACACTATCTGAATTATAACATGTGTAGTGTATATCTAAAATACTTTTACTGTAAAAAAAAATCTAAAATACTTTATTTTGTAATAAAAAAAGTACTTTTGTTTTTACACAATTATAGTAAATCTAATTTTTTATTATATATTGATTATTAGTATTTCTTAATATCATTACTGTAAAATTGTTGACTGTCATTATTAGAATTAACATAAAATGTTTTTACATTAATTTAAAATTGAATGGAGTATGTAACAAAATTACAAAAGTTATTCAAACTTTCCTACGAAAAAAAGTTACTCACCATATATAAAAAAAGAGTCATTCAAACTTGTACCAAAAAAACAAAAAGTCATTCAAACATAAATTTATTTTTGAAATAAATAAAAAAAATGACCATAAACATGTAGTAATGGATTTGCCTTTAAAATGGTTATATAACTCAATGTTTTGTACAGGTGATAAATGGATTTAGCAAATATACTTTTTTTTTTACGGGACTTTTATAAAATAACATGTTGAATTAAAGACCGAACAGTATCCATAAAAAATATTCATGTTTGATAATCAATTGTATTTTTTTTGAACGAATAATTTTTTTTTTGAACAAACAAAAATAGATTATATAAATTACAAATTAAGTAGATTCTTTAGCGCTTATCAAAAAAAAAAAAAGTAAATTCTTTAGCACATGATGTGCCAAAAAGCTGACCAATATTTACAAAAGCCGACCAATATTCAATTGTATTTAAAATATAACAACTTTTTATCAACGCATAAAAAATAATCTTTATAAAAAATAAAATATAACAACTAAATTTATTTAGTAAGGAGAGAACCAAAAAAACTAATCACTTTCTTATTAAAAATAACTCAACGTTATTTATTCACATACTTGAAGAAACATAAATCTAAACCTACAAAATAATTGTAATAAAAAAAAACCTACAAAATAATGTTTCTCACTACTTTATTATAGAAATATAAAATATAGAAAAATGAATTTATATTTTTTATAAAAGATAAATTTACATTTGATAGAATATTCACGATTATAAAAAAAAGTATAGAATATTCTATTTCCTTTTTTTTTTGACGCAAGAATATTCTATTTCATATACTAGTTTTTTGTGTGAATTTCAATTTTAAATAAATATACGAGTTGAGTGAACATTTTAAAAAAATTAAAAATTAAGCCTTGTGTAAAGTATATGACCCTTGGTTAATCTTTTTATTTAATTGATATTTGAGCTAGCTTTGAAGGAACAAATGTGGTCTATTTAGTTATTTTTAATCTTTTAGTTTGTTTGATTTGAGCTATTAAGTTTGAGTTATTGAGATGTATTCTTGAATTGTACCTTAAACCATTCCAATTTTTATCGAGTCGAGTAGAGTTAAGTGCCCGTTTGACCCGGCTTATTTTCTACTTTTCAATTTAGCTTAAACGAAATAGAGAAGTATAAAATTGAATTTAACTATATTTCTCTTTAAAAGTATTAAAGAAATAAAGTAAAGAAGTAAAAAATAAAAAGAAGTAGAGTCAAACACAATTTTTTCCTACTTTACTATTTTTAAGAAGAAAAAAAAAATAGAAAATAAGCCGGGCCAAACGGACACTTAAACTAAGTTCGACTTAACTTAATTTATTTTTAGCCACATGCACATAATATGTATTATATAAGGAGTAACTCAACTAACAATGATATTTATAAGGTAAACGATAAAAAAAACGCCAAAAACAAATTGTGTAAAAAAATACAGATATTCTCCAAATTTTTTAATATCATTTCCTGTGGTTCTGTTTCTGTGTCAAAAAATCCCCATTGTTTCCCCCTCTTCTTTTTATTGAAAATGAAAAAAAATTGTACATGAAATAATACATCATCCGAACTTGCCAAAACGTACCCTTAAAATCGTACATGAACCCCTTCAAAAAAGAATAAATAAAAAATATATGAATTCGAAGGAAGATGGACCAGAATACCCTCAATTTTCATATCACAAAATACCAAATGGCAAATGCATCACTTGTGGCTGTTACCATACAATAATTCAAAATATATAAAGTGTCACTTTCATGCTGTGCCTAAAGCCATAACATTATCTTTATTTCCATTGCTTCTTGTTTCTAAGATAATTGAGTGAGTGAAGAGTGAAGGGTGAATTCCACTCATATTCAAATGAAAATTCTTTGCATCTATAAGCATCCACCATCACTTTTTGCATCACTTTCTAAACAATTATTACATAATGATCATCAAGGCATGTTCAAAGAAAAGAGGCTCATAGTTCATGCTTTGAAGGATGATTCCAAGCAATATGAGATAGATCCAGAGAAGGCCAAAGAAGCCCTCAAAAAGCTTGACCAGAAAATCCAATCTGTCTCTAATAAACAAGTTTCCTCTCCAAAACTCAAGGGTACCCTATCTGTTTCTTTCTCTCTTACTTTTCATTTTAAAATATTGCTAATTCTTGTAGTGTTTTTAAATTTCTGTAGATTAACATTATTTGTGTGCACAAGAAATTGTGGTAAAATTAAGTATGAGACAGTGTTATTATTTTGTAGATATATTCTTATTGCTTCTTTTGTTATAAATTTTATAGACTAAATTGAGCATCCAAGGATTAATCGACTATCTGAAAATGTATTTGACTAATAAAACATACACCTTGTGAATGTGTTTGTAATTTCAATTCATCCAAAGGTTGAAAACCAAATTACCATTTTGAAAACCTATGTCACCATTTTGAAATATATATTGTGATAGTAGTTAATTAAACCGAACCTTATTGATTTACACTAATTTTTGCAGTTTCAGAAGTGAAGCCTACTAGAGAGGAAGTGATAAGTGACAACAATGGTAAGCTAGAAATTTCAGAGCCATTTCTTGCACTTCTAGCTGGTGGACTTGTTCTCTTTACTATATTTTACAATGTAATATTTCTTACTGTAATTAAACCAGCCATTGATGGTCCAATGTGAATTGATATATATATTAATTAATTAATATATGACTATGAGGGATAATTGGATAAACATATTGAATAATTTGAACTATATAGAATTTTTCTCATGACATAACAAGCACAGGTGATGAATGACCAGCAAATAGTAATTCATGAAATTATTGTCTCATGAGCTCAAAACCTCTTGAGATTCACTAGATCCTTCTCATGTATGAATTATATCAGAAGTGGTGGAAGTGGAACAACTTGAATTCATTAAATATTGACAATGTAACTCAGAAAGATGATCAATTTATGAACAAGAGAATAATATTCTTTGTTAAGATTTTTTGCATGGAAAAATTGAGGGAGGATATATTGCTCTTATATGTGAGTGACTTCTTAGGAGGTGATGCATTCTTGGCCATAAGGTTGGAAGTCACTACTTTTTTTTGTTTGTGAATAGGGATGTTACTAACAGTGGCATGGGGGATTTGTTTGATCTCAGTTCACTTGCTGCATAAAGCCATAAACATCAATAAAGACACAGTGTGTGTTTGGTTTAATTTTAGATAGAATTGATTTTGATAGAATTAATTTTGGTAGAATTAATTTTATCAGAATTGATTTTTGTTTGGATACAATTATGTAAAAGTGAATTGAACAATAAATTATAAGAATCATACTTAAAGCCAGAAGTTACAAATTCTAACTTCTAACTGAATCAAATCTAATAAGAGAGAGTGTGTAGTTTAAGTGATTTGAACCGAGGGTTATAGACATTGGAGGTCTTGGGTCTAAACCCGAATAAATGAGAAAAATACTAACTTAACAACATAATTACTAATATTGACTGCTTCAACAAATAAAATTCTAAGGGTTAATTATGATTTATTAATAATCGATAAATGCTTTATTTTTTCACTAAGCATCTCAACAATCATTTGAGAATCAATATACAATTCCACAAATCAAAATCCAAGTCTCCAAACAAATCTCAATCCCTCTAAAACACCCAAAGTTTAACAATCTCAGATTTAACAACGTGGGGTTTCAAATCATCAATCATAACTACAATATTTAGTTTAAAATTTAGTTTTCGAACTAGTTTAAACTAGTTTGGTTCAGATTCTAGTATTCAAACATAACTACTAAATTCGTAACTACAAACTGACTTGATTTGAAACATATAATCTGAAACCAGCAAACACATTTTAAAATATGAACCCAAATTTAGTTGAAAAAATAGACTCCAAAGTCCAAACTCAATAAATGAAAATTTGAAAGGTTTGAAAGTACTAGTAATGTAGAGGGTTTAAATAACAAAATTGAAAATGTCTAAAATAGCCATCACAATTTTTTTATAATACGTCATCACAACATGTTTTTTTTTCTTCTCTGCTAAATGCTAATAATGTCATCACTCATCACAAATTTTCATTCTTTATTTTTTTATGAAAATGAAGTGAACTAAAAAAAAACCTATTACACTGTGTTGTCGCGGGAATCAAAATTGTTTTCTAAAATTCTATTCGCAGGTTAATTCAACTATCGTCATAAGTTTCTGTGAGAATCTTTCTTTCTTCTTCTCAATGGAAGAACAACAAATCTCATTTAAGAATCTTCATAGCAGAGAGTATTCTGCTCACAAGAAAAAGGTAACCCTTTTCTTCTCTCTTACTAAAAAACCCTTCTTTTCATTCTTTCTCTTTCAATTCTCATATGGGTATTTATTTTTCTATAGGTTCACTCAGTCGCTTGGAATTGTATTGGCACTAAACTTGCTTCTGGTTCTGTTGATCAAACTGCTCGAATCTGGCATATTGACCCCCATGGCCATGTAAGCTTATATCTCGTTTTCGCTTTTTGTCGTTTGTTGAATGTAAAGTGATTTATGTTTAGATACAGTTGCGTAGAATTACGTTGAAAAATAGATTATAGGCTTATAAATTAATTGTAGAGGTAAAAGCTTCAAATTTTAATAACTTCAATTTAGAATCAATTCTGGAGACGAAATCAATTCTGCGTGTGAGAATATCAAAAACATTTCAAAGTCAATTCTACATTGTTGGAATCAATTTTGTTTCCTCATAAAGCATGTTCTAAATATGAATCTTAGCTACATAGGTGTGTTGTTACAAAGACATGTAGGTTTGCTGTTTGTAAAAGATTCAATTATTTGAGTTTTGCCTAAGTATCGACATAGTTTAAGATTTGCTGCAGAATATTTTGATGAATTTTAAGCAACACCCTTTTCCATTTTTTCGTGCTAAACCACCGTAATTAGGGTCTTTAACCCCCAGTGACTGTCCCAAGGTATCCCCCACGGCCTAGGTCCTTTAGCCTGCTATGAGACTAATCCTTGAACGGCAGCGGGACATCAAGTTTTTTTTGCACACAAGGTTGGGATGCCATTTTTCACTTTTGATGAATGAGATTACATGGCCACTAAATGATTTGGCTGAGTAAATATGTCATTTTTACTTGTGATGTTTTGGCGACCTTCATGATCTGAAATGATAGTGATATCAGAGTAATTTTATTTTAGGATTAAAACTTGTCTGTATTAAAGAAATACACAACAATTCATGTATGATCAAATAGGAAATTGTTGTTGGAACTCGAACCTGTAGAGTAAACGAAGGTCAACTGTTAACTTTTCCATGAACATATTTATAGAAATGAAGCATTTCAACAAGAGGTTTTGTTTCAGTATTGGCTGATACTTTTATGTCACTGCAAATCAATGTTATCCTTCTCATTATTTTGTGGATAGAAATTTGATCGTTGAATTTTGGGTGTGTGTGGGTGGCGGTTGTTATAGGGTAAGGTCAAAGATATTGAATTGAAGGGTCACACTGATAGTGTGGATCAGCTATGCTGGGACCCCAAACATGCCGATCTTATTGCTACTGCATCAGGTGACAAGACTGTACGTCTGTGGGATGCTCGCAGTAAGTAATCATTGACGTGTACAATTCATTATGATCTTTTATATATTTCGGGAGACTTTTAGTACACTGTATGGTTATTTACTCAATCCCGTGCTAAATTAACATAAATAAATATTGAGATGCTCTTTGTATTTGATTTTTACAGGTGGAAAATGCTCACAACAGGCAGAACTTAGTGGGGAGAATATCAACATTACATACAAACCCGATGGTACTCATGTAGCTGTAGGTAATAGGGTAGGTTACACAATCCCTATATGTGCTTAAAGCTCTGAAGTGCAAATTTTGTGACTGGATATGTTAATATCAACTGCATCTCGCATATGTTTGAGTTGAGTTTTTTCTGGAATCATTGAGCTTCGTATTGAGCTACTAAACAGACTATGTCTATGGCTATGATTATCTTGCTGTTTTCATGGCATGTGAAGTCTTACCTTGTCTTTGTTTTTTGTAGGATGATGAATTAACAATACTGGATGTTCGGAAATTCAAACCAATTCATAGGCGCAAGTTCAACTATGAGGTATTTCTTTGTTTATGCTTCATTGTTTTTGTTGCAGTCTGTTCTGTTTCTGGCAGGTTGTAAAGGTTCAAAATGAAACTGTTAGAAACCCATAGAAGAGAAATGTGAAATTGGTAGAGACAGCCCTAAGATATGAACAGTTTTATTGAAAAATTGAGAATGGGAGAAAGAATTCCCCTGACAACTTAGCGACTGCTCTGTTTGCTCAACCCTAACAATTCTGAATGTTGAAAAGCGTCTTCTGTATGTAATACTTGAAACTGAGGAATAGTCTTTTTCATATATTGAATGGGAAATATACAATGTGTATATATAGATACATGAGTCACTAAAATAAATAAAGATCTAGATATAAAAACATAATATCCTAAAAGATACTAGTCATAAATATAAATATAATATAAATATAAATATAAATAATAATATAAATATAAAATATCTCAACACTCCCCCTCAAGGTGGTGCGTATATGTCATATGCATCCATCTTGTCACATATGTAGGTTATCCGAGGACTCCGTAAAGATTTAGTAAAGATATCAGCAAGTTGATCTTTGGAGTTGACAAAAGATGTTTTAATGATTCCTGTTAATATCTTCTCTCTAAGAAAGTGACAGTCAACTTCTATATGCTTTGTCCTCTCATGAAAGACTGGGTTGGAGGAGAGGTGCAAAGCTGATTGGTTATCACAAACAAGTTCCATTGAGCCAATTTCACAAAAATGAAGTTCCTGCAACAAGTGCTTTAACCACACAAGCTCACATGTGGCATGAGCCATAGCTCGATACTCAGCCTCTGTACTCGACCTAGCAACAACAGTTTGCTTTTTGCTTTTCCATGAAATTAAATTTCCACCAATGAAAACACAATAACCTGATGTAGACCGTCTATCACTTGCATCTCCTGCCCAATCAGCATCTGAATATCCAATAATATTGGTGTTGCCTCTATCTGCGAAAACGAGTCCTCTTCCAGGTGATCCTTTAATGTACTTCAGAATTCGAATAACAGCATTCCAATGATTTTCACTAGGTGAGTTGAGGAACTGACTTACTACACTGACTGGAAAAGATATGTCAGGTCTAGTCATGGTGAGATAATTCAATTTTCCCACAAGTCTCCGGTATCTACCTGGATCGGAATATGGCTCCCCCTCATTAGGTAGAAGCTTTACATTAGGGTCCATAGGAGTATCAACAGGTTTGCAATTTGTAAGACCAGTCTCCTCCAAGATATCAAGAGCATACTTCCTTTGAGAGATAGCAATACCAGACTTCGATTGAGCAACTTCAATCCCAAGAAAGTAACGAAGAGGACCCAAATCCTTAGTCTGAAAGTTTTGAAATAAGTGTTGTTTTAACGCCTTGATTCCCTCATTATCATCACCTGTAATCACAATATCATCAACATAAACCACAAGGTAGATATATTTATTTGATGATGAACATTTAGTAAACACGGAGTGATCAGCCTCACAACGGATCATCCTAAATTGTTGCAAGACTTTGCTAAATCTTCCAAACCATGCCCGAGGTGATTGTTTCAAGCCATACAAGGACTTACGCAATTTGCATACCAGATTACACTCCCCCTGAGCAACAAACCCAGGAGGTTGCTCCATGTAAATCTCCTCTTCCAAATCACCATGCAAAAATGCATTTTTGATATCCAACTGATGCAAGGGCCAATGTTTCATCGCAGCCATGGCCAAGAAAAGACGAACAGATGCCATCTTTGCCACTGGAGAAAAAGTATCACTGTAATCTTGACCATGAACTTGAGTGTATCCCTTTGCCACTAGGCGAGCTTTCAATCGATCTATCTGACCATTAGGGCCCACTTTAACATTAAATAACCACCTGCAACCAACAACAGATTTCCCTGACGGGAGTGGAACAAGCTCCCAGGTGCCATTCGAGTCTAGGGCCGACATTTCATCAAATATGGCTTGCCTCCACCCTGGATGGGATAATGCTTCCTGAACCGTCTTAGGAATAGAAACGGATGAAATTGCAGAAACAAAAGCACAATAGGTGGGAGATAAACGATGGTAAGATAGACAATTATAAATAGGATGAGGGTTACGAGTTGAACGGTTACCTTTACGGATGACAGTGGGCAACTCAAGAGCCGGAGCCGGGATGGGGACACTTGGAGCCGAAGCCGAATCATGTGGTTTAACCCTTTTCTCATAGGTGATGCCATATCGGTTGAAAGGTTGTGGAGACTCAATTGATGATGTATCTGGAGTTTCTGGAGACACGGATGATAGAGGAGTGGACTCAACATAATCAAAATAGGGAATAGGAAGAACCTGATCTAAGTCAGGTGTAGGAGCATTTGACTTGGCAAAGTATGGTATGTCTTCAAAGAATGTAACATCAGCAGAGGTATAGAAACGATGCATAGAAGGAGAATAACACCGATATCCCTTTTGGACACGGGAATAACCAAGAAAGACACATTTGATAGCACGAGCAGACATCTTATCACGACCTGGAGATAAATCATGAACAAAACAAGTACAACCGAAGACCCGAGGGGAAACAACATATAAGGGCTCTGTAGGATACAAAAGAGAATGAGGGACCTGATCATTTAGAACTGAGGATGGCATTCGATTGATTAAATAACTGGCAGTAAGAACCGCATCACCCCAAAACTTAAGAGGAGCATTGGCATTTAATAGAAGGGTACGTGCAATGTCAACAATATGTCTGTGTTTTCTTTCAGCTACACCATTTTGTTGAGGTGTATGAGAACAACTAGATTGATGGACTATGCCTTTGGATTGCATAAAAGAATTAAAACACTCAGAAAAATATTCCTTTGCATTATCACTACGCAGGATGCGAATTGTTTTACCAAACTGAGTCATAATTTCAGAACAATAATTCTTAAAAATATTAAACAACTCAGAACGTTCTTTCATTAAAAATATCCAAGTACATCTTGAGAAATCATCAATAAAAGTGACATAATACTTATATCCTAAGGCAGAAGTAACACGACTAGGACCCCAAACATCAGAATGAATAACATCAAAAGGAGACAAGGCTCTATTATTAATATGACTGGGAAAAGAAGAACGGACATGCTTTCCTAATTGACAAGACTCGCACTGTAAGGACTCTAACTTAGAAAGACCAGACACCATTTTCTTCAATTTTGATAGACTCGGATGACCTAAACGACAATGCAGAAGCTCAGGTGATTCAGCAGCAACACAAACAGTAGAAGTGGAAGGCTGAAGGTAGTAAAGGCCACGAGATTCAGTGCCGGTTCCAATCGTTTGTCCCGTACTCCGGTCCTGTATCAAGAAAGAATCAGAAGTAAAGGTTATGGAACAATTCAAGGAGCGAGTTAATTTACTTATAGAAATCAAATTGAAGGGACAATTAGGAATCAATAAAACAGAACTCAAAGAAAGTGAGGAAATAGGTGAAACTCGTCCAACACCAGTAGCTTCAACTTTAGACCCATTCGCAACAGTGATATAATGTGGATATTTAGGTGCTGATATTTCGGAGAATAATGAGGAATTACCAGTCACGTGATCTGAAGCACCAGAATCCAAAACCCATCCAATAGGTTTAGAGTGAGAGAGACAAACCGTAGAATTACCAGTATGAGCTGTAGTGGCCAAGGAGGTGGCGTGTTGTGCTGCCTTCAACTGCAAATACTCTTTATACTCATTGTCAGAGAAAGTAGCTGCATATTCAGACTTCGACTCAGAGTCTTGAGAAGATTGAGCCCCATTTGCAGTTTTACTCGGATAGCCATGCAACTTGTAGCACCAATCCCGAATGTGTCCATCTTCCTTGCAATAAGTACAATTGAAGTTGCTTCTACCTCCTCTACTACGTCCTCTACCACGACCGCGCCCACGTCCACGGTTACGATCGTTAGAATTATAAATAAACGCAGAGGACTCAGGGGCCGGCTTGGTATCTTCACTTGGTAAAGAAACTCGGGTTAGACGATCAATAAGTTGTTCTACCGTAGGTATTGTGATATTCGTCAAGGCTTGATCTCGAACAGCTCCATACTGACTAGGGAGACCATGAAGGATAAACACCATCAGAGTGGCGCAGCGGAAGCGTGGTGGGCCCATAACCCACAGGTCCCTGGATCGGAACCAGGCTCTGATACCAACTTGAAACTGAGGAATAGTCTTTTTCATATATTGAATGGGAAATATACAATGTGTATATATAGATACATGAGTCACTAAAATAAATAAAGATCTAGATATAAAAACATAATATCCTAAAAGATACTAGTCATAAATATAAATATAATATAAATATAAATATAAATAATAATATAAATATAAAATATCTCAACAGTAATAAATGCCAACAACGCTAACAAGTTCCCCCTAACTAACTAGCTAACTGGTCTCTCTGTCATTTGTCCCTAACTAATTTCCCTTCTCTTCTGTCATAGCAGAAACCAAACCTTGAAAATTATGAGCAACTAGTATTTTCACCGTATTCTTATAATTTTACAGTAGTAAATATGAATGTGCTTCTTTTTATCAGTTTGATTGATAAAGTGACTTGTGCGTTATGACTGTCCAGCTATCTTCATTGAAATGTTATAGCTTGATTAAGGGCTTGGAGTTGGATTGCGAAATGTGAATTACCAGTTTACAGAAATTTTACAGTTTGATGAAGGACTTGATGTTAATATACTGGTCAAATGGCATAACTAAGTTCCCCCTGATCATCGGTTAAAATTAGTAAGAACTAGAAATCAAAGAACATTGTTTTTACTTAGTGCAAGTTATAAAGATTTACCCTAGACAGAAAAGAGTATAACTTTCTAATTATATGTAGATTACCCGAAATTTAAGCATATAGTCTCATTTGACTGTACAAGTTCTTTGGCATTGTCCATAACACTCCTGCTCCTGCTTCCCAACATTCACTCTCACTCTCAGCACCACCTGTATTTTCCTTTTCTCTGCTGCAGTTCCAACTACTTCAATATCACACAATATACGATGCTCTTCAGGATTTCATTGTTTTGTGCAACATCATTAATGCTAGGTCTTTTGGAAATTCATAAGTATACATCTACGTTTACATAATTTTACCTATTTAATGACATGGCTTGTATTCATAGCACACATTTCATACAATGAAAAACATTTGTTTAACTCTTCAGAGAAAACTTAATTCAAATTTGCTCAATGATTTCTGTACTTTTTCTAGGTAAATGAAATTGCTTGGAACATGACTGGCGAAATGTTCTTTCTAACAACAGGAAATGGTAAGTTCATAGTTTGCCGTGTTAGTTACTTTATAATATATGAACCTCAACTTTGTTTTTTGTATAGTGTAGAACAATATCTTACAATCTGTTTATCTGTTCACTTACTCAGGGACCGTGGAAGTATTATCTTATCCATCTCTTAAACCACTTGAGACCCTCATGGCTCATACAGCTGGTTGTTATTGCATTGGCATCGACCCAACGGGAAGGTATGTTTCTCGTTTTTGTTATATATGGTCTTGCAAATTGCACTTGAATTAGCAAGCAAGGTTATATCTGTTCTGTCTTCATATTCTCCAATACATAATCTTCGTTTTTCGTAGAAAGTATAATGGCCATAACAAAATGTATATCCTCATTACACTGTGACAGACATTTTGCTGTTGGAAGTGCGGATTCCCTTGTCAGCTTGTGGGTTATCTCAGAGATGCTCTGTGTGCGTACCTTTACCAAGCTTGAGTAAGTTTTCCCTAGCTTCCATGTTTGTTTATAAGGTATAATTCATGTTTAGCTTCTTGTTGTGACAAATTTGGAATGTTATGTTTTTCAGATGGCCTGTCCGGACAATTAGTTTCAATCATACCGGGGACTTGATTGCTTCAGCAAGTGAAGACTTGTTCATTGATATTGTAAGTTTGTACATGCCATTTTTCAACAATTCTTTCTGGGTTGACTATATTTTTGGTTCTTGTAAAATACTTAACTTTTTCGTTTTAGTCCATTTAAACCGTTTTTAAAACAAAAACATATTTTGTAAGTTATTCATCTATCAAATACACTTTGCATAAACAAAATTTGCTTCTTTGTGGCAGTCAAATGTTCATACGGGAAAAACAGTACATCAGATCCCTTGTAGGGCTGCCATGAATAGTGTTGAGTGGAATCCTAAATACAATGTACTTGCATATGCCGGAGATGACAAAAACAAGTATCAGGCTGACGAAGGTATGATCTTTTGGACACCTGCAAAGTGTTATTGGAAACACATGAATCATTAGAAGCTACAATTAACATATCTGCATTTTGGTTGCAGGTGTTTTTCGAATTTTTGGATTTGAAAATGCTTAGAATTTGGCACACATTATTTGCCTTGGTAGTTAAGAAATGCTAATGAAGGACAATGAATTCATGGAAAAAGCTGAGATGTCTGAATATTGCTAGTTGCAGGGACTGTGAACTAATCATTGTATCAAACTATCTGCTACTAATGTTCACAGAAAATTTGAAATTGGATGGATGTAATAGCAAATTTGTTTTGTTTGTAAGATTTTGGATAAATTACACTTTAATCTATTGGCATCACTCAAGAAGTACTAACTCTAAACGGATAATTGACATCATCAATGAAGTAAAATCTACCTCTACCCACCATCACCACTAATCAACTTCATCAATTGATTGGCGGAGATTAACAAGTGGTGACAGAGGGATTAAGTGACTTCATGGATGATTGAAATCATCCATCCAAGTGGTTGTTTAATGGATTTGGACTGGACTTGAACTACTTGTTGGTCTTAGACAAGTGAAAGTTATCATTTAAAGCAAGATTTAGAGCCTTGCAATAAAATGTTACTAAATTCAACACAAAATGTACCCCCTTATCTTGTTTTGATGCCGAATGACCGGTAATAATGGTAGCTTTTATTGTTGAAAAATGCTTGCATAATTTCCATCGTTGAACTCAATACACACTTAAGAGGAAACATAAAGTAACGCAAGAAATTTTTTAGCGTGGAAAGCCTTCTCAATATGAGCAAGGAAAAACCACGGGACCTGTAGGCCTCTTAAACTTTCACTATAATAATATTGGTAATACATATATATTCGCCCTTAGGTGGACTTCTCCTCACAACAGCTGCATTGTTCACAAAATGCATTGTTCAGAAAATGAATCAAAATTGAAGCAGCTGGCATTATAACAGCTGCATTACTGCGTCTACAAAGTTGCAGTACCAAGAGCACACAACAAGAGGAGTTGATTATTAGGCTCTTGCATTGCAGGATACCTAGTTGTCAGTGTTCACAGTGTCACAGTCATCAAGCAAGACCTTCTGAGTTGCAACTTGAAACAATGATGATGCCTCCTGCATAACATATGCTCTCCATTCCCATCCTAGCAACATCTGAGGCCATTGTTTGTGTACTTTAATATCAATTGCCACCGCGGTCAGCCAAAATCTAAGTTGTTGGATAGAGATCTAATAACTCATATCGCGGGCTCAAATGATTGAGCCGAGTCAAATGTACTTGATTCAATAGGTTGTCTAATCATTCGGACCAACAGCGCTTCATTCCCTTGGCAGAGGCTGAAAATACAAAATATCACTAACCATAAAAAAAACAAAACAAATCTAATACTCCTCCTAATGTTCTTTTTGTAAGAAACAATCACTTTTTAGGTTTTCATTGAGTCTTTAATCTATATTATAGTGAGATACATCAATTATTCAACCATCTAAAAATTCAATTTGGGAGTAAATAGTAAATACGGATAACATAAATAAAGATAAGACTTTTTCTTACCATAATAAGAACTAGTCCCTCATCATGAACAATTAACAAATCCATGTTCCATAATGATGATCACATCACAAAGCACATAGAACAAACTTGGAAGCAGGAAAAGCCAAACCTGTAAAACAAAAAAGACAAACAGTAAGCAAATAACGATTACACCAAGTACCCACTTTCCATTTAATCTCAACACTTGAACTCTTCATCATCCTCTTCCCATTCAAAGGCAACTCCTTTGACAAATCAAAGCTAGCCCCTTTCATCCTCAACTCTTGAATACACCTACCAACACCTCTACTATCATTCCTCTCCCTTTGTAACTGTTCCCAAACTTTCCAATACTTAATCAACTTCACCTGAACCAAAAACACAAACACAAGTGAAGTTGATAGTGAAACCATTGAAGGTATCCACCAATTCTTACAAACCCCATTACCCATTTGGCCTTTTTCTTGGGCTTTAGCCCAAGAAGTGAATAAGAGTGTTAAGAAAAAACCATGGAAGATGAAGAAGAATGAAGAGAGTTGAAAAAGTTCGGATTTTATTGAATCCATTCTTGATTCTTTTCGCGAAATGCGTTTGGCAAAGAGAGTTTCTTCTCTTTGCCATAGCTTTAAGAGTAAGAGGTGACCCGGTGATTCGGATATTTCGGTTAATGGGTGGTCGTCAATTGCTTCAAACATGTTGGAACATGTCAAAACCTTGTTGTTGTTGTCGTTGTTTTGATGATGATGATGATGATGTTCTTGGTCTACTGGGATTTCAACAATGTGCTGAGAGTTTTTTGATTCAGCCATTGTAATTGCAATAATAATAATAATAATAATAATAATAAATGATAAACAAAATAAAATGAAATTAGACAAAAAATGAATTGCAGAGAGAATTTGATTTTGTTGTTGTAGAAAGAAAGCAGAGAGAATTGTTAACGTTGTTGTTGTTGTTGTTGTTGTTGTGTTAGAAATGGAAGGAATATATGTGTGAATTCTAACGGTCACTTCAAGTTTTGGGTTTTGATCCAACGGTAACATAACGCTGCTAAATTTTATTTTTATTTATTTATTTATTATTTATTTGACACCGTTAGTTACCAACGGATACTTTCAACTGGTGAATCGGGAACCCGTTACGGAAAGTGGACTTTGGAGTCCATCTCATTGAAATTGAGAATCGTTGGAATTTTGCTATTTAACACTCCATATTGCTCTTACTCTTTTTTTTGACATCATATTGCTCTTATAGTTCCCCATAAATTTAATTTTTACCCTTTAAATATAGTTTGGAAGTTACTTTTTGAACTATATTTTGGTTTAGAAGAAGTTATCTTTTATTGCTAGTTCAGAAGTTAGTATCTTACTAACCGTATCAATATGCACTGAGTTATTATTTAGGCAAATTTTATGGTACAATAAATTTTAAAATAATAGAAAAATAAATATTATTTGAAAAAAATAAAATAAAATTATCTTTTAAAATATTATAATAACTAAATATCATTCATTAAAATTGTCAAAAAAATCAATTTGATTTTTTTTATTGTTTTTAAATTTTTATTATTCATAATAGTGAATATTTAATCTTTTTTATTAAAAATATAAAAAAAAATTAGTATAACATTTATGAAAAATGAAATTGTAAATTTTCTTATAAAATTATATTCTATAAAATATAATAGTCAATAAATAACTTTTTAATTTATAAAAATAATTATTTATTTATCATTTTGAAAATTAAATGTACTAGTACAATAGAATTTACCTATTGTATCGTAGAAATTCCCATTTATTTATTGTACTGTTAACATTGGCTTACTTGTAAAGACTTTCATACTTGTTTAGTGTCAAAGAAAAGGTAATATGTTTTAATATTTAATGTTTTTATTTAGAAACTTGTACTACTTTGATTCGGAATGTATCGTAGTGTCGCATATCGTCATGTCAGCATTCAATGATCACTTTAAAATTTATAGACCTAGGTACTCCTTCGATTATCAATGGACTAATCGTACATGTTTTATTGTGGTAATTACATATAAATCACTTCTTGATCACTTTTTTTCCTTGGGTATTTTGTTAAAAACATGAATCTTGTTTGCATTGCATGGAATATTGCACAATCTTATGGTACATATAATTCTCAGTTTTTGTGTGTGTGTGTGTATAAAAGCGAATAATTATTTTTATCATTACATAAAAAAGAATAATCTAGCTTGACATGTTATTGGAGCATATACAGTGTTAAATATGAAAAGTATATTCCAAACACTTCAAATAATATTGTAGTTTGTAAGATGCATATTATTGTATGTGTTAGTATCTTATCTTATTGTTTATGATGATATGGACCGAATATAACTTGTCTTACATCAAGTACAAGTATGAAGATATCATGTATGCGTCGCAGGTATCAAATATAAGATTCTTAGCCGTGTCAATACTACTCAATATATAATGTGACATTTCAAAAGTGATGAATGGAAAGAAAAAGTTGAACAAAGAAACACTATGTTTCCTAATGGATGTCTTTGTAATAGAAAAGGTAAGTATTCGGCTTTTAATGGCTTCCACGCATGCATGCCTCCCACTTTTCACTTTCCACTTTTATCACGGCTTATTTACACCACCCCTTTTATTAATTAAATTATTGGTAATTAAACAATTTATTGAGTTTTGAAGTTTTGAAATAAATATTGGCAGATAAATACATATAGTTCCCTTACACCTTTAAATATTTCACATCCCGTTATGAAGTATCGTCTGTTTTGAGTTGCCTATAAGTTCATATAATTTTATTATTTATAAAAACGTAAGAAATAAAAAGTGTATATGTTGTACATATAAACTATTTTTAGCCATGAATTTAAGTGATATAAAGCATTTTTTTTAGATGTACCGGAACATTTATATCTTGATATAATAACTATTACTTAAATACTACTCTTTCATATGGAATTCTGTTATCATTTTGCTTACAAACAAAAATTAATAAACTCATACACAATTATTAGATTTTAGATTTGAATTTGAATTAATAACGACTTTAGTTTAATGATATTAGTATTATCAGTAGAATTAAAAGTCTTTAAAAATATTATAATATAGTACAGTAGTATACGGCAAACAAATGTTTTATCCTTCTCTTTTTGGTCTATATTATGGCAAACGTACGTACAATCCACAAGAATAAATAATTCTTCTCTTTTTGACAAGTCCACAATAATATTTCTTCTTCCACAAGTTTTTTTTTTGGACTAATTTCTTCCACAAGTTATATACACATATATGTATATCTTTTTCCTCAAGCAAGATGCATGCCCTCTATATCGATCATGCATTAAATTTATACAGTGCATATAAAATAAATTTTCTAAAGTCGGTTTCAGAGTTTGAATTTTAATTATTTTTCTTCACTTTTTCACATTTATTTGTAGTGTGTGAGTCTAACACTAACTAATAGACAAAAAAAGTTGTAAATATGTTTACATATTTTTAGTGAGATTGTGATAAATAAAGTTATATAAATTGTTTAATTGATCACTTTTAATTATTTGATTTTTAACTAAATTCCTTTAAGTTTTTCCTGTGTTTTAATTTGTGTAAAAATGAGATAAAGATTATGATTTAGCTCAATGATAAAAAATGATGTAGACTTAAAATAGAGATAAAACATCTCCATTATTTGAAGTCACCTCCCTCTTTTAATTTTGTCCCTTGAGTTTTAGGAGGTCATCACATCTCCTCTCTCAACTACATTTTCCCATCACAAAAATTGGACCCAAAATTAATATTGATTATGTGATTCAAATTCAGTTCCATATTTCTCTGCTTATGTTTATATTTCCTTATTTATTGCTTGCCAAACAAAGTGTACCAGTCAATGAATCGTGTAAGGTTGTCATGGTTACACCAAGTCTCCAACATCAAACACTAATCCTTTTCTTTTAGTTCAACAATTGTATAAAATGATATTCTTTAAGCCCAAGCTAGGAAGGAAAATAAGTGTTTTTTTTATAATTAATGTTAATTGTTAGTATATTATAATGTTAATTTTTTTTATTAGGACTTGAACTCTGGACCTCTTTGCTCCTTAATTTTTAGTTCAATTAACTTAGTCAATTGAAAAATACAACAAATAATATACCATATATATATAGTTCAAGTGATAAATGATTTGGTCTTCAGATAATATGTCATGATTTTGATTCATGATTACTGTATTAATCAAATATAAAAAATATTTGATTAGGGCATAATCATTTTAAGTATCCCAAAAATTTTATGATAAAAAATTAATTAATGTCTGTTAAACAGGAATAAATTTTTTGTATCTATATATAATTTTTTTAACTTCAATTATAGATCTGCTTCTTCTAAGCAACTAATCAAGTCCATCTCCGTTCAATTACAATCCTTTATATATTAGGTTTTTAGTGGTAAGAATATGCTCTTACAAATTCTACTAGTGGAGGGGATGATGTAAATGTCACATTCACATGTAAGAACTATTTCTTAACCAATAGAGAATAATTTTGAGGTAATTTGTCTTATTCATTTTAAAGAAATATATTAATTTATAGATACTAAGATGTGACATATAACTTGTTGGGATTCATTTTTTATTCTTAAAGTGTTTTACCATTGGAATTAAAATTTGCTAAAATTCTTGGTATTGTAGGCTTAACTAAAAGAAAGACGACAAAAGATCCAAATTAATTCTTACAAAATCCTCTTTAACAAATATTAATTTTTAAAGCTGCACATTACACTTTTGAAAACAAAAGTATTATTTAACAAGTACTACTACTTTAACATTAAAACGAAAGTTAACTCTGTTATGTCATAAAAACACATGTTAAGAATATAAAAATAGTATTTATGATTCTTTTAGTATTTATGATTTAAATTAAGTTGAGATTGTGTGATTTTAAAAAAGGAAGTCACACGACTTTCTCTCTATATGAAATTAAATTGGATTGAGATTTGGTTACTTTAAAGAGAAAGTCACATGATTTTTTCTCTATCTCTCTCTTATATTATTTTCTCACCATTCTTAATTATATAGTATGATTTATTTTTATCAATTCACTTAAAAAAATACCATAAAATACACTAAAGTCACTATAACTTTCTCTCTAAAAAGTCATATAATCATAATCGGTAAAATGAAGTTTAAAAGTTAAAACAAGTACACATATTTTAATAAATTATTTAAAAGCAAGTACACATATTTTAAAAGTTAAAGCAAATACACATAGTAGTAGTTTATTAAAGGAAATCTTATGAACATATGTTAATTTTTTCTCAATAGTAAATCAGATTGAAGCAACTAAATATTAGTTGATTCAAATTGATACCTAATAAAGAGGACTACAGTTCGATTCTACAGCTGTGTTTAAAAAAATTGAAATCATATGATATAAAAATTTGCTCGGAATCAATTCAACTTGCACATAAAACCAAAAAAATTGGTCTGAAGCACAATGTCTACATCAACTCCAGAAGCAATTACCCTTGTTTGTGAATGAATCTAAGGGAGACCTCATGAGAGAAGTAAAAGTCAATTGCAAACATTTAACACCCCTGAGTCTTATTTTCCTCCAATAGTAACAACAAGAACAACAACAATTAACAAATTAATCTGAAGCTTAACAACAATTAATAAATAATGTAATTCAAGAAAAGAATAGTTTAATAATTTTCAGTTTCACACTCTCTTCTCTTTCTCTCTCCGACTCAATTTACCTTTCTTGTTCAGAAAGCACTCTAGTCTAAATCTTCAATCCTCACCTACACACACTTTATATATAAATTCACATTCACAGTTTCAATTCAACAAATAACTACCAAAACCTCTCTCTCTTCATTTCTCCCCCAAAACAACAAAAATGCATCTCTACAATGCATGGTTACCGCCACCTGTGGCGGCTCAAACCGCCGCCGAACGAGATTCCTTCTCACGCATCATCGCCACCGTCAACTCTTCCTTCAACCGTCACGATCCCGAATCCGTCTATTCTACTATCAAATACATCTCCGTTCTTGACCTGTCAGTTCCATTTCAACTCCTTTTTTTCAATTTCAATTTCAATTTTCGTTTTCTTCAATTTTGTTTTTGTTATATCACTAATTTTGTCATGAATCGTTAATCTAATTCTAATTGAATTATTTTCTGCTTATTTTTAATTAATTTAGGTAGTTGTAGATTAGTAGTGCTTTTTAGAGTTAACTTTGTTCGAAGATTTTGTGTTAGACGAAAAATTTGTTGTGATCGAATTTGGAAGGTTTGGTGAAGTAATTGAAGATGGATGGAAGTTTCTGAAACGCTATTGACTTCACGCTTTTGTATCTTTTAGAGTGTGATTTTTCACTGTTTCGTAAGCAAGTTGTAATTATGCTGATTAGCTCACTGTGAAAATACTTTAGGAGAGTGTGATGATTTGATGTTGATTTTGATTGGTAATAATAGTATTATTACATGTTTGGTTTGGCTTAACTATGAGATAAATATCGACTTATGTTCTACACAGTATCGGTACTTCATATTGAAGGCGCATACAGAGTCTGACACTGACACATATGGTTACATTTAATCACTTTCATCGTAAATTAAAATCGGCGTGTATTGTTTGTGCTTCTGCCAGTGCTTCATAGATTTTGTTATCAAAACTTTCCTTGGGGGCACCCGTCAAAGAGAAATGATTCATATCTTCAAATCAGCAAATACAAAAAATAATGATGAGTGTTTTCAGGGTCATTGAACTGTGTTTGCAACATCATATGATATACTCCCTCCGTCCCATTATATAAGCACTTTTACTACAAAAGTCTAGTCCCAAAATATAAGCCCCTTTACAATTTAATAGGTACATTTATTACTTTTTTGCTTACACATACCCCTAATTATTACTACTAAGTTGCATTGGAATACAAAAATTGTAAATGGGCTTATATTTTGGGACTAGACTTTTGTAGTAAAGGTGCTTATATAATGGGACGGAGGGAGTATATGTATAGACAATTACATTTGTTTCACTGTTTTGGTAGTTCTGTTGTCACTAGTTTCAGTGTATGTTATTCAGTGGGAGTTTCTTATTAGTATCCACCTACTGTTCAGTGCATTCCAAAATTTATATTATTAGCGGAAGACATTGGGTTTTATGTTCATGGGTTGTATCCGGATGGAGTTAGTTAATGGAATGGAATCTGATTTTTATGTGTTGTGCAGTTTCATAAAGGCAAAAAGTGACGTGGCTTTGGAAGATGTCCGCACCCTTATTCAGATGGGCCTTGAACTATTTCACATGTCCCGTAATAAGCTTTATGCTCAGGTGCTGCATTTTGTATTGAATGAGATGTGGAGTTTTCTTGTTTTCATATGTCTTTTCATGCTCTTAAATCAATGTGTCATTTTTTGCTTATTAGGTTAGATGGGGAAATTTATTAGTCAGACTACTCAACAAGTATAGGAAAAAGATTGCACTGACTATTGAATGGAGGCCTCTATATGATACACTGATTAGCACACATTTTACTAGGTAAGGTTTATACTGTTATTCTGCACTGTTCATAGTTTGCGATGCCTAACTATAGAATTTGTGATTTAGTTTTGTCATTGAAAACAGAGGGAAAAGAAGAAAATAAATCCCAGTTATTTAAAACTTGAATTAGAAATAAACACAATAGTTATCTTTAATTAATAAATACATTTAAGCTTTTCTTTGATTTCCATGTTAGTTTCTTAATTTTTTTTCTTGTAGTACCTTTGAACTTTAGTAGTCCGTTGCTAAATCAAAATACACAATTGAATATATATATATATATATATATATCAATTTAATCCTTTGCTTCATATTAGATTTAATAATTTTAGTCTGGTGATTATGAATTATATTATTGTTGCAGAAGTACTGGCCCCGAAGGTTGGAGAGTACGACAACGGCATTTTGAAACTATAACTTCACTTGTTCAGTCCTGCCGAAGATTCTTCCCATCAGGTTCTGCCTCTGAGATATGGTCTGAGTTTAAGTGAGTGATCTAGCATTGTTTCTGTATAATGTTATTGTTGAATTATCAAATGTTTTTCTCCTTATGCCTCTTTTTTGTACTTTTTATTGACACTGAGCTAAATGAAAGTGAATTGTATATGTTTCCATTTAGTGGAATAATGGTGGACCTGTGTTAGAACTTTTCTGTTTTTTGAGTTTCGGCTTTTGTTTAATTTATTTTCTTATTAATTATTTTTCTGTGGGTCAATGAATGATCTGTAGATCTTTATTGCAAAACCCATGGCATAATTCATCCTTTGAAGGATCAGGATTTGCTAGACTGTTTCTACCAACAAATCTGGACAATCAGGCCTTTTATACACAGTAAGAAGCATAACTTTGTTAGGAAATTTCTTCTGTGATATCTGATTTGATTTCCTGTGCGACGGAATCTTACGATTGAATTCACAGTGACTGGATTACAGAGTGTTTAGACTTGTGGGAATCTATACCAAATTGCCAATTCTGGAACAGTCAGTGGGCAGATGTCATAGCTCGTGTTGTAAAAAATTACCCCAATGTTGATTGGGAGGGATTGTTGCCTTTGCTTTTTGCTAAATACTTAAATATGTTTGAGGTGAGCATATCGATTCTTCTAGTAATGTTAGTCTTATTCACATTTTGATTTACAGATTGATTGAACATGATCAGAAGTACATACATGCTATATCTCTTTTAGACACTTCATTTAAATATAATTTATTGCGTTGCTTGTTCTCCCTTTTTAAATATTTACAAACTTGTTTGTTATTGCAACTGAGATTTCACCTGTTGTTGAACTTTTAAAAGAATAATTGGTTAGTCATTTGGATTTTGCCTACATTTCATGCTTGCACTCATGAATCCCAGGTTCCTGTTGCAAATGGAAGTGGATCATATCCCTTTTCACTGGATGTCCCAAGAAACACAAGGTTCTTGTTTTCCAATAGAACTTCCACCCCTGCAAAGGCTATCGCCAAATCAATTGTAAGAAAATATGTCCTTCCTTACTTTTGTGGGATTCTAACATTGGAGCCATGTTGCTGGTGCCTTACTTTTAATAGTGATCTTTTGTAATTGCAATTGCAGGTATATTTGCTAAAACCGGGTAGTTCCGCGAAACAGCACTTTGAGAAATTGGTCAACATTTTGGAACAGTTAGTTTACTTTAGTCACTTGCAGTATTTAGCTTAGTTAAGCTTCGCCTTCTCATCTCTTCAATTCAATTATTTCCTTTTTGTTACTGTCTTTTTTTAATAGATATTATCATCCCTCAAATGGTGGCCGATGGACTTACTCACTGGAGCGGTTTTTGTATCATTTGGTGATTCAATTTCAGAAGCGTCTACAGAATGAACAGTTGTACGGATCAATTATCATTTGTCATCTATTCTGTTTTTTTTACTTTTTCCTGTATCAGTTTTTTGGAACTGAATTTTTTTGTTTTACAGGGGCATTAATAATTGCAGACCCAGTGAACAGCATTTCGGAGAATCCGAGAGGGTCTTCTTTGTGAATACAATGCTAAAGTTAATTGATCGTGGTCAATACAGCAAGAATGAGCATCTCTCTGAGACAGTTGCTGCAGCAACTTCTATATTGTCTTATGTGGAACCCTCATTGGTTCTTCCATTTGTGGCATCTCGGTTTCAAATGGCCCTTGAGACGGTTAGTTGTGCTGTTTGAATTTTTTTGCTGTAGAATTTTAGAAATTATATGTGGTTAGTGGCACGTCCAAAGCATATTATGTTCTTCTTGGTTGCTGCCTCTGTCCCACAATGAGTGATCCACAATAACAACAACCAAGTCTTATCCCACTAAGTGGGGTTGGGTCTACATGAATCAGACGATGCCATAGTATTCTATTAAAAATGAGTGATACATTTGTAAAAAAATTGTCCCAAAATGAATGACCCTTTTCAATACAATATAGTTTACATTTTTCCAATCGTACCCTATAATTAATAATTAATACTACTTACATCACTCCTGATTCAATATATTCCACTTTGCATTTATGGTAATTGTGAATACACCATTCCTTGATAAGGGTACTTTAGTAAAATCATTTTTCTTTCTGTTTCATTTATACACTTTTCTTAATCCGTGTGAAATGGTCAAATGGGTCACTCATTGTGAGACAGATGGAGTATGCTGTATTATTTTAGTTTGTCTTTCTGAAATTTTGACCATTTTTTTTATGCCTAGCCAGATGACTGCCACCCACCAGTTGAAAATTGCTGTTATGTCAGTGGCATATGTTGGGCGTTCACTATTTTATACATCTGTATCAGCTTCCTCCGCGAAACAAGTGGATCTTGGTGGTGGTGATGAAACATTCATCGATCTTGTGGGGGTTTCATTATCCAATGCATTACTTGGCATGGATGCTAACGACCCTCCGAAAACTTTAGCTACCATGCAATTAATTGGTTCCATATTTTCAAATGTGAGTTTCAACTTTTTGATATATTGAATAAACAGCTTCTTGCTGGCACTACTATAGTAATGCTTAACTTCTCTACCATGTAAATGCAGTTGGCTTTATTGGATGATAATAAAATTGATGACTTATCATTTATGCCAATGATCCGCTTTTCTGAGTGGCTGGATGAGTTCTTATGCCGTCTGTTTTCCCTACTTTTACACTTAGAACCCAGCAGTGTTTTGTAAGTAATGGTGTCAAAGTTCCCTCTCTTACATGTTACTTTATTTGGCAAGGGTGTTGTTTAAGTGGATTTTATGTATGTTTGTTATTATGCTTTTATAATTGGGTAACTGGTTTTGGTATATTAGAAACGAAGGTCTCCACTCATCAGCTTCGTCAGGAACCTTTCTAGTTGATGATGGTCCATACTACTTCTGTGTTCTTGAAATTCTTCTTGGGAGGCTTTCAAAATCACTATATAGTCAGGTATTACTTTATAACTTAAAAATACTTGATACAGAGAAAACTTTCTGAGCCATTATATTGTCTTACACATTACTGACATATCATACAGGCATTGAAGAAAATTTCCAAGTTTGTGAGGACAAACATTCTTCCTGGTGCTATTGCAGAGGTTGGACTGCTCTGTTGTGCGTGTGTTCACTCAAACCCGGTAGAAGCAGTCAGTCAACTTGTTGAGCCAATATTAGTGTCTGTGATATCCTCTTTGAAAGGAACACCAGGCACTGGATTTGGAGGAGGCGGGACTTTTGATACTTCTGCTTCAACCAAGGTACCTGATTTTTGTCAGTTGTGATTATCTTTGACTTCAATGTTCCCTCTGGATTCTCTGGAATGTTGAGACTTCTCTACTTCAGGTTAGGTCCTCAATTTCACCTGCTCTTGAGGCTGCAATTGACTATCAACTAAAGATATTATCAGTTGGTATCACATATGGAGGTCCAGCACTCCTCCGCTACAAGGATCAATTAAAAGAAGTTATCTTCTTGGCTTTTGACTCACCATCTTGGAAGGTCTTATTCTTGCCGCAACACTTGATTTGTTTCTTCAAATAAGCTGATTATAGTGTCTTACTAAGCATGAATTTGATGCCGAGTAGTAATTCATTGGCTCCATATCTATATTTGACTGCTACTTTTATTGACAGGTTAATGGTGCTGCTGATCATCTTCTTCGGTCCGTTCTTGGAAGTCAGATTCACTATTATCCAATTGACCAATATAAGTATGTATTAGAAGGGTTGCACTCATTTCACTATGTTTGCGTAGTATTTTTCCCTAATTCGATGGCTGTATATCTTTGTTAACATAAACACATTTTTTTTGTTTTCTAGGTGTGTTCTTAGTCACCCTGATGCTGTTGCTCTAGAAGAGTGGATTAGCACGAAAGGTTTTTCAACTGATGAAAGGTTGATTCCAAAGTGGCATATTCCTTGTGATGAAGAAATTCATTTTGCAAATGAACTTTTAGATATTCACTTTAAGTCTGCTTTGGATGATCTGTTGAGAATATGCCAAACTAAAATTCATACCGATCAAGGTAAAAAAAATAAGCATTTGTCTCAAGAAGTTAATTAGTTATCCTGTATTCATTAGCAAGATTTCATATTTAAGTTCCTCTTTGACGATGAAGACTACTATTAATTACTAAAATTGTAGTAATTAATGTCCCGAAAATCTTTCTTGAAATTATCTGTTTGTTATGTTGATACCGATTATTCTGCTTTCTTGGAGTTTTCCTCTTTTTCTGACAGTAAATTGTTTATCATAAGGCGTATTGGATGATAGTTTTCCATGAAGGAAATTTCTAAACGATAATAATACAAATATATGCTTTTCTAACTGTTATATTATTATTCAATGTAATTTTCCATGCAGGAGATGAGAAAGAGCACTTGAAAGTGACTCTTTTACGCATTGAATCGTCACTGCAAGGTCTCTTTTCTTGCTTGCCTGATTTTGTTCCAGCCTCTAAGAATGGAACGGTTGAAGATCCAAACCATACATTTCTAATTGCTGGGGCAACAGGATGTACTGTTGGGACTACTGCTCTGAGAGAAAAAGCAACGGAGATTGTACATGCAGCCTGCAAGTAAGGGTCATATTTACTGTTACTTTATACACCATCCCTTCAACTTATGTGTCTGTTGCTTTCCATAAATCCCGTAATGCCATTAACCTTTGTCTGTTTAACAGATATGTTGTCGAGAATAAATCTGATGACAGTATCCTGTTGATACTCGTTATTCGTATTATTGACGCTTTGGGAAATTATGGTATTTCTCCATCCAATCAAGTTTTTGCATATTCCAAATTTCCGATTGTACATGCACAACCTAATTCTGTTCCCTTTTCGAACACAGGAAGTTTGGAATATGATGAGTGGTCTAGTCACAGACATTCTTGGAAGTTGGAATCTGCTGCCATAATAGAACCGCCAATTAATTTTATTGTGTCATCTCATTCTAAAGGAAAGAAAAGGTACTAATACTTTGACTACTCTTCGCTCTTAAACGCAATAACTGTATGCAACGAACCTTTTGATATGACTGAGGCTGTCGTCATTTCAGACCTAGGTGGGCTCTTATCGACAAAGCATTCATGCACAATACCTGGAGGTCTTCACAAGCATCCTATCATCTTTACCGTACAAGTGGGAATTACTTTCCATCTGAACACGTGACTATTTTGATGGATGATTTGTTGAGCCTTGCTGTGCATAGCTATGAAACTGTCCGGCTGTAAGTGATTGAGAAACCGATAGCTTACTGAAATTTAGATGTTTTATATTATTTGGTTTTCATATGTTAGCTATTGGTTTTCTATGTAACATTTCTTTTTGACGCTTCACCCTTAGATATGTTTTTAACGATATTCAATGTACAAACAAAGAATCCAGAATTCTTTTGCCAGAGTGAAAAATAGCACACAATGAAATCAGTTCAAAGGCTTTGCCTTTATACAGAATTTCAAGAGTATTCCACTTCCAATGGTGTAACATGGCATCGATTTGATTTCTATAGCGTGTACAATAAATTTGCATTAGTTTATAAGGAAAAGAGAAAAGGGCATAATAAAAGTATTGCCCATAATTGCTGAAGTGCTTAAGAATCAAGTTGTGCTATGGTTCTTTCCTCACCTTACAATCCAAGAATAGACGCTAATTTTTTTCAGTAAAATCAGACCAATTTATTTTGATTGGTCTATAAATAAATGTTAAGTTGGAAAATACCACGGATCATCTATACAGTGATTGGTCTTATCATCTGTTCTTGCTCTTGTTTCTTTTCTTCTCCGGTGGAAACTCATTTTGTTCCAAAAAAGAAATCAACCCACGTTTAATTTCTTTTAATTGTTCTATAAATATTTATTTTGATTCTCTTTCCTTTTGGATGTCAGCTAATGTCTCATCCCATAATTTAACATGCTTTATTGAATACAACTGCTGTGCTGTTTTATGCCTGATTAAGATTATTTTCTGATCCAGGCTTGCAGGGAAAGCTCTAGTGAAGCTGATCAAGAGATGGCCATCTATGATTTCAAAATGTGTCATCACTCTTACTAGTAACTTACAGGACCCCAACGCCAAGGAGTATGCGGTCTTGGGTTCTTGTTCAGTCCTTGCCTCACAAACAGTTCTCAAGCATTTGACTACGGTGAATCTCAAGGATTAGGTTCTTAAAATTCTTTTATGGACAGCTAATATTTCCATTCTTCTTACATACTTTCTTTGATTCTAGGATCAAAAGTCATTCTCTTCGTTTATCTTGTCAATTCTTTCAAGGTAATTCCATTTTCCCTGTTTCCCCTTATAGATAAATATCGCTATATCTCATATAACATTAGAGAATAATACTTTCCTTGTTTCTTCTTTGAAGTTCGCATCATGAGTCCTTGAAATCTCAGAAAGCAATTAATGAGGTAAGCTTCCGTGCATCAGATTATTGCAATTTTATCATGTGTTTTTCGTTGTTTAATTTTTACTTACTTCAAACAGCTTTTTGTGAAATACAACATCCAATTTTCTGGAGTATCTAGAAGTTTTTTCAAGATATCAGACAAAGAAAATCATACTGGTGCACTCGGTTTTTCTGATTTGGTTTCTCAGATCGGTTCTTTGAGTTTTGATTCTACTGGCTTGCATTGGCGGTAAATGTTTATTCATTTGGTTTGAAAATTGTGACTCTCATGATTAATGAGTTCTTCTGTATATTTGTGTTGTGTCTCTCAGCTGCTTCCTTTTCATTTATTTAGTTTTTACACGGTGCCTCACAATTGGATAACTAGTTTAAGATATATGTTGAGATTCTTGCACATTTAAAATGTTGACCTGATATTTTCGGTTTATTCAGGTATAATTTGATGGCTAACAGAGTTCTGCTCCTGCTAGCTTTGGCGTCTCGGAGCCATCCAAGTTCATCATCTAAAATCCTGAGTGAAGCTGCTGGTTTGTAGCTTCTTGTTTACTTCTGGATCTTTGTTTTTTGTTTTTGGCTTGCCTTTAGCACATTCGAAGTCAGTATTACTGTATCTTTTTTTACTTATAGTCTTTATGCTATTCATGCTGTTTCTTATTTAGGACACTTCTTGAAGAATTTGAAAAGTCAACTTCCTCAGACAAGGATACTTGCTATTTCGGCTTTGAATACATTGTTAAAGGAATCACCTTATAAGCTGTCTCCTGGTGAGAAATCTGATGTAATTGAGGATTTGAAAGGCCATGTCAAGTCATCCCTTGAAGGAACTTTAACCCAAACTTTTCAGGAAGATGGTTTCTTCAATGATACACTCACTAGTCTTTCTCATGTTCATGTAATAACCGACAACGAATCTGCTTCTAGAGGAAATCAAGGAGATTCCAGTATTCAAAGCTTAGCAGACAAATCCATAACTCGTTTTTATTTTGAATTTTCGGCTTCATGGCCACGTACTCCGAGTTGGATCTCATTTTTAGGAAGTGATACATTCTACTCTAGTTTTGCTCGTATTTTCAAGCGGTTAGTACAAGAATGTGGCATGCCTGTAGTGTTGGCTCTTAAAGGTGCAGTAGATGAGTTTACAATTGCCAAGGAGAGGTCTAAACAATGTGTAGCTGCTGAAGCATTGGCAGGTGTATTACATTCTGATATTGACGGTCTATCAGGAGCATGGGAAAGCTGGCTGATGCCCCAGTTGAAGAATATAATTTTAGCACCGTCTGTTGAATCAGTTCCTGAGTGGTCTTCTTGCATAAGATATGCAGTTACTGGTAAAGGAAAGTATGGAACAAGAGTTCCTCTTTTGAGGCAGAAAATTCTGGATTCCTTAATGACACCATTACCTCCAACAGTAGCTACCACTGTAACAGCCAAGCGATATGCTTTTCTAGCTTCTTCACTTATAGAAATATCCCCACAGAAAATGCCAGTAGCTGAAATCCAGCTCCACAATACACTTCTGAAGGAAGTACTTGGTAATATGTGCCACTCATCAGCCCAAGTAAGCATTCCCTCTGATCCTATTTATCTAATCAATCATATTTAAACCCTCATGTCGTGATTATCTAATACTTTCCACCATCCCTGGTTCCAGCCAATTTGATTATAGTTAATGACTTAAGTAAGCTGATCTGGAACTAACCCTATTTACTATTGGTCTAATCCTTTGAAAGTTGTGCACACTCAATTAATTGGAGTTAAAATAATAATTACATTGAAAAGTGAGTGACATTCATTTTGAAACAGTTTTTTTTTGTTCTTAAACGGCACTCATTTTAAAACGGAGGGGGTAACATCTAATCAGATGGCTTACATTGTCAACTGAATCCTTGGTCTCCATACTTGTTCAAAGTAGTTTACGTTTTAAGTGATGAATTTGTTTCCTCAGCTGTTGAGAGCTCATTTGTGCTGGGATAATTTGTCTTGCTATGTGTCCAGATTCAAGATATTAATTTAGTTTACTTGATTTATTGCGCCATTAGTCGGCCGTTTACATTCTTAGGATGGATCTTTTCCCAGCATCTGTTCTTGGACATGGGACAAAGGAATAGCTGAACTGACATCTTTAAGGCGTATTCTATTAACAGATCTGGTTGACTGTTTAGGCATTTACAAACAAATGTCCTGGAGAATATAACTGCTATATATAATACTGTGCTCTGGTTTATCTCTTTATAGAATTAAGTATATAGGGTTAGGGTTAATTATCATAACAAAATTGTGCATATATGGTTTTGAATTTTAAAATAGCTGGAGAAGTTGCAAGGAGAAAAAAGAACTCTCTGCCAAAAATAACTTATAATATATTAAAGCAACGGATAAGTTTATTAACTAATGCATGGTCAGGTAGTATTCAAACATAAAAGATCTCTGTCTTGCTACACATCCATTTATTTGGAATAAGTGGTTTGGCACTGGAACAGATGTCCCCCTTCCTGCTATCCAACACAAATATATAAGTGGCTAGACATTTTCTTAATTGTTTGCGGTTTTGACCTATTTTAATCTGCCTATGCAACAGGTGAGGGAGGCTCTAGGGGTTACCTTATCTGTATTGTGCTCTAACATTCGGCTATATCATTCAAGTCACCGTGTTAATGTGGATGATGAGAAAACCAACGATGTTGATGATTTAATGAAAGATGACAGCTGGGTTCAGCATCTTACAGAGAGAGCAGCTGAAGCAGTTGTGAATATTCAGATTGCTTCCCAATCAGATAAAGCTGTGAATCCAATAGATTCAAGTTCTCAAAACGGGCATTTAGATGGGGATTCACAAGATGATATGAAATGGATGGAAACGGTACTAACAGGAGATATGGTTTTATGGGTTCTGCATGTACTTATTATATCATTTAAATATTATTTTACTAATTGTTTATTGTTCCAAACAAATGCAGCTACTCTACTTCATCATCTCGTCATTGAAGTCTGGGAGATCCTCTTATCTACGTGATGTGATTGTGGGGCTTCTTTATCCTGTGATTTCGCTGCAGGTTTGGGCTAAAAATTTGACTTTATTTATCATAATTTGAATTTTTTTTACTTCTTTGACTGTATTCATCATAATTTAATTGTTTTTTACTTCTTTGACTGTATACCTCTGGTCCAATTCTTTTCGTTATTATGGGAACTTGATTGTGTTTCATTTTGACAAATTGTATGGTTTGTTGTGGATGCTTTTGTTTCTCTTATTCTCTTTAAGCCTTCAAGTTTAGACACCTGGTTATATTATTGGTATTAAGAGCCTGTTTGGCTCTCTTAGCATTTGTCTAACTAGAGTTTTGTAAAAACACCAAACTCAGAATCCTGATTTTCTTCCAGGAGTTAATATTTTTTTAGTTGGGTCCTAGGAGTTAATATAGGATGACATATCTGGTAACATTCTTCAAATAACTTTCTTCCAAGATTCTAGTTCTACCAAAATCTTAAAAGCAGTAACATGGTTGTCGGCAAAGAATATGACCAAATCTGAAGTATAATCCCTTGAAATCTCGGAATTCTTAATATTGAGGTTGATCTTCTAAACGCTATAGTGGTATAGTGGGTACTAGACAGCGATATGGCTGCTATGTCTAAGTTTTGGGAAACAATACAAGAAATTTACACCGTAGTACCAGACATGTTCAAAATTCTGTAAGCAAGATTCCAATACTGTGCATCAAAGTTAAAAACCAATGAAAGTAACCACCAACCATTTACATAATACTTAAGTGTTTATATAAATTTCTTAATGATTTGGCCTCCTCAGAAAAGTCAGGCAAACTCTGCCACTGCTTCTCATAAATTTAGCGCAACAAGGGTTGTTGTAGCACTTAGAGTCCGCTACACTACACAGTGCGGTTATAGAGGCTGCTATTAACTACAGCGATGGGTGCCTTTTCTTTCTATTGACAAGCCTCCATATGTCATTCTTATGCTAAATTCATATAAGGACACTTTAATTCGGGTGTTGTTTGTGTGGTTACATGGAGTTAATGATCAATAAAAATATGAAACAGAAAATAATGTGTCAAATTGTGTCGCTTACTGTTGTAAGACTTTTAATGAAGGGTACAATGTTGCTTTTAACATTTCTATGCCTTTGAGATATTGTATTAAGAAATTAGAAAACATTTACCGACAGGGTTGGGTCTAGCTGTAGGGGCTAGACTCCCACAACATGGCAAACCATAGTTCGAATCCCGGCTAAAAGAGATGCCCACATTTAGTGCCCGAAACGCCTCAAATAGGATTACTTCCAATGGAGGGAACCTATGGGAAATAAAAATATAGAAAATAGTCATATTCATTTCTTTTTTCTATCATCATTCAAGAATGGAGGTGGATTTCCCACGGTTACAGCAGGGCGCTGTAACTGATCTGGGTGTCCAGTTTCTGATCGGTGGGAGATTGTTTTGCTTTATAAAACTGCATTTAAAGTTTGGACTGTCCGATCTCAAATCAACAATCGAGATTGATTAAAACGTGATTAGTTTACTGCAGTGAATCCGGATCCATTCAAGTATATCAGTTATCACACTTCTGAGTAATTTTGTTTTCTTTTGAAGGACACATCAAATAAGGATTTGTCAACATTAGCCAAGGCAGCATTTGAATTATTGAAATGGATGATTGTTTGGGAACCTCACCTCCAGAAGGCCATAGATGTGATTCTTTCTTCTGCCAATGATTCCAACTGGCGAATTAGATCTGCTACATTGACATATCTGCGAACTTTCATGTACAGGTATTATGATCTTGTCACTGGTTTGCTTCAGCATAGCATACTTCAAATAGTTGCAGTCCTTATAGTAATATTTTATTTTTAAGCCAACTGATATAAATCCCTGTTTTGAAAGGTTTGTTCCTTACTAATTCTTCCTGTTATTATGTAGATGAAAATAAAGGTTTGTTCCTTATTTTACAGGCACACCTTCATTCTCTCAAGTTCAAAGAAACAAGAAATTTGGAGAACAGTCGAGAAGTTACTAATAGACAACCAAGTAGAGGCAAGCTCTCACTCTTTATGTAGAAGTGCAAAACATGTTGTTTTTCTCCCTTTATTTTGGATTTTGGGTAATTTAGGATGCGACGCCTGTACTATATTAGAAAACCTTAAGCTTGTTGAAAAGTTTCACCTGAATCGTACTTGTCTATTATCCTAAACCTCTTTCCACTTTTAAGAACTAGGTTGTGAATGAGGCAAGATCATATACCAAATGGGAGCTTGTTTGACTTACATGTGAACTAGGGTGCTCGCTTGAAAATCTTAGTTTTCTTCTGGTGGTTGTTCCTCTTGTGGACAAATCTATATGAACATATATTTTAGGGAAACCATGTTCTGACTTTTGCGTTGTTTCTTTTCTCATGATTTCATCTATTGTTAATGTTTGCTATATACATTTAATCTGATGTAATTCTGAACTCTGATTACTGCATTTAAAACATCTCATTCTGGAAGACTTAATCTTTGGTCCAGGTAAGAGAACATGCTGCAGCAGTTTTAGCAGGCTTAATGAAGGGTGGAGATGAAGATCTAGCTAAAGATTTCCGTGATCGAGCATATGTTGAGGCAAATATTGTACAAAAGAGAAGAAAATCAAGGTAATTTCTTTAGAAGTAATATTTATACTAAATATTTTCTCGTGTTTCTAGAAATTTTAGTTGTTATATTGTGAACAAGTGGGCCTCAAAGGAAGCCTAAATGCGATTAGTTTCCTCGAATGTAATATCATCTTTATCCCTTGTCCATGGTCTTGTGAAGTTATATCTGTAGTTGTAACTTTGGACCTTTATGGAAATGCTATTCATGCAATAGTTAAAAGAAACTTGATTACTCTACATGGAGAATAATCTTAATTGTTTAACTCTAGATTATTTGCCATTAATAAGAAATTAAGTCATGGTGCATCCAGCGTGTCATACATATATTATGTAACATGTAGGCCAGACAGTACTGTTTATAGGGTGAGATTTGCAAACTTAATTTTTATTTGTCAATTGAGCAGCTGATATGATCATCTTGCTCTCTCTCAAATTTTTATATAGCACATTGCTCGTTTGAATAAGTGTGGAAATTTTCAATTGCAGAAATGCAAGCTCTGGTTCATCTGTTGCATCTGTTCATGGTGCTGTACTAGCTTTGGTAGCTTCTGTATTATCAGCCCCATATGACATGCCCAGGTTTGTCCAACAATATAATATCCACTTGGTAATATGGTATGTTAGTAATGACGATGTAAAATCAACTTGAGATGGTATGTTAGTAATGGTAATTGCTATGTAAAATCAACTTGAGATAGTAAAAAGAGTTAGACAATATGTAAACTGCAATGTTCGTACTGCCATCTACTGCTATCTTCAACTTATGCATCACTTGGAAATGTAAGCTCATCCATGAATAATGAAGGAACAATATCAAAGTAAAAAAATCATGTGATGTCCCTATATCATTAGAAGTGTAAATGATTGAAATGGTAGTGCTAAGGCAATAATCCAATACACGAAACATTATTTTTGTAATTGATGGTAATAGAATTTGACAAATGATCAGTGAACTTGGTTTGGAGAAATCCAATTTTTTTTCTTGAAATTACATTCGCAAGCACGACTAACTTGGGAGAAATAATAACTTTTTTGTGAAAATAAATTTTACTTTAATTGGACTCTTGATATATATATATATATATATAGACGATTCCGTCTGTTGAGCTCAATTATAGATTACAAGGATAATAAGCATACGTTTTTTCTGATTTTTGTTTTGGAGATATTTGAAAGCATTTTTTTATCCTTAGAAATTGAAATTGGTACCCGAGGATTTACAACACTCACACACCACGAATCACTGGCTTTTTTTCTTGATTATGCATCTACTGATTCTCTTGACACTATATTTTCGGTTGTTATCTGACTGCATAACTACTTTCAGTTGGTTGCCTGAGCATGTTACACTACTAGCTCGCTTTAGCGGGGAGCCATCCCCTGTGAAATCTACTGTTACAAAAGCTGTTGCTGAATTCCGGCGGACCCATGCTGATACATGGAATGTGCAGAAAGAATTATTCACTGAAGAGCAACTTGAGGTAAGTTTCGAAGGAGTCCAAACATATTGTGCTGTGATTTAGAAAATGCAATTGTTACTTGTGTTTTTTCTTTTTATTTATATTTGTCCTAATGATTTTCCCCCCTCCCCCCCAATATTTACAGATTCTGGCAGATACATCCTCTTCATCATCGTATTTTGCGTGATCTAATAATCTGAAGATATTGTTAGGAAGTACTGAGAGAATTGATTAGGCAAAGATGCTTTTCATTTGTTGTGTATTTGTAATTTGTAAAAATAGCTCTTATTTACATTTTGTAAGAATTTTATTCCATAATGCAGCCTTACAAGTTGAGCTTCTAAGCTTCCTCTATTTTGTAATATAATATTTCTTATACCATGGGGTTAATTAAATCATCGGCTGGTAAATCCCACACAACACAGTCTGAGTTGAATATATTGGATAGATTTCTAATTTCTTTTGTAGCCTCAGAATCATCTCCATTTTCCTCTTCAAGTTTTTCATGAAACTGGCTTTGCTGGTCCATGGCTGTGCATGTGCTTCCAGTACATAAACTAGTGTTCCATGGTGATGCATCCCCTTTATTGCCAAAACACGATGGACTGAATTGAAACCCAGACATTGATGGGAAAACACTGTATGGCATTGCAAAACTTGCAGATGTAGCTGCAGTGGAGTCCCAATGTTTATTTGTCGGTACCATTTCATGTTCTTGTTGTATGGCCTTTGATAAGTCAAACTTAATCTTATCAACATTATCTTCCCTTTCTTCTGGCTTACAGTTAAAGTAATCGGTGATATTATTCCCCATCGCCGCATTAGAATGTTGACCCTGGTAGTTAATTGGCTTCCTGGTAAGAAGGTGCAGCACCTCATCTTTGAAACAACCAAGGGCTGCTTCAGCTAGGTGTGCTGCCTGTGGGGGTGCCAATGTTGTAGCAATTTCAGCCATTAGATGGGAGAATGGCTTGTGGGTAACAGGGTCTATACCCATGCCCGACAGTTTCTTTTTCAGCTTGGTGTTCCAGTGGTTTTTGACATCATTGTCGGTGCGTCCTGGCAGCTGGGCTGCTATGAGTGACCATCTGAACATTCATTTAAGCAAGCATTAAAACTGATACCATATACTACATATAACATAACCTCAATGCATTGTTAACATTTGTTGTACCTGTTACCGAAAACTGAATGAAGCTTCACAATGGTTTGCTCTTCTGCATCCGTGAAATGGCCATGTTTAAGATCAGGGCGAAGGTAATTAGTCCACCTTAGCCTGCAGCTCTTTCCACATCTCTGAAGGCCTATTTCATTCACAAAATCATTAAAGTTTGTTTTATTTACATTGATTCGGATAGAATATAGATGGAGAGGGAAAGGGACACTAACCAGCATTTTTGGGAATGAGGCGCCAGTTGCGAGTGCCATGTTGAGCAATATAAGAGGAGAGCTTGTTATCTTCCTCAGGTGTCCACTGACCTCTCTTCACATTGTCCTTTTCACAGCATGGAATACGACCCATTTCTCTATTCTTTTTTCAATTGGAGAACAGGTTAGGACTATAGAATAATGGAGGGAAGTATCAAGTATAAGAATTGTTTGTCTTTCTTACACAACTTTGTGAATTCTCTCTACCAGTCTTTGAATTCTTTGAGGCAAAAAGGGAAGACGTGGAATATTTCTTTTTGCTTTGTTTTTCCTTCTATTCTGTTTTTTATTTGGTTGAAACTCAGTATTCTTTATATATATATAATAAGAGCTATCAATTAGAATTGCATGGGTAACATACATGGTTAAGGCCCAAAGGCATCAAAGGTGCATGATTTTATTAAAAAATTCAACGCCATTGAGCGTGTGAAAGAGGCAGGTAGCTCACCCACAAGATGCTTGGTCAACTTCTTTTTCTTTCAATCTCTCTCTTTGTTGACTGCATTAACCATAGTTTTTGTGCTTTATGCATGTGTTGGGTAAGTTTCTCTTCTTTGTTCACACAAAATAAACTCACCTTTACTTCAGAGGGAGAGCTGAAGGAAGGTTTAGATCCTTTACTTATGAGGATGATAGGATATGTACATTTCGTTGTGGAACTACACAACACACCATAAATTTTCACGTATTGGTATCTTTTGCCAGTTGCCACTATGATATTTATTAGCTCTACCACACCATTATATTTGATCGATCTACTAAAATAGTTACACTACATTAAAATAAAATAAAATAACCCACACCTTCTATTTTATGTACTTTAGAGAACTTCACAATAAATTAGAACAGTATGGTATATAAAAGTATGTAAGAGCATTGTATTGTATATAACAGCATTGTATTTGTAGGTGTTCATATTTTTTAAGTACAAAAATCTAATAGGGGGATAAAAACTGTGTGATTTTAAAATAGGAGGACCAATTTCGTGAGTGACAGAAAATAGGGGACCAAAACTGTAGTTATTATGGTTTGAAATTTAGGATTTTAACTTTTTATTAAGATTAAATAACTAAAAAGTTGAGGGGACTAAATTTAAAAAGTCTAAATAAGTAAAACAAATTAAGGCCTAAATCCTAGCTTTTAAGCTTTATGAAATGGTCAGCCATAGTCAACTTAGTGCCTCCAAGACAAAAATTTGCATCATAACAACTGCAGTATTACAGATGAAACTAACTTCAGGAGACAAATGTGCAATTCAATCACTATTATTAGTATTACTGCTCCAAACTTATTGCATGGTTGGAATTACATTGAGTTTGACGTACACCGTGATTTCAACAATGTGCGAAATCACGGTAGCACACCGTAATTCTATCAAGTCACCATCAATCCAAACATGGACAAAAGTCTTGAACGGGCAGAACAACAAAAAACCTTGAATTCAACAATGTTCCATGAATATGCAACATGTTTGCCATCAAAAAGGGATTAACCAATAAGCCACTGTCTTATGTTTGATGTATGGTTTCAAAGTAATAAGAATGAAAAACTAGTACCAATATCTATTTCCTCACTATAATTTCCACTTCTCTTAAAGCTTCTCAGCTTAGTTTTGCAGAAACTATCCCTTGAATGGATCCAATAAGAGTGAACAATCCCACCACAAAGCCAACAGTGCTAAAAGTCCTAAGCCAAATCCACTTGGTTGTCCATGGTTCAATGTTGCACTGACTAATATACATTTCCACTGGGAAATATATGGTTAATGGATAAAATATTATGCCAGCCAAAACTCCCAAAATCTGGTTGAAGTATGGAAAGAGCAATGCAATCACAGTCGTCGACGCAACATATAAAGTTCGGAAACAAATCCTTAGAAGACTTAGTTGAAAATTTGGCAGAAATGGGAGTTTTAAGTCGTATGAGTTATTCACAAATCCACTTTCTGGGAACTTAAAACGAAACCAATTCTCAACAATTGCATACAGTGGTTGGCTATATACCTGCATATCAAAAGTAGTGGAGAATGTAAGGATTGAGCATATCATACTAAAAGTTGGAGTAAATCACCAATTTTATCTCTGAATTCACGATCGTCATGTTAGTCGATAATGGTCTATCATCAATTCATTATATAGTTATACAATAAGTAGAGACTATCAGAATAGGTAATGCTGACTTGAACAATCATTAGCTAGACTATACTTCTCTCTGCACCGAACGACTTTACCTACTTCTGGAAACCAGAAGGTTAAGACAAAACAAAAACTAACAGAAGTTGATGGTTTTTTCTGAAATTTATTTGAGGGGCGAATTAAGAGAGAGGATGTCATGTAAGTTTAGAGACAAAATTGAAGGTTTACTATAAAATTTGGTAACGATGTATATAATTTATACCTGATATGCACCAACAAGGTGAATAACTATACAAGCATTGGCAAAGTCGACAAGCCAATAAAGCTTATAAGTTGCAAACCCTGTTAAAAGATTTCCCGGTGTATCATTACCAAAGGCTGCATAACCTGCACAGCCACAACAGAGGTAGAAAAATGTTGTGACGACCACTGATATTGTCGAGGCCCTCCTCATGGTTACGTTTTCCGGGGGAGGTGATTTCAATGTGTCCTGTAAAAATTGAAGTAAGTTATAATTAGACTTTAAGGCTATGGTGATGAAGTTATATTATTGATATCTATGACCAATCATGCATGCATGCATACCTGTATTTCGATAAGAATTACTGAGAATGGATAAGAGAAAGCTATGTCACCAAGTGCTTGTGCAACCAGCCATACTTTGTCAGTTCCAGTGGAAGTTGGTAATCCTCCAATGCTACCCTCAAAATGTCCATTTTCTGAGCACATTGATTACAAGAAACTTATACACATGATTAACAACCTAAAACATCGAGTAAATCATAATTTTGGTCTATGAAATTGTAGGGATTGACCAATTTTATTCTTGGATTAACGAAATTCATTTAAAATTGAAAATCCTAATCACATTAGTCCTTAAACCGGAGAGACTAATAGGAGATTTTCCATTTAAAGATTAACGTCTGCAATTTCAGGACTAAATTGGTGATTCACTCTGCTAATGTTATATGCCTTGAGTTTGAAGCAACTATTATGAACTATGCAGGAACAAGTCATTGATGCAATGCACGAGGAAAGACAACGATAATCAGATATTAGTGAGAAGCTAAGAATACCCTTGACTTTAACAACGGCAAGTCCCATTCCAATGAAAGCATAAGCAAATGACATTATTGCTGCCACAATAGACAGCCATTCGATATTATGGAAATTGGGAATCTGTGAGAGAACAACTTGGATAGCACCAAAAACAAGCATGCTATTTGTATCATTAAATTCACATGTTTCTTCATTCCCATTGTTACTATGGTAACAGAGTGAGTCCTTGATTGCTCTGCAGCCACAAATACATTCAAATTACTAGTAGTTATTATTTAGCAACATTATTTTAGTGAGATTTTGTAAACAGTTTCATGAAGTGATAAGGATCTATTGTGTACTACCTCCATTCCTTTTTATAAGATAGACCGGATAAGAACCATTGAATAACTAATGTATCTGATTTATAATATAGATCAAATACATAAGTCATTTAATGAATCTTAAAAGTAAACCGTCTCTTATAAAAATGATCAGAGGTAGTATTAACTTATAGTAGATAACAAGCAATAAAGCTCAATACAACTATAATAAGTTCAAATAGTACTTGAAGTAGCATCAAAAGAAGCTAGTAAAAAAATGCTACTGTATAAACAGAATGACTGTTACCAAATCACTCTACTTTGTTTGCAGAAGCTATACTATAAGCTAGCAGTTAAACAGAACCATTTGTTTGCAACAAGCAGAAATCAAGAGATAAATAAATGAAGGAATGTAGAACAAAAAACAGACCTTATGCTGATGGATGCTGTAATGATGTAGGCAATTCCAAAACCATATAAGCTTATATTCACAAAAATTCCACATAAACGTCCACTCCCTTCTCCTGTAACCACAAATAAGGATCGTCATGTATTATTATTATTGAATTTTTTTTTTGTTACAATAGTTTTCTCTTATTTTTGTGTCAAGTAGTATAGTAACTTATAACATTCTACTTTTTGAAGGTGAATAAATGGATGTAACAACAGATTACATGCAACGTGCCTATTGAATTATGTTTACAGTATTATTTTACTTATTCTATTATTATTTTTTGTATATAGACAAAATGACAAATTATCGTAAACTCACACATATAAAGTGAAGAAATAACTCCTTTCATAGATATTTAGTCTAACAATTTCAACATATTTTTATCAATTGATGTAGGACTTCTGGACACAGTGTTATTATTATAAACTCACTCACATAAAGTAGACAAATCAAAGATCAAATCCCGATCATAAACGCCAAACCTAACAATTTTAGTATTTTCAATTATGAAAATGTTAATATTAATATAAGGAGGATTATTTAGTCACAAACTATATGACAAATAAAATCATGCCACCTAATATGTATTTGATGTGGATTTTGGTATGACTATGATGGATGAAGAAAGGTATGGGATGGAAATGAAGTGAAGATACACGTGGATGCATTAAAACGTGAAGTAAGGATGATCACGAAACAGATGCGGATGATATTGTTGCCGTGACCAAACTGAACTACATAAAATATGTTACACATCACATGTACGCCATATTTTAAGTAACCTTCTCTCTCTCTCTCTTTCTCTCTCTCCCTCCCTCACGTTTTAAAAGATTGTGCATTGTTCTTGATAAATTATGAGCAAATTATTTGTCGTTTCTATATGCAAAGATTTAAACTTTAAAGTGAAGATCTAATAAAGACCAAAAAAAATGAAGTGAAGATCCGCTGCTATAAAAACAACACGCAATTTCACATTGTTTTAAAATCAGACGGTTCAGATTATACACTAAATATAAAATTAACAACAAAAGACCTTGAACGTACGTCAATTATGAATCGAATGGTTAGAACTTAGAAGTAATAACTGCGTCGTCGACAACAGTTAATGCATGTAAAATCCAAATCGAAAGATTTAGAACCTAGCTACCCTAAAACATCCATCATATACTAACCTTTGTGGATATTAACAGCATCAAGATAGGAAGAGCTTCTCCTAGGACCAAATTCAGGATCAGGAGAACGATAGGTATCACTGAGAAGAAAAGAAGAGAGAAGAGTAACAGAAGCAAATAGAAGAATAGCTAATGGACCAGCAATCCAACCAATTTGTGCAATGCTCCATGCCAATGACAACACTCCTGATCCTATCACTCCTGTCACTATATGTGCCACTGCTGTCCATACTGTCCCTGTTTCATTCATCATGTTTATTTCTCAATCAATATAATAACAAACAAAGATTAATTACCTTAATTCTATCAAATTTATTATTGTCGATCTAAAAAACACACACAAACGAACCTGTTCTTTTGACATGATATGAATCTGGAAATTGTGTCTCCAATAATGGGGTGCTCACATCTGCATCACATTCTTGACTATTCATTCTTGAATCTGGAATTGGCCTTGTGCTGTGTTGTGTGAGATGAGTTTTGTTGTGAAATGAAATGAAAGTGGCAAAATGATGGTATGCGGAAAATGTACCAAGTCGATAACCCAAACCTTATTTTATACTCTCAAACAAATCCTATAAGTATAACAATCAATCATACACATGTGATAGATGTGACTATTTTTTTTTTAAAAAAAAACTTTTATATTATTGTTTTGTTGACAGATTCATAGGATTTTTAAGTAAACTCTAGGGTATTAGAATTTAGAAGTTAACCATCTTTATGTACCAAAAGAAAAGGTCACTATTATGAACGACCAAAACCCTTGCAAGTTATAATTTCATTTTGTTTTATAATATAAATTTCATTTTATTGTATTATAAAAAAAAACATTTAATTGTTTTGTGTACTTAGCTCAGTTGGTAGGATATTGTATTATATATACAGGAGGTCGGAGTTCGAATCCCGATTATCGCACTTATCCATCTTAAGGGTGCGGTAGAGAGATTATCAAAAAAAAAAAAAAAAAAAAGGGTGCGGTAGAGACATTGTATTTTGCAGACAAAAGTTAAAGTCGAAAAGCTCCATTTATTTATCTAAAATTTTAACCACTAAATTATTAGACTATAAAAAAAATATTTAAATATGATTTTTTTTTTAATATTTTATGTAATATCCTTACTAACTAACGTGTTTTCACCTGATCTTCAATTTTTTGACTGATGAAACTTTGAATAAGAATATATTCACAAACTTTAAAACATGGAGACTAATCCAATTTGAGGATGTCCAATGTTCTAATTAAAGACATGTCATTCACTCTTCTTATTGTCTCATTTGATAATCACTTAATAATTGACATATTAAGGTACGGAGAAGAATTACACGTGTTATTGTGGCACACTATGAAAAGGATCAAATTAATAAAATGTTTTTAATGTACAGACAAAATGGCAAATCAAATTAATATTTTCACTCCTGCTCAAGCTAGCAATTGGCTATTCCAGATGTTTGTGGAAAGATATAGAAGCATCTTTTGTTATGATTATTATTATGTGCAATTTGTAAATTTCGCATTGGTTTGAACTTCTTTATGAGTTTTTTCTTGTCTACTAGGACTTCATAGTTCATACTCTACCACATCATTCCAATCAACAATTAGATCATTATTGATACGACAACTTTAAATCAAGCTGCATTTACAATTGTTTTTATTTTATTTTTTATAATCGGTATCATCTACACGCAACGGTAGAAATTAATTTCTCTAACTGGATAGCCTGTAACAGATACGAGCCGGGTAAAGACAAATGCTCTAAACATATAGATTGATCTACTAACAAAATAAGATTTTTCAGCTTCTCCGTGATTGGCATGGCCGTTACTGCTTGAATAAAATCGCCATTTCTTTGTTGCAAGCAGCCACCGTAACATGTTAGTCCCTGTGCTTGAGAGAAACTAGCATCCACATTACATTCGTATTCTTTCTGCTGATCGATATGCCTCTCATTCTGCATCACTTCAGTTCTATTTCCTGCTGTTGCATCAGTACCATCAATGTTTTTAGCAGTTTGCCATTCCATCCATAGCCTTAGCGAGTGTACAATCTGGTTTGCTGTCAACCTTTGCTGGTCCAATATCAAGCCGTTCGGGTGCTGCCATATACTCCAAATTACCATCAACACATGGCTTATTATCTCTTCTGTTTCCTTTGTGCAGATGCTTAAAACAACTGCCCCTACAGAGGCCAGGACAGGTTCTGCATATGCGCCTGCATAATCAAGCTTTCGGAGGAACTTGTGCTTTCCAAACACTGTTCCCTTCCTCCTACACATACCTCTTTTCCACGTTCATTAATTCTTTCATCGCTAAATTGGTTTTAAACTGAACTGAAACTGGTGTAAAAATTAACCACTTCAAATATTATTCAATTTTTTACAAAGTGACTTTTAGGAATTGAATCAAACCATTAATATGTTTAAATTGAGGTTGGTTTATAAATCATGCACATAAAAAACAACAAATTTTGTTGAAATCCACTTCTTTGATGTGACTTATGCATCAAGCAACTTATATACTATTACATGGCTAGTATAATCCATACCTCAAATATCTTAATCCCTATCTAACAACTATGAAAATCAGTAAACCACTAGTATTACATAGAAACTAAATCACAAACCAATCTACAACCCCAAATAAAGTAACCAACAATTATTAAGGGGTAATTAATAATCTCATTAACTTTTTCCACTAATTTTCTCACTTATGATACCTTCAAATGATCCAATAAATCCCACCATTGTGACAAGAAAGCAAGCAAAGCTAAATATCCTTAGAACAATCCATTTTCTAGTCCAAGCTCCAACTTTCTTTTGTACAAAGTACATTTCCACTGGAAAATATATAGCCAATGGCCAAAAATTTATGGCTCCTAATACTCCTAACACTTGGTTGAAGTAAGGAAATAGAATTGCAAGCCCTGTTGTTGAAATCACATAGCTTGTTCTAAAACAGAACCTAAAAAGATTTATCTCAAAAGCTGGTAATAGTGGAAGTTTCACTTTGTGAAAATCATTCACAAAGCCACTGTTGGGGTATTTTTTTGAGAACCATCTATCAGCTGTACTATATATTGGTTGACTGTATATCTGTTGACATAAACATAAACAAGTTTTAGTTAGTGCATACAAATTAATCTATAAATAAATGGTGTTTGAATTGATTTAAAAATGCATATTAGTAATTTAGTTTATTAAATTCACATAGTTTTGTGCATAACTACAAATAACAACAAAGCATAGCATAGTTTGGTTTTTTGTATATAACTGCACATGTTTGTGTCAGATTACAGTTGAACTATGTTCCAAACTTCCAACTGTGTTTATTCTGATGTTTGTTTATTGGAAAATGCTAAACAATGCCCCTGGGGCACTAGTTAAGCTTATTAAAAAGGAAATTTTGTCTTGGAACTTGTGCATTTAATAGCTTTGTCTCGGAACTTGTGCATTACTTTTATCTTTTATTTCCTTTTTTAGTATGTTTAACAAGTGCCCCGGGGGCACTGTTTAGCATGACCCTTGTTTATTTAATATTTTTCTTATAGAACTTATTTAATATAATTTAGTGCATGTTTGACATTATGGTGAATATGCCAGAATCACGGTGATTCATCGTGATTTTCTAAAAGCTACTGCGTGTAGCTTATGCAAAATTACGGTAGGTAGGTTACAGTGATTTTAATATATCCACCATGATACCAAACATATGCTTAATTGGCTACTCAACTGCATGCTAATGAAGTTCTGACACGAATACAAACACTAATAAGTCAAAATTGAAATAAATAAAATGTAATCACATGTGTCGGTGATTGACACTGGACATCCCTTAAAACAGAATGTTGGTGCTAATGTGCTACAGATACAGCATGTTGCAAATAAGTGTGTTTTTTTGGGTGAATAGAATTGTTTGACCAATTTTATATGAGGAAATAATTAAAGAAAGAATTTAAATTATTTATACGCAATAAGAAGGTGTGATTTCATTGTAAAAATAAGTGAATTTTGATAAGTAGGAATAAGAGTGGTACCTGATATCCTCCAACCAAATGGATGATAATACAAACATTGGCAAGATCAATAAGCCAAAAAGGCTCATAAAATCCAAATCCTGTCAAGAGATTTCCTGGTGTAGCATTTCCAAAGGCTGCATATCCAAAGCATCCACAACATAGGTAGAAGAATGTTGTAATGAAAATTGCAATCATAGAAGCCTTTTTCATGGTTTGATTCTCTGGTGGAGGTGACTCTAGAGTGTCCTGTATCTCGAGAAGGAGAATTGAATATGGATATGAAAAGGCAACATCACCAAGTGCTTGGAAGATTAACCATATTTTGTCAGCAACACTAGCAGTTTGTACTCCTGTCACACTTCCCATAATTGTTCCATTTTCTGCAAGTGCAACACATGTCCTATGAAGTATGAACCAATATATAGTAGCATAATATGAATTTTATCTTCATGATGTTGCCTCTTGATTTAAATGCTATATCTATAGATATATAGTTCATCATTCAAGATACTCCCTCTAGTCTCATATATAAGCCACCATTCACTTTTTAGATTCATTGAATAACTGATGTATCTATCTGGTCTCATATACATGGAACAATTCACTTTTTAGACCAGATACATAAGTTATTCAATGAATGTAGAGTGAGTTGTTGATTATATACGAGATCGAAGGGAGTATGTTATATTCAAGAACTAAATTGATTGGCCAAAAAGACTAATGCGGTCAAACTCGACGCCTATAATTTCAGAGACTAAACTTATGATTCAATTTTTTTTATTTACAAATGTGACGATCATTATCGGACGGAGGGAGTAACAAATAAGCAGAAAATGAGTGAAGATGAGGCTTACTTATGACAGTTGATATGCCAAGTCCTAGTCCAATGAATGAATATGTAAAGGACATTAATGCAGCAACAACTGAAACCCATGCCATGTTATGGAGATCTGGTATGAATGACATAAAAATCTGAACAAGTCCAAACAACATCATATACAAGTTTCCACTATAAGTACAAGGAGCTTGGTGTCCTTCCTTGTGATAACAATTTGATTTCATAATAGCCCTGTATTAATCAGTACAATAAACATGTTTCATTAGCTTGTTAGCAACAAAAATAAAATCAATAAGGTGAGGTGACCTCTCTATAAGGGCTTCTTTATATTGACTGATTTAAGTTTATCTACTAATATAAGCACTTGAGAGACTATGTGAGGCCTTGCTTTGTTTGTTTGGACAACTCAATTAAGCGCTTATAATTAATTGCTTATCATATAAGTGCTTATGTATAAACTATTTTTATAACGAAAGATAAAATAGTCAAATTATTTTCATATAAGATCATGTAAATAAGATGAAAACAACTTATGGACATGTTATAAGTTGTTTTCATATGCTCTCGCAAATAGTCTCATAACTCATAAGTGCTTATATTGATAGATAAGTTCAAATAATTCATCCAAACAAACTCTAAGAGAACTTACTGAAACAACTTACGACATGTCCATAAACTCACCAGTATAGCTTATGAAAACAACTAATAGCTTATATGAGTTTTAATTTATTTTATCCTTAACATAAACTCTTAATTAAGCTGTTAATCCAAAAATGGCCTAAAAAGAAGAGGGAAAAAAATATTATTTCCATTTAATGAGTAGTTAAATAGAAGAAGTACCCCAAACTGGTTGCAGTGGTAATGACATAAGCAGTACTAGTCCCATACAAAGTCAAAAACTGAAGGAAACCAGCCACATAAGTCCTTTTATTACCTGAAAACCATTTTGAAGTTATAAGAACATCATATATATATATATATATATATTAGCTACATAATGAAGAGTTCATTTCATAATCTGTTATTACCAAGATTGACTCTAACAGCATCCATGTAAGAGTAGTTTCTTTTGCCAGTTACAGAATCAGGATTTCTATAACAATCAGATAACAGGAATGAAGAAATATAAGTAACTATTGCACAACAAAGCAAGGCAACTGGCCCTCCAATCCATCCTAATTGAGCAGTACTCCATGCCAATGACAAAACACCGGAGCCGATAACCGCAGTTATGATATGAGCCACAGCACTCTTTAAATTTCCTGCAGAAAAAAAAAATCATTATTCAAATTCATGTATATATAAGAGAAAAAATGAGTTGATTATATGTATAGAATTTTCTTTACCTGTTCTTTTGGCATGTCCATCATCATCATAAGCACCAGAAGCTTTTGTTATTTGTAGAGAGTTTTTCACATCCATTTTAACTAAGCTTATAATTCAATGGAAGCTTATGGAGTTTGCTGCATATGATGGAAAAAGGTTTAGAGCTAAAAACAATGAAGACAGACTAGGCTGCATCTACATTAAGTTGAAGCTTATATATATATATATATATATATATATATATATATATGGTATGTATGGGACAAACTGACACAAGTCTATGCATATGGTTTTGTGATAGGACAACTATACTAAAGTTAACTGTTTAATTAAAATAATAGCACATGGTAAGATTGTTTGATAGTTCAAGTTTTAATCTCAATTATGCTGAAATCATGTGATAATTTGGCTTGTGTATTAGTGTATTACTACTAATAAACAATATGTTAGGTGGAGCAAGTAAATGTTTAAAATTTGGACATTTAATAATATTTGGAATATGCACTATATTTTTCTTAAATAAAGTTGTGTACATTAAGTTACTTACCAGCTTTTCTTGACACAGCAGAAAACCAGGAAAATATATCTGTACTTAAACCAATGCAAATGGTTTTATTTGAATATAAAATTATAGCCTATAGTAATTATATAGGCTTGGAGGAAAACAAGATGATAAGGTTGACGTAATTTATATGAACCTGCATGATGTATGATTATGAGGTAATTATTATAAAAAGTTTCAATGAAGATAGGTTTTGAGAATGACTGATAGTTACTGATAAGTGGTCAAGTCGCTCAAGCACTTTTCACTGGTACGGTTTAGTGGTAATGTTGTAATCTGGACCGTAATTTTTTTATACATGTTGTACATTCTAAATCTTAAGTTAGAAATAATAGAAATGATATCCGGTCAGAAACGTAAGCACAATTAACCGAACTTCGTTACCAAGCATTGCATATTACATTTTTCGTATCTTTATTCTTTTGAACGGGGATTAATGTTCTAACGGTAGTCTTGTTACATTTTTCGTATCTTTATTCTTTTGAACGGGGATTAATGTTCTAACGGCAGTCTTGTTTTATCAGAAGATACAATAATGTCTTTTTACACTATTAAAGATATGGAGGAATCAGGTCTTATATTCACCATGGAATTATTTTATTAACTCCATTATTATTTTGAATCTCATTTTGTATTGGAAATAGTTGAAAAAAAAATCAGTATCTATGGACCAAATTGCTAGGTGGACTTCAAGAAACTAAGTGGTTCAAAATCAAACAATTTTATGACCATTGAATTGAAAGCAGACCAATCTTTGGATATCATATTTATAAATCAAAGTTGTCTTATGCTGTAATGGAAGTAAGTTTCAAACCTATCTTCATCATACTTTAGATAGCATCTTTTACCAGAAGGAGCTTGTACAGAATCTTGGATATTATATTACAAAAAAGTTGTACATATTTTTGGCCTAAAAGCAAAAACTTTATTCAATTGGGTCACATCTTGTATTTGGGTAAGCTTCAAAGTGATTGAATGGAATATCATTTGATTTATGTCATTTTCTACTAATTAATAGGAAGTGATTGGCCTAATTTCTGTAAGTTTTAAATTCTCCCCTAAGTTTATTTTGGAAATGTTAGACTTAGATCAGAAACCGCGTTTAAAAAAAAAAAACGAAAATACTCAAATAAAGAACATGCGAGATTTGATTACAGTTTGTACTAACGTCTCTGACTATAAAACGGCTGGCTGCAATATCTTTCTATTATTGAGGTTTAAGATTTAACGATTACAAGTGTTTAAATAATACGATTCAGTTTACAAGTTTGTGCGGAGGTTTAGAACTAGGCCTAATATTGAGATCATGAGTTATTACTATGTTAGTCCCTGCATGCCAAATGGGACCATACCACCTTGCTAAGTAGAGAATGTGATACTAGATTCTATTGGCAGTTGGCACCATGTTCTGTGTATTTTATTGTAAAAGTTTCTACTATTGATGAATCAAAATTTGTCAAATTTTTGGCCTATAAAGCAATAAAGAAGGTTGGTCCTGGTCCTAGAACATGGACCATTTGTTAATTCTAGTGATAAACTAACTCTATTGAAGTCATATATTACTTCAAGAAAAGGTAACTGCTACATGATAATTTGTTGATTAGAGCATTTTTAATGGTATAAATTAATTTGAGTTCTTAATATAATTTTGGTAATTTCTGTCGAAAAAATAAAAAACATACTTTTGGTAACAATAGAAAGGTGAATGTTATGCCGGACCACTTTTAAAAGTTATCTACCGTGGGTTGATGATTAAAATCATCATAAATTCTAACGGTAATAATTTTTAGAAGTGAAAGTTCATAATTTTTCTTGTCTTTACGTCTAAAACAAAAACTGTTATATGATTGACGTCTGTTTAATATAAATTACATATTTGTTTATCTTATGTTAGAAATAAGTAACCCCAATGATATACCTCTTGCTAGGAGGGTAAAAGAGATCATGTTCCTCCATATATAGACGTCCTATTTCTAACTTTATTTTTTCTAAACAACTCTCACATAATGTGAAGATCCTATGAAATTATGTTATGATAACATACCGGTTACTAATATTGTATATAATCATGTTCAACATGACAAGGTTGAACATATTGAGATCGATCAACATTATATTCCGTCAAAGAGAAGCATGAGTTTACCAACGGAACTATTCAACCACTTAGTTACAAGTCGGCTTTGTGAAGATGAGTTAGGCCCATACTTATTTCTAATATCTTATTTTAATTAAACTGATATCAATTAAGTCATCAATTCAATAGTAAAAATGAAGACAACTTTATACATACAACAATATTTATTATTATTGAAAATTTTAATATTTTTTAAGTACTGATCCACAATAGACCACTTGTAAAGGTGGTTCATATTACAATTTTATAAAAGTTTCTTAGAAAATTAAAGTTTATTAATAGTTGTTAGTTTGTCTTTTTTCTTTTTTGACAAAAGTTGTTAGTTTTTCTTAAACTTCCTATGTTTAGAGAAAAAAGTGTCAAGATAATTTGAAGTTATGCCGAAAGATAACTACTAACATTTAATAAAAAATTATTTCAACCATGATTTTTCCTTATTAAATGAAGCTTGTTAAACACTTCATCAAAATAGTTTGTGTTGGGTTTTTGTATGTTGGCTACATTTTGCAAAAACAACTACTAGCCAAATGCTGAGACAAATGCTGTAAGCAAGTGGAACAGCATTGTGTGACCTGATTGTTGCGCGCCAACACGCGCTATATTTCTGTTGAAGATCTTCTGGAGATTCTATGAAGTTTTATGTTTAACCTAGCGTGGAGAACAAGACGCGCAGGTTTGCTGAGCTGTAACAAGGTTACAGGCCATTGTGTATTTCCATAATTAATATTGATATATTTTTGGAAACAATATTCTTGCTCATGAAGAATTGTTAGCCGGACCTGACAACGTCCAAGCTATGTTTGAAGCCCAAACCCGTGCTTGCTGAGTACTATATATGTATGAAGACAAACCCTAGTTTTGGGTGTGTGGAAAACCTTGTGTGAACTAAAGCGTGTGTTTTAGGTTTTCTTGTTAGCTGTGAGTCTTGCTTGTATCTGCTGATTCATGTCAAGTACTCTGTGTTTTTGAGTTGTAATTGTGTACTACTCCTAAGCTGTGAAGTACGGAGTTAGTTGTGTCTTTAGAGTGTGACTCTTCAAACAAACAAACGAAAAGAACAATTGATAACAGTGCTGGTTGTACTGTTTGGTAGGAATTGAGACGGGGTCTCATATCTAGGAGTTCCTAGGTAGAGCAGCACGGGATAGGGTCTAGGTGCATAACCAAGTAGTGAGGCTACGTTGGTGTATTTCACTAGAACTATTATAGTGGGTTCATTCCTGGATTGGTATCCCCCAGACTAGGATAGTTGCGCCGAACTGGGTTAACAAACTCATTGTGTTCTTTACTATTCTGTCACGCTTATTTTACTTTGCTACGCTAAGTTATTTTATTATTGTGTGACAAATGCTCGGACACTAGTACTAACATTGTGCACAGCATTTATCTGTCTGGTTGCCAGAATTTCAGTTTGTTTAATTTTTTAGTCAAAATTTATTTATTTATTTATTTTGACTAAATTTTTTATTTATTTCACCGTCAAACTTTAAATTATTAATGCAACCAACCACTCATTTAACATCAAAGTCCACATCAAAGTGTAGTCTCACTCTGAAAATTATGCTCAATCCACCAACCACTATTTATTTTGTGTGCAACCCTTTCTCCTTTTTCTAATTTAATGGTTGATTGACTTACAAAGGAAAAAACACAATACAAAAGAGAGAAAAAGATAAATAAATAGCTTAAATATGAGGGCAAGATAAAGTGCATGAAAAAAATGGCCGAGAAGGATGCAAATCCATTTTATGGTGTGATAGCAATGCTACAACATAGGTATGCCAAACACCATAATCTAAGTGGTCACCCCCAACCTCCCACTTCCAAATTCATCTCAAAATAGTATTTTTCATTTTGAAGTAGAGGTCCAGCATATGCTTTTTTGTGCTGTCAGAATATGTAAAATGAAGAATGAGTGGTGCATATGTGATGCTAATTTCTAAAGCAGTTTTACAAGGACTCTTTAGAGTTAGTTTAGACCCTTTTTTCCGAGGTGTGTTTGGAAATCAATAAGAATAGTTGCTTTCAGTGGACATTGACATACAATTTGACTTTTGTGAGCCTTAACAATATGTAATTGTTAAAAAGTGTTAGCAACTTTTTCTTTTAAATACGATCAAAATATTCACTCTCTTAATTTTTATTAGTAAGAAGTACGATGTGAAACATTAATAAAATATGTAGTCATTTTGTAAGAATGAATTCTCTCACTTGACACGAGAGAAATAGTGAAATGTTAACCATTAAATTAAAAAAAGAGAAATATATTTATAGATAAGATTGAACACACGCGAGAAACATGAGAAAAACTAAATTGAGAGAAAGTGAAAGTCATATAACTTATTAGAGATCAATTTACCAATAAGATGTAGGTGCCTTAAGAGGCTATTAGACTAAGTTATAAGTAATTAGTCCCACACAATTACAATTGTAAATTACTTGCAAATTTAAGATTTCTTAAATTTCATAGACAAATATTTAGATCGATTAAACTCGAAGAATTGAAATCTGGATATAACTCATTCTTACAAATCAACTTGTAAGATGAGAGTTGTATTTACTTATATTTATGTATATAAATCAGCTCACTTTCGAGTTTCGATGTAAGACTCTTTAACCGCATTTAACAATGTTTACGATTTTGAGGTTGAATTTTCTGTCATTCAACGCTAAATTCGTCACATTCAACAAAGTCAGGCCATGCTTTGTAAAGGTTGACTTATAAGTCATTAATTTGGCTTGGTATGCTCAATCTGACCTTATAAAAACACATAATTTACGGACCCAGTGTTCCTTTACGATGACTTGTGAGTATGGGTTGCTTGAATTTATTCATAGTCTTCATTGAAGAAGACAAATTTAAACAGGGCCCAATCATATTCATATCTCTAATTTTTAAGTCATTATGAATGATGTAATGCAAACCCAATCCATGCACCAATGTCTATTCTCGTTTCAATTATTGCTCAATAAGGAGAATAACCTTCAACGTTCTCATTCACACCACCACTTGAGTCTTGTTTTATTTTAGACTCCATAGCTCATATTAATATGAAGATATCAATTCCACCGCAATAGTTATATCAGAATTACGGTGATTTACTGTAATGTAATTTTACAGAAGTTATAAATTATTGTGATTTTAGCACATTGTAATACTCCTTCCGTCCATTTTTATAAGACTCTGTTTGATAAAATTGCATTATTTACTTATCATATTTTGACCGTATTTTTTAATAATACATAGATATAAATATTAGCATATAAGATATTATTTGATTTGTTTTGATGAGTACTTTCAAAATTTTATAATTCTTACTACTAGATAATTAAAGATATTTGTGATCAAAATTATACATTGGCGTTCATGTAGTGGTTACACGGGGTCTTATATTTAGGAACAGATAGAGTACAAAATATGCATTAAAAAAATTGCTAAAGTCAAAGTTTAGTTCTGAAAGGATTAATGCAACACAAAAAGTAATATGGTGTTGATTTTTCAAATATGAAACTTTAAGAAAAATATATAAATTTTCAACTCTTCACCACCGCCATGTGGTTCCACTTGTGTCCTCTTAATTTATGTTTTTTTTAGAAAAAGTCGATTTGTATTAATGATCAAAGAATACAAAGGATGCTCAAGTATGGACAACATCACCTTTCTTTTTTTTTGTTGATGAGATGAAATTAGTTCAAACATATCTACTTTTACATCAAATTATTATAAATTTGTAGTACCTTTCAATAATTATATTCCTCCTTATATATACTTTATTTGTCACACAATAATAGTTGTATTTGACTATTTTACACAAAAAATTATTTACAGTTTTTTGCATTATTTTGAGATTTATCAATTTATTTTTTATTGACGGGGCACCCGTAATCCACCATGAAAAGAGGCCGGTTAATGGTGGAGAGGGGCAGGTGAACTTTTGTAATAAAATATAAATTAAAATTGAAGACTAAAAATTTGGAGGATGTAAAAGTTTGAAGAAATTTTTAAAGAACTAAAAATAAAAGAAGAGTTTTTAAGAATATAAAAGGGGTGAAAAAAAGAAGCTCTCATTTCTTTTTTTTTTTTTTTTTTTGACGGAAGCTCTCATTTCTCTATTGTACCTTATGCACACGTATAAAATGAGAAATACTTCCTCCTATTTTAAATATAAGATAATTTTTTTTAGAATTTATTGAAAATCTAATAAATTTAATTCATATTATAGACTACACACATTAAATTATCAATTAATCTAAAAAATAATTTTTTTTCTTATATTTAGAGCTAAAGGTAGTATTATGATAGTGGACAATCTAACTTTAGCTAAATCCAACTTGTGGATTAAGTTTGGATGGGAGAGCTTCCTCCTTCCTTGCTTGGCCCAAACTATTGTACTGGGTTCTTGTAATATTTTTCTATTAAAATTAAATTTTAAAATAAAATATCTATGTATAATTAATCTTAACCATATTTTAAAAAATAACTCTAACCTATTTAAACATGATAAATTCTTTTTTTCTTTTTACATCGGAAAGATAAATTGCTTTCGTCAAGAATTGATCTCTGAACTTCGTCCTACACAACTCATACCACTTGAATTATCTTATAGGAACAACATGAGAAATTCTTATTCTTACAAAAAAAACATTTTCTCGAAACACACGAATAAAGAATTCAACATTTTCATCACATAAAAAGCTTGATTTATCATGTAATGAAATCTAAAATTGCTATACTATACTAGAGCAATGTATCAATTTTAGATTCCATGATTTTTTCAATCAACAGCATCACATTCTTCTCATTGTTCTCAATAACCAAAATAATGAAATTGTAAATATAAGCAATCCAACATAAAAAAATTTGTTGGAACTCAGCATCTTTGAAAATAACAACATGTAGTACAAAACTAAATTACATGAATTAATCTACAACACCAAATAAAGTAACCTATTTGTTAGCTAAGTTTCTCACGTATGATTCCTTCAAATGATCCAATAAATCCTATCATTGTGACAAGAAAGCAAGCAAAGCTGAATATTCTTAGAACAATCCATTGTCTAGTCCAAGCTCCAATGTTCTTCTGCACAAAGTACATCTCAACTGGGAAATATATAGCCAATGGCCAAAAATTTATGCCTCCTAATACTCCTAGAACTTGATTGAAGTAAGGAAATAAAATTGCAAATCCAGTGGTTGAAATCACATAGCTTGTTCTAAAACTTAATCTGAGAAGATTTATTTCAAATGCTGGCAATAGTGGAAGTCTCACTTTGTGAGAATTAGTGACAATGCCATTGTTGGGGTATTTTGTTGAACACCATCTATCAACAGAATTATATATTGGTTGACTGAATATCTGTTCAAAAAACCATATAAACGAGCACATGTATTAAAAATATGTAACACTTTTATTAAAGTTGTATTTAAAATCATTTAAGAGTGTAAATGGTTTACTGCAAAATAAGTCAATTCTGATTGGTAATTAGAGTAGTACCTGATATCCTCCAACCAGATGAATGATAATGCAAACATTGGCGATGTCAACAAGCCAGAAAGGCTCATAAAACCCAAATCCTGTCAAGAGATTTCCTGGTGTATCATTTCCAAAAGCTGCATATCCGAAGCCTCCGCAACATACGTAGAAGAATGATGTAATCAAGATTGAAACCAAAGAGGCCTTTTTCATGGTTTTATTCTCTGCTGGAGGAGACTCTAGAGTGTCCTTTAATCAACAAAGTTCAAAATTTGTTTCAGATATATAACAAGAAAAAAAATTCTTTCTAACTTATATAAATCACCCTTTACATGTCGAATTTGCATATGAAATGTTTCGTTACCTGTATCTCAAGAAATACCATTGAGTATGGATAGGAAAAGCTAATGTCACCAATTGCCTGGAAGATTAACCAGATTTTGTCAGCCACATTACGAGTCGGTACTCCTGTCATACTTCCCATAATTCTTCCATTCTCTGCAAGTGAAACCCGAGTCCAGTGAATTATGAATCAACATATAGTAGTATAATATGAATTTTGGGATACTAGTTTTTTTTGCACTTCATTATTCATGATAAGTTACATCCAACGAACTAAATTGACTCGCCAAAAAGACTAATGTGATCATACTCGTCGTCTATAATTTAAGGGACTAAACTCGTGATTCAAACATTTCTTACAATTGTGACAATTGTTATGGGACGAAAGGAGTAACAAATAAGCAGAAATTGAGTGAAGATGCGGCTTACTTATGATTGTTGCTAGGCCAAGTCCTAGTCCAATGGATGCATATGTAAAGGACATTATTGCGGCAACAACTGAAACCCATGTCATGCTATGGAGATCTGGTATGAATGACATCACAATCTGAACAAGTCCAAATATTAACATATACGAATTACCACCATAACTACAAGGCGCATTGTGGCCTTGCTCGTGATAACAATTTGATCTCAGAATAGCCCTGCATGAATTAGTACAATACAAATGTGTCATTAGCTTGTTGGCAGAAGAAAAAAAGGTGTTCCCATTGATGAGGGGTCCAACGAGAATTACCTGATACTGGTTGCCGCGGTAATTACATAGGCAATACAAGTCACATACAAGCTCAAATATTGAAGGAAACCAGCCACATATGTCCTTTTGTTACCTGAACAAGAGTTAAATTCAATTTGAAGTTATAACTGTTCGTAGTATCTATGTTGGATTTCATATAGTGAAGAGTTTAATGTGTTCTTACCAAGGTTGACTCTAACAGCATCCATAAAAGAGTAGTTTCTTTTTCCAGTTACAGAATCAGGACTTCTATAACAATCCGCCAAAAGGGACGAAGAAACATAAGTAGCTGTTGCACAACAAAACAAGGCAAGCGCACCTCCGATCCATCCTAATTGAGCAACACTCCACGCCAAAGACAAAACTCCGGAGCCAATAACAGCTGTGATGATATGAGCCACGGCACTCGTTAAATTTCCTGCAGAATTTATGGTAGCAAAAAAAACTTCAGTGTTCAAATTCAAATAGATGAAAATGAATTGGTTATGATGATTTTATAGAGAATTTCACCTGTCCTTTTGCGACGTCCATCATCATCGTAAGCGTCAGAAGGGGTCCTTGATATTTGGAGAATGCTTCTTGTTTCCATCTATATCCAAACATATAATTCAATGCAAGTTAATGAAGTTTGCTGCACATGATAGAAAAGCATTGAGCTAAAAACAATAAAGACAAACTATTGTTGTATTTTTAGAGTGGTTATTATTTCAAAATCATTTTGATGTTGCTTTAACCACTGTTTATACGTTTTTTGATTTTCTATAACAACTCTTTTTATGTCTTCAATCCTCCATAACCACTACTTTATTCCATGATTTCTAATACTGTTACTTTGTTACTTGATCAATCAGTAATGGTTCCTATTTGGTTCAACATAATATGGTTCCTAATTAGGAGCGCCAACCAAGACATCAGATTCAAGTGGTTAACGAGCTTCACCAAATGACGGATTTCGGGAGTATGCGAGTTCGATTACTAGATGGAACAATTTATTGGCCACGTTTTACTTACTTTGCGGCTGAACTCTGGACTACTATGCCCCTTCCCCTAGGAACATATTTCATGTGTTTATCAAATTCAAGTTGTTCTGTCATTTCAGATACGATTCGTACCGGAGATGTTGAATCTTAAATCTCCACTTATGAGGTGGATAAATCCTTAAGAACAGTGACTACGTCACATTCAAGTTGTATTTTACATGTTACCCTCATAATGCTTGTTTACTCGTCAAGATCAATTTAACAAGATAATGAACATATAAGAGGGAGTACTAGTTTATCAACACAAACTAGGTTGCATCGAGATAATGAACATAATGCTTGTTTAATGTTTACTCGTCAAGATCAATTTGAAAATCTAATGTATCTAGTCAATAATATTGTCCAGATACATTAGATTCTCAATAAATCTAAAAAATAAAATTTCTCTTAATACTAAAGACCAGAGAGAGTACTAGTTTATCAACACAAACTAGGTTGCATCTACAGAAATTTGGAGTTAATAGTTAACACACACACATAGCACATAATAAAGTTAATCGGAATTATGCTAAAGAACATGTGCTTGTTTGGCTTGTGTATTAAGAATTGTCAAAATGTTTGCAGCTTTTGTTTTTGACTAATCAAATTTGCAGCTAAAATTGTGAAAACAAGTTACCAGCTTTTTTAACACATAAGAAAATCAACAAAAAATCTCTATACTTTTTTTTTGACAAAAAAAAAAACTTTATACTTGATCAAATGCAAAAACTCATTATTTGCATTGGTGTTATGATGCATAGTTTTTTTTATAAGCAAAGGTGGAATTAAAGGTAGTGCAAGCTCTACTCAACTCTTACAATTTTCGAATCACCTTAGATGTTATTGAAACAAACTAAAAGATTATTGCACCAATCAGAAAAATAATGTGAAGAATTGATCACCGATGAACCAAAACGAAGAAATAGAGACAATGTACATCTATGTTCATAAAGAAAGAGAAAAAAAAAAAAACTGACCTGGAATTATTTCTCCCTTTTTTCTTTGTTTTTTTTTTTAATCTGTAGAAGATGGGTTCTTGTGTATATGATATGATGAAATGACACTGAAGTGTGTTATTTATATATTTCCAAACGCCCCTCTCTCTTTGTTCAGTTGTCTATTGAATCATGCTATATGTATTTTTCTTATTTTTAGGAAGTGATATCTATGTTTTATTATTCTTAGTCAAAAAATCTATGTTTTATTATTTTTAGAAAATTTGTTATTGATATTTAATTACTTCTATAGTGGATTGGTCTATTATTAGATGTCATTTTCTCATTGCAGGTATCTTGCGTTACACATTTCCATTGTCAATTAGCAAAAAAAACAAAACCTTCTGTTATTTTGGTCCCTGTTTAGATTCTGTTTGATAAACAGTTTATTGCTTATAACTTGTTTTTTTAGTTATAACTTGTATATAATAAAAAAAACTTGTATATAAATATATAATAAGTTTGCTTTGAAAAGAATAAAAATAGAATTTTTTACTCGTTGAATTGGTAGAAATATTACATGTGCGCAGTAATTTTAGAAATTTTAATTGGGGGGGGGGCAATATTTTATTGTTAAGTGCAAAATTAGAGATTGCAAAAAATAATACACCAAATAAATTATGTATGATAGGTGAGCACCAAATAATATTTTATTGTTGTTTATTTAGTACCAAAAAAAATTGTTGTTTATTTTTACATTTTTAACACTATCAAACATAATTTTTTTTATGTGACCAAACAAACCTCTAATAATTTATCTTTTATATTGTTTGGGAGTATTTAACTTTTCATAAGTAAAATTATTCAATTTATTTTTGTGGTGTTATAATTTTTAGTAAGAACTAAAAGAAAATATTTAAAAACTAAAAACAAAATAAATATCAATGTGTTGTATGTAGATCCGTCCTTACATGCAAGGACCAGAGTTCGAGTACGCCCACTCATTCACTTTTAAGAGTAAAATTGTAGTCACTAGGCTATCTAATTAAAAATAATAATATTTTTTTTTGATAAAAAATAAGATTTTTTTGACTAATTAATAAGGTTCTTTTATAATAAAAAAGATAAGAAATAGTTTTTGATGATAATTTAGTGCTCCAAATTTGGAAAATTATCATATATTCCAAATGTGGACATATTATTAATGTAATATAAGTAAAATAATTTAATGGTCAAAGTATTATTTATAAAAAAAAGTCAAATTATTATTAATGTAAAAAAAATAATTTTTTTTAGTCAAAAAAAGGTCAAATTATTATTAATTTTTTCGAAAATAGAGATTTACGTCTTCTTTTAATTTTTTTTTGGTAAGAACATCCTCTTTTAATTGAGAATATATTAAAATATAAATTCCAGTAGAAATTAAAAAAATAAGGCCTATATTAATATATGCAGTGGCGGAGCCAGAAAACTTACAAAGCCCGGGCTAAATCTCAAATTTAAACAAAAATTCCAGTTTTTAAATGAAAATTTTCAATTTAAAAAAAATATATCAGTTTTGCCCTAAATTAATCCTTACAAATCTCAATTTTACTCTAAACTAACTTCTAAAACCCCAAAAATTATATTTTACAATGAAAAATCTCAGTTTTGAACTAAAAAACTCCTATTTTGTCCCAAATTAATCCCTAAAAATATCAATTTTACCCTAAATTAACACCAAAAATTATATTTTACAATAAAAAATCTCAGTTTTGAACTAAAAAACTTCAATTTTGTCATAAATTAATCCCTAAAAATATCAATTTTACCCTAAATTAATACCTAAAAAAAATTCTATTGGGTTGAGCCCGGGCTGTAGCCCTACCAGCCCGGGTGCTAAAACCGCCCCTGAATATATGAGTATAGATACTCTAGAAATGATACAAAAATAAGCTTTCATGTTAATATATCAGTAAAAATATAAATTTCCTTAGAATTTTAAAATACTTTCGTATTAATATATGAATAAAAATATATGTCCTATAAAAAAAATAGATCATTGTATTAATATATATTTAGAAATATAGACTTAAGTATAAGTTACAAAAAATAAAATAAAAAAGAAGTCCACTATTAATATAAGAGTAGAAATATACTGTGACTCCCGTCTCCTTGTTGGTAATTTGGCTAATTAATCTATGGCCTAGGTTAGGCACCTTTTGAAACTTGTTCTAATTCTTTCTACCTTAGCTTAATTACTTGAGGGCAAACAGTGATTCAAGCATTGGAGAGGATAGCACTATTTTATACCTATTAATTAGTATCATTTTAATTAAATAAATTACAATTTTTAATAAGTTTTTTCTATACTATTTACCCATTTCTACTTATTTTGCATTTGTAGAATTTAAAGCCTAAAATGTGAATAAATAAGTGATTATGACGCACTTCATTATTTGAAATATACGATATTCCTGCAGATTTAACTATGGAAAAACATCTGCAGATATTCCTAAGGATTTTGCTGCCATTTTGGTTAAACTTTGCTGCCGTTTTGGTTAAGAAGATAATATTTCCAACCGAAACAGATTGCGCAAAAAATTCCCCGGGAAACATATTTTTTTTTGCAAAGGATTTTCCTGCGGAAGCATATTAGTAAACCTTACATGCGGATTTAACTACGCACTACATCCTTAAAAGTTAAAAGTTAAAACTGAATGCAATAGAAAATCTTTGGGAACATCCACAGGTAATTACCTGCGGATCTTACTATGGATATTCCCTTGACTTTTTCACATTTTCGGCAGCAAATTTCATAAAAACGTTTCCTGAGGATCTCAAATTCCGCAAGAATCAATTCCCCACGAATGTTTTAGTTGGAAAGTAAATCTTTGATAAAATCCGAAAGAAATGAGTTTTCTACAGATTTTCGGTCCAAATCCACATGAGATTAACAGATTTGTAATGGTGCTTTAAGGTGTTTTGTCAACCAAATCAACAAATAATGAGATTAACAGATTATAACTAAATACCTTAGCTTAATAAGGGTTTTTTTTTTCGGGAGAATGTAGTGGTTTTTCAACCACACTAAATAAATTTAATGGAAATTTTGTGTTGATCCTACCAACCGATTTTCTATCAAATTAATTATAGGCTTTATCAAAAACTGTGAAAAAAGATTGTTCAAATTAATTATAGGCTTTACTCAAATAGCTTTTTTTTTCTAAGTAATTTAGTGTCTAAAATTTCAATTTTTTTGTCAATTTTTTTTTTTCAATTTTAAAAATGAATAAGTGAAATGTCCAAGATTTGAAACCAAACTCATGCATATAAAAAACTTAATCCTTCTCTAACTCTGACGTATTACATTATAGTACAAAACTAAATTACATTGTCTACTTGACCAAAAAAATAAAAAATACCACTCTATTCTATCTATTTAAAAATGTAAGAGTAAATTGTTCAAAAAAATTGATAAATACATCAATTCTTTTAAACTAATTTTGTCTTATAATAATATTTTGAAAGAGATGAACTACTGTACAAGACAAAATTACATTAATTAATCTAGAACCACAAATAAACTAGAGCAATGTAGCCATTATAGATTCCATGATCTTTTTTTCAATCAACAACATAACATTCTTCTCATTGTTCTCAATAACCAAAATAATGAAATTGAAAATATAAGCAATCCAACATTAAAAATTTTGTTGGAACTCATCATCTATGAAAATAACATGTATTTACATTATATACAAAACTAAGTTACATGAATAATCTACATTATAGTACAAAACTAAATTACATGAATAATCTACATTATATTACAAAACTAAAGTAACCTATTTGTTAGCTAAGTTTCTCACGTATGATTCCTTCAAACGATCCAATAAATCCTATCATTGTGACAAGAAAGCAAGCAAAGCTGAATATTCTAAGAACAATCCATTGTCTAGTCCAAGCTCCAATGTTCTTCTGCACAAAGTACATCTCAACTGGGAAATATATAGCCAATGGCCAAAAATTTATGCCTCCTAATACTCCTAGAACTTGGTTGAAGTAAGGAAATAATATTGCAAATCCAGTGGTTGAAACCACATAGCTTGTTCTAAAACATAATCTGAGAAGATTTATTTTAAATGCTGGTATTAGTGGAAGTCTCACTTTGGCAAAATTAGTGACAATGCCATTGTTGGGGTATTTTGTTGAACACCATCTATCAACAGTATTATATATTGGTTGACTGAATATCTGTTTAGAAAACCATATAAACGAGCACATGTATTAAAAATATGTAACAGTTTTATTAAAGTTGTGCTTTAAATCATTGAAGAGTGTAAATCATTTAAGTGTATGTTTGGTTTTGATTCTAGCGGAGGTAGAGTTGATTCTAGAGGTGTAGAATTGATTCTGTCTTGTTTGGTTTCTCAAGAATAGAATTGATTCTACTTAAAGCTAGAAATCCTAGCTTATGATTCTAGAATTGATTTTTAGTTTTTTACACTCAAATTTTTTGTTCAACTCAATTTTGTATTAATATATCCAAACATAAATCACTTTACTTTAAATTAATTTTTATAAGAATCAATTTTACAGAATCAATTCTGCCATAATCATTTTTTCTCACCGCAGAATCAAACATATACAATTCTGATTGGTAATAAGAGTAGTACCTGATATCCTCCAACCAGATGAATGATAATGGCAACATTGGCAATGTCAACAAGCCAGAAAGGCTCATAAAACCCAAATCCTGTCAAGAGATTTCCTGGTGTATCATTTCCAAAAGCTGCATATCCAAAGCCTCCACCACATATGTAGAAGAATGTTGTAATCAAGAGTGAAACCAAGGAGGCCTTTTTCATGGTTTTATTCTCTGCTGGAGGAGACTCTAGAGTGTCCTTTAATCAACAAAATTCAATATTTGTTTCAGATAATATAAGAAGAAGAAAAAAAAATCTTTCTAACTTATATAAATCACCCTTTACATGTCCAATTTTCATATCAAATGTTTCGTTACCTGTATCTCAAGAAAGACCATTGAGTATGGATAGGAAAAGCTAACGTCACCAATTGCTTGGAAGATTATCCAGATTTTGTCAGCAACATTACTAGTCGGTACTCCTTTCAAACTTCCCATAATTCTTCCATTTTCTGCAAGTGAAACCCGAGTCCAATGAGTTATGAATCAATATATAGTAGTATAATATGAATTTAGGGATACTATTTTTTTTACTTCATTATTCATGATAAGTTATATTCAGGAACTAAATTGACCGGCCAAAAAGACTAATGTGATCTTACTCGTCGTCTATAATTTCAAGGACTAAACTTGCGATTCGAACATTTTTACTAATGTGACAATCATCATGGGACGAAAGGAGTAAAAAATAAGCAGAAATTGAGTGAAGCTGAGGTTTACTTATGACTGTTGCAATGCCAAGTCCTAGTCCAATGGATGCATATGTAAAGGACATTATTGCGGCAACAACTGAAACCCATGCCATGCTATGGAGATCTGGTATGAATGACATCACAATCTCAACAATTCCAAATATTATCATATACAAATTACCACCAAAACTACAAGGCGCATTGTGCCCTTGCTTGTGATAACAATTTGATCTCAGAATAGCCCTGCATGAATTAGTACAATAAAATTGTGTCATCAGCTCGTTTGCAGAAGATAAAAAAGGTGTTCCCATTGACAAGGGGTCCAACAGGAGAATTACCTAATACTGGTTGCCGCGGTAATTACATAGGCAATGCAAGTCACATACAAGCTCAAATATTGAAGGAAACCAGCCACATATGTCCTTTTGTTACCTGAACAAGGGTTAAATTCAATTTGAAGTTATAACTGTTCGCAATTCATGAAAAGCGTATCTATGTTGGATTGCACATAGCGAAGAATTTAATCTGTTCTTACCAAGATTGACTCTAACAGCATCCATGAAAGAGTAGTTTCTTTTCCCAGTTACAGAATCAGGATTTCTATAACAATCCGACAAAAGGGACGAAGAAACATAAGTAGCTATTGCACAACAAAACAAGGCAAGCGGACCTCCGATCCATCCTAATTGAGCAATACTCCATGCCAAAGACAAAACACCGGAGCCAATAACAGCTGTGATGATATGAGCCACGGCACTCGTTAAAGTTCCTGCAGAATTTATGGCGGGAAAAAATAAACTTCATTGTTCAAATTCAAGTATATGAAAATGAATTGGTTATGATGATGTTATAGAGAATTTTACCAGTTCTTTTGCGACGTCCATCATCATCGTAAGCGCCAGAAGGGGCCGTTGTTATTTGGAGAGTGTTTCTTGTATCCATCTATATCCAAACATATAATTCAATGCAAGTTAATGAAGTTTGCCGCATATGATAGAAAAGCATGAGCTAAAAACAATAAAGACAAACTATTGTTGTGTTTTTAGAGTGTTTATTATTTCAAAAGTTATTTGAAAATTATTTTGATGTTGCTTTAAGTTTAACCACTGTTTATACCATTTTGATTTTCTAAAACTACTCTATCATCTACATTTTATTTCCATAATTTCTAATACCGTTACTTGATCAATCAAATATGGTTCCTAGTCAGGAGTGTCAACCAAGACATTTGACTAAAGTGGTTAATGAGCTTCACCAAATGACGGATTTCGGGAGTACCCGAGCTTGATTACTGGATATGGATCAATTTATTGGTCAGAATTTACTTATCTCGCCAATTTTTTGACCTGGACTCTGGCCAAAAATGTTGTATTTTTTGGATTATTTTAGAGCAAAACTGAAATTTTTTATTCAAAACCGAGAGTTTTCAATGTAAAAGTAACATTTTTGTTTAAAACTGAGATTATGCTAAAGAACATGTTCTTGTTTGGCTTTTGTATTAGGAATAGTCAAAATGTTAGGTAGAGCAAGTTTTGCTTGTTTGGCATGTTTGGCTTTTGTATTAGGAATTGATCAATTTATACAATGCAAATTTGCAGCTAAACTTATGTAAACATGTTTTTACCAGCTTTTTTGACACATAAGAAAAATCAACAAAAAATCTCTATAATTGATCAATGCAAAAACTCATTATTTGCATTGATGTTACCATTCTAGATAAATGCTTATAATTAATGAATCACCTTAGATGCATGCCATTGAAAAAGGATTATTACATTAATCAGAAAAACAACAAAAATAATTGATCACCATTGAAACAAGACCAAGAAATAGAGACAATGTACATCAATGTTCATAAAGAAAAACTGACCTGGAATTATTTCTCCCCTGTTTCCTTTATCCTCTTTTTTTTAAAAAAATCTGTAGAATTTAGATTCTTTTTGTATATGATATGATATGATATGATGAAATGGCCATGTTTCCTTCTCTCTTTGTTTTGTTGTCTCTAGAATCATGCAATATCTATTTTTTCTTATTTTTAGGAAAAGTGGTATCTATGTTTTCTTATTTTTAGGAAATTTTTTATTGATATTTAATTACTTCATTGGTCATTAGATGTCCATTTCTCTTTGCATATTGTCCATTAGTAAAAAACACAAAACCTTTCTGTTATTTTGATCCCATTTGGATTCTATTTGATTATCAGCTTATTGCTTATAACTCTTGATTTTAAGTTTGCTTTGAAAAAGATTAAAATATAACATTTTTTGACTAATTAACAAGATTTTTTTATAATAAAAAAATTAAAAATAAGATTTTTTTTGAAAAGATAAGAAATAATTTTTTTATAATAATTTAGTACTCCAAATATGGAAAACTATCATATACTCCAAATATGGAAATATTACGTATGTAACATAAGTAAAATGATTCAATGGTCAAACTATTATTTATCAAAAAAGAAATGGTCAAAATATTATTAATGTAAAAATAAAAATCAATATTAAAAAAAGTAATTTTTTTTTACTAAATAGAGATTAACGGACTTTTTAATTGAGAATATATTAAAATCTATATTCCAGTAGAAAAAAAAATAGATATTGAATTAATATGAGTATAAATACTCTAGAAATTATACAACACCAAATAAAGTAACCACTGCCCAAGAGCACTTGGATGAGATGATAAGAGATCTCTTCCAACTTAAACAAAAGTCATGGGATCGAAACCAGCCTTAGGAATGCAGCAGTGTTAAATTCTTTTGAGGGAGATCTTTGCCACCCTTTGTGGTCCTACCCGGCTCAAGGGATTAGTCTCTACAGTTGTGCGCAGAGGATACCCGGTTCAAACCCAAAAAAAAAATAAAGTAACCACTGTTAAGGGGTAATGTCATAAACCTATTTGTTAGCTAATTTTCTGACGTATGATTCCTTCAAATGATCCAATAAATCCCATCATTGTGACAAGAAAGCAAGCAAAGCTGAATATTCTTAGAACAATCCATTGTCTAGTCCAAGCTCCAATGTTCTTCTGCACAAAGTACATCTCAACTGGGAAATATATAGCCAATGGCCAAAAATTTATGCCTCCTAATACTCCTAGAACTTGATTGAAGTAAGGAAATAAAATTGCAAGCCCTGTTGTTGAAATCACATAGCTTGTTCTAAAACAGAATCTGGAAAGATTTATCTCAAATGCTGGTAATAGTGGAAGTCTCACTTTGTGACAATCAGTCACAAAGCCATTGTTGGGAAATTTTGTTGAACACCATCTATCAACAGTATTATATATTGGTTGACTGAATATCTGTTCAGAAAACCATATAAATCAAACACATGTATTAATTAATTAATTTGGTCTATTAATGAATCGAGATACATCTATTTTTTAATGAATCTAGAAAGTGCATTTGTCTCTTATATTTGTCTCTTATAATAAGAGAACGGAGATTGTATGTAACAGTTTTATTAAAGAGTGTGAATGGTTTACTGCAAAATAAGTTATTTATGATTGTCATAAGAGTAGTACCTGATATCCTCCAACCAAATGAATGATAATGCAAATATTGGCAATGTCAACAAGCCAGAAAGGCTCATAAAATCCAAATCCTGTCAAGAGATTTCCTGGTGTAACATTTCCGAAAGCTGCATATCCGAAGCCTCCGCAACATACGTAGAAGAATGTTGTAATCAAGATTGAAACCAAGGAGGCCTTTTTCATGGTTTTATTCTCTGATGGAGGAGACTCTAGAGTGTCCTTTAATCAACAAAATTCAATAATTTGTTTCAGATATAAAAAACATAAAAAAAATTCTTTCTAACTTATATAAATCACCCTTTACATGTCCAATTTGCATATGAAATGTTTCGTTACCTGTATCTCAAGAAAGACCATTGAGAATGGATAGGAAAAGCTAATGTCACCAATTGCTTGGAAGATTAACCAGATTTTGTCAGCAACATTACGAGTCGGTACTCCTGTCATACTTCCCATAATTCTTCCATTTTCTGCAAGTGAAACCCAAGTCCAATGAGTTATGAATCAATATATAGTAGTATAATATGAATTTTGGGATAATAATTATTTTCGTACTTCATTATTCATAATAAGTAGTTATATTCAGGAACGAAATTGACCGTCTAAAAACACTAATGTGATTCAAACAAATTTTACAAATATGACAATCATTATGGGACGAAAGGAGCAAAAAATAAGCAGAAATTGAGTGAAGATGAGGCTTACTTATGATTGTTGCTAGGCCAAGTCCTAGTCCAATGGATGAGTATGTAAAGGACATTATTGCGGCAACAACTGAAACCCATGTCATACTATGGAGATCTGGTATGAATGACATTACAATCTGAATAAATCCAAACATTATCATATATGAATTACCGCCATAACTACAAGGCGCACTGTGCCCTTCCTCGTGATAACAATTTGATCTCAGAATAGCCCTGCATTAATTAGTAGAAAAAACATGTGTCATTAGCTTTTTGACGAAAACTTAACAAGCTCGAAAAAAAGGTGTTCCCATTAGATGAGGGGTCTAATAGGAGAATTACCTGATACTGGTTGCTGCGGTAATTACATAGGCAATACAAGTCACATACAAGCTCAAATATTGAAGGAAACCTGCCACATATGTTCTTTTCTTACCTGAACAAGAATTAAATTCAATTTGAAGTTATAACTATTCGTATTTCATGAAAAGCGTATCTACGTTGGATTGCATATAGTGAAGAGTTTAATGTGTTCTTACCGAGATTGACTCTAACAGCATCCATAAAAGAGTAGTTTCTTTTCCCAGTTACAGAATCAGGAGTTCTATAACAATCCGACAAAAGGGACGAAGAAACATATGTAGCTATTGCACAACAAAACAAGGCAAGTGGACCTCCGATCCATCCTAATTGAGCAATACTCCACGCCAAAGACAAAACACCGGAGCCAATAACAGCTGTGATGATATGAGCCACGGCACTCGTTAAATTTCCTGCAGAATTTATGGCAGCAAAAATAAACTTCAGTGGTCAAATTCAAGTATATGAAAATGAACTGGTTATGATGATTTTATAGAGAATTTCACCTGTCCTTTTGCGACGTCCATCATCATCGTAAGCGTCAGAAGGGGTCCTTGATATTTGGAGAATGCCTTTTGTTTCCATCTATATCCAAACATATAATTCAATGCAAGTTAATGAAGTTTGCTGCATATGATAGAAAAGCAAACTAGTGTTGTATGATTATTGTTTTGAAAATTATTTTGATGTTGCTTTAACCACTGTTTATACGTTTTTGATTTTCTATAACAACTCTTTTCATGTCTTCGATGTTCCATAACTACTCTATCTACATTTTATTTCAATAATTTCTAATACCGTTACTTGATCAATCAGTAATGGTTCCTAATTGGTTCAACATAATATGGTTCCTAATTAGGAGTGTCAACCAAGACATCAGATTCAAGTGATTAACGAGCTTCACCAAATGACGGATTTCGGGAGTACGCGAGTTTGATTACTAGATGGAACAATTTATTGACCAAATTTTACTTATCTTGACAATTTTTAGAACTGAAATTTTTGTTTAAAACTAAGATTATGCTAAAGAACATGTGTATTAGGAATAGTCAAAATGATAGGTAGAGCAACTTTACAATGCAGTTCAGCTAAACTTGTGTAAACAAGTTACCAACTTTTTTGACACATAAGAAAATCAAGAAAAAATCTCTATGCTTTGATCAAATGCAAAAACTCATTATTTGCATTGATGTTCAAGTTACGATTCATAGTTTTGTTTTTTATAAGCAAAGATTGAATTTGAATTATAAAGAGTGCAAGATGTACTCAACTCTTACGATTCACGAATCACCTTAGATGCTATTTAAACAAGCTACTCCCTCCGTCCCTTAATATAAGACCCCTTTTGACTAAATTTTACTATTTATCTATCATGTTTTGACCGTATTTTTTTAATAATATACATATGCAAATATTAGCATATAAGATCTTGTTTGATTTGTTTTGATGAGTATTTTCAAGATATCAAATTTTTATAATTTTTACTGCTAGATAATTAAAGATATTAGCGATCAAAATTGTGCATTGGCGAACGTGCAGTGGTCAAAAAGGGTCTTATAATTAGGGACGGAGGGAGTAAAAGATTATTACGCCAATCAGAAAAACAATACGAAGACTTGATCACCTATGAACCAAAACTAAGAATAGAGACAATGTACATCTATGCTCATAAAGAAAGAGCAAAACAAAAAACAAAAACTGACCTGGAATTATTTCTCCCCTTTTTTCTTTATCCTGTTTATTTTTTTTTTTCAATATGTAGAAGGTTGGTTCTTTTGGTTTAAAATATAATGAAATGACATGAAGAAGTGTATTTTTTTTATATATTTCCAAACGCCCCTCTCTCCCTTTGTATCGTTGCCTATTGAATCATGCAATATGTATTTTTTCTTATTTTTAGGAAATGATATCTATGTTTTCTTATTTTTAGGAAACTTGTAATGATATTTTATTACTTTTGTAATGGATTGGTTCAATATTAGATGTCTTTTTCTCGTTGCATGTATCTTTCGTTGCATATCTCCATTGTTCATTAGCAAAAAAACAAAACCTTATGTTATTTTGGTCCCATTTAGATTATGTTTGATAATGCTTATTGCTTCTAACTCTTTCTTTTTGGTTACAAAAGCTTATTGCTTTTTGTTATTACAACTAACTACAACCATATTGCTTATAACTCTAGGTTATAGATTTGTTTTGAAAAATAATAAAAATATAATTTTTTATTCTGATAAAAAAAATTGACTAATTAAAAAGATTTTTATATAATAAAAAAATAGATAAGAAATATTTTTTGATAATATTTGGCACTCCAAATATGGAATATGATCATATACTCCAAATATGAAAATATTATTAATGTAACATAAGTGCCACAACAGCAAAAATTCATTTTTCATCTGTCACGTTAACAAAAAAGTCAACAGAGGAAATAAATCTAAGAAAATAAATTTACGTAATTCAAAAATTAATTTTTTAAGGGCAAAAACAAAACTCATCTAGTTTACCTTAAAATTAATTGAATTAAAACCAAAATTCAATTAAAAACTAGAGCATAAAACTAAGACATAGTAAAAGATATCTCAATTACAAGATTCACCATAATAAACCTTAAATACTAGGATTTAGCTATCCATAATCACAAGGAACATTAAAATAAAAGAAATTTTCATAAAATACCTCAAAAAAATAACACAAAAATGTTCTCACTTTACCTCGTAAAATCTCTAGCCTCCAAAAATACTTGAATTGCTGTCCTTCTTCAATCTTTGCCTTTCCAAAACTGTCCTCTTTATAGTTTCATTCACCGCCTCTGTCCCTTCCATTGCAATTTGCCGCCTCAGTGCTTCCTTCATTCATTCGTAAGAGACTTCTTTTCTTCACCGCCATAGTGCTCTTTCAAGACTAGTTCTATTCCTTTTTCTTTGCAACTTCACTTTCTTTGTAATAATAATATCATAACATGCCCACAACTTGTGTTGGTATATGGTGATACTCTCTTAGGATTTGAGAGTGTGCTCTTCCGTCTTAAATTCGATTCTCTCTAATATTAATTTAGATAGACTAATTTAACTTCTTCAAAAAAAAAAATCATATATATTAACCAAACAAAAAATAAAAGAAAGAAATGTATGAATGAATCATAGAAAAATATATCTTACTCAAAATTGAACTCTGAAAAATTGTCAAAACTTTACTTCTTTATTTTGAATTGTGTTAACTGAAACTCACAAACTAGAGATTGAAGGACGTAATGGTCAAGCCTATGGAAAAACTTAGCTTTTGAAGAAAGCTTGAAAGGGACCAAACATCCTTAAAATGGTTGTGAAGGCTAGGAAATGAAGATATACTCTAACTTGGAACCCACTTGACCACTCTACAATTTTGACTATTATCTAATCTCCATGCTGATAATCATAAAATATAATAAAGTAAAAGTAATTTTTTGATAAATCAGTTATTTGTCAACTATTGAGAATGTTTATTATTATAAAAGTTGTTATTAGTAATAATATTTTCTAATTATCTTTTAATTTATTTTATTATTATTTTAAAGAGTTAATAATAATTTGGGATACAAAGTATCACCCATATTATAATGTATAAGGATAAATATGTAATAATGTTTTTAGATTAAAATATGTGGTAATTTAAATAGAACAAAATTAGTTAAACGGTTTTATTCTTTGTATTGGTCGGTGAAAAACTTATATTTTTTGTTAGTCATTAAATTAATTATTATTTTTTGCTAAGACATTATTATTCTTTTTGACTATTAATTAATTAATTAATCATAGTACTAGTATTCAAATAAATTTCAGTATTCAAATTCAAGTACATGAAAGTGAATTGGTTATGATGATGTTATATAGAATTTTTACCAGTTCTTCTGATACGTCCATCATCATCGTAAGCCCCAACATGGGTCATTGTGTTTTTTTTTAGTCTCAATATCGTTTTTTGTCTCTAATAAACCATTGAATCTCTCAAACGTTTTGGTCTTTACCATCGAATTCCGTTTCAAAAAAGTTTAGGGGACAAACGGTTTGACATTTGGCAAAAAATGTGGATTTATGTGATGAGGGACCAAAACTGAAAAACTCACATTTGCAAATAGAAACTCTAAATCCCTAAAATCCTAAATTGATTTCTTTCTCTTCTCACCATTCTTTCTCAAATTAATAATAGGCTTTATCAAAAACCTGTGAAAAAGGACTGTTTGAGATGAATTTTTCAGCAATTAAACCCTAGCTATTGCGAAAGTCCTTTTTTATAATATTTTTTTCCAATTTTCAACTACATTTGTTATTTATTTACTTATATACCCCCTCTTTTTATATATTTTATAATAAATATTATGATAAAACATAAATAAACTCTCTTAAAAGATAAATTTGTGAAAACAACCATTATCCATTATCATGGCCAGCCTCAAATAGCATATCTTTTTTTTTTCTAAGTAATTTAGTACTTCATATTTCAAAAAAATAATTGTCAATTTTAAAAATGAATAAGTGAATTGTCCATAATTTAAACTTCAACTCATATAAAAAAGCATATAATACTTCTATAACTATGACGTATTACATTATAGTAAAAACACTAAATCCTGACCAAATAAAAAAAATAGTAAAAAACTAAATTACATTTTTTTTGTAACTGCCAATATTATCATGATGAACTAGGTGTAAGAAACACCATAGAACGCGAAAAAGAACAAAATAAAAAGGGTCTGTAATACACGGAAACACATTAGACAAACAGCCCAACAACAAACTGCTGCTATAACAACTAAAACACCATAACAATTAGCCGAAAAAACTTGACCAACAGCACCAAAAACAGCATCCTACAGTGGTTATTGCAGCAACCGCTAACTGCTAACTAAACCAAGAATAGAAACTCCACAAACTCAGCAAGCAAAAAATCAAGAACAACACCCACCAAACCACACAACCTGAGTCACCAAACTATCGAGTTAAGCAATCCCTTGCATTCCAATTTCCAAACCCATTAATAAAACAAACAAACCGGGATTTTAAGACGCATACAACTCCACCGCCAAGAAAACACATTTATCTCCTCCACTAAATCTGCTCTCAAATAAGTCTCAACCCCTTCCAAAACTAAATTACATTATAGTACAAAACTAAATTACATGAATTAAACTACAACCCCAAATAAAGTAAAAACATTGTTAAGGGGCAATGTCATAAACCTTATTGTTAGCTAAGTTTCTGACGTATGATTCCTTCAAATGATCCAATAAATCCCATCATTGTGACAAGAAAGCAAACACAGCTGAATATTCTAAGAACAATCCATTGTCTAGTCCAAGCTCCAATGTTCTTCTGCACAAAGTACATCTCAACTGGGAAATATATAGCCAATGGCCAAAAATTTATGCCTCCTAATACTCCTAGAACTTGATTGAAGTAAGGAAATAAAATTGCAAGCCCTGTTGTTGAAATCACATAGCTTGTTCTAAAACAGAATCTGAAAAGATTTATCTCAAATGCTGGTAATAGTGGAAGTCTCACTTTGTGATAATCAGTCACAAAGCCACTGTTGGGGAATTTTGTTGAACACCATCTATCAACAGTATTATATATTGGTTGGCTGAATATCTGTTAAGAAAAACCATATAATTAAAATTTTGTAACAGTTTTATTAAAGTTGTGTTTGAAATCATTTAGGAATGTAAATGATTAATTGTAATGTAAAATAAGTCAATTCTCGCAAGTGCGTTTGGGAGGGAACTAGAACCTTTTGATGTCAAAATTCTCCCCAAACCGGATTAGTCGGCCCAATGGGCCGGATAGTGGTGGTGAAAAGAAAAAAAAAAGTCAATTCTGATTGGTAATAAGTGTAGTACCTGATATCCTCCAACCAAATGAATGATAATGCAAACATTGGCAATGTCAACAAGCCAGAAAGGCTCATAAAATCCAAATCCTGTCAAGAGATTTCCTGGTGTATCATTTCCGAAAGCTGCATATCCGAAGCCTCCACAACATACGTAGAAGAATGTTGTAATCAAGAGTGAAACCAAGGAGGCCTTTTTCATGGTTTTATTCTCTGCTGGAGGAGACTCTAGAGTGTCCTTTAATCAACAAAATTCAATAATTTGTTTCAGATATAAAAGAAAAAAAAACTTTCTAACTTATATAATTCACCCTTTACATGTCCAATTTGCATATGAAATGTTTCGTTACCTGTATCTCAAGAAAGACCATTGAGTATGGATATGAAAAGCTAACGTCACCAATTGCTTGGAAGATTAACCAGATTTTGTCAGCAACATTACGAGTCGGTACTCCTGTCAAACTTCCCATAATTCTTCCATTTTCTGCATGTGAAACCCGAGTCCAATCAGTTATAAATCAATATATAGTAGTAAAATATGAATTTTCGGGTACAATTTTTTTTGTACTTCATTATTCATGATAAGTTATATTCAGGAACTAAATTGAGGGAAGATGCGGCTTACTTATGATTGTTGCTAGGCCAAGTCCTAGTCCAATGGATGAGTATGTAAAGGACATTAATGCAGCAACAACTGAAACCCATGTCATGCTATGGAGATCTGGTATGAATGACATCACAATCTGAACTAGTCCAAATATTATCATATACGAATTACCACCATAATTACAAGGCGCATTGTGCCCTTGCTCGTGATAACAATTTGATCTCAGAATAGCCCTGCATTAATTAGTAGAATAAAGGTGTCTCATTAGCTTGTTGGCGAAAAAATAAAAAGCTCGAACAAAAGGTGTCCCCATTTGATGAGGGGTCCAATCCAACAAAAGAATTACCTGATACTGGTTGCCGCAGTAATTACGTAGGCAATACAAGTCACATACAAGCTCAAATATTGAAGGAAACCGGCCACATATGTCCTTTTCAAACCTGAACAAGAATTAAATTCAATTCGAAGTTATAACTATTCGTATTTCATGAAAAGCGTATCTTTGTTGGATTTCACATACTGAAGAGTTTAATGTGTTCTTACCAAGATTGACTCTCACAGCATCCATAAAAGAGTAGTTTCTTTTCCCAGTTACAGAATCAGGAGTTCTATAACAATCCGCCAAAAGTGACGAAGAAACATAAGTAGCTATTGCACAACAAAACAAGGCAAGCGGACCTCCGATCCATCCTAATTGAGCAACACTCCACGCCAAAGACAAAACACCGGAGCCAATAACAGCTGTGATGATATGAGCCACGGCACTTGTTAAATTTCCTGCAGAATATATGGCAGCAAAAATAAACTTCAGTGTTCAAATTCAAGTACATGAAAATGAATTGGTTATGATGATGTTATAAAGAAGTTTACCAGTCCTTTTGCGACGCCCATCATCATCGTAAGCGTCAGAAGGGGTCCTTGATATTTGGAGAATGCTTTTTGTATTCATCTATATCCAAACATATAATTCAATGCAAGTTAATGAAGTTTGCTACATATGATAGAAAAGCATAAGCTAAAAACAATAAAGACAAACTACTGTTGTATTTTTAGAGTGATTATTATTTCAAAAGTTATTTGAAAATTATTTTGATGTTGCTTTTTTGGTGGTGTGAGGCATATTTTGATGTTGCTTTATTCACTGTACGTTTTGGATTTTCTATAACAACTCACTTTATGGCTTCAATTCTTCATAACTACTCTATCTACATTTTATTTCCATAATTTCTAATACTGTTACTTGATCAATCAGTAATGGTTCCTATTAGAATTTGGAAGGCTTATCCTCAACCACAAAGCTATCTTGAGAGTTGAGGTTTACATGTCAAACCCAATTTCTAACAATTCCTAATTGGTTCAACATAATATGGTTCCTAATCAGTTGCATTAACCAAGACATTGGACTCAAATGGTTAAAGAACTTCACCGAATGACGGATTTCGGGAGAACCTGAGTTCGATTTCTGGATGAGACAATTTATTGGTCACGCTTAATTTACCTTTTGGCCGAACTCTAGACTACTAGACCCTTTTCCTAAAAATATATTTTATGTGTTTATCAAATTCAAGTTGTTCTATCATCTACTCATCTCAGATATGATTGGTATCGGAGAAAGACATGTTGAATCATGTATCTGCACTTATGAGGCGGATAAATTTGAATTATAAGTATTGCAAGTTGTACTCAACTCTTACGATTTATGAATCACCTTAAATGCTATTGAAGCAAGCTAAAGGATTACTTCACCAACCATAAAAAAAAAAAAAAAAACAATATGAAGAATTTATCACCAATGAACTAAAACCAAGAAATAGAGACAATATATGTACATCTATGTTCATAAAGAAAGAAAAAAAAAATAAAGATTTAACTGACCTGAAATTATTTCTCCCCTGTTTTGTTTATTTATTTTTTTAAATCCGTAGAAGGTGGGTTCTTGTGTAAATGATATGATGAAATCACACTGAAGAAGTACACTGTCTTATATATTTCCAAACGTCCCTCTCTCCCTTTGTTTGTTGTCTACTGAATCATGCTATAACTATTTTTTCTTATTTTTAGGAAGTGATATCTATGTTTTTTTTTTTTTTTGACAATTGATATCTATGTTTTCTTATTTATAGGAAATTTGTTGTTGATATTTAATGTACTTTCGTAATGGATTGGTCCAATATTAGATGTCCTTTTCTCATTGTATGTATCTTGCGTTACATATCTCTATTGTTCATTAGCAAAAAAACAAAACCTTCTGTTTTTTTGGTCCCCATTTAGATTCTGTTTGATAACAAGCTTATTGCTTATAACTCTTTTTTTTTTTTGTTATAATTTTCAAGCTTATTGCTTATAACTCTAGATTATAAGTTTGTTTTTAAAAAGAATAAAAATATTTTTTTTTATAAACATGTTTTTTTACTAATTAATAAGAGTTTTTTATAATAAAGAAAATAAAAAAAAATATTTTTTGATAATAATTTACTACTCCAAATATGGAAAAATTCTCGTATACTCCAAATATGGAAATATTATTAATGTAACATAAGTAAAATAATCCAATGGTCAAAGTATTATTTATCAAAAACAAATTGTCAAAGTATTATTAATGTTATACTCCCTCCTTTATCCTTTTTACTTGTTGTTTTAGAAATTTTGCCTATTATATCATCTTTTCTATTTTATTTTATTGACTAAATTTTGTATAATTTTTTTTTGTTAAAACAATATAACTTTTTTATTGTATACAAATTTTGTTTGTTTTTAAATAAAATTTGTTGCAATTTTTTTGGAAATAGATAATGTTTGTGAAAAAGTAGGAATATATTAGTGGATTAAAATATGATATATATTTTAAAAAAAGAAAGAAGATATAATACAAAAATAAGGTGCAAAAATACACTCTGTTATATTTTGTCTTTTTTTTTCCGTAAACGACAAGTAAAAAAAACAGAGGAAATAATAAACATCAATATTGAAAAAGAGTAAATTTTTTTTGACTAAATAGAGATTAACTGCCTTTTCTTTTGTTCAGGTGGTGATTAACGGCCTTTTTAAATTGAGAATATATCAAAATATAAATTCTCGTATAAATAAAAAGTAAAAAAAAAAAAAGCCTTGTATTATAATACATGAGTAATGATACTCTAGAAATTACAAAAAAAAAAAATAGGCTTCATATTTTATTTTATTTTTGGATAATTAAAAACAGACTTCATATTTTTTTTATAATAAAAATAGGCTTCATATTAATTACTGATAATACACTAACAACTAGCATTTGTCTATAAAAAAAATGCTGATAAAAATTTCTTAATAAATTGATTATTTATTATGTGAATTATTATAAAATTAATGTTTTTTTAGTAATATTACAAAATTAATGTTATTGATCATGTATTGAGAAAATGACATGTGAGCAAATGCTTGTTGAAAACATGTCACATTAGATAATGAAAATTAAATTTCATAATAGAATGATGTGTTGATTTATTTCATTATGAAAAAATTCGTAAAAAAGCTTAGGCTCTGTTTCGTTTAACCGAGGGGAGGGGAGGGTAGAGGAGGGAGAGAGATTTTTAAGGTCCTGTTTGATTCGGGGTTTTTGGAGGGGAGGGGAGGGGAGGAAATATTTTAAATTTTTGTGTTTGGTTCAACTTTTTAACGAGGGGAGGGGAGCGAATGATTAATTTACTTTTTTATCCTTAATCATATAAACTCAAAATAAGGATCAAATTATAATGGATATGTTACGCCAAAAAAAATCTAAAGGAAATATAACCAAAAAAAAATCTAATGAGTAGAAAACCTAAATTTTTTTTGTTCTAAAAAAAATAAAACCTAAACTTTTAATATTTCAACAAGGATAATTTAGGATTTTAATAAAAAAGTGTGGGTAATTTTGTCAACATAATAAATTATATTTTCTCTCACTTCACCTCCATAAAAATCCCTCCCCTCACCTCCCCTCCCTTTCGATTGAACCAAACAGAAGGAGATGGGAGGTGAGGTAAAACATAATTAATTATGTTTGACAAAATTACCCTCATTTTTTTATTAAAATCCTAAATTATTTTGTTGAAATATTAAAATTTTAGGTTTTTTGTCAACAAAAAAATTAAATTTTCTACTCATTATATTTTTTTTGTTGTTATATATCCATTAAAAAAAATTGACAAAATATATCCATTAAAGTTAAGGATAAAAATGTAAATTACTTCTTTCCTCTCTTTTCCTCGTTAAAAAATTGAATCAAACATAATTTCACCATCCCTCCCCCTCCTCTCCCCTCCAAAAACTCCGAACCAAACATTTTGTAAAGGGCATAAAGAAGCTTACATATCTTTTATGTAAGGGGCATGATTCGCCAAATGTGAGATTTGAACCATCATTTTGAAAGTAAAATTAAAATGAACAAATTATTACATCATTAATGATGAATGATACATTATAATGAAAAAAATATAATCCATTTGTGGTCAAGGAAAATTGATATATTTAGTTAAAAATTTAGATTATATACATTAACTTTGTTTGACCAATTTTCCCCTATATGTTGGAATGAAGTAGTATGTCTATATCGTAAATATGACCTTCTACCAATTTTTTTTCTTACAAACACGACCACCCTCAAAGAAACAACTTAACTCTGCCACTGAATATATGTGAAATTAGTCAGAGGAGAGGACTTGTCATAAGAGACTGAGGGAGTAGTACAAAACTAAATTACATGGATTAATCTACAACCCTAAATAAAGGGTAATGTCACATAACAAAAATGTGACATGAGACATGAGAGGATCTCTTCCCTTTTGTTAGCCAAATCTCTGACTTATGATTCCTTGAAATGATCCAATAAAACCCATCATTGTGACAAGAAAGCAAGCAAAGCTGAATAATCTTAGAACAACCCACCGTCTAGTCCAGGCTCCAATGTTCTTCTGTACAAAGTACATCTCAACTGGGAAATATATAGCCAATGGCCAGAAATTTATGCCTCCTAATACTCCTAGAACTTGGTTGAAGTAAGGAAATATAATTGCAAGTAATGTTGCTGAAATTACATAGCTTGTTCTAAAACAGAATCTGGAAAGATTTATCTCAAATGCTGGTAATAATGGAAGTCTCACTTTGTGAAAATCAGTCACAAAGCCACTGTTGGGGAATTTTGTTGAACACCATCTATCAAAACTATTATATATTGGTTGACTGAACATCTGTTCAAAAAAAAACCATACAATTAAAAGGTTTTTTTTATCATGTGTAAATTTATATTGTTAAGACATTTAAAGTAGTTAGGTAAGTTTGCATTGAAACTTGTGTATTTTATATTAAATATTTAATTTTTTAATAAATAATTGTTATTTTTACTACTTTTAGTTATCTTAACATGTGCAATATTGCACATGTTTGACAAACTCTGTATTAAAATTATGTAACAGGTTTATTAAAGTTGGGTTTGAAATCATTTAAGAGTGTAAATAATTTATTGTAATGTAAAATATTTCAATCGTCTATTAAACGTTAGTTTTGTCTTAAATTAACCCATAAAAATTTCAATTTATCTCGGTATTACTCTTAATTAACTACTAAAAATCAAAGTTTATATAAGTTTTGAACAAAAATATATTAATTTTGCTATAAACTAATCTCTAAAAATCTTATTTTTACTCTAAATTAGCCCTAAAAATACCAAAAAAGTTTGCGCCCGAGCATGCAAGGCTGAAGAACCGCCACAGGTTGGTAATAAGTGTAGTACCTGATATCCTCCAACCAGATGAATGATAATGCAAACGTTGACAATGTAAACAGGCCAGAAAGGCTCATAAGTCCCAAATCCTGTCGAAAGATTTCCTGGTGTAATATCTCCAAAAGCTGCATATCCAAAGCCTCCACAACATAGGTAGAAGAATGTTGTAATCGAGATCGAAACCACGGAGGCCTTTTTCATGGTTTTATTCTCTGCTGGAGGAGACTCTAGAGTGTCCTTTAATCAACAAAATTCAATAATTTGTTTCAGATATAAAAGAAAAAAAAAAAAACTTTCTAACTTAATATAAATCACCCTTTACATGTCCTTTTGCATATGAAATGTTTTCGTTACCTGTATCTCAAGAAAGACCATTGAGTATGGATAGGAAAAGCTAATGTCACCAATTGCCTGGAAGACTAACCAGATTTTGTCCGCAACATTACGAGTTTGTACTCCTGTCATACTTCCCATGATTTTTCCATTTTCTGCAGTATAATATGAATTATGAATCAATATATAGTTGTATAGTATGAATTTTGGTATTGTAATATTTTTTCTTAATTCAGTATTCATGATATGTTACATTCAGGAGCTAAACTTGTGATTTAAGCATTTTTAACAAATGTGAGAATCATTATGGGACGAAAGGAGTAACAAATAAGCAGAAATTGAGTGAAGATTAGGCTTACTTATGACAGTTGATATGCCAAGTCCTATTCCAATGAATGAATATGTAAAGGACATTAATGCAGCAACAACTGAAACCCATGCCATGTTATGGAGATCTGGTATGAATGACATAAAAATCTGAACAAGTCCAAACAACATCATATACGAATTACCCCCAGCGAAACTACAAGAAGAAGTGTGCCCTTGCTCGTGATAACATAATGATCTCAGAATAGCCCTGCATAAATCAGTACAATAAACATGTATCATTAGCTTGTTGGTAAAGAAATAACAAGCTCGAAAAAAAGGAGGTGTTCCCATTTGATGAGGGGTCCAACAGAAGAATTACGTGATACTGGTTGCCGCGGTAATTACATAGGCAATACAAGTCACATACAAGCTCAAATATTGAAGGAAACCGGCCACATATGTCCTTTCCATACCTGAACAAGAATTAAATTCAATTCGAAGTTATAACTATTTGTATTTCATGAAAAGCGTATCTTTGTTGGATTGCACATAGTGAAAGAGTTTAATGTGTTCTTACCAAGATTGACTCTAACAGCATCCATAAAAGAGTAGTTTCTTTTGCCAGTTACAGAATCAGGATGTCTATAACAATCCGCCAAAAGGCACGAAGAAACATAAGTAGCTATTGCACAACAAAACAAAGCAAGCGGACCTCCGACCCATCCTAATTGAGCAATACTCCACGGCAAAGACAAAACACCGGAGCCAATAACAACTGTGATGATATGAGCCACGGCACTCGTTAAATTTCCTGCAGAATTTATGACAGCAAAAAAGCTTCAATGTTCAAATTCAAGTACATGAAAATGAATTGGTTATTATGATGTTATAGAGAATTTTACCAGTCCTTCTGATACGTCCATCATCATCGTAAGCGCCAGGACGGGTCATTGTTATTTTGAGAATGCCATTTGTATCCATCTATAACCAAACATATAATTCAATGCAAGTTAATGAAGTTTGCTGCATGATAGAAAAGCATAAGCTAAAAACAATAAAGACATATACTATTTTTTGGAAAATGCTAAACAGTGCCCCAGGGGCACTAGTTAAGCTCCTTAAAAGGAAATTCTGTCTTGGAACTTGTGCATTCAACATCTCTGTCTTGGAACTTGTGCATTACTTTTATCTTTTATTTCCCTTTTTAGTATGCTTAACAAGTGCCCCGGGGGCACTGTTTAGCATGACCCTATTTCAAAATTATTTTTATGTTGCTTTAACCACTGTTTATGCGTTTTTGATTTTCTATAACAACTCTTTTTATGTCTTCCATTCTCGATAACGACTACTTTATTTCCATAATTTCTAATATTGTTATTTGTTACTTGAGTAATGGTTCCTAATTGGTTCAACATAATATAATATGGTTTCTAATCAATCGCGTTAACCAAGACATTGGACTCAAGCGGTTAAAGAACTTCACCGAATGACGGATTTCGGGACAACCCGAGTTCGATTTTTGGATGGAACAATTTATTGACCACGGTTTACTTACCTCGCAGTCAATCTCTGGAGACTCCTTCACCTAGGAACATATTTTCTGTGTTTGTCAAATTCAAACTGTTTTGTCATCTGAATATAATTCGTATAGGAAAAGGACTTGTTGAATCCTGGATCTGCACTTATGAGACGGATAAATCTTGTATTTTACATGTTACCCTCATGATGCTTATTTACTCGTCAAAATCAATTTAACAAGAAAATGAACATATAATAATAAGAGTACGTACATAAACTCTTTGGTATATTATTATTATTATTATTATTATTATTATTATTATTATTATTATTATTTTGAGATGATTATATAGTTAATACATACACAAAGCACATAATAAAGTTAATCAGAATTATGCTAAAGAACATGTGCATGTTTGGCTTGTGTATTAGGAATAGTTTAAATGTTAAGTTGAGCAACTGTACGATGCAAATTTGCAGCTAAACTTGTGTAAACAAGTTACCAGCTTGATCAAATGCAAAATCTATATACTTGATCAAATGCAAAGTCTCATTATTTGCATTAATGTTACAAATCATAGTTTTTTTTTATAAGCAAGATTGAATAATAAGGAGTACAATGTTTATTCAACCCTTACAATTCATGAATCACATTAGAATAGATACTATTGAAGCAAGCTAAAAGATTATTATACCAATCAGAAAAACAATACGAAGCATTGATCATGATCAGCAATGAACCAAAACCAAGAAATAAAAAACTGACCTGGAAGAAGGGTTCTTTTGAATATGATGAAATGACACTCAAGTGTTGCTTTTTATATATTTTCAATGGCTCCTCTCTCTATCTTTGTTTCGTTGTCTATTGAATCATGCTATATCTATTTTTGTCTTATTTTTAGAAAGTCATATCTATGTTTTTATATTTAGGATATTTGTTTTTTTTCTTTTTCTTTTTTATCAAAACAAATTTCCTAAAAATAAAACACTCTTGGAGGTGCATGTTGACTGTTGACAATTTTAACAAATTAGTTAGTACAATGATAATTAAAAAATTTGTTGGAACTCAGCTTATTTAAAGATAGTTATGCATCCGACAACACACGTATTATTTCATGGACATTCTCAAATAACTTAATATTCTTTGGCACTCAACGTCTAAATTTTAATTAGACGATGAATGTCAAAGAAGAGGAAGGTAAGAAAGACGACGAAACTAAATTAAATGAAATCATGAGTCAATCTACAACCCAAATAAAGTAATTAACATTATTATTATTAAGGAGCAATGTCATAAACCTTATTGTTAGCTAAGTTTCTCACGTATGATTCCTTCAAATGACCCAATAAATCCCATCATTGTGACAAGAAAACAAGCTAAGCTAAATATTCTAAGAACAATCCATTGTCTAGTCCAAGCTCCAATGTTCTTCTGCACAAAGTACATCTCAACTGGGAAATATATAGCCAATGGCCAAAAATTCATGCCTCCTAATACTCCTAGAACTTGGTTGAAGTAAGGAAATAATATTGCAAGTCCTGTTGTTGAAATCACATAGCTTGTCCTAAAACAGAATCTGAAAAGATTTATCTCAAATGCTGGTAATAGTGGAAGTTTCACTTTGTGAAAATCGGTCACAAAGCGACTCTTGGGGAATTTTGTTGAACACCATCTATCAACAGTACTATATATTGGTTGACTGTATATCTGTTCAGAAAACCATATAAATGAAGCACATGTTATAATCCAATATGAAATTCAATAGTTTTGAATATAATTCTTGTTCAAAAAAAATAGTTTTGAATATAATTGTTTTATATATTAGTAATTTACTTTATGTTATGCTATGCAATGAACTTTTTTATGATTTGTTCTGCTATGCTTTGTTAAGATTTGTTGAGTACTACCTAATATGGGCAAAAATGAAATCTACACAGTTTTGTACACAACTACAAATAACAAAGCATAGAAGAACAAATCATTAAGAAGATCATATAGTATAGCATAATATAGAATATTTTGGTTTTGTATATAATATAACTGCATGTTTTGTGTAAAATTACAATAGAACTATGTTACAACCATTCCTCTTGATTCTGATTGGTAAGATTAGTACCTGATATCCTCCGACCAAATGAATGATAATGCAAACATTCGCAAGGTCAATAAGCCAGTAAGGCTCATAAAACCCGAACCCTGTCAAGAGATTTCCTGGTGTAGCATTTCCAAAAGCTGCATATCCAAAGCCTCCACAACATAGGTAGAAGAATGTTGTAATCAAGATTGCAATCATGGAGGCTTTTTTCATGGTTTTATTCTCTGCTGGAGGAGACTCTAGAGTATCCTTTGATCAACAAAATTCAATAATTTGTTTCAGATGTAAAAAAATTTATTTCTAACCTATATCAATCACCCTTTACTATTCAATTTGAATATGAAATGTTTCGGTACCTGTATCTCAAGAAAGAGCATTGAGAATGGATAGGAAAAGCTAATATCACCAATTGCCTGGAAGACTAACCAGATTTTGTCAGCAACATTACCGGTCTGTACGCCTGTCAGACTTCCCATAATCCTTCCATTTTCTGCAAGTGCAACCCAAATCCTATGAAGTATGAATCGATATTGTAGCATAATATGGATTTTGTGATACTAATATTTTCCGTACTTCATTATTCATGATAAGTTATATTCAGGAACTAAATTGACCGGCAAAAAAGACTACAATCATTATGGGACGGAGGGAGTAACAAATAAGCAGAAATTGAGTGAAGATGAGCCTTACTTATGGCTGTTGCTATGCCAAGTCCTAGTCCAATGGATGAGTATGTAAAGGACATTATTGCAGCAACAACTGAAACCCATGTCATGCTATGGAGATCTGGTATGAATGACATTACAATCTGAACAAGTCCAAACAGTATCATATACGAATTAGCCTCATAACTACAAGGAGCATTGTGTCCTTCCTTGTGATAACAGTTTGATCTCATAATAGCCCTGTATTAATTAATTAGTAGAATAAACATGTGTCATTAGTTTGTTGGCAAAAAAAAACAACAAAAAAGGTAATTGTTAAAATTATTATGGCAAAACTGAATGTTGATTACTCGGGAAAGCACTTCTTTTATAGGAAAAAATACATAAATGTCAACTCCCTAAGTTAAGGAGTGATAAAATCAAGAATAAATAAAAATAAAATTGATCTCAACAATAAATAAGGATATTCTGAATTTCTGATATCTTCTGGAATAGCCTTATCATTGGATTTTTCAGATGATATGCCCTTTCATGGAATAGCCATTAAGCACCTCAAAATTTTGTAGACTGCCTCAAGAAGTTTTTACATTTGCTCTAGTTGTTCTTTAGTGAGCGGAAACATGCTTTAGGGAGATTGCTTCTCTTGATCACAAGTGGCTTGGAATGCACGACCTTTGCCTTTCTTCTTCTTCTTCCTATTTGAAGGTTTACCATAGAGATTTCAGCACATCTTGTGAATATGCCATGGGCGCTTGCAGTTGTCACACCATGGCTTGTCAAATTTTTTTGCTATCTTTTTGCCTTCTTTATTGTAGTTTGTACAACTAAGTCAATGGACATTAACTTGCATGGGAGTTCTTGGACCACCCCTTCCTAGATCGAATATTCTGACAACTCTGTCCCATAATTACTGCCACCACCATAGCCTCTGTAATAGCCACTGCCGGGTCCGCCTCATATGTCCCTGGTATGGGTATTAAGCGGGTCACTAGGCTCGCTTCCCGCATTGTGTCCATCCATTCTGCCACCACGGCCTCCTCCTGGCATACCACATCTTCCTACGCTGCCGGTTGGTGTGCCTCCTATACAATCTGTGGGGCTGCTATGGGTCATGGAGAAATTATTGGTTGAACCATTGAGTCTTGCCACCAACTAGTTGGGCGGCTTATGAGGAAGAAAATATGTTTGCCTAGATCGAATAACCTAGGGCCGCTAATACCACGCTGAAATTATTATGGCAATATTGAAAGTTTATTTCACTAGAGACAACACTCCTTTTAGAGAAACACTCCTTTTACAGGAGAAATACATAATGCCGACTCCTTAAATTAAGGAGTGATATAATCAACAATAAGTAAATTGATCTTAACACTAAAAAGAGAATAATCTGATATCTTCTACAATAACCACTCCAATGTCACATTTAAAAAAAAGGTCTTCCCATTTGATGAAGGATCCACAACAGGAGAATTACCTCATACTGGTTGCTGTGGTAATTACATAGGCAGTACCAGTCCCATACAAGCTCAAAAATTGAAGGAAACCAACCACGTATGTCCTTTTCTTACCTGATCCAAAATTAAAATCAATTTGAAATTATAATTGTTCCTAGTTCATGAAAAGCATATCTATGTTGGCTAGAGTGATTGCACAATATAGTGAAGAGTTTAATGTGTTCTTACCAAGATTGACTCTAACAGCATCCGTAAAAGAGTAGTTTCTTTTCCCAGTTACAGAATCAGGATGTCTATAACAATCCGACAAAAGGGACGAAGAAACATAGGCAGCTATTGCACAAGAAAGCAAGGCAAGTGGCCCTCCGATCCATCCTAATTGAGCAATACTCCATGCCAAAGACAAAACACCAGAACCAATAATAGCTGTGATGATATGAGCCACAGCACTCGTTAAATTTCCTGCAGAGTTTATGGCAGGAAAAAAACTTCAGTGTTCAAATCCAAGCATATGAAAATGAATTGGTTATGATGATGTTATAGAGAATTTTACCAGTCCTTTTGCGACGTCCATCATCATCGTAAGCGTCAGAAGGGGTCCTAGATATTTGGAGAATGTTTTTTGTATCCATCTATATATCCAAACATATAATTCAATGCAAGTTAATGAAGTTTGCTGCATATGATAGAAAAGACTGAGCTAAAATCAATAAAGACAAACTAGGTTGTATTGTATCTACATGAAATTGGAGTTAGTTAATAGTATGAAGCGCGGACACTTCTTGGAATACGCGTGTCCTTACGTTTACATTGAAATATATCATTTTCTCAACAAAATTATCCGTGTATGTCGACGTGTCAGTGTCATTCATGGAGAATTTGGCTTTGAGTACCTGGAGAATATCCATTGTCGTATGCAAGAGGTAAATTACATTGAGAAATGAAATTCATAGCTTCAATGTAGCTGCTGGTCATTTTCAAGCTTTGGAACTGCAAATGTAAAAGCTAGTACAAGATATATGGCTTTGATGAATGAATTGATGTATGTATCGATGCATTAACTGTGGCGATTCTGGTGAATATGACAGAGGCAGCACGAGTGAGAGTTTTGGAAGTGGCGCCGGCGTTTGGTGCTTGGTTGGTGTTTGGTTGCTTTATGAGTAAAAGACAGGTTAGGCACACCAACCGTATAGGATTATATAGGATTAAACAATCTTCTCTTTTGAACCATAATTTTGAGGTGGAATTAAGTTCAATCGTATCAATTGGTGTCCAGGTTCGATCCTTGGACTCCGGGACTTCATGATCCCAACTTAAAGTCTTAATCCATATGATTTTGAGGTGGAATCGTATCAATTGTATGTACCATGTAGTATGATTTTAATTTATTTAAATGCAATATGGATGTATTGTGCAGTTTTTTTAAATATATATAGACTGCATGGAATAATTTGGATGCAATGTTGAAAATTACATAGCTCATCAGTGAGGGACATCAAACATGGCTTTGAGAATAAAATATGGAAAATACTAATTTTATTCTCAAAAAAATTATGTCAAGCAAAATAGTCCCAAATGAAGGTGTAACCCAAAAAAAAATCCCAAATGAAGGCAAAAATGTCCATAAATATTGTTTTAAATTTATATTGTTTCATATTTTGATGTAATTAAGAATTGGTACCTTGTTTTTTTTTTTTTTTGGTACAAATTTGTTAGGGATCAAATTAAAGAGATCCAGTCCACATCTTAACCATTTATTTTTTAAATAAAAAAAATAAATATATTATGCTAATAAAATACAAGTCTCAGATTTCACAGGATAAAAATATTATAACTATTTCTTTTAACTCTTGGAAGCAACTATATGGATCCATCCGATCTAAACTGCATGCATTTGAGTTTTCACATATTTTGAGTAAATCTGACCCTTGCATGCAAGATTTAACAACTCACAAAATATATAAATAAAATAAAATAAAAACATTTAATTTTTTGAATGGTCAAGATTAACTCTGCCATTACTTCTGAGTTTTTGATTGCGAGAATCAAAATTTGAATCTGCATGTTACTTTGACTGTAATTGTGATAATGTACATTTTAAACATTGCTTAAGCAATAATAATGACAATGATAAATTCATAACAACATGCATAGGAGTACTAATAATATAAGAAAGGAGTGTAAAACCAAATTGGCAAAACGTCATTTGAAGTTAATTTGAACAATGTAAATTTAACATGCATAAGAAAATTCATAGTTAATCAAGCATGCAATGCACTTTTATTTTCATTAGAAAAAAAAAACTACTGACCTGAAATTCTTCCTCTCTGTTCTTCCTAGCTATTTCTTTGATCTTTTGAATATGACATTCATTTCAAGTTGTCTTTTTATATATTTCCAACTTCCCCCTCTCTCTTTTGAGCCATTCGATATCACATTCATTATTTAATCCCTCATATAGAAACTTTAAATTTCACATCAGGAAATTGGTTATGACATTTATTAACTTCTCCTTATTATATTTAAAGTGCATTGATAGGTGTGATAAAATTAATGGTTTGTACTAAAACGTTAGTTGGTTCGATGATAATTGGCGTTGAATTTGATAAAGATGATTAAAATTTGATTTTTTTAACTGCGCTTGAGAGAAGACTGAAACCACTTGATACTTATTACGATCCCTCTCCATTCTTTTTTAACTATCATTTTACCTAACATAAATTCTTTATTTATTTTTAAGTGTCGTTTTGATAAATTAAGACTATAAATTGTCAAATGTACTTTTCTTTTCTCATTAATAATATAGAAAATAGTTCATGTTGTGCAAATAAAATACGTAAACAATTAATTATTACTATAAAAAAATGATAAGTGTGATTTAAATAAGGATAAAATGAAAAAGAAAAAAAAAACTCACAAAACTCACTATCTTATCTTAAATAAAAAGTTTTTTTTGTTAGAATGACAATAACACGTGGAGTAGAAGTTATCTACTCATTGCAGGTATATTGTGTGTCATCATCATCTCCATTATCCGTTATCAAAAACAAAATTACTACTATACTATACTTGCAATGCCATTTGGATAAAATTTACGCAAAAAGTTATCCGATTCAAAAAAGTTATCTCATCCAAAAATTCAATGGATTTAATTTAGATCAATTTTTCCAATATCTAAATTACAATTATCTAAACCAAAAAAAAATTACAATTTGTAAAAAAAATATAAGTTTAATTATTTTTTTGGTTGCTTAACTTATTTTTTAATTTCGTTTTGATCCTTTAATTATTAAATTTGTTTGTTCTTTTAACTTAAGCCAAAAATAATTAAGCCAAAAATATAATAATATAGTATATGACATCTTATTTATGAAAAAAATAAACACGTACTCTCTCCGTTCCAAAATATAAGAGAAAATTAGACAACAAAAGTTAATGTATTTAGTTAAGAATTTGGTTCATAATGTGACAAATTCTCAAATATATTAACTAATTATTTATATATTATTCATAATGTTACAATTTAATTTAGTCGATTACATGCAAATAATTATTTATATATTAAACGTTTTGATATATTATTAAATGTTACATAAAAAAATTATGTGTAATAAAAATACATTCTAATAAATTTCAGGAAATTGTTATGTACATTATGTGTATTCCTATTAAAGTTCACAATGACCGTTTCGATATATATTTAAATATCCTATAAATTATAAAAAATTATCAGTTACATACAATTATTAATTATTAATTATTAACTTTTATTTTTTTGACATATAATTATTTTTTTTGAACAAACTTTGACATATAATTATTAGCTTCATATCTTCTTCTTCAAAAAAAGTATTAGCTTCATACTCTCTCTTTTTTGACAAAATTATCAGCTTCTTACTTGTATCCTCCTTGTTGTCTTTGTAAAAAGCTATTTGGAAGGAAAATTGTCGGTTACATACAATTATTAATTATAAAAAAATTGTTTGGTGGAATTGGATAAATTAAAATTAATACGAGTACAATATATATAATTGTCCCCACCAACTTAAATAAAGGTTCGATTTTAGTTTGGTGTGTTTGGTTATGAGAACAAATATATCTAATAAAGAGAAAGAGGTGAGAAAGACTATGAGAAGAGAGAGAGATAAGTGTAAAATAGAGTACATTATTTGATGTATTGTTTTGTATGAAAGAAAGAGAATAGAAATGGGGAAGAGAGGACTAGAATGTTATAACAAATTGACAAAAGAAAACCTATTTATTGAGAGAAAAATAGGAGGAAAAGGGGGTATTAACGAAAAAATGAATATAATAATTTAATTTATATCTTTCTCATCTCTTCTCATATGAGAGAGAACCACAAAAATTGGTGGGACTCCTACTTTTTTAATCTCTCTCCTATTCTCTTTTTATTATTATATAAGAGAAGTTCAATATCTCTCTCCAATTTCTCTCTTTGCTAACTCTCTCTTCACAACTTCTATCAAAACAAACACATTATTAGGGAGAGTTTGTCGCTCATTTAGGTCCCAATATGCTTGAATATTTAGTATATGCATTTGCGCGAAGATGAATATCTTATTTATGCAACAAAAAAAAGAAGAATAAATAATAAACTATAAGCTATTTGAATTAGCTAAAAGTTACTAAAAATAAATTATAATCTTATATGAAAAAAAATATTACCAAAAAGAATTTTTTTCCCATAATGAGCTTTTAAATCATACTTTTTTTCCATAATGAGCTTTTAAATTATACTAAGTCATAAACTCAAAATTTGACATTGTCAAATAGAGCCTTCACATAGAATCAATTTTTTTTTTACACTTTGGAACATAGAATCAAATTATTAGTGAAAAATATTCAAAATGATTTTTATGCAATATCAATTTTTTTCTTACATTCCACAATATAGTCATACAGTTCGCAATTTCCTTTTAAGTGGTACGGATTCGGATGTGCGGTACACAACTCTCAAAGAATTAGATATATAGGGGTATACATTGGGTTTGTGATGCCTTAAAATATATTTATCGGTATGGTTAGTCAAACATAAAGAGATAGTAAGTCCTACACCAGAAATTCAGCGTAGTAAATTACTAACTTGTACTACAAGAAACTGGGAACTATAGAGTAATCCTTTTCAAATATTTCAAAATTAAACAAAAATACAAACAAACCTGAAGATTACACCACTTCACCACCCATTTGATGGAAAGGATCAAAGGAAAGTGTTACTATCACTCAAAACAGACACAATAAGTCATTAACCATGTCCATGTCTCTTTAAAAAACATGAACTTTAAAAACTAAATCTTTCTTGTTTATCAGTTCAAAGATACAAACATCTCCTGGTTGCAGTCCACTTTCACTTATAAATAATTGCCAACCCACCGAAAAGCGTCGAGCATTTCTATCGTTAAAAGGACGGAGCAGTTTCACATTCCATGATCTTTTTCCCATCTGCAGCATCACATACTTCTCTTTGTTCTCAATAACCCCTTCAAAACTTGGTACAGCCTGCCGATTTGCCACCAGATGATTAGGCTTTATGAGAATTGTGAAAAAAGGATTGGTTGAGATGAATTTTGCAGCTACTTCCTGAGCTTTAGCTGCCTTTGGCCAATTCAAGGATGAAGTTCTTTGACTAATATCATCTTTTATACCTATACAAAAATATATGAAATGTAAAAACAAGCAAGCAAAAAAAATTGGTATCATGAGTTTGAATTTGTCTCACTTATTTAGGTGTAGCGAATGGCAATAAGGTACAACACTGCAGTCAAATTATTTCCCGCATGCTGTTTCAAAAAAAAAATTATTTCCCGCATTTGTGATATCAATGGTTGTTCCATCAATATCTCGACCATCAATATCCTGAATACGTGAATGTAGGATATCTCGACCACAAGAATCAGAATAATAGTACCTTATAAGGTGTCAATGACATGTTGTGATACCAAATGTCCAATTCAAAGGAGTTTTGTACATATCCAAACTACAAGTATTAGTAACCAATACCTTCAAAGGTGCTCTAAGTAAGCAGCTCAATTAGTTAAGTAATGCTGAAAGAGTTCTAATTAAAAGGTTTAGTTAGAGTAATTTGTAACTCTACAAATTAACTAACATAATCACTAATTTTGCTAACAATTAACATTTACCAACTATATCTAACAAAAGAAGAAAGTGAAAACCAAATCCATACATACCTCTAGCTTTCTTATGTGGTCTAGGCGAACCTAAGCGATAGCTTTGTCTTTTCTTCTTCCGATTAAGCCATTCGTCCAAATTTTCAACTGATTCATCATCAGTATGATCAACATTGTCCTTTTCATCAAAAATCTCAACTGATTCATCATCACTATCACTATGATCAACATTGTCCGTTTCATCATCAGTGTCAGTGTCACATGAAGAATCATAGTCTATTTCCACTTCATTTTGGCCAAGTATGTGTACATGGAACTTAGAAGTTCCTTCTTCATATTTAAACAACACCAAACAGCCATGTACTAGAGAGTAATTTTGAGTAAAAATTTTCCAACCCTTTTCAAACCATATCTCACCATTGATTTTTTTCCAATAAATTTTCCATTTAGTGCCATCAGGAGGCTTGATCAACACTGGATTTGATAGACCAACTCCATGTTTCCTTGTAAACTTATTTGGTATTTTCTGTAAATATTAAATAACCTCTTTTGGTCACTAAGAAAAAGATGTGAAATATAGGTGAATATAACACTCATTTAAACATGCATGTGTGATGTGTATACATAATATAATTTCAAGTACTAAAATAAACAGAACATATGTGAAATGCAAATCTAAATAGGGCTAATATGAATGCTTACAATTGTTTGAAGATTAGTTTGGAGGATGATCTTGAAGAAACGGATGGGGAGGGTAGCATTTCTCTTAGCCATGGATGATGGAGTTTGAAGTGACTGAGTGAGTGAATAATGTGTTGTTTGATTTGTGTGTAATACACTCCAATGACTGCCTATATACTATGGTGGTTACAGCAAGCATGGCTCTTTCATTTACGTATAATGCTTATAACTAAGCAACCTGCCTGATGTCATTATTACATCTCTAAACAAAGACATGACCTGCCTAATGTCATTATTACTATCTCTAAACAAAGACATGGCTCATGCGCCTCTTCACGTTTTATTTTCACATTTTTTTTTATTACCATTATGATGATATAGTCATATAGTTACGAAGGTTTCACCGTAATTTTAAATTGCAGTTGCGGTCACAAGTGTGGTTGTAGTTACTGGTGTTTTGATTGCAGTCATTGAGGTTAATGTGACGCGCATTGTGGTTGTTGCTATGTGAAATGATATTTTTTTTGGTACACGAAATGATTTTTAATTTTCACAATTTATACTTAGTGTCACCATTGTCCTATACGATCTTTACCCACTATAATAGAGTCTAGTTTGCTATGTAAATACTTATTGAGATGTGCTTCAAATTTTGGCATTTTGGGTTGTGAAATTTTAATTTTTGATGAGAAAACTTAAACGAACATATCTTAAATTGTGTGATGCGGTTCTTAATGCGGTTACGTTGCTGTCGAACATGTGAATAAAGATGACATCGCAATTGCTGCGATGCGGTTGCAGAGGCTACCACACCAGCAATATTACATCCACAATTGCGGATGCAAACTGCATTTTGAAACATTAATTTTCACCGCTATTAATGATGACTAATCCCCATCAAGAAATATATAGGACACATAAGATGAATTGTCTACTCTCAATCGAATCCTTTTCATAACCGGGTACTAGAAATGGAACTCCTAACATAAGTTGTGATGTTTGTCTAGCACATAATTTTTAGCCTGCCTTGTTGTGTGAATGCCTTAACCCCCCAAGAGCCTGGGATTTAGCCAGAGTATTACTTTGATCCAATTACATGAATTCCTCCCCCAAAATAATGGTGAACAACCACATCTATATTGAGGCAAAATCACTAAAAAATATTTTAAAGATAACAAATTAACTTTGTTGATGAAAGGCTTTTAATCTTTTTTGTTATCTAATGTGTGCTCGAGTGGTAAATTAAAGACAGAAGATTAGTTATTAATTTATCTAGAATCAGTAATTAATGAACACTTAAAGACAAAAAACAAATACTAAGAACTATATTAGAGTTCATAAAATTCATGGCAGAGTTGAGAATGTTCATATGCATTAACCATAAGTTATATTTCACTTCACTTTTGATATTAAGGAAAGTGTTTTTTTTTTTTACAAGAGAAAACTTAGTTCATTTTGTTAATCAAAAGGTTATGAATACAACGAGGAATCGACTCAAAAGCACGGCGGCGAGCAACCATATTCGCTTGCCACTTTACAAACTTGACCTCAAAGTGTTACTATCATTCAAAACAGATACTATTAACTTAGTCCCATTAGAAAACATGAACTTTAAAAACTAAATCATTTTTGTTTATCAGTTCAAAGACACAAACATCTCCCGGTTTGATTCCACTTTCACTTGCAAACAAGGGCCAACCCGCAGAAAAATAACGGTTTCTTTCGTCGCTACAACAAAGCAGTTTCACATTCCATGATCTTTTTCCAATCTGCAGCATCACATACTTCTCTTTGTTCTCAACAACCCCTTTCAAATTTGGTACACACTACAAAGTATAGTATTATCATCAATCATTATAATTTATAACCACAATATGAATTAATCGAAATGTTGTGTTTAAAACCTCACCAGCTGACTTTCTACTGGATGATTAGGCTTTATGAGAATTGTGAAAAAAGGATTGGTTGAGATGAATTTTGCAGCTACTTCCTGAGCTTTAGCTGCTTTTGGCCAATTCAAGGATGAAGTTCTTTTAGTAGTAGTTTTTTCAATCTCACCTGCATATATGTGTCGAATGTAAAATTTTAAGGGTTTCCGAAATATCCTTACGCTGTAACAAAATATATGTAAATGAAATTCATACATAAATATATACCTCTAACTTTCTTATGTGGTCGAGGCGAACCTAATAGTGACCTTTGTCTATTCTTCTTCCGATTAAGCCATTCATCCAAAATCTCAACTGATTCATCATCACTATGAGCAACAATATTAATGTCCTTTTCATCCAAAATCTCAACTGATTCATCCTCACTATCACCAACAACATTTTCATTTTCATCATCAGTATCAGTGTCACATAAAGAATCATAGTCTATTTCTAGTGCATTCTTGCCAAGTATGTGTACATTGAACTTTGACGTTCCTTCTTCGTACTTAAACATCACTAAGCAACCATGTCCTAGAGAGTAATTTTGAGTAAAAATTTTCCAACCCTTTTCAAACCAAATCTCATCATTGAATTTTTTCCAATAAACTTTCCATTTAGTGGCATCAGGAGGCTTTATCAACACTGGATTTGAAAGACCAACTCCATGTTTCCTTGTAAACATATTTGGTATTTTCTGTAAAAATTAAATAACCCCTTTTGGTCACTAAGCAAAAGATGACAAATATAGGGATACAACACTAATTTAAACATGCATGTCTGATGTGTATACATAATAAAATTTCAATTACTAAAATAAACAGAACATATGCATGGGAAATGCAAATAGTAGTAATTTCAATATGAATGCTTACAATTCTTTGAAGATTAGTTTGGAGGATGATCTTGAAGAAACGGATGGAAAGGGTAGCATTTCTCTTAGCCATGGATGATGGAGTTTGAAGTGACTGATAATGTGTTGTTAGATTGTGTGTCATACACTCCAATATGACTGCATATATTATGGTAGTAAGTGCAAGCAAAGCTCTTTCATTTATGAATGCTTATAATTAAGCTACCTGCCTAATGTCATTATTACATCTCTAAACTATGCGACTCTTCATATTTGATCATATAACTTTTAAATTTGCCTTTTCAAAAAAAAAAGTGTGATAATTTTAAAAAATCGTCCCTATTAATTAGTGGCTATTAACGGTTGTCGTTAATTATTAGAGAAAATTAATGGTTTTTTTTCACCTTTCGTTCTTAGGTGAAGGGGTTCAGTAGTTCAAAGTTCAGAGCGAATTCTAACATCAAGGTGATTACAGTTTCAATCTCATCTTAAATACACTTGTATGGATAGAACCGTGATCATTCCTATCAAATCAAGCGTCAATCACCGTTAAACAAACTAACGTTTGATAAATATAATGACTTTTAATGAAAAACAATAATTATTTATTAAAAAGTTATATATTTAAAATAAAATCCACAAGTTCCAATATAATTTTACTATTTTAAACTTTTTAACATGTGCAAATTTGCACGTGATAGAAAAATCCATCAAAAAAATTATCATTAAAAAAGTGTTTAACGTAACGCATAGGAAATTTTTATAGAATTTTTATGAAAATTTGTAAAGTAACGCATAGGAAATTGTGCTTTTAACTTTTTGAGTAAAAAATTTCTTTAAATAGTATGTTTAAAGAGTGCACCAGGTACACTCGTTAACAAGACCCATGAAAGAATTCATTAGCTAAATACTTTAAGATTTTAGGTGAAAGAGTTGTGTGAAAGTCGCTTGTGTGCGATTGTTTTTAGTCTAATGTGTTAATTTAATCCAGTGTGGCTCCCCTCAATAGCTTAATATAGTGGTATGAAAGCCAGATTTTATAGCAATAAGTGAATGGGGTTGGATCGTAGATACAGAGAGACTCACATTTGAGAATGCCTATAAGATTTTGGCCCAATGTATTGATCAAATCTAGTGAAACTTTTCTTAATGGTCCAACACATGAGCAAATCAGCACAATTATTAGTCTATCGATAGACACCAGCATGGTAACAAAATACATAAATGAAATGCCACAGATGTTGTGAGCCTTTATAATCAAATACTTTCTCTGCCTATATTTACAAATAAAAATGCACTTTTTAAATTTACTGTATGACTGATAATAGTCTGACATATTTAACTTATAATATAAATTAGATATATTAATTATTCAATAAATTTAAAGTGCACTTTATATGTTGTTTTTGTTAATTTATGTGGTATCATATATCATATATAATGCCTAAAAATATATATAATATTATAATGCCTTGCCTATAAAAATATCTATCCACCATGATTTCTTCTTCCATGCATATGGCATTGACAATATTGAATCAATTCTTTAGTCAAAAAAAATATTGAATCAATTGATGATAGTCAAATGTACAACTATTTTCCTATCAGTTCATAGTTAGTCTGCTTCGAGGAGTGAGTAATGACGCCCCACTTTGACAATTGAGAACATTATTAGCAGTTAATCATAGGATAATGTATACTATGTACTCCTCCGTCCCAAAATGTAAGCAAATTTGATTTTTTAGGTACATTTGACCAGAGCCGCCCCGGAATATCTAGAGGCCTTGTTCAAAATTTTAAAAAAAGGCCCTTAATGAAAAAAGTGTAAAAAATGTTAAGAAAAATTAACTTTAATTTGAACTACAAAAAATAGCGAAAAATAATAATTTTTATAATTAACATAAACAGATTCGTATTCTAATCATTAACAACTAATATTTTATGGCTTACATAAAATAAGTTATTCTTCCAGTATTTTTTTAACCAAATTCATCAATCAAGTCTTCGTATTGAATATTTTCCAAATCATTCTCAATTGTTATCATTGCTAAGTCATTAAATCTTTCTTGAGACATAATAGACTGTATAAGACTTCATCAAAGTCTCTAATATTACTACTACCTATATTTTAACTGTTTGAATCAATTACTTAGACCTTAGTGATATTTTTTTTATATTTTACATCACATATATATATACTAATATTACTATCTGTATATTTTTTGAGGCCCTTAAAAATAAGAGGCCTTGAGCCATTGCTTATGTTGCACATGCTCTTTGACCGGGCCTGCATTTGACTATTGATGTATTTGGTCCATAATATGAGCTAGATACATCAATAGTCAAATATACCTAAAAAATCAAATTTGCTTACATTTTGGAACGGAGGGAGTATTATATTTAATTAATCAATACGAAGGAGATAAGTAATCATAGTAATTTATAAGCACTAATCAACATTCAGCAGCGTGTATGTATGGGTTTAGCATGTGAGAATTGTTGAATACAGTATATAAACTAAAGTTTAAGTGAATATTTGGTGTGCCACAAATTAAAAAATGACTATACTATTGTGAGGGAGAATATTATTTGTGTCTCACTAATCAACGTTCGGCAGCGTGTATGTATGGTCGATGGTTTGCATCAGCTTGTGAGAACTGAGAAGGATAGTATAGTTTTTTTTTTTTCTTTAATTACATATTTTGTACATTGATCTTTTATATTTATTTAAGTTTTAAGTTGGCTTTCTATATTTAAATTTTTTTAAGTTGCTCACTTATGTACATTATTGATGATAAAATTATTAGTTCGTCCTTTCTGCTAAATTTTTAATTAATTTTTTGTTAAATTTTGAATTAATTTCGTCAATAACTTCTATGTGACACCATCTTAATTAAGTTGTCTATGTATTTGTTAGTCACGTGAACAATTTAAACATAAATTTGACTAAAGGGAAAATTTGTAATTTTTTAAGCGTAATTAGGGATTTAATTAAAATTTAAAATAAACGTAAGGGAACAACAATATACAATTAAGCTCTTTTTCAATACATAGATAATATGATAAATTATTGAAAATTTACACACATAAAATGAAGGAAATAAATAAAACTTTAAATTTAAAACCTTCTCTTAAAATATTCAACACCTTATAAATATGTTTTTAGTCTCTTTAATATACCAACTTTTATTTTTAGTGCTCAAAATTTTGAGGGTCTAAAAAAGAAACTTGAGATATTTAAAAGATTAAAATATATGAAATTAATCTAAACAAGAAAAAAATAATTAAAAGTATATTTTTATTCTTATTTTTGTTTTGATTAATTTTATAACAGTAGTTTTATTTGTTTTTTCAAGACAAAACTATTTTGTTATGTTGAATTCCTTTTTGTTTTCTTTATAACTAACAGGTGGCAACATGTGCCTTAGACACATGATGATAAAGTATGTTTAAATATAAAATATAAAATATATAAGTTTTAATTTTCAAAAATATAATTTTAATTTTATTTTATTTTGGAGAATGTTAGTATTTTCATATTCATACTTCTCTTGGAGTACTACTACCTCCGTTCCTAAATATAAGATTACGTTTAACCATTGCACATACGTCAATGTATAATTTTAATCATTAATATCTTTAATTATTTAGTAATAAAAATTATAAAAATACGGTCAAAATATAATAGATGAATAATACAATTTAGTTAAAAAAATCTTATATTTAAAAAGATGTAGTATTAAAGATTGGATACTATTATGAGAGTCCTTCTAGAACTCCAGTAATATGAACCTACTGTATACGTGTAGAGCACTCCCCGAAGAAAATGAGGTAGTTTGGGTCTCAACGTGGGTCCAAATTTTTACAGCCCACATTTGGGTATGACAAGTACTGCCGGCAAGAAGAGTAATGACAAAAGCTTCTAGAAAGAATTTAAAACTCCAATATATTTTCGGTTACTATTTTAGACATGATTATACTCCAATATATTTTCGGTTACTATTTTAGACATGATCTTTTAAAAGAAAATGAAAATTTTGAGGTTGTTTTGGGGTTTTAAAATATTATGAAAAAATATCTATATATATAGTTGTCACTTTTAATAATTAAAAAGGAAAAGAACAAGCAAAGTTATTGATTATTTACAGAGAAATAATAGTTGGATATAAAAAATTTGTTTTTAAGTGTTTTCTTTTTTGTTTTTTTTTTGGTAAATGTGTATTCTAAATTGTGAATAGAAAATGAGAAAGATAAAGATAAATATGTATATTACTAAAATTAGGGGTCAAAATTTTCACAATGAAGAAAGCAGATAAAATATTAAATGTATAACAAAAGAACTAAAATGGTAAACTTCAAAAGTTGTATAAAAAAGTAAAACAAATTTTAAAATATTTAATTTAAAAAATATAAAAACTTTTGAAAACTAATTGTACATATTATTTAAATGTACAAAATCAATTACTTAAAATATTTTAATATATATATAATTGAAGGAAGAGAGTCCAATTTCTTGTGTTAAACTATATTTTATTGAATCACTCGTGTATTAAACGAGCCTAACTATATTTAACTCAATTTCAACTCAAAAATTAACTCATTTTCAACTTAAATTTAACTCATTTTATCCGCATTTAGCTCGTTTTATCCGCGGCTCAAATGAAACAAAAATTAATTAACACATTGAATCTCTAACTTTGTTTGAGGTGACTCACATCATTGCCTATGTACTCCAATTAGATGCATGCAAAGAGAAATACCTTTATTGGGTTACACAAAGAGATGCATGCAATTAGAAATTAAGCTCACATACACATCATTGTCCTGTGTTTTAGGTCAAAATTCTATATCTTATCCTTTAAGCTGCATCTGATTAGTAGGATTCATGTCTTAATTAATTAAACCAAAGTATTAGGCATAAAGAAGTTCGTTAGAGTAGTGATCGGAACATCAAGTATTAGGCATAAAGTTCATTACCACCGTGCCTTTTATGCGTGTTTGGTAGTACTACCTCCGGTCCTAAATATAAGAGAACTTTTGCTTTTTAGATTCATGGAATGATCGATGTATTTGGTTCATAAAATAGACCAAATACATCAATCATTCCATAAACCTAAAAAGTAAAAAGTCTCTTATATTTAGGACCGGAGGGAGTATTATTAGGCATAAAAGTTCATTATGTATTGAAATAAGCCAAATCAAGTTTCTTTCAATTGCCATGTAGATTTATCAAATAATATGTTATATCATTTAAAATATATTAAATTATTATTTTTAAATATAAAAATTTGATGAAAGACCAAAATTTGGTGATTTTAAAACGGGGAACAAATTTTGAGTGAGTGACAACAGTAAGATCAAAATTAAAATTAAGTCTATATATACATACACACACATAATAGTCGTAAGGATTATGGGATTTAATTTCTAGCTTGTACTTATGGAAAAAAATTATAATCCAACCCATACATACACACAATTGTATTCTTGACTTTTATTCATATTTAAAAATTTCCATAAAAAACAAAATCATATTATTTTTATAATCTAGATTTAGTTGAATATTGATTGATAGTCCAATGAAATATACTACTAAATAAAAAAAGAATAGTTCTATAATTAAATAAATAAATAAGTGCTGTCGACCCTAAATTCATATGTTATTAGAAACGCATTTGATCACTATTTTACAGTTTTTTAAACTTCATTCAAAGTTTATCTAATATTTTGTTTGCTTTACTGTAACTGCATGTTATCTACAAATATCTCTTGCTAGCTAAAGACATATATAGATATTGATAAACTATAAGTTTGCTACTCTAATTCTTTATGTTGTGCCACTATCAACCGCATCAACAGTCCCAATTTAAATATCATATTCTCGCTGTGTTGATCCAAAGAATATATATGCGCTTCTAAAATATCTTTTATATTGTGTCCAATACGGAAGCATCAAGGAGCTTTTCTCTGAAATCAATATCCTGCTTTATCATACTCTTAGAGAAAAAAATTAATGTATAAATTTTTTCGCTAAACTTAAAGTTTCCTCAAATGCCAATTTCTTGACTCAAGCTTTCCTCTAGAAGGTGATTGAGATCTCCTTAGAAACAACGTAATGAAACCTTTATCAATTTATGAGAAATGTTAACATGTGCTCTTGGAGCACATGTATGTACACATGTAAAAGAATTAAAAGTAAAAGTATTTGTCTTATAAATCGTACGTTCAATTTTTTAAAGTCAAAATATTACTACATCCGTCCATAAATATAAGATCACATTTGACCATTACACGTGCACCAATGCACAACTTTGATCACTAATATTTTAGTTATGTAGCAGTAAAAATTATAAAAATTTGATATTATGAAAATACTCATCAAAACAAATCAAATAAGATCTTATATCTTAATATTTACATCTATATATTATTATAAAAATAAGGTCAAAACATGATAAATGAATAATAAAATTTAGTCAAACGGAACCTTATAATTAGGAACGGAGGTAGTATATTTTTCAATGTAAAACTTTTACTTTTAAATTCAACATATGTTCGTAAGGCACGTATTAACAAGACACTTCATCTATTTCATTTACATTTTTAAAATTAATATTTTCATTTCATTTACCTTTCCTAATAAAATAAAATAAAAAAATCCTATGCTATATCCAGGCCTTCTAGAAGCCCTTCGAAAACGTAGTGCAGGATTTGTTCCACTCTCTTTTTCTTCAACAGACCCCACGCAGTTAAACACCAATCCATCGTGGCAAATCAAAATTACAAAAATACCCCTAAATCTATTTTCTTTCTCTCTCTTCATTGACCTCTATATAAACTATCTCACCACACAGTATCTCACAACATAACCTACACTTCTAACATTTCACATTCCCATTTTACCCCTCACTTTTCACAATTTTCCGATTCAATTCACGATGACGGCAACACTCTTTCTCGCCGGAATCTCCGCCGTTAAACCACTCCGTTTCTCCGAAGACTGTTCCACCTCCCCAAGGCTCATCCCGAAATCTCCTTCCACTTCCAATTACGCAAATCGCCGGAGAATTTCAATCCAAGCAGTAACCGCCGTAGTCGAGACACGCCGGTCACCGGCGACGAGTCTCTACGAAGTACTTCGACTGAAGCCTGGCGCATCGCCTACTGAGATCAAATCGGCTTACCGGAGTCTGGCGAAAGTTTACCACCCCGACGCGGCGGCGCAGAGGTTGCCGGCGTGTGGTGACGGAGATTTCATAGAGATCCGTAACGCTTACGAGACGCTTTCGGATCCATCGGCGAGACAGATGTATGATCTGTCGCTGATGGCGGCGCACGGTGGAAGGAACCGGCGGTTTACGGCTCCGGCGGGATGTTATACTAATCGGAGATGGGAAACGGATCAATGTTGGTAGAAAGCGTTTAATTTGCTTCCGATATAAACAAAGAGCTTCTTCAAACAAAAACAAAAAAGGAGAAAACAATGAAGAAAAAAAATTAGTAGATTAAAAAGAGAGCTATGAGGTTTAATTTGAAATTAGTAGTACTAACTTTAGCTTAGAGCAAAGTGAAAACAAAAAATCATATGTAGTTATGTTCCTTCTTTTTGTGAGAATGTAAATGTCTTTTTTCTCTCAAATGTTGTTTTTTGGGCTATGTTTGATTTTTGTTTGCTGCAATTTTAGGAAAGCTAAAGAGAATAATTGAAAATTTTATTAACTTACTACCTCTTTCTCATTTTATTCACTCAGTTTGACTAAATGTATTATTCATATATTTTGTTTTAACCGTATTTTTCTAATAGTATATAAATATAAATATTATCATATAAGATCTAATTTAATTTGTATCGATACGTATTTTCAAAATATCAAATTTCTATAATTTTTACAAATATACGATTAAAAATATTCGCAATTAAAATCATTTGTTATAGTCATTATTAACTATATAAAATGTGCCAATTTAGTTTTGAAGTGTATTAAATTCGTCAATTTATTTCTAATATCTTAGCAAATCAGTGGACATTTGTTGAGTTGCACATTTTAGAAAAGGGAAGAGAACTATTATCATCAAAGAAGATTGTGAAAATAGAGTTGAAATCCTCTTTATTTCTTAAAATAAATGGAATATCACATATTCAATACTATATTTTTTGTATATAAATGTCTAATTAATGTCTCTAATTTTTGAAATGGAAAGAATATAAAATAAAGAGGATTCTTACCCATAAAAATAAAAGGAGGTTTGGCCATGATTTTGAATGACCAAGATTTGAAAATATGACAATGAACTTTAGAATATCTAGAATCTAGAATATTTCAAAATTCTTGACTCATGTCAAAATTTAAAATCATATAGGTCGCGGCTTATTCAGATTGTTAAAATGATTTGTAGTTATAGTTAATACATTTAGTAGAGAGTTTAAACTTTAAATATGATATTATCAAACAAAACATAAATTGTATGACTGATCGTTAGTTGGTTCAGTGGTGATTTACGCTGAATTTGATAGAAAGGACCGTGGTTTGATCCCCGCAACTACGATCGAAAAGGGGCTGGAAGTACTTGATACCAAAACTGACCTCCCAACCAGATTAAACTGGTGGTAAAAACCAAAAAAAAAAAATCAATTGTATGAATCTGAATCATTTATTGTCATTTCTCTTCAATTTTATGTCTTGCACAGATTTAAACCATCCATCAATTATATTATGATATTGACTGCAAACGTTTAATGAAAATCAATAGTTGATATTGAGCAGGATCAATCAATGGCAGGAGAAGATCCAAACCTAAATTGTAGAGAGTGAAGTTGGTGAACAATACTTTAAAAAGTAAATTTATCGAGAGATTATTTAGTAGAAGAGAAAATTGTATTTTATTTAAGTTTTCAACACAATTAATGTGTGTGCGCTTTTAAGGTAAATAATTTGGACACAATTTAGGAGAATCAAGGGAATTGAAACCTTACACGTGACCGGATAAAAAGACAATAAACATCTGATGACTCCTTAGAAACTGTAAATATAGTGGTAAATAGTTGATTTATTTCTCTTACTCAATTGTCATGTAATACTCATGAAAGGAAAGTAAAAAATCATCATAACAAATTCAACTTACCAAAGTACATGCAAACAATGCTCAATGGTCTTGTCCTGTAAACTTTGATATTGCATAACCCTTTTTTCCACATTCAACTCACTATTAACTAAAATCAATTTTACAAAATTATTTCAAAGTATTATCCCATCCTTTGATATAGAACCTTTTAAGAAAATTGTGTTCCCTTAATAGGAAGTAGTAATAAAAAAAAAACTGTCGCTTATAAGAATTGGATTTCCCCTTTCATGTTTCAACCCCATGGTGAAAAACATGGAACATGTTTATGAAATACTAAAGCAATAGTTGTAAACGTTGTTAGACAAAAATAGAAATTCTTCTTCATTCTAACTTGAGGCTGAAACAGAGTCTAAATTGAGACAGAAAAGAACAAAGTTCCGGAGAATATTTGACAAATTAAACTATACCTATTTTGACCCTTTAAATGAAACTCACAGCTTTGTACAAAATTCCAATCGTATTAGAAGAGTTCAAAAGACAAATTTGCACATTTCTAGAAATAAATCATTTACATGCCGTAAGCATAGAGTTGATGACATGCAATAAAAGACGGATACTTGAGATATCTGATCCAGTGATTGAAGGCAAGTTACGTTGATGATTCAGTATCTGATAGACTTGCTCGAAGATGGGTCGGACGTGCATTGTTATCATGGGATCTGAGGGGTTTATGGCAGTAGCCACATCTGTCATCCATGCAAGCTTTCGGGACATGTCGTTGGTGATATCACACGCCAACTGCTGCAAAAGTGAAAGTACTACACCTTGGCTTAAGGGAAGAGGAACCATTGACAAAAGTCCATGTAAATCAACCTGCCGAGCAGAAACAAAGTTATGCACTCAATGGTCAATTACAATACAGAAGAACAGCATGAACTTCCCCTAAATTAAAATCTCTCCTCTCAAATAAACACAGCATGTCATTGAATCCAGACAGTTTGCTCCATTAAAATCCCTCCTCATTTGACCAAACACACACTAAGCCAATCAGGAGCTAATTATTGAAGAAACACATTTCAACAGGAGAGACATGTCTGCTAAATTGAAAATAAAGAAAAACCTGTGACATACCTGAGAACATAACCAAGATACAATAGATACATCACTTCTATGCAGTGCTGCAATAAACGCCTCCTCATACTTCCGTTCGGAAATCAACCTTGCTAGCTCCTTCGTGGGATCTAGTGGTGCCTCAACCTGATTTGCATAACAAAATTGCAATTTTCATTATTAACATAAAAACTCAATAGTATGGGCCTCTTATGATCCCTATCGACAGCAAAGACCAGCAATAGTTAGCCAAGTTCCCTACCTTTTCATGAAGTAAAGGACCATTGTTCAGCTGGATGGGCAGAGTGCTCAATGTGCCTGAGTTTGATCTTGAGGTTGCAAGTGCCATTAGCTTTCTCTGACCCTCAAGCACTTCTCTACTCAAGGTTTGAGTAACGGATGATGCTGAATTAATGGAATCCTGTGAAAAACATCAAGAGGAATACCAACATTAAGATACAAAGCCATTGGCAAACCATATAAGAGTATCATGTCCAAATGCTTTACCTATATATCAATCTAAATCAATCACTTCTATTCAGCTCCTAAGAAATATTCATTCTTGTAAAAACACATACAATTCAGCAGCATTTAATACATTAAGGTATAATGTTCTGAAATCCAAATTATTTACTATTCATTTTTTTCCCACATGATTAATCTTGCTGATCATCTTCCATGACTCGTTTAAAATTCATATCTTCCTTGAATAAAATATTAAAACTACCACTGAACTTTTTTAAATGGCTAAAAAGTATCTGCCCATAAGAAAAGCAGATTGCCACAAGAAGACCCAACTGAACAAGTATACTCGGTTACTCACCCTTAGTGTCATTGCCAATGATGTAGGACCCGATTCAAGGCGTTGCTGCACTGCATTTGAATGTTCAGCCATGCCTTTCTGGAATGTAGTATCAACTTGCTCAAACATGGCTTTGCAGGACATCTCAAATGCCGGAACTACTGTTGTTTCAAAGCTGGACTTGAGTGCATCCTACATATGAAATTATTTCACACTATAAAGCAAAACTACCTCTTGAAATCACAAATAGCCAACTCCAACAATAAATTAATACAAAATTCATCACATTAAAATTGAAAACAAGATATGTGACATACCTGAAGTGCCTGTTTGGCAGTTGTCTGAAACTGTGCTTGGATTTGCCTAGCTACGGTAGCTTCAAGTTTTGAATTAACGGATTTATCAAGTTGATTCACTGCCTTGTCGCCCACTCCTCTCTATCACAAAAAATGCCAATTAGATCCCAGCAAGACAACTTCATTGTGTTCATTTAATTTCTACAATTGTCCAAAATAATTCTAATTTCTACTCGATATAAAGATCAAAGGTAATGTACCAACCTGGAAGTTTTCCACTATAGTAGAGGATATTATTTTCTCAATAGCAGGAGACATTGAACGAATTACAGCTTGGCCAACTGAACCCATTTCCTTCCTTACAGTTTTCTCCAATATTGATGGTAGATCCTTGTTCATGAAGTTAGTAATTAATCCTGTAACTTGTTGGATACGGTCTCGCAACAATTTTTCATTTTTTGCATTCTCCTCTTGAATTCTAGCCCACAGAGCATCAGCGTTGGATTTCACAGCTTTTTCCATGCTTTTCCCTAGGGCGGTCTCAAGCCTTCTACCCTCTTTTGCAACTGGAACTGCAGTCATCGTCGTCATTTGTTTCTGCATCTCCTTTTGCATTGTCAATAACTGCCAAATAAGAATGAGACAATAGACTGTTGATGAGCAAAATTTTCAACAAATATACAAAATACAATTCTGTAATGTTACTTGATTACATTTTGTTTATTGTTAGCTATTGAAAAATTAAAAAAAAAGGTGTGTGTGTGTGTACAACATATACAACTTATGCTTTCTGCAAGGCCTTAATATATTATATATTATAAAGAAATAAAAACTCATCTGGATGGGTATTTTCAAACAAACAGGTATTTCTAGAGAACCTAAAGAAAAAACGGGAAAACAACTGTTTTCAGATTTTTCCAAGAAGACAATTTCATTACCATTTCAGATAGTGCACCATTAAATTAAGCCCTTAAGAATACAATGATGGGAAGTTTTTATTGGGGAAAAAGTACTTATTGTAGTTTTGCCTTTTTATTTATTAATAACAGCACCATCACAAAAGTCCATCTAAATACATTATAATGCCTTAAAATTTAGTGCATTTACTAGCTGTGCTTTGTGAACAGTAATAAATTCTTGAGCAATCACCTGATTGAGTGAGTCTTGCATTGCCATAATTTGAGGCAAACCATTTTCAGTAGACGGGAGGTTTGAAATTCCATTTGGTTCATTGGACGAATCAGCTGAATTGTATACACTTGGAGATGGGGAAGACGGGCCTGATGGTTGAGAATTTTTACCTTTTTGTCTCTTCCCTTTTGCATTAGATGCAGGTGAAGGTGGTACTACCACTGAGTCAGAAACCTTTTCATGTACATCTTTTGGTAAGTCTTGGAGTCTATCCTCGCCTACATTAGAAGGTTGGACAAGCGAGTCCCGTCCAGTAGAATCAACTTGTCCAGATTGCTCCGTAATATAAGTCTCCCCACCTATTGCACAAGATTCTCGGGCCATCTCAATGCCAAGATCAGAAGCCTGAGAGCAAAAGAATTTTTCTTTCCCATCAGAAACAGGGTTTTGTTGTGGTTCCTGCCTTCCAAATTCATCATTTTGATAAGGCCTTGATTCACCTACCACTTTCACGTCTACTTCAGCGTCAACCACATCCTGGATCTTTGTTTCTATCTCACTCATTCTATCGAGCATATTGGTCTCAGAGGAGGAACTGGCTTTTGTTATCTCAGATGGTGTAACCAAATGGGTTGGTTGCTTAAACATGACAGAAGGGTTAAGTACACTAGAAATGTCATCCTGTTTGATTTTCTTTTCATCATTCTTTGAATCACTATTCAATTGGTCGGATAAGTTCCTGTGAATGGTATCCATTTGTCTTTCAACTGAATAATCAATAACAGCATGGCCCCCAACATTATCACTCAAGTTAGATTGTGGACTTCTGAAATCAGAAAGCTTCCTGGACAACCTTGGGCTCAAAGGAAGAGGGGTAGAAGGAACACAAACAATATCAGCATCACTACTAGAAGGAGCCAATGTAACAGTTTTAGCTTCAATATTTGAATTGCTGGTTTTTCTAGAAATAGGTGCCTCAATATGACCCGAGCTTAAAGGGTATCTTGCCACAAGACCACTCTCAGTGCTGCTTGCTTGCATCATTGTTTTGAGAGCAGAATTGGGTAAAGATATCTCAGATGTTCTACCTGGGGCCGATTCTAAAGAGGTGAATCCTTCAGCAGTAATTACATCTCGGGAAACACTAGAACCTGACTTATCCAGTCCAACATTTTCCGATGGTGGAGGCAAGCATTGGGCTAAATCCAAAGCATACTGCTGAATAGCAAGTGTCTGAACACAATAAACCTGAACAATATGTTCGCCATGAGGCAAAATATCACTTGTTCCAGTAAAACTAAGAATGGGCATTGTCACAGTAAACTCGGCTAAATAATCCATGCGAGTTGATTCGGGAGTGGGACCATATTCTAAGTGCACAGCATATATAGCATTCATCTGGGCATTGGCAAGTAAAAGCAGACCTGCATGAGGCAATGATGCAACTTGATTAAAGAATGCATCCTTTAGAGTCGGCTTAGCTGAACTGTTCAACTCCAATGTCTGAGTGCATTTCCAGGATTCAGTATCGCTTGGGAGCAGCCAACCTTCCTCACTTGTTGAGACCCAGACCTTCACTTCACGGTTTTGTGGTCCCTGCAAGTTGGTTAAGCAAAAACAAGTAAAACAAACATGACGAGAACAGTGACATATAAATTAAGTTAGCTCTTTGAGGGGATATTTTATTATTTTATAACAGTAATGAACTATGGCCATGGGCCACTGAAAAAAATTCATACTATTATATGATACCCAGGTATGCTATAGTGAATACAAATGGTCTTTGTCCCAAAAAATTAAACTACTGACTTAAAGAACGACAAGTTCAGAGACCCGGCTTGCTACATTATAGAAATTTATTAAAACACTTACCGCTGTGATAAGGACAATATGACCAGGCTGGTGGGGAGCGGTAAAAAAATTGGCAGAAAAAACAGGATGCCCATCATGTAGTCTCAAAATAGCAAGTGGTTTTGTTTTTCGATCTTCCCATATCTTTATCTGTCACATTTGATTATAAAAGACAAATATGATTAGGACATATATTACAATTAAGCAAATAATAAACAGCAGGATACAGGCATGCATAAGGACAGTACACTCATTTGAAACTATACAAATTAAATTATTAATGAAAAGAAGGCATTGAGTACTTCCAGCACTTCTTTCCAGTGGTTTTCCAAATGATCCTAATCCGTTATGTAACTTTTATAGGTGTTAGAGCCCATGATGAAGGGATTGGGCCAGAGGATCAATCGGTGCATCAAATGACACCTGGACCAAAGGTGTGGAGGGTGTACACACCCAGAGGGAGAAAATCAAGACAAGGGGGAATGTTCCAGACTGAGCCAAGGACACCAAAATCATGCTGGATCAGGACAGCCAAGTCTACGGTCCTAAGACGGGACATCCCACGGACGCGCCCTAGCAGGACACTGTAACCTGTGCGCTGGAACACATCCAATCGTATGGTATAATGATATGGGGTTTCAGGTCTTCTGGCAAAACCTGTCCAGAAGGACACCTGTCCTGGCTACAGAAGGTTCAACGCCCTTGAAACACTAATCTCAATCCGATAAAGCCTGACTCATGGTCTAGGCTGAGGTACGCAAAATTCTAATCTAATACCCTCACTCATGGCGCCTACTTACGTCATTGTTGGAATGTTTGCAGGTACACCACGCCGATCAATGGTCCGCTTACAGCAACCTAATTACTCAAGACCAGCATCAGATCTCCAGGTCCAAGAAGGATCAGGGAGTAAGAAGATTTGCTGAGCTGTCAGCTTCTACAGTGGAGAGCATTTTCTTTCTATAACATACAGTTTAGTGATAAAGAGTGTAGATGGGCTAACTTTCAGGATATCTTGGAATTTACCTGAGTTTGTTAGAATGGAGCGCATTAGCTCTCTCTAGGGGCATAATCCTGGGGCAGTGAGAAGTTTTCCTTCAACTGTAAACCCTCTTATTTCATCAATATGTAAACCCTCTTTTTTCATCAATATAAAAGAAGCTCATTCTCCCTAATTTCTCGATGTATCTGTTGCATTAGTCTTAATTTCACAGGTTCCAAACAGAAGGTACAGGGTTGTGTTGTAAATACAATAAATTACAAAATGATAATATCCCACTTTTTCCCCTGATTCATATATGTTCTCCATTTTTGTCCATACTAGTTTTTCTCTCATTATCAAGTCTACTGTATTAATATTGTTTTTCTGTCCATTTTTATCTTTCAATGTATCCAATGTCATATATCTTTGTTTGATTCTCTGGTAAATATAATGGAACTACAGATGTTCAAAGAACATTCATGCCAATGCATTATTTAATCTTGTCACTGAAAATGCTCGAACAAATTTCTTCAGGTTTCAACCAAAAAATTATAAAAATGAAAATAAAAACAAAACAAATGCTGGAGTGCAGCTAGTTAATATAATTAAAATAAGAAAAACAAACCGTGCCATCCTGTGATGCAGATACCAATCGACTTGCCATCCATTGGCACATTGACAAATCAGTGACCTCCCCATCATGTGTTCCTACAATCTGAACCCCATCAATGAGCTTGTCAAGAGGACATTTCGGAGGATCTTCTGCCACAAAGGCTTCACCATTTCCAACTTTTGTGGTGTCAATTCTCAGAACATGTCTTCCCATACCAACTATCAAAATCTCCTGTAAAGGAATGTTGAATTAATAAAACAAGAATACAAGGGACAAACTAAAACCATTGATTTTGGGATTGAGAACAACAAAACGGATAGTGTGGGACAATTACTTGTTTGTGGCAGTGCCAGCAAATTTGAGGATGTTCAACTTTCTCCTCTCCTACTATTTGAATAGCAATAACAATATTGGCAGTAATTTGAGGCTTATCTTCAACATCAGGACCTTCAGAAATTTTCCACACAAAGAGACGGCCATCTGTGCCAACACTGTAAAAAAAGCATGTTCCCATTATCCATCCACAGACAAACAAACTGGACATTTAAATAATTCAGGCAGCAGAAAATACCTAGCCAGCAAATGAACATCTTCGGCAAAGAATGCCAAATCTGTGACCCTCTGAGAAGAATTACGAAAAATTTATTAGAAGATAAATCAGTTAGCCTTGTAGTGATTTTTGCCAAATAAAAAAAAATAAAAAAAACATTTCATTATAGTCAGAGATGATGAAACAATTCAGCAAGCCAGCAAACAGCCTTTGAATAAGTAAGAGAACTCTGCTATAACTAACAAAACACAAAGTTGCCTTTCATATAGAATTATAGGAGCACTTCAAAATCAATTTCACCAATAAGCAAAGAAATGCAGGTGAACCGGTGATAAAATTTATCATCACAAGCTAGTGCATGAATTGTTGCCTTTCATATAGAATTATAGGAGCACTTCAAAATTAATTTCACCAATAAGCAAAGAAATGCCGTGAGAAAATTTATCATCACAAGCTAGTGCATGAATTGTTGGTATCTGATATTTTCGTCCTATGAATCTGACACTCAAGAAAAATAATGAAGTTTTCATCGACATAATACCTTACAACTAGGCTTAGGTTTCAAATTTAGATTGATTCTTTTTCACACAACATGATTGGCAAAAAATACAATCCCAAATGTCAAATATTAAACTTAAACTCAAAAGCAAACACTAACCTATCTTATTCTTATATGCTAGGAAGATTAAAACTAAGCTTTCTCAAAGCATCTATAGATCCACATTTGCATCTTTTAATCTTATCAACAAATAGCATTCAACTATTTCTTAAGTTCATCTCACTTCATACTTTTTACCCTCTCTTACCACCTAAAGCACAGATTTACGCACTCAGAAAAACTTAAATAAGCTTAACTTATAACATAAGCAATAGCCTAAGTGCTTCAAACACCTTATAAAAATGTTATGATACGTTCACAAACTATTTTCACCTTATTTCCATAAACATATCAAACAGTTAAATACACAAGAAGTATCTAATTAAACTATTACTATTAACTTTCCAAATTAGAAAACCATAACAAGCTCTAACAAATGAATAAACTAACCTGAGTATGTCCTCTAAGCAAAGATCTAACAGCAGTATGAATATTAAGCACCCTAATATTCCCCTGTTTCAACCCATAACATATATAAGACTTATTAACAGCAATCTGTCGACCCAAAACCGGATTAGGATCCGACCCATATTTAGTAATGGGAGCAACTTCAAGCTGAGGCTGGACTTCACCAGGCAACCTAACATCAACATCATAAACAACATGATCACCAATCAAATGTCTTCCTTTAGGAACCTTACTACTCGGTAACCGAATCAAAGCAGCCGCAGCAGCATTAGCAGCGGTAATCGCAGCAGACGAAAGCGGCAAAGGCGAATTAACAGAAACAGGTTGTTGTGGTTGTTGTTGTTGTTGTGGTGGTGGCTGTTGTTGTGTGGGAGGAGGACCGCTGAGAAGAGCCATGAGACGAGCACCGGCGTTGGGATTGGGATTGGGATTGTGATTGGGAATAGGGGGAGGTTGAAGAGGAGGAGTAGGGAATGAAATAGAACGGTGGTGGATTGGGAAATTGTGATCGTAGGTGTAGTTGTAAGGTTGAGGAGGGAAAGGAGCGGTGGGTGGAGGGTAAGAGGAGGAGGAAGAAGGTGGCGGAGAGGGAGCAGAAGGAGGAAATTGAGAAGAGAGATTAGGGTTAGGGTTAGGGTTTGGGGGATTGAAAAAAGAGTGCATATCGAAAGGAGTTGGTGATTGTGGTGGTTGATTAGAAGAAGCCATAAACAAAAAGATTGAATTGAATTTGATGATTCGATTGATTCAATCAGTGAAGTTTTGTGCAGAATTTGAATGGAAGATTCAGATTTCAGATTCAGAGAGAGAGAGAGAGAGAGATCTGAAGAAGGTGAAAGGGATTTTCGGAATTCGAAGAATACACTAATTATTGTTACTTGCAAGAGGCACGATGCATGCACTTAACTGAATCACTTCTCAGATTGTTCTGCACGAAATTAGTACTAATCTTTTTTTTATATACTTTTTTTTCTTTTTTTTCCTGTATAATTTTCTATTTTTATTCTTTTTTATAATTTATTTATTATTTAGTTATGGTTAGAGCTGTCAAAAATGTGTCGGGCTGATGGCCGGCCCTTTAGTCCACGGACTTGGGCCAGACTAGGCTTTAAAATAGCTGGCTCAAAACGCACTTGAGCTTTATGGCCCAAGCTCATGTGGCCTTTGTAATGGGTCGGACTAGCACATTGAGTTTCAAACCAGCCCATTATCAAGATTTTTATATTATTTTTTGTAAAAATAATATCAATAAATATATAAAAATTATTATTTAATTGAAGAAATATTATAAAAAACATAGTTTAACGTATAAGTTCAATAAAAACGGTTATATTTACCTCCTAAATTTCTAGCACACCCCCCAAATTGGGGGCGCGTTAGAAATTTAGGGGATGCACTTGGAGAGTGCGCTAGAAATTTGGGAGATACACTAAGCAATTTTCATTATTATTTATGCACTGTGCATAAGAAAAAAGCTTATGCACCATAACCACTCTCCCTCCAATCTAACGAGAGTAATAGTTACTGATTAGTAACGATCAATAATAGTCCAAAATTTAATTTTTCCAAATTTGCCTTTAACATCGTAATTTTTTTCTCTTCAAATTTAGAAATATACAATATTTTTTTACAAGAAAAAAAATTACAGCTGAAAGCAATTCAAACGGAACCATACCACATAATATTGTATTTTACCACAGTTTGGTGGTGATTGACATTGAACTTAATAGAAAGGATTAATACCGTTCGATATCCGTAAATTGCGGTTCAGAGGAGATTGGAACGTGTTTAATGTCAGAACTAACTCCCAAACTATATCAAACTGGTGGTGAAAATAAAAAAAATAAAAAAACACATAATAACCGTGGAAACTTCAAAGTTATATTTTTCATTGTTGCAGCAGCATAATAACCCAAATAATAATCCAAATAAATTTATTTGGGTTATTATGGTGCTGCAACAATGAAAAATATTCTTTTTGTTGAGATCATGACCTATTTGGCATGGATTGAAGTTGTGTCAGGAGAATAGGTCCCATCAAATTATTTGTTGTTCTCAGTGAATTTAATCAAGCAATGGGTCACACGTCATCACAGTTTTGCTAATAGGATTCATAGTATTCAGAAGATGCTAGAGAATGATTGGGAGGTGGTTATTTTACACATATGTGAGAAAAATAATTGTGCTTATATTTTTGGCTAAAATGTGAATTATCTCGAACTCAACTTTGGTGAAGATCTTTGTTCAGTCTTCTAATATACTATCACCTTTTAGAGGATACTAGGATGTAGAATTTACTAGGGAGTAATTCCTGTTTAGATTTTTTTGGGTTTCTTTTTCTTTAATTTCTCTTTATGTAACCAAAAAATTGAAATAGCTCATTAATATTTTCAAAATTCTTTAGAAACAGTCTATTTTTTTTGGAAACAGCCAAAAAAAATATTTTTTTTATCGTCATTGTTTAGATTGGCGATTTGTTCCGTAAAGGAAAAAAGTAAGCAAATTATCCACGCACAAAAAGTAACACAATTTACTCAAAAAAAAAAAAGTAACACAATTAAACAATTTTTGTTTGGTAAATATAATAATAATAACAAGATCTTGATTAGACCATATAATTTTTTCTAGTACAATTATAATCTTTCATATGATAATGCCACTATTATAAAAAGAAGAAAAAATTACATTGTTTCTTCATGTTTAAATCATCTCACCCCGACACAATGGGCATGAATAAGAAGATGAACAATCTATGCATCGTTTAATCCACTTGCTAATACACTCTTTGTGGAAAGTATGAGAGCATTTTGTATAAAAGATTTTCAAATAGGATTTCTGGCAAAACTTCTCCATACAAATTGAACATTGATCGATAAAATCTGAAGAAGGAGGATGATCAACTTTCAATTCTTCTTCTTCATCAATAAAATTAAGATATTGATCAATTTGATACTCTTCTGTTAGGAACGAAGTGACATGAAGCAACACATTCATCTCTAACACTCCAGCTCCTTCAATGTTGAGTGCAGCCATATATCTTGCACAATCTCCCATGTGACATAAAACTTTGTCTAATACACAAGTAGGCACAAAATTGAAGGTGTTGTACAAGAAAAGAGTGTTGTGATCGATATTCATGATTGTGTTTCTATCAGAGTTGCGTAAGATTTCTAAAGGAATCAAGAAGTGGTCATCGACGTTTGTATCAAAATTAAGGAGAGGCTTTATGAGATTGTTGGATGTTGTAGAAAAAACCCAGTTGGTGTAATTAAAATGAACAGAGAAGAAATCATTCATAGAATGAATGTCTTGGATTGGATTGAAGATAGGAGTCACACTTAGGCTGAGACAAAACTCCATGAATGTGTGATGGAGTGATCAAAATCTTAATAACAAGTAGTAGTATGAGCGTATAGAAGTAGAAAACAAATAGGTTTAGTGTTCGAGTTTGGTTCAATGTGTTGGATATAGGATGCTTATATAGGCAACAACTTGAAAGGTTAAGTAAATCTAAAAGATTTTGTAAAAAGATTTACAAAAAAAAAAAAAAAAGATTTTGTAAGGAAAAAAAAAAACTCAAATAAATTTACTTTTTTTTGACCAATCAAATAACATTTATTGACTTCTACCAAAAAAAAAACATTTATTGACTTTTTTTTTTGTTGGAAAATAAGATTTACTTGATTGTAAACAATTCATATCTTTTAGTTTGTCAAAAAAAAAAAAAAAACAATTCATATCTTTTAAGGGTTTTCCTAAATTGAAAAAACAAAACATTAGTAATTAGTTTTGACAAAGATATCAAAACTGCATTTTTTTCCGACAAATATCTTTGTGATAGATTCTCAACCAAACAATATCAAATAGTATTAATAACTGCATCCCCTTTCTAAAGGCTTGATTTTTTTGTTACGGTTCTTTGGACTCTTTTTTACGGTAGTTACTGTTCCTTATGCTTAATTATAGTATTATTTTTCTATTTTAGAAATTAGGCTTTAATTATTATAACAATGGATTATGCATTGATAATTTGATGACATAACAAGTCGCACAAATTAAAATATTAGATTTAAGTGGTTAATATATTTTACTAAAAAACGAATTTAAAGAGAACTTAAGTTTGATTAATGAGTAAAAAAATTGTGTGACCAGATTTTACTTACGTTGAATTCTTGACTTTTAGGATTTTCTTCTTCTAAAAACTAGAAGACTAATACTTAAAAATAAAGAATAAAATAACAAGTCATACATGTAGTTAAATAAAAACTTATAAAACAAAGGTACTGTGTCTAGCAAGTGCATTGTAGGGATTAGAGTAATAAGACTCATTAAATATAATATAACGTTAGCAAATTCAAATTCAAATCTTAATGATCCGACTAAACTCTCCTACACATGATCAAATGTCAGTAATAATTTGAGATCACATTCTTTGATTATACATTTGCATGTATTCACACAATAAATCGATCACATGTAGTCTTTGAGATGACAAATTTTGTCGCATATTGACAAGATATTTGCTAACAACAACACCATACTCAGGTGTAGGGCGGTAAAATGAACAGTCCGTCCCATTTAAACCGCCCATAAACGGGGTGAGCACGGAGCGAGCCAAACATATGTGGTCGAGCTCAGAATTCAAGACCGTCCTGTTTATTATCAAGTTGGCGGAGCGTGAATATATAAATGGTATCAAACACCATTAATTTTATTGTATTGGGATAATAAATGGTGGGTGGTCTGATTGATAGCGAAAATGTGATAGTAGTTTATAATTTTATGTTAGATCTAATTCAAATCTACAAAAATTACTTATAAAATGAAAATCGCATATCTATTTAATAAATATATTTCCAAATCACCTCTTGATCAATAAGAGAATTTTTGGCAGCTGGAACTTTTCATCTTAGTTAAACATGTTTAATCTTTGTTGAAAAGTTGTGTTTTCACTCTATGATCTAACTAGTATAACTGATTCGTGTAAATAAGATGGATTATTCTTTTCTATTTTTTCTGTCAAAAAAATTCTTTTATTGTTTATTTAATTTTGAACTTTTAAATTTTCAAATTAACTTGTAAAAAGATTGAAATTGCAAGTAAGTTATTCCAAAAATTTACCCTTTTCACTCGTTATTTTTGGTGATTATTATTTTTGAATATTCAAACAAATTAGCTAAGCAGTAGTCTTAATTGATTTATCTAGACCCTTCTAAAAATTAGTACCTCAAAATCAAGAACAAAATAAATCAAAAACTATTTTTTTGCCTAAAAATAAAATAAAAAATCAGGAACTATTTTTATCATCATTGTAATTCTTAGATCTCGGTGATTTGTCCCGTGAAGGAAAAAAAGTACTACAATTTTATCCACGCACAAAAAATAACACAATTCAACAATTTTGTTTGGTAAAGAAAACAAGGCTTAATAATAATAAGAACTTTTTAGAACAAATTGAACATTGGTAAAAAAAATAAAATAATAAGAACTTTTTTCATCCAAAGATTTGCGCATATAATCCTTTCTAGAACAATTACAATTTTTCATATCTAACATACATATGTTCATGCCACAATTATTAAACTATTTCACGCCGACACAATGGACATGAATAAGAAGATACATGATTTATACATTGTCGAATCCACTTGTTAATACACTCGGTGTGGAAAACATGAGAGCATTTTGTATAAAAGAGTTTTAAATTGGATTTTTCGCAAAACTTCTCCAAACAAATTGAACATTGATTGATAGATTCTGAAGAATAAGAAGAAGAAGGATCAACTTTCAATTTCTCTTAACCATTGGAACAAACATATTGATAAAATTGACATTTTTTTGCCACATATGTGGTAACATGAAGCAACACATTCATCTCCACCATTCCAACTTCTTCGTTGTTGCATGCAGTTATTTCTCTCGCACATTTTCCCATGCCACATAAAACTTCATCTAATATTTGATTAGGCACAAAATTGAAGATATTGTGCAAGAAGAGAGTGTCGTGATTGATATTCATGATCGAGTTTGCATCACAATTACGTAAGATTTCTGAAGGAATCAAGAAGCGGTCATCGACGTTAGTTTTAAAAATAATAAGAGGTTTTGTGACATTAGATGTTTCAGAAAAAGTTGAGTTGGTGTAACTAAAGTGAACAGAGAAGCAACCATTCGAAGAATGAATGTCTTGGATTGGTTTTTTTATGACAGGAGTCACACTTAGGGTGCGACTAAAATCCATGGATGAGTGATCAAAATCTTAATAGTAACAAATAGTAGTATGAGCGTAGAAGTAGAAAATAAATTGGTTGTGTTTTTGAGTTTGGTTCAATGTGTTGGATATAGGATACTTTTATAGGCAAAAACTTGAAAGGAGGTTAAAAAAATCTAATAAGATTTTGTAAAAAGATTTACAAAGAAAAAATATTTTGGAAGGGAAAAAATAATCCCAATTAAGATATACCTTTTTTTTCTTATCAAATAATAATAATAACTGATACATAAAAAAAATAAATAATAACTGCATCCCCTTTCCAAATCTTAATTTTTTTTGTTATCGTTCTTTAGACTTTTTTCTACGGTAATTATAGTTCCTTATTTTTCTTTTTGAATCATAGACTCTTTTTTTTTTCCACAGAATCATAGACTTTTTGATTTTTATTTTTTATTATATTGAATCATAGACTATTTTTAGTAGGTTGATTCAAAGAATTGAAATATTATTTGCGTCGAAGTGAGATATGAAGGTGTGTCATTTGTATCGTGACAAAAAATCTTGTGTTGATGCGCTGACCAAAATAAATTGCGAAAGTAATGATTTTTTTCAATAATTATCCTGTAAGTCTTTTTCTTTTTACCAGATTATCCTGCAAGTCTTGCTCAGTTAATTCACTCATGCTGATATTTTGAGAGTTACAACTCCCTAAATAGTTTTCCTTTAGTTTTTTTCCTCAAACTTAGGTCCTCTTTGTAACCAAAATAAAAAATCATCCACAACAGATAAATGACTAATTTGATAAAAAATAACAAAAATAAAAGGCTAAAATATCACAAATAAATAAGATAAATGATCAATAGTATTTTTAAAAGATTATTTTTTTTGATACAAGATTAAATTTATTTTATTTAAAAAATATGGTAAAAAATTAGGTTAGATTTTATTTAAACAAAGGATTAGATTAATTATTTTAGCTTTTCTTAGTTTATAAGTGATCGATCATTCAACACCGAACCCCTTCAACAAGTCTTCCAATAGTCTTTACTTTTTAAACCAAACCAAACAAAACATAACAAACCTCGTATCTTGTCTCTCTCATCTTTGTTCTTCTTCAACAACAACAATATGAAGATCACTGTCATGACTGCTGATGAACAAATTCTCTCCTTGGATGTCGATCCCCATGAATCTGTAATCATAAATCAATCTTTTTTCCCTTTTTTCTTCATATATTTTTCATGTTTTCTCATCACTGATTTTTATTTATTTTTTATTTTTTTATTTACCCCTTTTAGGTGGAAAACGTTAAGGCATTACTTGAGGTTGAGGTGAGTTACTTCTCCATTACCCATCTCATTTTTCACCCTAAAAATTTAATCTTTTGATTAAAAAGTTTAATTTTTTGTTAATTTTGTTCAAAATTAATGTTGATGGAAATTGTGGGTCATTACATTATCATGATTATTATTAAACCCTAGAAATAAAAACCCATATGAGATTATCCTTTTGATTATATTAGTAGTTGATTGTGTTTAAATTTGAATTCACAAGTGATGTTGGATCTGATATGGTTTGAATTTGTGTTTTTGGGGTGTTTGTTGTTTATGTGGTTACTTGGTTTTCTTATTGTGTTTGTTTTTTTGTTGCTAAACTTGTGTTTATGAGAAGACAAGTGTGCCTATTCAGCAACAACAGATTCTGTTCAATGGGAATGAAGTGAGCAATTCTCAGAAATTGAGTGCCCTTGGTGTTAAAGATGATGATTTGCTAATGATGACCGCCGTGTCTTCTGGTGCTGGCGCTGCTGGTTCTAGGTAAACCTTTTCATTGATGTTATGTTACATTACACCCTTCTGAGTTACTGCATTGATTATACCCGACTGGTATTTTCAAATCAGTAAATTGCCTATTTTAGTTGTGAACTGACGTAGTAAGATATGGTAAAACTTTACAAGTTAAAGAATACGGAGATTATATGTGACTTGACTATGATCTTGTGCTCATGTTAATTGATGTGGTGATAAGTTGATATTTTATCATTAATATAATTATTTGAATAACTGCAATGTTCGATATGTGACTGTTCGAAATACGTGTTGTAGCTCAACTTGTTCCATATTCCGTCCTTTTTTGATAATAGTCTAATCATGTCCCTTCACTAACCTAGTAGGCTATTACTGACAAACTTCTAATGCATTTTCCGAATAACATGAGTTGAATTGGATGTAACTTATATAGGGAATCTGTTAAGAATATGTGTGAATCTGAAAATCAAGTGATACATTTGCATTTAAGTGGAAATCTGGAAGATGCTTAATATTGGTACTACTTGAAATATGGGATTATCATAGTGTTTTAGATTAGAACACTATATAAACATTTATAATTTGTTCTGTTTTTCTCTTTCGCTTATCATCCATGTAATATGAATATGAATATGAATAAATTTGATGAAAATATCAATAGTAATTTTTGCGATGAATTTAAATTATTTCAGTGGATCTACCAATGATTTGAGCTTCAATACTGATGGATCTGCTATAAACCCTGCTGCTTTTCAGCAGCACTTTAGACGTGATACTAATTTGATGAGCCAGCTCTTTCAGGTAAATTGATGTTTCTTTTATTACTAAGATTAGTCATCTTTATTAAGATTTGAAGTACATGTGTGACTTATGCTCAAGTTCAAATTATTTGATATCATTCATTCATCTGGATTATATGAGTCATTTTCAATGCTTTGCTTGTTATCTGTTTCTTTCTCTTTTGGTATTGGCTATATTCTGACCCAATTTATAATGAAACATACAGAATGACCCGGAGTTGGCACAAACTATTCTAGGGAATGATCTCAATAAAATCCAGGAAATTTTACGGTTGCGCCATCGCCAAAGAGATCAATTACGGCGTCAGAAAGAAGAAGAGATGGTAAGTGGATTGTATGATGAAAATTTCTTCTCTTCATTTGTCAAGAGGGTCAATTGTATCATTACAAGCTGCTTCATTTGTATTCTCTGAGTTTTCATTATTCTTTTGTTATATTATCCTCATAAATTTGTTTGAATTTTTTCCAGGCTCTTCTCTATGCCGACCCTTTTGATGTTGAAGCACAAAAGAAGATTGAAGCTGCCATCCGCCAGGTCATTTTTTTTTCAAAGTTTTGTTAGACGTACAAAAAATTGATTAGCATCCACATAACAGCTTAAGTATTTGGTTCAAGTATTATTCTGGCTTAAATAACATCCAATCATTGTAATGAAATCCATAGCATATTGGTCACACCTATTCACTTCTTCAACAAAGTTAAACCAATAATTTTTTCAAATATTGATTTTAGTACCAGAAAAAATATATTAGGTTTATTTTTCCGATTAATATTCATTTAACTAGGTTGTAGTTTGTTTGTCATAATTTTCTGGCAAAAATGCTAGCATTGCATTATCAGTGAAACTTAAGAAAGTTTTGTAAATCCATACTTGGTTGTGCAGTGTAGCAGTAGCACACAGATATTTAGTGTATCTTAGTTTCTAATATCTTACCATGCTTAATCCAAACAATTAATTCTTGCTTTCCTCAATGACTACTGTTCAAAATCATTAATTATGTTTGATTTATTGTGAATAACGGCATTTCAAATAATTTTACAGAAAGGAATTGATGATAATTGGGAAGCTGCTCTTGAACATAATCCTGAAGCTTTTGCAAGAGTGGTATATATGATTCTTTGACTTTTGTATTTTCATGCTAATAGATTTGTTGTTTTTTCATAATAAAATCCAAGCTGTAATATTTCAGGTCATGTTGTATGTTGACATGGAGGTTAACGGCGTACCAATGAAGGTAAGTGGCAGTTCAAAAGAGCATTCTTCTTGAAGTTCAGTATTTGTTGCTACCTACTGGAGTTTTTCTGGTCCTCTTCAATGACAGAGTTTTGTAAAATGGAACATGCATTTATTTGATTTTCACTTTGTTTCAGGCATTTGTTGATAGTGGAGCACAATCTACCATTATATCAAAAAGCTGTGCTGAGCGTTTAGGGTATGCACTTTTGATATGACTGGAACTTGCTTCCGAGACATCTATAAGATTATAATATGATTAATACACATTAAAGGGTCTCTCTAAACTATTGTTAGTTTTTGTATGCCTTAAGGGTCTCTCTCTGGTTGACCGGCTCTTGAATAAACGATGTGGTTTATATTCTCTGTACTCATACTTCTATGTAATAATGTTTTGTGAGTTGCCATATTTCAGAATATATAACTTTTTTGATGGTTGTGTTATCTTGTAGATTGCTGAGACTTTTAGACCAGCGTTACAAAGGAGTTGCTCATGGAGTTGGCCAAACCGAAATATTGGGTAAAATACATGTAGCTCCAATCAAGGTAATGTTTTGGTGTTGGTAGATAATAATGCCAATACATTTAGTCGACTTTGGAGATCAATCATCTAGCTCCATTTTCTTGCTTATGTTTTTTTGCTCTATTTTGCGTATCACTCAAACTTTCCTTTTGTGTATGTAGATTGGGAATATATTTTACCCCTGTTCATTCTTAGTGCTGGATTCTCCCAACATGGAGTTTCTCTTTGGGCTGGATATGCTCCGAAAGCATCAGGTACCATCCTCAGTTGCTTGCAATCTTGTATATCGTCACTTTCAGGAATTACATCAAACTGTTATTCTTATTGATGTGGCTCTTTTCTACAGTGTATAATTGATTTAAAAGAGAATGTTTTGCGAGTTGGTGGAGGAGAAGTTGCTGTGCCGTTTTTGCAAGGTTGGTTTTCCTATATGTGGATTTGTAACACGACTTTCTTGTTGATTATATATATACTTAACCTTCATGTCTTTTATGTTCAGAGAAAGACATACCATCTCGATATTTAGATGAGGAAAAATATTCCAAGGAAGCTTCAAGTTCAGGAAGCCCCCGCCCAGTAAGTATACTTTAACAATATGCTTTTCTTAAATCGACTGTGTTGAAACTGTGACACTTTAATCTGATTCATTTTATGGCAATGAGTTGGTGTTCTTAATCTGTTTCGAATCCTGCTATGCTCATAGCTATAACACCGGGATTGTTTAGTATTTAAAAGCAAGACAGTTACGGCTAATTCTGGTTTGCTTTGTAATTCCGATTTTATGAAAAGGATGATAACGGTGTGTTGTGTTATTCTTTCAGGTTCCCTCAGGAAGTAATAATCCTTCACCTTCACAAGGAGGTGTGTTTTCTGGTTAACACTAGAGATTAATTGAACTTGTACCGTATGCGAAATCATTTTATTTATTATTGGGATTAAAATATTCTGAAAATTCACTTTGTTTTACTGTTTACTTATTTTTCAGGTGGAGGTTCCGGTGACAACTCTAAGGTATGCTCAACTGTTTCATCTTTGTACTTAATTTGGCTATGATATCGCTTTCGTTCCCTTTAGAGGTATTTTTTTTAGTGAACGCTACTTTGGAGGATCAAGTAGCGTTCACTAAAAAATCGTTAACTTATAGAAATAACAAACACTCTCCAAATTCATGATAAGTTGAGAATTGGAACATGTTTAATGTGTGAATGCGGTAACTTTATGAATGCAAATGTGATTAATATAACGATTTCACTTTGAAGGACGCTGTGTTTGAAAGCAAAGTTGCAAAGCTTGTTGAGTTAGGATTTGACAGACAAGCAGTTATACAAGCACTTCAATTATGTAATGGCAATGAGGAACAAGCAGCTGGGTATCTTTTTGGCTGATCAAAACAGCATTTCCTATTTGAAAAAAAGGATTAATTTGTTTTACTTTATTTTCAATTTTTTACAATTTCATTTTAAATTGTAAAAAACAAGTTATAGACTTGATTGATGATTACATTTACAGTCAATTGTTCATTCTCTTAAGGATTTTTTTTCTTTCTATTAGATTGATAAGACTAACTTATTCGTTCTCAATGCTTATTTAAGAGCGACTTAATTTTCGATTAAGGTATTATTGTACTTTCATCTAGGCTTTGCTTTCTTGTTCTTATAAATCTCTAGTTCAATGGACTTGATTTAGAATGTTAGCAATTGTTTGCTTTCTTGATCAAAATTATTGGTTCTAAATTATTATTTTACATGAGTAAACTCATCATTTTTTTACTAATACTATATACTGAATACAACAAGATACATCAATAAAGATATAAAAGCGAGATAATGATGTTGTACCCGCGCTAAAGCATGAGTTATCTTATTGGTTTGCCTCCAAACAAACTTAACCTTAAAGTTTTGAAAAAAAAAATGAAAAATTTACTCCTTATTAATGGACTTAAAAATTTAACACATTCAATATATAACGATTCAAGTTGTCTGCAACACGTTTATATTTCAAAATCAACATTATCTACCTGAAAATTGACACATTTAATTGTTGCAAACGCCAAACAGTCACATGTTTCATCTTCATCAGCCAAACAAATATAAGTTATATATCTAGTCTAATGCAAAATTTCATCCCAACAAGGTTACACTTGTATATACTTGAAGAAGGCCTCTGCCACTTCACAATAACCCCGAAAGCAATTACTATGAGCAGCCTACTGCCGCACCAGCTATGCAATGCACAATAGTGCAACAAAGAATGCATGCACAAAGAACATTAGCGGCATCCTGATGCCATTCGTCCCACAATCTACCTTTTCGAAACTTCCATAAGCTGGACATTGTGACAACAAAGACCGTTCAAGCTTCAGTTGAGCCTTCCTTCTCAAATGATCATGGCATTTTTTTTAGAATAACAAAATAGATGACATTATTATTTAAAACACTAGGTGTGACACTCAAAATCATGGAAAGCAGATGTATAGTTATTTTCGTCCAGAATAACACTTATGCATTTGATTGATTTTGCTAATGTTCTCCCTTTCCATAAGGAAAAGGAATTGACATTGATAATACACTTCTAATAACTGAAGTTTAAAAAGAAAGAGTTACAGTAATTCTATCATTAACAGACAAGAAAAACCAAAACTTGAAATCTCTGTAACAATCAATCAACAAACATTCATAAATAACTCTATTTTATAACTCATCACAACAAGATCAAAACCTTTCTGCCATCCTAGAAGTGATTGCTCTTAACTTGGAATAGACCTTTGATGCCGGAGATCCCATAATTAGATAACAAAGACTATCCCTAGCAACCTTGATGTTTGCAAAAGACCCCAAAATATGAATTTTGGTGTTAGCAATGACAATTCTTGTTTTTGTTGCATTCTCAATTGTAAACTTGGTTTTACCAGCTTTACCAGATAATCGTCCAATAGCACGGGCCAAGTGATCACCTCGAAGTGTCTTAACATCCTTGATCTCAAAGGTCTCAACATAGAGCTCATCCAAACGCAAAATAGCAATAGCATCTATGACATCAAAACCCAACATGAAAGCATGAACAAAATCAGCACATTTTTGCAAGTTACTGATGTCAGGAGTGTCAGGCCTCGTCATCAGCTCAACTTTTCGAGCTTTCAAATTCATTCGGATGTCAATTTTCATCTCCTCATATATGGGAGTATAGATTTCCATCCAAATTTTCTTGAGAGGCGTATAACGATGTGGTGGAACTGATACTTTGCGAAACTGAACCTGTCCACTAGCCATCTCATGAGGCTTCAAAGGCTTAAACTTCGGCTTTGGAGGCAAAACTTTTACTTCAGATGGGACAGTGTCAACTACCATTGAGGATGATGCCCCGTTCGACTCCATTGTGCAACTGCTTAAACAACATCCAAAATATCAATTAACTAAAATCTACTAGCAGCGAGCTCTAGATATAAGCGCCGTAGCTCTAGATACTGGCATGTTGTTCCTAACATCGAATACTTAACTAGAACTAACACATTGCAAAGTTGAATAATTGAAATCTTAAACTAAGATATGAAACAATAAATCTGCATTCATAATTATGAAAATTTGCACAAAAAAACACAAATAAAAAAAGCTTTTTTAGGTTTGTCCTCAGCACGCAACCGCAGAAACTAATCACTCGACCAATAAACAAGCTACCAACAGCATACATAACAAAATAAATCCAATTCATTCACATTAAAAATAACATTATCACATTAAAATCAAGCTATAGTGTAATTAAATGCAAGTTATTATTATAAAAATCATAATTTTCACATTCGTTTGCTTCAATCGCAAAGCTTAAACACGCAATCGCGGAACAGCGGTGGAACATTGACATACCTTTTGGATGATTATGGCCGGACGGCGAAGAAATTGGGTTGCGTTTTCCGGCAGGTGAGTTGAAGGTGAAAGAGCAAAGGGGAATTCAGTAGCGGCAGATTTAGGGTTTTATACAGAAAAAGGGTTCTTCAAATTGAATTGGGCTTTGGGTTTTTATTTTCCTACAAATGGGCTTGATTTTATATAAGTAGGTTTATAATTGTTCTTTTTTTTTTATCAAGAAAAAGTTTTACACTTTAATTCATATACTACATCCGTTCTTTATTATGAGAGACAAATTCATGAAAAAATCAGTGTATCTAGTCTATTAATGAAACCAGATACATTTATTTTTTAATGAATCTAAAAAGTGCATTTGTCTCTTATAATAAAAAATAAATGTAGTAATTTTTTTGTACGCATGCATGATGTATTCAATCAAATCATGCTATGTAGATATTTCTGGAAATATTTTAAGAATCTACTTATAAAAGTGGCATAATGTGTGATTTGATCAGGTAAAAAATTGTTTGTTATGATTCAAAATAGCACCAATAATAATCCATTAGCAATTATTCATCTTATCATATTTCCAATTTAGCAAATCATTATAAAATTTTTTACATCGTCAGCATTTAACTTAAACTCATAAATCAATTGCAATTGTGGAAGTATCACTTTCTTAATATGTATGAAAGTTTAAATCATTTTTATTTAATGTCGGTATAAAATTAATTTACATTTAGAGGGTGTATCCTACAAACTCTTTTTTTATAAGATCTAATGGATACACTGTACCTTGTACTTTGGTTTGTATAAAGTAATTTTACACCGACAAAAAATATAATTCAAACATTTCTCCATGTCATACACTTAAGGTGGGATAAACTGAGATGGTTTTACGGAATAAACAATTACTATTAGATGATCGTGTAAAATTATTTTACATTGTCTGTACATATACTATCTTCAATTTCTAGCTTCAATTAATATAGTTTTTTTCCTTCAAAAAAAATTATCTTTACTTTCATCATTTTTTTAATTCAAAAACTCATCATTTTATTAATTCATATGCTGAATACAAATAAGTTAAATCAATAAAAGTATGAAGTGAGACAATGATGTTGTACCCTCGCTAAAATATGAGTTATCTTATTGGTTTGTCTTCAAACAAACTTAACGATAAGTTTTGAAGAAAGAGGAAAAAAATTTACTCCCGATTAATGTACTCAAAATTATTCACTATATATTGATTCAAGTTGCGTTTATATTCCAATTCAAAATCAACATTCTCTACTTGAAGATCATACCATAAACAAATTTAATTGTTGCTAACATTCACATGTTTCACCTTGTCGACCAAACAAATAGAAGTTATACATCTCGTCTTATCCAAAATTTCATCCCAACAATGTTACACTTGCGTCTACTTATAGAAGGCCTCTGCTCACTTCACAATAACCAGGCACACAACTACTGTCGCACTAGCTATGCAACGCACAATAGTGCAACCAATTGCGCGAACTTTAGAGGCGTCCTCATGCAACTCGTCCCAAAATCTACCTTCAAGACTTCCATATGCTCCACATTGTGACAACAAAGACAATTCGAGTTTCAGCTGAGCCTTGCCAGACCTACTAAACTCAACAAAGTAGCGTCGTTGGCCTCACAGTGAAAAAGTAGATGGGAACTTCCTCTTCACCACGATCACAAAGCACACAACGGACAATTTTCACACCGCGCCAGAAGTCTTCTTTTGTAAGCAATTTTGACAAATACGCCAAATCTGATTTTTAACTTTTTGGTGCACCTTAATTTGCCAAATAACATTCCATGTTGCACCTTAATTCCAAATAACATTCCAACCATCTTCGACTTGAAGATGGGTTGTGTTTGTCTTACATTTGTCTTTTACAAATATGGGGTCAAAAAACAGAGTAAGGCAAACAGAATACCAAAATTTAGAATCTAGATTTAGAAATAGAAAATTGGATACACATAAGAATAACTTAATAAGATGCATATCCATAAGAGGAGTAGGGCTAAAACCATAAATCGACCAATTTTTATTTCCATTTAAATGCATCATTGTAAAAGTCAGTAATTACACTTCTAATACAAAGTTTAAAAAGAAAAAGAAACAGTGATTCTATCATTAACAGACAAGAAAAACCAAAATTTGAAATCTCTGTAACAATCAATATACAAACATTCATAAATAGCTTTTATAACTCATCACGATAAAATCAAAACCTTTTTGCCATCCTAAAAGTAATTGCCCTCAATTTGGAATGGACCTTTCCTGCCGGCGATCCCATAATTAGATAACAAAGACTATCCCTAGCAACCTTGATGTTTGCAAATGATCCCAAGATATGAATTTTGGTGTTAGCAATCACAATTCTTGTTTTAGTTGCATTCTCAATTGTAAACTTTGTTTTACCACCTTTTCCAGATAATCTTCCAATAGCACGGGACAAGTGATCACCTAGTGTTTTAACATCCTTGATCTCAAAGCAGGGGCGGATCCACCCTAGTGTGAGGGTGGGCACTTGCAGACCCTGGATTTTTAAACTTTGAACCAATTATCCTAGTTAATTCTATTTTGCACACACTGAATTTTTACCTCCCAAGCTTTTGTGTCACTCTTGCTGACTTTATCCTAGCTTTTGCACATATCATTTGACCAAAAATCAGCTCAAGTCTTCCAGGGAATTGACTTTTCTTGTCATTTCCTTCTTCAAGCTTAGATTTCTACACGTCTTATTACTACTATAATGAAGAGCTTCAACTCCCGTAAAATTTATTTAGTTGGTAGGATATGTAGAAGTCAGGATTATAATTTCGAATATTGAATTTATTTAACTTTAAAAATAAAATTCTAACTATTATATATTTTTCCAAGCGATAAATATTAGAAGACACACTTTATGTGTCGAAAATCGGAGAAGTTGAAATTTGATTCCGACCTCTCTTATTTTCCTGGCTACATGAACTCAGACTCTTTTAATAATGTCTTTAATGACTATCAATTAAGTTATACTTACGAGACCATAAATTAATTTTTTGTATTTAAATTAATTTAAATATTTATATTTGTTATTTAACTAAATAGTTTAATAGAAACACATCGTCGCATAAATTAATTTTTACACAAACATCTAATGAGAATTGTTTAAATCTCCGAACTATATCAAGAAAATAGATGAAGTGAAGTGACGTAGCGGAATACATTATTATTATTATTATTATTATTATTATTATTATTAAATGACATATAAAATTTGCACCCCTTAATCAAGGGTTCTGGATCCGCCACTGTCTCAAAGGACTCAACATAGAGCTCATCCAGACGCAAAATAGCCATAGCATCTATTACATTAAAACCCAACATGAAAGCATGGACAAAATCAGCACATTTTTGCAGGTTACTGATGTCAGGAGTATCAGACCTCGTCATCAGCTCAACTTTTCGACCGCTCGAATCCATTCGAATGTCAACTTTCATCTGCTTATATACGGGAGTATAAATATCCATCCAAACTTTCTTGAGAGGCGAATAACGATGTGGTGGAACTGATACTTTGCGAAACTGAACCTGTCCACTAGCCATCTCATGAGGTTTCAGAGGCTTAAACTTCGGCTTTGGAGGCAAAACTTTTGCTTCAGATGGGACAGTGTCAACTTCCATTGAGGATGATGCCTCGTTTGACTGCATTGTGCAACTGTTTAAACAACAGCCAAAAAATCGATTAAATGAAATGTTATTGTAATACACAAAATCTACTAGCGGTGTAGCTCTATGTTATACCTAGCATCAAATACTTAACTTTTTGTTTTTTTTGTTTTTGTTTTCACCTATGAAACCCAGACACGGACACGGACACGGGACACGACACTGACACCGACACCGGACACGGCGAAATGTAAAAAAACTTAGGACACGGACACGGCTATATATTAATAAAATAAAGTAATTTGTGAGCATAATTTATAAAATAGTCTAATGAGAAGCATAATTTATGTTTATTTAAACTTTGTACTTTCAATCAACCATAGAAAGAATCCATCAAAACAGTTTGAGTAATTTCAATTTAAGAAAATTATCTAAAATGTGCTGGATAGGTGTCGTACGAGTGTCGGTGTCCGACACGTGTCCGACACGGCGACACCCCCTACTTTAGGGGTGTCGGAGCTTCATAGGTTTTCACCACCAGTTTGGTTAGGGGCGAGTTCTAACATCAGGTGGTTCCAGACTTCCAATCTCCTCCCAAGCGCAATTGTGGGGGATTGAACCGTAATTCTCTCTACCAAATCCAGCGTTAATAATGTTTGGTATTGAATACTTAGTTTTAGCTAATACTTAATAATAGTACTTACACATTGCAAAGTTGAATAATTTAAATCTTACTCCCTCCTGTCTTATATATAAGAAACATTTCACTTTTTTGGTTCATTGGAGAATTGATGTATTTGGACTATATTTTTGTCTAGATACATTAATTCTATAATGAATCTAAAAGGTCAACTTTCTTTTATATATAGGACCGAAGGGAGTATTATGCTAACATATGAAACAATAAATTCTCATTCATAATATTGAAAATTTGCAGAAAAACAAATAAGGTCAAATTCAAACTCCAATATTAAAATTGACAACATTACCAAAGTCAAAGTGTCTGAATTTATCATAGCAAAAGGGATGCAGTAGCGGCAGGTGAGTGAGTTGGGTTGCGTTTTCCGGCAGGTGAGTGAGTTGAAGGCGAAACAGAAAGGGGATGCAGTAGCGGCTTTTATAGTATTCGGTTTTTCAAATCCAAGTAGGCTTGGGTTTTTTTTTTTTTTTTTTTTATGTGAAAAATGTGTAAATAATTTTACATTACATAAATCAATAGCAAATCGCGGAAGTTTCACTTTATTAATGAGAAAAATGAATATGCACAGGTAAGTGTAAAATAATTTTATATATTTACTTAATAAAAATTATGTATTTTTCCACTTCATTCTTATTTCTTAACATAAAATGAAGATTTAAATCAATTTTATTAAATGTACGTGTAAAAATAATCAATTAAACTTTTTCTGTGATGTCGTTGGAAAATTAATTTACACTAAGAGCGCGTGTTACTTAAACTTTTTTTAATAAAACTTTAATGGTTATGTTGTATCTCTATGAAGTAATTTTTCACGAACGATCAATATAATTCAAATATTTATTCATAGTATACAATTAAGGTGGAGATATATTGAGATGATTAGACAGAATAAACAATTGTTATTAAATAATTGTGTAAAATTGTTTTATATTGTCCGTACATATACTATCTTCAATTAGAATCTAATCTTCAATTAATATAATTTTATTTTCCTTCAAAAAAAATATAAATTAAAAGAGTAATTTTAATATTTAATAACTTAAAAATTTATTAATAACAATAAATAGATAATACAAAAAAATTACATATTATTTTTTTGTAAAAAATTTCTCACAGAAATAAAATTTATGGAAAGTTATTCAAAATAACTTCTCACAAAATTAATTTGAAACTGTGATTTAACATCTCTATAAACTTATAAGAACTTTTATATAAGTGAAGCACCATATATTTATTTTAATGTGAGATTATTTGTTTTTTATTGATAACTTAATCAAGAAGTTCTTATAAGCTAGAAGAGACCAAGTAATAATAATTAAAAAAGTGTCACATATCACACATACTAAAAGCAAGCAGAAGATCCTAGTAATATTCCATATTCTTGCAAGAGGATATATCTCACATCATAAAGCATAATGCAATTACTTGTTAACTTCACATGTTCCTTCTGTTTTCTCTTCCAAGCTCTAGCTAACTACCTCTATTGGAAAAACATTGATTGATGACCCTCTGCAATAATCCTGCTGTTTAAGGTGAATTCTTTTTGTGTTATGTAATAGTATTTGTTCTTCAAAGTTTCAAGTTAATCACAATTCACACACCCTTTTTACCTTGTTTATGTTTTATTTTCATGTGTTATACTTGTTTATATTATTGAAGAGGATGTACTATACTTGTTGATATTGGTTTTGTTGCTAAACTTTATGTGTACTTTTAAGTAATATGTGTAATCTAAGTGGATGTTATCTTTCTTCTTAGTCATTATAGGTGTTTAAGTTTTGTGGGAGACAATGGAATGAGGTTTCTTGCCTTATGAGAGACATTTCCTTTCTCCTTTATGCGTGATATTAATACGATGATACAGTTCACGATCATAGTTTAACTGACAAAAAATATCGAAATTGTTAGGTCGGACGTCCGTGACCGAGGCCTGGTCCCTCCACTTCCCGGTCATCCACTTTGTGTGTATAAATTTCCAATGACTTGTCATTTCGTTTAAACGAATAAAAATGATGATATCTTAATGAAAAGTCTTCATTTTCATCATTCCTTTCAATTGAATTTGTTTCATGCCAATTATACAATTGATAGAAAGTAATGAATACAACATAAGTAATGAAATGATTAAATTCAAGAGAGAAAATTCACTACCTACTAAGTTTGACTTCCAGGCTTCCACACCTAATTCTTTTAGGCCTAACTATGTTTTTAAGCCATCAAATGTGGTGGTTTTAGCTTTTGGCCTAACTATGTTTTTAATGCATCATTCACTGAATTTTTCATGTCTAATCCTATGATTCCTATCCATTATTTGGATTCTTTTATAAAGTCTTATTTTTGGGATAAATGGATTCGGATCCACTGCACTAGAAAACACACACAATTACACGTGTTAATCAATCTCGATCATTGATTTGAGATTGGTTGACTCACATTACACATTCACTAAATCATTGATTTCAGATTAGACAGCCAAAATCGTTAACTGTGTGACGCTATCACCGCGTCTAATTCAAATGTTTTGTAGCCAATCTGTCTTATCTTATATGGCAGACATAACAAGCCAAGTGGAAGAAGTTGCATGTTGTCATTTACATTCAGAGTTCATAAATCATTTACATTCACAAATATTTATAGTCTTATTTTTGTTCAATATACATCTTCTTTTCTTGTTGTAAACAATAATATACTATTCCCTTGTGGTTTATAATGAAAGGCATGACATGTATATGTACAAGGAAATCATGAAAAAAATAACAATTGAGCAAAAGAATTAAGTTCATCATAGCAAATCCTTCACAACAAATTCAAATAATCTATTTATAGTTCATATTAAACAAGACCAAGCCTTCTTGTCTTTCTTTGAAGTTGCAAGATCTTCAATATCCTTTCCAGGCACCAAGAACTTCCCTGAAGACTTCGGCAATGAGATCCCTATCTGCATTTTGGAGGAAGGTATTGAAATCATCCCGAATTTCAAATATTTTACCAAATTTAACGAGGTATTGAATACAACTCGTCTGCAGTTTTGTCAACCGATATAGCGATGCATTTTGAAGCCTCTCGAGCACATTTTTAGTATCAATATCTTCTAGCAGACTCTCATGGATGGCCTCTCTTAAGTCAGATATGTCGTACTTGTCGGCTGCATGCAGAAGGGCCAACCTATGTGTCATAAATTCTTCGTTTTTTATGATCCCGTAAAGATAATTGAAGAAAGCCTGGCATGTTTCAATTGACATATCTGTGATGTTTATGGTTGACAACTCTTTCTCCTTAAGATCGTGTGTAAACATGCTTCGGAAGACAGGTGACCGGGAAGAAAGAACAGCTCTATGAACTCCTATACTTCCATCACAGGTATTGATGGTGATATCAGTGTGAATGCTTTCTCTTAGCATTATACCTAGAGACCCTAAAGCTTTTGCATTTGATCTCTCTTGAGTAAATCCTTCACCACCCCATATGGAGCAAGGTTCTCCACCCTATAATGTATTTAAAAATTAGTACATTTCAAACAAGGGAAGATATCATATCATGTATTCTCAAAGTAATTCACCAATTCAATTAGATATTCAATATGATGTCAACTTGCTAGCCAAAAAAACTTTACCAACAATGTCAAAGATTCGAATCCTAGAATAGACCTAGCACTGACACTTCAGATTGAAGGTGCGTCGACGTCCGACATCAATACATGTGTTCACATTCAATTTTATTCCATTAGATTGAATTATTACCTGTGTCGATGTGCCAGTGTAGTGTCCAGAGTCTGTGTCAGTGGTTGTGTTTCATAGGTTATCACTATGAAGACAGATTCACCTAAGCAACTCTTGACTCGAGGGTTAATTTTTCAACTATGTATCTATGAAGCATTTATACAAACATAGGACACCATACACGACATTGACACCAATAACAATTTCAAAAAATAACAATTAAAAGTAATCAAATGTGTCAGTGTCGAATACGTCTTTGATCAGAAGTGTCAGTGCTACATAGGTTACTATGCTTATCAAGATAATGAAACATGCTCTGCTTTATGTATTAACAGAGGAATTAATTAAATGATCATGATCATAAAAGTGAATTACTAAACCCAATTATTACCCTAAATTGATTTTAGCTAAACTGTCACATTCCAATTGCCTCTAAATTAAATGATTATTGATTATCATTTGAAATCAATACCACAGAAAATCAATAACAATAAAAAGATAAGAATCAAGAATATACATCTGGGGATGCAATCTTCAAATCAAGGAAATCAACATCAATAATGAATTTTCCAGACAATGGAACCTCAAGTGACCAAACAAAATCCTCATTGCTCTTGATCACTTTGTCCTTTATTTCTGCATCATATCAAAAACAGAAATTAATCAACACAAAAAAAAAATAGTAAAAATTGCAACCAACAACATAAAACTACATGCCAGAAAATCAAAGATTGATAATTGAGATTAATTTTCATGCACTATCAGCACATCACAATCACAACCAATCATGTGTCTAATGATCTAACAGTTATGATTGTTCGACGATATAAAAACTACGACAGTGTATATGAATTAAATCTAATAATTGCTTAAATCAGAATTTGAATTACCTGGATGTGTGATTGCTTTACGATCTCCAGAAGCAGAACTAACCACACGCATGATAAAAGAAGCAATTGGAGGATTGTCTCTTGTGACATTGGATATTTCAGGAAACAACTTAACAAACACAACCTTGTGTTTCTCCACCGACAAATACCTTAATTACACAAAAACAAAACACATAACATATTATAAGAAACCACACACTCTCAAATCCAATTCCTCATAAAATTAAGAAATTAAAAAACTCATTTCATAAAAACAAACTTTATGATATACCAAACATGTTATAACATATTCAAATATATTTAGCCATGTGGGTTGTTTCAATTTTTCATTAATCAACCAACACAGCCCCACTTTTTTCCAGTGTATGTTTGGTACAACGCTCGATGTGTCAGAATCACGGTGGCTCACACTGATTTCCAAAAGCTTAGTTGTAGCTTCCGCAAAATCACGATCATAATGGATCACCACAATTATGACACATCTACCGTAATATCAAACATAGGCTAAACTGCGGTGAATTTGTCACAATTATGACATATCTATAGTGATACCAAACATGTATTAGGTAAGTGTCCTGCATTAAAAATGAAATCTTTTTAGAGTTTTATGACAGAGAGAGAGAGAGAGAGAGACCAATTCCAGTTTCCAATCTTGAAAGGATCTGATTTTCGATAAGTGCAAGAAGCCAAATTTTCGATTCTCCATTGAGCAAGACGTGGTGTTGTTTCAACTTTGTAAAGAAAATCACTCATTCTATTTGGAAAGGAAAGTGCAACTGTGATTTCATGGATGCAATCCCATATACCATCCAACAAAAACTCTCCCGGCTTTCCCAGGTTGACTCTTTCTTCCACAATCTTCGTTACTCTTCATATGATATCAATCTCTCTCTCTTTCTATCTTTGTTTTTCAGTACCACTTCATCACTATACTATAAGTAAAGTTTTCTTCTTTTTTTATTTTGAACAATAAAGATGAAAACTTTGAAACTTGGGTTTGATTGTTTTCTAAATTGGATTAATGGGTTTTGACAAGCAAAAATTTTGGAGTTGCTTTTACTCTATTGTTTTGGTGATCAAGTTGGTTACTTTTACTCTTTTTATGGATAAAAAAAAATTTTGATTTTGTTTTGTTGGTTATGTTGGTTTGTATTAGAGAGCACTTTTATTGGTATGGCCTATGGGATGATGATGGGTCCCATATGATAGAAATCTATTGGTTGATTTGTGACATTAGATTGCTTGTGTCAATAGGGAACAGAAGGTGTACGTGTTTGGTTTTTGTGTGGATTCATTATGACTCTAGTGTTATGTCATTTGGAAGGGTAAAGTATCTTCAATTTCATTTTTGGTGCTTTGAAGCAAAGCATATATGTTCCTTTTAAAATTTGACTCATGCTTCTTTTCATTTTTGGTACAAACACAGGGCAAATTAAGTATAAAGAAAAGAAAAAATTGCCAAACTAAATGGATTTTTTAAGCATGTAAGTTTTGGAAATGTTATCGTACAAAAGATTTTGAAGTTTTGATGTACAAGTCTTTATAACATGAGTCCCACGTCTCTGTATGGAGTGCGTCACAATTTTTCGAACATAGCCTTTTAAATAACTTATATTTGTGTCTCGTAACAAGCCTCTACATCCCGCAAGGTCGGTTGAATCTTTATGAGCACTATCCACTATCGCATTGAGTTTGATCCAGCCGTCTAGAGCGTGCTTCAAACAATGAATGAACACAATATTCTAAAGAGGAATGCCTCCAAACAATTGATTTATTATGTAGTTGTTAATTCATGTTGCCATTTTTAGAATTACTTAAGTTGATTTATGTGAATATTGAAAGTCTACTTAAAAAATTAATTTATTCTTCCACATCCACAAGTGCCAACACGCGACTATGAAAATATTTTTCCATTTATCTTTTTATATCCCTAACATTGTCATTGAGTAGTGAAGTTTTCAAAGATTCCATTTGATTAATGCTTCTTAACCTAATTTGTTCCTAGCTTGATTGGAACAGCAATATTATTTGGTTTAGCCCCTAAATGGCTAAAAGTAATTTGTTAATGATATTTTCTAGCTTGATCACCTTCTTAATTCTTTCCAAGTGTCCAAGGTGTGGTCACCATCAAATTTTGATATTTAATGTGTTAATTACTCTCCATCTTGTGATATTTTATGTGTGTCTTGACCCTTGACTCTTGTGTCATCTACAATCTACATACATGGCATGCTTCATCACCGTGTACTTTGTTTCCATTCCATTATGTATTGATAATAGTAAACTTTGCAATTTGCAAAATGGGCCAAGCTCTATTGTAGAGTGAGTTAAAAATATCAATTTTATGGAGTATATAAACCCATTCCTTTTCCCTGCTTTTGTTGCTAGTGGAGGTGTGACTCACTTGCAAGTTGACCTACTTACCATATAATTTAAATTAGTTCAACTATATACTATAAAATAATGATTTTATGTCCAACTATAGTTCATCTTATGCATCAAAGAGAAAAATTACATTAGTGGATTTATGTCCAACTCTTCACTTTAAGAACTTACGTGGTAATATTGATGCAAGAATTTGGCAACTTTTCAAATTAGTTGGTGGTATGATTTGAATGTGAGCTGATCAAAATTTTGTTTTTTAGAGGTTTTGCAATAAATTAATGGGTTGCATAGCCTTATATGATAGGGATATTAAACCCATAAATACTCGGAGTGTTGTATATTTGTACGTACACGTGTGCAATTTGTATTTATGCATGATTGATAATTCATCACTTTTTCAGTCGGTACATTGTCATTGTTGTGGTTGATTATTATTCTCAAAAAAAAAAGTTCAATAATGGTTGCTAATTTCCTATCAAGAATCTAACTTAATTTTTGCCAAAAAAAAAATCTAACTTAATTTAGTTAAATTATTTAACAATTTTGTTGATGGTGAAATTGTTATTTAACATGCTTGTTCAAAAAAAAATTGTTATTTAACAATTTTTTTTTGAGTAAATTTAAAATTTTTGTTGATGTGTTGAAATGGTTGAAATTAATCGAGATGCCTCCAATCTAGCGAGGGATTACTCACTACGTTCGGCGATGGATATCCCGGTCTCGACAAAAAAATGGTTGAAATTAATATAATAATTAATCATAGACATACTCAACAACAAAATATTAATTTTATGGTGAATAGACTTTTTCCAGTTCCCTTACAAAGTGAAGATAAAAGAAGAATCAACAAAACTACTTTAAAACCGAATTCCAGTATACTTGAGTCAAAAGAAAAAATTCCGATATAGTTTAAAATAAGTTCTATATATGGAATTTTTGACTTTTGGTGACAATTTTGTATGTCACTACAACACAAATTTCGTTTACTTAAAGGTTAAAATTGGAAATAAAATTGATTTATAGAGGTGAAAGTATAATTATAAGGGTAGGAAAAAAAATTTACAAATAATAATCACCAAAGTTGAATTATTAGGCCGAAACGCCAAAATCAAAATTTAGGCCCGATATGTAGAAGAAAGCATATTTGACAAATTAATTGATCAAAATTTTAAAAAAATGTCAGAAGTGGGATTTGAACCCACGCTCTCTTACGAGAACCAGAACTTGAGTCTGGCGCCTTAGACCACTCGGCCATCCTGACTTGTTTGATATTCTTCTGATTAATAGTAATATATACATTCCTACTTTATCAACTCATTTGATCTATTTTTTTGCCCATATTATGAAATACATTTAAGAAAATCATACTAGATAGTTAAGCAATGTCCCTTCAATAATACAACAAACAATAGCTATTACAAGAATTTTATTTATTAATGAGTTCATGCATTTAAGAGTGGGAATAGGTTAAGGTGATTAATGAGTTTGTTAATCAGGTTTTGAGACATTATATTTATTTATTTTGGCATTAAGGAATCAACATCAATTCGATCATCATCTCTCATACGAGGATGAGTACTGTTAGATTTTTAAACATTGTTCGACTTCATCTTAAACATGAGCTTTATTCAATTTAGTAAGTTGAGATTCAATTACGACTTTCATATTAGATTTCTAACATGAGAAAATAAAATTCACATGTTGTCAAATTATTAAAAGAATCTTCTATTTTTTTAACTATATATTCTTTATCTATAAATTGTTGATTAGTGAAATCCTTCACCAAAACCATTGTAATTAATGAGCATAAGTAATTTGTATAATTTTTTACAGCAAATGTTATGTAATTATATACTACATAGTATATATATAGAACTGAATAAAAAAAATATTTTGAAATGAGACCAAACTTTGAATCCTGACATTTTGGATAAAGTTCATTGGTGCTTTGGTCCCTCGTAGTTTCACACATCAAATAACACAGCAGGTGCTTTGTGACATAAATTAATACTACTTGATCAATTCTTTTAGATCATCATATAACAAATAAACATACTTTCTTATAGCATAATAGCATGCTGCAAAATATCAACATTTGCTAAATATTAATAACAAAATCACCATCTTCACAACTTAAGCTAGATACATTGTATGTAGCAAACTACCTTCAAGTAAAAAGTTTTTTCTGGTATTCCATTCATTAACATACTTACTCTATAACATAGATTTCTCTATTAAGAACTTTTCTAGGCACTTCAGCATTGTACCTCTCTAACTCATGCCTCGCCACATCAAAAAAATGACTTGATCTCTCAACGGGTTGGTATTGGCCGCCTTCATTCCTAGCACCAAGTGATATGGGAGGAGCTATATCCATTGGTCTTCGAGGCGGTTCTGTCAGAGAATATCTGCAGTCAGTTGGTGTCGGCCATGGTTGCAAAGATGAAACCATTGGTTGTACCAATCTTTGAGTGTTCTGTGTCATATCGCGAGCATAATGGTAACAGTCAGCAGAGGAAGCAACTCTTCCATGTATTTCTGTCCCACCGTTGATGTAGTTCCTTAAGTCAAACTCTGATCTCATTGGTTCGTTCATTTTTGGAAAATGACTAGTCTGAGGAAAATAATCGAGTTGATTTGTTTTTGGAATGAGGCTTTTCTGCAGATGATAATTGAGATCATCTGGAGCTGGAAATTGCCTCATGTTCTGAATCTCTCGAAGTGGAAGTCTTGATCGAGGATGATAATTCAGATCAAGTGGAGCTGGAAATATCTTCATGTTCTGAATTTCTTGAACTGGCGGTCTTGTTGGAGGATGGTAATTGAGACCAACTGGAGCTGGAAACTGCTTCATGTTCTGAATCTCTTGAATTGGAAGCATTGTTCGAGGATGATAATTGAGGTCAACTGGAGCTGGAAATATCTTGATGTTATGAATCTCTTGAAATGGAAGATTTGTCATCTGTTGTCCAGAAACCTCCATATGGTTTCTCCTGAAGTGGTTTTTCAAACTTCTAGGATCGTTTATAAACTTGAATGTGCTGCACTTACCGAGAGGAAAGGGGTCATCGCATCGATAGCTATCTCCTCGTTTGTTGTTATAACCAGGATAATCTTCCTTGTTGAAATCAACACACTCAATCATTGCTAGAAAGGATTGTTTGGCGAGCTTCTCTAAGTTCCAGTTATTAAATGGAGGTGTAGTTTTGTGATTGACATGAATCTCACCATTAGCCCTAAGCAAGTGACTTGCATTCTTGAAGAAACCAAACACAAGATCCATATGCATCCTATCAATTCACAAAAAAACAAAAATCACCTACAATTTGTATCTTTAATCATAATAATTTCATTCTAAAGGCTTAACTATGATAACCAAAGATTGTCAAATACTTTGAATATGCAAACTAACGATAAATTATGTACGAAGTACGAACAAGTGCATAAAAGGGTAGATTTATATTATCATTCGTAAACTGATTCGTTAGACTAATGTAGTCTTTAATATCAAGCAGAGTTAAATAGTAATCAAGACATTAATCAGTCATTAAACTGAAATCTACTAGAAAACTCACTTGATCATTTTCATGTCATCTTCCTTCCCAAAGAAACCTGCATGAGGAAAGTTATATATAATGCGATCAAACCTCCGCATTTTTAAATCCGGATAAAATTTCATTTTTGTTGCATCCACTCCATGTAACAGGGATGCTCCCAGCTTCTGCAATTCTTCTAAATTTGACTTTGCATTCTTGTACTTGTTGATAACCTCATCTACGTAGACAGGACAAGAGTGAGACCAAAGATTTTCGATTTTGTTGTTCAGTGTGAAAAAAAGCAATAAAAAAAAGGAAAATCACATTCTTCACAAGCACTCCTCCAAATTGTGAAAACGAAAAGAAGGAAAAAGGGCAAATTTTAGAGCAGTTGATTCTCAATGGTTTTCAAAACATTTAAAATACCAAAGGAAAATCACATTGATTAATCTGAAATAAACTAGACTTGTAAAATAGCTACACAAACAAAATGACATAACCCCAAATGACAAATATAATCTTTTTTAAATTTTACACTGTGACAAACTAGTGCTACTAGATTCATGGTGGCTTAACAAGAGAAGATTACCTCTCTAGTAATAGCAACTTTCTGTAATTGAATTGATTGATTGAAAAGTAAAGATGATTTTCTTTTTATCATACTCAAAAGCACCAAACAAAAATAACAACGTAGAACAAACACTTCAGATTGAAGACATGCCCGGCAATACCCCATGTGTTCAACTCTAAACCCTCAACCAACATTACATCGAGACATGTCGTTACATTCAATTGGTTCTGTTTTGTTAAATTGTTTCCAATAACAATGTGAGTATCAATATCATAGCCTATGAAGCACAGCACAGACACCAGACACGACACGGACACGACACAGACACTGACACCTCGACACGAATAAATTTTTTGAAAATTGTCATAAGTTGTTTTCATAAGTAGATGAACTCAACTAACTAAATCAATCCACACAAACCCCTATTGAAAAATAAAAATAAAATCATACCCATTATATTATAACATTATTTCCAAATAAAAAAACATGCATCAAATTCCAAGATGTAAACTTTAACACTATATAAAGGGTTTAAGAGAAAGATAAAGAGAGAACCATAGGTATCAAGAGAGGAAGCAACAATGTTTGAAGCAGAACCAAACCCTTTAGCAAGTGAAAGGGAAAATGAAAAATCGCCATCACCCACCAACAATATTTGATGATCACTATAATAATGTGTGACCCATTTTTGTTCTGTTTGCAAGCAATCATTTTGTTGTTGAAATTCCAAACTCCATTGTTGTTTCTTACAAACCCTTTTTTTGTTTGATTTTTTTCGTGGTCTTTTCATTTTGTGCTTTGAAGATGGAATTGAAAAAAGAAAGAGTCTTTTCATCTACTGTGCATGCTATCTTCTTTATATAGTAAGCTTAGCATTTTGATCATTTTTTTTTACCGTTGTCTTTATTATTATATAGAGAAACGTTTTCAAATTTTAATTAATGTACATTCATTTTTGTTTTTATCATCAAAATGTGCATTAATTTATTAATTTAAAAAAGTGCATATTTTTTTTTTTCTTCACCCTTTGGTTCATAGAGGAAATGAGTCCCAGTAGTCCAGAGTTCGGGACAAACTATAAGTTCGGGATGAACTCTGAAATCGAGTAGTTTCAGTCTCCTTTCAAAAGCAGTTGTGAGGGATCAAACTACAGTCCTCCCTACCAAATTCAGCGTCAATCATCACTGAACCAACAAACGTTTGTTATGAATTTTTCATTTTGATACTACCCAATATAAAAACAATATGGAGAAACACTTTTAAATATGATTTTTTTTTATCAAATAGCGTATATGATGATGATTTTATAATTTCTTTTTTTTTGGGAACAATTGTATGATTCTTTATTTTTATTTTTTCTTTACAATGATATAGGTACAAAATTTTTACTACTATTAATAATGATTAATCTCTATTGAAAAATATACAGACACACAAGATATATTATCTCCTCCCAACTGAATTATTTCCATACACGAGAGACAAAAGTTGAACCACAAATCATACACTTATGCTTAAGGGGTCAGACTTATTGGTGTTTGATTTTTTTAATAATAGTGAAAATGATCTATTGAATTTTGTAAAAAAAGAAAAAGTGATCAAATAGCGTAGTGGGGTAACATCAAATGATGATGATGATGAAGATTGTATAATTTCTGTTTTTTGGTAACAATTATATGATTCTTTATTTTATTTTTTCGTTTACAATGGAATAGGTATAAAATTTTCACTACTGTTATTAATGATTAATCTCCATCGAAAAACATGCAGGTACATAAGATGTATTCTCTCCTTTCAACTAAATTTTTTTCATGTACGAGAGACATAAATTGAACCACAGACCATATGCTTAAGAGGTCAGACTTATTGATGTATGATTCTCTTAAAAATAGTGAAAATGATCTATTGGAGTTTCTAAAAAAAGAAAAAGTGATCAATTGAATTTTACAAAAATGGATGAAATGAATCCATCGTATTATTAAATAAATGAATAAATTCAATTTATTAACAAATTTATTGTGTAAATAAATAAATGAATAAAATTACCAAATCAAGTGAACATGTTGTATATTACAAATAAAAAGTACTCCTATAAGACAGTTCAAAAAACACAGTTCAAAGTTCATACTATGAATATCCAAGCAGGAAATTTTGTAAAATTGCAAGTCCCACGTTGGAAACAACTACATATAATTAGAAGAGACAGATGTATAAAGTAATCATGATCATTGATTGGGAGCATTTAAACATGCTTACCTAAACAATGTCAATGGTCGATGAACAAGAACCATATCCTAGATTGGTGACCTCCGTTGCACTTTGCAGGTGGTGGCTATCTAAGGTCTCTCCTCAAGAAGGAGAGTCTGTGTCGTAATTTATGGTAGTCGATCAGGGCTAGCGTTCGCGTAGCCCCTTCCCACAATTTATCTGATCCAATAGTGACATTAAACCTCAATTAATCAAATTCAAGTTAGATGAATTCGATAAAGGTAGGTTTGAACCGATGATATGAGATAAAATAATTACACAATATTAACATATACTAAATGCCGATTACAAAATCACCGGCTATCTACTGCGTATTTAACAGAAACACTTTCAAAAAGACGGCCAGAAACCCAAAAGTAAGTGTTAACTTAGCCTTGTCATATCAAAACAATAATTTGGCCTCCAGGACTATTTCTACAAAGTTCTGTTTTCAAATTTCTTGAGCTGCAAGCAATCACTTATTGGCATTGGTAGCCTTGATCATTTCTAGGATCAAGTGATATAAATTTGAAGGTGCTGCATTCTCCAAGACGAAAGGATTTATCGCATCTATTGCCATCTCCTCGCCTGTTATTATAACCGGGATAATCTTCTTTCTTGAATTTAGCAATTTCAATCAAGATTAGAAAGCATTGGTCAGCAAGCTTCTCTATGTTCCAGCAACTGTAGGGTGGTTTAGTTTTGTGATTGACATGAATTTCACCATTGGCTATAAGCAATTTACTTGCATTGTTGAAGAACCCATACACAAGGTCTTTATGCATCCTATAAAGTCAGAGAAACAAAACACAACACAAATCACTACAATATATATGTATGTTGAAATCGAGTCTCATTTAATTTAAAGGTAGAAATATTCTTTAATTAGTCATTTTACATGAGACTCGATTTCAACAAGTTAAAAAAAAATTCTTTAAATGAGACTCGATTTCAACAAGTTAAGCTAAACATTTTATATACTTATATCCGATCCCAAAAATATTATTACGGGTGCGTTTGATCTGCTGAAAAATGAAGGACCGGGCATGATAATTTTTTGTACTCTGTTTGATTTAAAAACTGATTATGCGACTGGACAAAACAGGTAGCAAGGACAAAATCAGAAATTTTTGTTCTTCACTAAACCACAAGACAACTTTTTGTCCATAGTACAACTATAAAAAATTACGAAAATACCATTTTTTATTTTCAAATATAAAAAATTATCTCCCTATTTCTCTTCGATACAATTTTGTCCTGTCATATACTGTCTTATTTTGTCCTGTACTATCTTGTTTTGTCTTGTACTGTTCTGTCATGTACTTGTCTCTTTGCGAATTAAACGCACCCGACTTGTTACTTGATTTTAAATTATTATATTAATTCATTTATTTTTATAATAATCATCATTTCTCATTTATTTGTTCCAATATTCTTTAAATAGATCATTTGGTTTTGTCGACTAGATAGCTTGACACTTTTAAAAAAGATGAGGATATAGAGGAGGTTTACAAGTTTAACTTATCTGTCTAGATTTTGTTTCTATTGTTGTTCTCTTCAACTTTTGTCTCAAGAAGACATACTTTAGATTCTGATGGACCGATTACTTTTGATTAGATTTTGATAGGCTGATCAACTTTTGTCTAGTGACATTTTTTAGAGTCGGGTTGAGGCATTTCTGATGGTTAAGAAGTTGAGAGGTGTTTTCTAAAAATGAGATTAGAAGTGGTCCTCTTTTAAGTAATATGTAAATTTTAGTATTTTCATTGGTGTTCCTTCTTTTTCGCCACCTTTGTTTTTATTGATCTATGTTCATCTTGAACAGAGACCAAATTCAATTTTTTTTTCTTTCAGTCATATGAGACACAATCTATTTTTATTTATTAAATTAGAGGCTCCAATTCTCCTCTTGCCATGTGTGCTCTTTCTCTCCACATATACATCAAAGTGCCATGTCAGCTCAAAATCCTAAGTGTCATATTTCATTGTTGTTTTCTTCTCTTCTCATTGTATCTCATATTGTTATTGCTATACACTCTTATGCACCACATTTGTGCCTCTTCAATTAAATTGCAGTTATTCATCTCTTTATAACAAATAATTATCCTTCAATACTCAGAGCTACGTTTCATAAGTTTTAATTGCAGCTACCACACAATGATCTTATATTGTGATCTTTACATCCCTACTAATTAAGAAGGAGCCGACTGCATCCCACTAAAAAGGAACTACATCAAGAAAATGGCATCCTCTTGGCACAATCCCCCTTCTAAGGTTTATACACTAATAATTATAATTTTGGAAGTTATCAAATGATATCCCCTCTCCACCTTCTAAGGTTTTTTTTCTTTCTTTCTAGAATTTTAGGATTTTGCTTTTGAATTCGAATTTCATGGGCATCACAATTATCATGATTTTAAATTGCATTTTCGGCCAATTGTGTTCCTTACAGTTGCGGTCGTTACAAACATTATGATGAATATTGCAGCGTAAAATAATATTCTGTATAATCACGGTATAAAAGTTTCAGTTTGCTTCACAAATATTGTTTGAAAGGTGCTTGCATACGCATTTGCAAGAGATTTAAAATTTCAAGATTTTCTTGAAATCTCAAGTAGATAATGACTTTGGGTGTAAAATTTTAATTTTTTCCTTAGAAGATTTCGAACAACATTGTAGAGGTAGAATGATGCGACTATTACAATGGCTATAATAGTATGATACGATTGTGATGCATTTCATGATTGAAGATAACACAGCAATTGCAGTGTGATGTCGTTGCAAAGATCTAGATTGCAACAACAATATTACGGTTGTAAGCCATTGTTTGCAACCATGCTTGTGGAGTCGGAGCGAGCTGAGGCCGAGACTCTATTTTTCATGATCTTTTATGCACAAATATTTTAAATTAACACACATAAGACTGTCATCTTGAACTTGCTTGGATTTAACATATCTTTTGTCTTCTATATATGGCTTAACTATTTTTTACATAGTCTTGAGTCCTAACTTAATACGTTCTAACTTGAAGATTTATATTTATTTCCATGTAATATAATATGTTATTCTTTTGGTATACCATTAGGTACGTGTTTATTCATAGTGAAGGAGCATGCTAACTAATGAGTTAAACTTTTTTTTTTAGTTAAACTTAAAACTTATAAATCACATTTTCATGTCATTTCAACAATCTCATTGCAAAACTTATTATATGACCTTTAAATATAATAAACCAAAATCTCATTGCAACCGCGCAGCGCGCGGGTCACCATCTAGTTTACTTTACTTTTATATTGTAATTTAAGAGTCTAAGTGAAATTTAAGAGTCTTCACTTCATAATATAACTTATCTTCATCGGAAATGCTCATTAAAGTCTATTTTAAGAATGTTGACATAACTTGATTAGAATTGAATTCAAAATCAAAATTCAGCATCAAAACTCTTGAAATGTTCTAATCACAATTTATCTTCAGAGTATATCTTCAGAGTTGACTTGCCTGAAGTTGATATATTATTGTTAATAATAAGATTAAAATTATAATTAATAGAAAAAAACAAAAAAACAAAAATCTGCAACAGCAGCAAGCAACAGAATAGCAGCTGCGACAGTCCCTCATGCCATGCCCATGTTTCAAGCTTGCTTCACCATTTTTATCAAAATATATTTATGTCAAACAAAAGTGCACCCATTGCTTTCCTCTTTCATCCTTCATAATCCTCTTTCTTCTATCTCACAGCAAAAAAACAACACACAGAGGAACATAAACCAATCACCACCAAAAGCAACAAACCGAAAGAATGGGAACCGAAAGAAGAAAAAACATATCACCGGAAAACACCACCGCCGCTAGACAGCACCCCTTCTTTCTCTCCGCCGTCCACCGCCATGCTTCTCTCTTTCTCTCTCGGTGACTCCCTATCTCTCTCTCATTTTAGTGTTCTGTTTTTTACTTTTTTTAGTAAGGAATGGTTTTTATTTGGTTTTAATTTTTCAAGCTTTTCTTTAATGGGTTGCTGTTTGTTTTGTCATGGGTTTCAAACCCATTTTGTTACTTACACCCCCTTAAATCTACTTTTAAAACCAACTAAATCAAGTATTTTTTTTTTATGGGATTAATTTGATGGCAAAAATATCTCAAATAAGTACTCATTTTGTATATTATAAGAAGTTCCTATAGAATACTATACATGTTTAGAGTGCTAATACATTCCTTTTGCATAATCAACCTCCCTACCTTGATCTCGTATTGCATTGTTTATTGCTTTATTGATTTTTTAAGTTTTGCATGTTTATTTGTGAGATTTATTTGATCTTTTCCTATTTTCTTTAGAAAAATTTAAACTTCAGTAATTATTTTTTATTTTATGAGTCAAAGTTAATCAATAATTTGATCTCTAAAAATCACCACAATAAACTGACAGAAAATACCGAAATTACCCGATATCCATGACCGAAGCTTCACTCCACTTTTTGCATAATTTTATAAAATGCAACCCCATTACCCCACCTCTCGTCAAATGACGCCGTGAGTCACTCTTTTGTAATTTTGCTTTAGTAATTGGGAGGGTCCTACAACTAGATAGAAAGAATGCCAAATTGCCAATTCTAACGTTTCAAAATTCAACAAACACACCTTCTAATTTAAGCTACCTCTCACACACCAACACAACACTCATAATTCTCCCCCTCCACTCACACTAACAAATATGCATTTAATCTAAGTCAATACAAAAAAAAATGCATTTAATCTAAGTCTATTTGTATATTTTTGAATTCTCATTCATTCACCAAAGAGACACTACCTAGCTTCAACCCTCTTTCACCTTCCAAGTTAGTTATTTGCCTTTTTTTTTATTTTTATTTTTTTGGTACAATTTTATTTATTATTTATATATGCTCAATGTTAATTGTACAAGGAATTTTATTTAAATATATTTATTTACATTGTTGTTACATATGCTTAATGTTATTTGGTTTTCTTGGTTATACATATATCAAAGAAAAATGCCACAGGAAGGGTCACAACCACAAAACTCATTTTTCACATCTCCTTCAAAGAGAGGATTGAAGGGTCTAGTTTCTATGAACTTGAATGAGGCTTCATCCCCTGCCATAGAAGAAAGTTTCAATGACTATGATTTTGCTCATAGGAAAGCTGAAGAAGCAGGTGAGTTCGTGTTTTTTCTTCCTACAATCTATAATATTATATAGAACATTGCTCTAGAGTTTGCATGTAACGTAACATTATTCATTTTATCTTCATAAATTGTAGAGTTCATCCTAAATTGGGAACCATAATAGTATGGTATATATAGTTTCTTCTTCTGGAAAATTTTATTGGAAATTGAAAGTGGGAACAGAACACACAATGTTCAAATTTACGAAGTACTAGAAATAACTTTCTTTAACAAAAGAAAATGGTAGCCCATGCTACATTTTTCTTGTGTTATTCTCTAGAAAAAGAAAAAGATATAATGTATATTTAGATTGACGGCGACACTATGATTTTAATAAAATTTTAAAATATAGTTTTGTTAAAGTCATGTTCGTTTAATTTACTGTAATTTTCTGATAATATTACTGTGAATTTAAACATGCGCTAATTTGGTGTCTAAAGTGATTATTTGATAAAAAAGATGCTTAAGTTGATGCACAAATTCTTGGTGTGATGTTTGTTTCTTATGGCCAGAAAAAGAAAAGAAAAGCTACAAATTTCATTTGATTCTTTTTTAATGTAATGAAATTTTATTTCATTTGTTCCTTACCTTTTTTCTTCTTCTTTTGGTCAACTAAATTATTACTTGCACCCCTTTAATTAACAAAAGCAGAAAAAGTAAAGTAAAAGTTTTGTTTGATTACATGTTAAACAAACAGAAAAGAATGATACTAGTATAAAGCATATGATGAAGAGCATTCAGCGGGGGAAATATCAAATATGTGTAGTACTAATTGGGATTGGCACCCCCACCACTCAATAACAATCAATGTAGTACTATGGGTCCAAATTTTGTGACATCAAGTATCTAGCCTAAAGAATGTTCAATATTGGATCAAAATCTTTGACTTTAATTATTGATTGAGACTTTGTAACTAAGCAAGAAGCACTATAATTTTAGTTACATAATCAAATGAAACACTTTGCTACAACTAATGATTGAAAGTCTACCTTAATTTTAGTAATAGAACCCCTCCTTTCACTAATCTCAAGAGTGGGTCAAATTGTGACATTGATGATAGAGGCATTGAAACTGTATTTTTTGGAATAATTATATTTTGCTAATATATAGAAAATTAATGTACTAATAAATTTTTTTTGGTACAATATTGAATTTTTTTTGGTAAATATATTGATTTTCTTTTTAATACAAAAGAAAATCACACGAGAAAAAAAAATTAGGAGAAAATGTGACCTGCACAATTAATTTGATATATTATTTAGACCCATAAGATTAATGGTATTCAATATTCATTTTTTATTTTTTCAAATTTGACATGAATGATCTATAAGATATAAACTTTTAATCAAACAATAAACTTTTTATTTTGTATATTTTCACCTTCTAATTCCTAAGAGAAAAGAACTTTAATATTCTAGATTTCGGGGCGAGTTGTGACATAAATGATTTCAATCCCCCCCTCAAATGGAGGATCGAACCTCCCTATCAAGTCCCAATTAACGCTTGGTTATAATGTAGCTGTGAACATATGCTTTTTATGTGTCTCACGGGACAGGATGATGACATGTCCACACAGATAGTTTTTTTGAAAGAAAAAAAATGATATATTTCAATATAAATGTAAGTGTCGGTGGCGGCGTATCACTGTCAGACTCCCGACACCGGTCACGCCTATTCCGACAAGTGTCTGCGCTTCACATTTTGTGCATATTAACCAAAACCTCTACAATTGTGTAAGTGTTACTAACCCACCCGCCATGAATGTTGTAAACAGCTTCAAGGAGATACGAAGCAACAGAATGGCTACGTCAAATGGACAACATAGCATCTTCATTCTTACCACCAAAACCCTCACAACAACAATTCTGCATATCACTTCGCAATGGTCTCATTCTCTGCAATGTCCTCAACAAAGTGAATCCTGGTGCTGTTGTCAAAGTTGTGGACAATTCTGCACTTGCTGCTATTGCTACTGTAGAAGGTGCAGCACATTCTGCAATTCAGTATTTTGAGAATATGAGAAACTTTCTTTATGCTGTTAAGGATATGCAACTCTTGACTTTTGAAGCTTCTGATTTAGAGAAGGTCACTTTTTTTCCCTTTCTTTCTTAATCATTCTAATCATTAGTAACATTTAGATATCATAATTATATATCAATCCAATTAACATTGATAATATAATTTAGAGTAGGATAATAAGCTTTTACCGCTGCAATGTGAGCTGTAAAACTTTTTTTAGTACATGTGAAGATTTTATTATACCCGACAATGGACTTTTTGCTGATGTGGTAGACAAAAAGTCAACTGTCATGTCAGCAAAAGTTCACTGCCACATTAACAAAAAGTCAACTGGGGATAAATGATGAAATCTTCACACTACGTGGTTCGTTTGTTTGGTTTGGTTTGGTTTGGTTTATGGCAATGGTTTTGAGCTTTAAGTTAAAGGGGGATTGGTGTTTTGAAACATGAAAATGTAGGGTGGTTCATCAAATAAAGTTGTGGACTGCATTCTATGTTTGAAAGGATACTATGAATGGAAACTATCTGGTGGAGTTGGTGTGTGGAGGTATGGTGGAACTGTGAGGATTACCTCCTTACCAAAGAGGTCTCCTTCTTCTTCCATAGTTGGCAGTGAAAGTGCTGATGATTCACTCGACGAGTCTGAGTCGTCACAGTATGAGCATCTGCTAGAGTTTCTTCACCTATCTGAAGAGTTCTTGAATGAAGAAACCAAAACTACCAATGTTCTTGCTTTCCTTTTTGATCACTTTGGACTCAGACTTCTTCAGGCTTACCTTAGAGAGACAGATGGGATTGATGATCTGCCTCTGAATACAATGGTCGGTAAGATCCTTACTGGTTTATTGCAATGTTGTAGTGTAGCTTCTATTTTAGTTTGTTCAAATTTTGTTACATCCTTTTACGATTAATAGGCAACTATGTAGAAAATTAGTACATAACATAACTCACTAAGCATTTAAAAGTTCTTTATTTATAAGACGGTAAGATAGATGTTGAGTAAGACGCATATGCATTGATAACTGTACAATTGCTCGAGAATAGTGTAGCGGTAAAGTTCAGAGATAAACTGATAGCTTGGTATTTGTAGTATTGAAACACTGCATTGTATTCTGTGACCCTAAGGATTGTATAATTGAAAAGCTACATTAGCCACTAGAGACGTAGAAACAATTGGCTAGAACTATGTGATCAATTATTTGTGTCCTTGTGTGCGTGCGTCTATTTAATTATATATTTCCTAGAACTAGATTTGTTGTTCTAACAATAGAAAATATAATGCTACTTGAAATTGAAATGGAGTTGAATATATAACAGTCACAAATATGAATAATGCAGGTAATTGATGCCTTACTCAGCAAGGTAGTCAAGGATTTCTCGTCTTTGCTTGTTGCACAAGGCACTGAGGTATTTCATAGATGAATTTTATGTATTTCTTTTCTACCTTCTCAGCTACACAATTCTCATTGGTTTACCATTTTCCCTTTCCTTACTGCAAAAGGGTTTATTAAAATATGTATACTTCTCAACAATTTTCTGCAGCTTGGACTTTTCCTGAAGAAAATATTAAAAGGCGATATTGGCTGTCTCTCAAAGAGGGAGTTCATAGAAGCTATATCACTATATCTTAATCAAAGAAGTAGTTTGGCATCCAACGATTTCTCCAAATTCTGCAGTTGTGGTGGCAAGCGTGATACTGTTCGCCAAAATGTCAATTACTCTGCCAAATATGGTGATGTAATCAATACTCAACAGAAACAACTTGAGGTATACAAACTTTACTTCCCTTGTTGCTCTGACATACGAGTTTAGATCTACGTAGCACCGACACTTCTGATTAAAGGTGTGTCTGTCTGATACCAACACATGCAGTTACGTTCAATCATTTTTATTGTCTTAAATTATCATCAGTGTCTAATCCTTGTCAGTGTCGTGTCAAGTATCCTTGTCTATGCCAGTGCTTCATTGATAGGTTGCTTTAGTACCATACACAGTAAGGGTTTATTTTATTTCTTCAGACGATGAAATACTTCTTTGAAGATACAAAAATTGAAGTCAAACAAATTCAATCAGAGTGGGAACAAGAGTTTAGTAGGCTAGGTAATCTTCTAATATTTTTCTTATAATTCCCTGAAAAATATCTTCCTTGTATGCTGACTTGAGTTCTGTGTATGTCATACTCAGAGCATCATATTAAGAGCCTTGAAGTGGCCTCCTCTTCTTACCACAAAGTTTTGGAAGAGAACCGTTTTCTTTACAACCAAGTACAAGACCTCAAAGGTGCATAAGAACCTATCCTGCTTCCTAACAATGAATTTTATGAACTGAATAAAGATTATAATATTTAGATTATTGAATTTGGTTTCTGTCTTATAGGAGCAATTAGAGTCTACTGTAGAGTGAGACCCTTCTTACCGGGACAATCAAATGGACAGTCTACAGTAGACTATATTGGAGAAAATGGTGACATGATGATTGTAAATCCGATCAAGCAAGGAAAAGATGCAAGAAGGGTATTTTCATTCGATAAGGTGTTTGGAACAAGTGTAACACAAGGTATACCGTATAGGGCCAACATGTGTACTTTTAGTTCCTATTTCTTACAAATTATTAATTGTTATGTTCATTTAGTTCCTATTTGTTATTGCTTGAAGCTTTTCATGATGTTTTCTTCTTTGTCATCTGCAGAACAAATTTACGCCGACACTCAACCGTTGATCAGGTCTGTTTTAGATGGTTATAATGTATGTGTCTTTGCATATGGACAGACCGGTTCAGGAAAGACGTACACGATGGTATTATATACACATCATTAAATTTCCAGTATCTTTTACGTAACATATGTTGATGCATTCATTTATGTATATCAATTAACATGATTAGTTGCTTGTGTAGAGTGGCCCTGATCTATCAGCTGAAGAGACATGGGGTGTAAACTATAGGGCTTTGCGTGATTTATTTTATATATCAAAGGAAAGATCCGATTCCATAAAATACGAAGTTTTCGTTCAGATGATTGAAATTTACAATGAACAAGTGAGAGATTTATTAGTCAGTGATGGCTCTAACAGAAGATATCCTTTAAGCAAGCAGTGTTTCTATGATAATTCTTTTTTAATTTAGTAAGGTAACTTAAATTCTTAACTTTGTATTGTATAGTTTTTGCAGTTCCTTAACAACATATATACATTAGATATACGAAACACCTCCCAACAGAATGGCCTCAATGTGCCTGATGCATTTTTAGTTCCAGTTACTTGTACTCGAGATGTTCTACATTTAATGAGAATTGGTCAGAAAAACCGTGCTGTAGGTGCTACAGCTTTAAACGAGAGAAGCAGTCGTTCTCACAGGTAAAATGTCATCTTCATCGACTTGGATCCTCTATAGCCTGCTTTACGGTGCAGCCGACTGCACCTTAAAGTAGACTACAGAGAATCTATTTTGAATCTTAATGAATATAGAAGGATAAACGATAGAAGTAAGATATATACTTAATAAAATTATTGATCGCATCCTATTCCAGTGTATTGACTGTTCATGTTCGAGGCAGGGAGTTAGTTTCTAACTCCATTCTTAGGGGTTGTCTCCATCTTGTGGATTTGGCTGGTAGTGAGAGAGTTGACAAGTCTGAGGCTGTTGGTGAGAGACTAAAGGAGGCACAACATATAAATAGATCACTTTCAGCCCTTGGAGATGTTATTTCGGCTTTGGCACAGAAAAGTTCACATATCCCTTACAGAAATAGCAAGCTTACACAAGTCTTACAAGATTCTTTAGGTAACACAATTTCACTTCTTATTTCCCCCGCTTAATGCAAACTACTCATAATAGTTGGTTATAACAAGATTAAGATTAAGATTTTGTTTTTCATTTCTCTTTACATATAATACTGTTCTACTTCAAATTTTAGCACCATGAGTGCAATTTTTCTCGGAACATGATAACCATGCATTTGATTTTGTTTTTTTTTTGAACAACTGCATTTGATTTTGTTATCGGCTAATTTGTATGCTTGATTGAAATTTCGTACTCATAAATTAGTTTTATTTTTTCAATAGGAGGGCATGCAAAAACTTTGATGTTTGTTCATATAAATCCCGAACTTAATGCTATTGGGGAGACAATTAGCACACTCAAGTTTGCTGAGAGGGTTGCTTCCATTGAACTTGGGGCTGCTCAATCTAATAAAGAAACCGGGGAAATTCGAGAACTGAAAGAAGAGGTTTGGATTTCGTCCATTTTTTTATGAGCTATTTTGAATCTAATATACACAACAAATAAAGACAATTAGTTTTTCTTTTTCAGATATCAAGTCTCAAACTGACATTGGAGAGGAAAGAAATAGAGCTGGAGCAGTGGAAAGCTGGGAATGCTCGAAACACTGCAGAATCTCCGAAACCAAGAGCTGTTTCACCTTATCGTTTGCCCAAATATGGTACCGGTGGGAAGCCTGAAACTAGTCAACGGCTCATGGATGATAGAAACTTTGAGGTTATTGAATAATTATATGCTATATTAAAAAGTTCATATCGAAACTATACCATATTGAATAGTAATTTGTACATTCCCTCAATAAATTCATCTGAAATTATATTTTCAGACTAGAAGCTGCTCTTCAGGTAAGCAAAGAAGGTTAAGGTTTCCCTCAGCATTAATGGACAAAGAGTCCATACCAAAAATGTCCCTTCTCACCGAAGAAAAACTAGTGAGCTCACGAAAAGGAAGTTCACCTTCACCTCCAGTTAGAAGATCGATATCTACTGATAGAGGGTCAGTCACTAAAAACAAGTCAAAAAATGACACAGCAGAGAATCAACCGGTATTAAAGCATCCATTTCCAGCCCGAGTACCTGTTAACAAATTCCTTGTCACAATGCCAACGGCTGCATCTCTTGAGAATAATGCAAGGTTGCATGTGAATTCACTAGAGCCAGTAAAGTATGAAGAGGAACAATTCAAGCAAGCACTTAGTGCGTTAAGACAAGACGGTATTAGAAAAAGCAAGGTTGAAAGTAAGGCTAAGGCCAAGTATCAACAACTTTCTCCATTTAAGCTTCAAAACCCTGATTTGATCCCAACATTTATTTCTGGCATGGAGACACCTCCAAAGAGTGATCACTCTGATCCCGAAAATGATCTTAGATTTGTTGAGTCTGCTGTTCATGGTGCTTTAAATCTCAATAAGATACGACAGAACTTTCCGAAGAATTTTCAGAACCTTGAATCAAGGTATGACCAACAGTAGCATGAAGAAACTTTGCTAGTTGTTTATTATTTAAATTTAGTTGCTTGAATTGTTTCTTTCTTGAAAAAGTTTATATCATTTGCATGATTGGTAAATGTAATAGAGCTTTTTTGTTATATGCAGAAAAATAGTGCAAGGAGGAGAGCCTTTATCAGCAAGTAAAGTCGAGAACAAACTTTTGAACGGTTCAGGTAGCAATCATAAAGAAGGAAATCATACATCCATGCCTGAATTTAGAAGGAGCCGATCTACGCCACGCGGAAATTTTTTTGGTTTATCATGAGGTTTTCGTGTTAAACAGATACAATTTTTAAAAAAAATATTATATTTATTTTTGTACAGGAACTACTACAGATGTTGCAGTTCCAGCTTAACAATTTTATACACTTTTGAAATCTTGAGGTGAATCTGTGCTACCTATAACTTATCTCTTGTATTTTGGGCATGCTTTGTAATTTAAACTTTGTATATCAATATATACATATTTCTAAGTCATTGAGTTCTCTAGGGTCTGTGCTTTAAAGAAGTTCTTAGCTAATAAATCTTTTCCTCAATACTTATTTTAATTGAGTTGTTCTCAAAGATCTAGGCCTACTGAGTTATAATCCATAGATGAATGGAAAATATCTTTCGAAAACTACCAATTGGAAGATATCTTCCGAACGGTTCAAAAAGTAACTTTTGATTCTTATATAAAGTGCAAAATGAGAATTTAGGAGGGACTGTGAGTATGTTAGGAGATTTAAAGAGCAATTGTCAAGACTTTAATGGACAACATGGATGATCATGGTTTTGGGCCAACCATGCTAGTCAAAGAACACACTCATAGTGAAAATGAAACATTAGATTTTTGATTGACATATCCTTGCAAAGCAAGTTTCATTGTGCTCTACATCAGTGCTTGCACTATAAAATGTGCTCCTTAGTAGCACCAACATATGCATCCCTTCAAAAATCATAAACTTTCATAGATATAGTCTTTCCAGCCTCATCAACAAAATCTCAATTGTTAAATTAAATCTAACAATTAAGATTTAACCCGAGAGGATAGAGCAACCTATTTCATATTTTCATATATTATAACCAAAGTATTTTTTTTTTTTAAAATAGAGTCCAATTGTTGCGTTGGATAATACTCAAGAACGCAGTTATAAGTTAACTTGATGATAAGAAAGAGTTGAAATGGTCTTAAAGAGTGATGAGATCAATAAGCCAAATATTAGCACATTTGATAAGATCTATAAAGCACAGATACTCCTCAGATTAGGCGTTTCCCGATGTCAGAAGCGCGTCGTGTCTAACACCGACACTTACGATTACTTTGAATTTTATCATTTTCTCAAATTTGTCCGTGTCAGTGTCCACATCGTGACTCGTGTCCATGTCTGCGACTGCATCCTTGCTTCATAGGTTAAGATGATGTCATTAACAGTGTACAACTGGGACATGATGCCAAACTGGAAATTCATTATTAGTAGGGTCCATACATGTTTCTTCAGAATGTAAGAAGTGCAACATATTACATGGATATGGATGAAGCATTATGATCCATTCCATTGGCACTTAAATAATGTGACAACAAATTAGTCATGTCAATGCTTCCATTTGATCAAGGAAGGTCAATGTCACATGGGGTGGGATCAGAATAATATGAACTGTACAGTCTAAGTACAATGAAACTCACAGTATTTTGTGTGCCTAGTCTAAGGAAATCTAGTGCTCATATGATATGGTAATAATTGCATGGTGCTTCTTATATGCAAGTATTAACATTGCCATTCAGTTACACTGGTGTGTGGTAGTAGCACTAAAGTGACTGATACAGTTGAGTGCAGTAAATGTTTTCAAAACAGAATCTGTCATTGAACTGTTTCAACATTTACTAGTTGAACAACAGTTAGTTCGTTATTAAAGCAATGATAATATGTTTATTAATTACTTTAAATATTAAAACTATACTGATTTAGTGTTTAATATCATCTTTAACAGTTCCATTATAATGGTTTTACACATACATCATACATGTGCATTTGGATCAGATACAACTTTTCATTCCAAGGCTTTTAGCTCTTACATATAGGTAAATCTTAGTCGTTAGTATATTAAACTCCTTTTATCATTGAAAATTCAGACTGCAAAATTATTGGCTTTATAGATTGAATATTATCTAATTATCATATGACTACTTGAAAAAAACTTTTAAGTTTATAGTTTAATGTTATTTTTTGAAGCAGATTTATAGTTTAATGTTAATAATTCATGACTAGATCAAATGGGCAAAATTTACTTTTCTCTCGTCTCACATGTGTATATACACACTTGTATGTGTAAGAGTAGGAGAAACATCATTCTCTGTAAGCTTTAGCTCATCTGACAATGTCAATATTGTTAGGTTGGACACCTTCAACTGAATTCAAGTTTGGGGCCTCGTAGATTTGAGTTTATGTTGTTAAGAATTAGATCAAATCAGGCAACAATCAATGGTTAAGAATAAAGACTAAAAGAATAAAATCATGTAATATTTTACTTAGTCATGCAATTTTTAAAAATCATTATTTGACCATTAAAAGCTTTTAATCTTAAACCACAAATATAATATGGTCAAGATCTAATTTTCTGTCCTAGTATCACTCATAAATATATGTATTTATAAAATTGAAATATAACCAACCTTAATATCTATACAAGATTTGATGATTAAAATCAATTAGTACTCTCAAAAAATCCCATCTAATATGCTCATATGGGGAAGTTTTTAATTGCTGGAAAGTTTCTCAGACAGCACATGCATGTGCATCAGTCATGTGATATTGAACATGGGACCATGTGAAAACTGTTTTGTAAGGCTGGCTTGGATGTGTCTTTGTAATTGTTTGGAATGAGAGAGAGAATGAGAGAGAGAGAGAGAGAGGAGAAAGAGTCAAGGAATATAGTTCTCTATCAATAAATTACAAATACAAATATCCAAAATTTCCAATCATTGTTTTAGCTTCTTTCAAGCCTTGATGTGTCACCATCTTCCTCATGGACAATATAATGTTTTGTAGAAATCTGGTAGTAACACTAACATTTGCATTGCAAGCAACAAAGAATAATGTTACTAATTTACATAGTTACTCATTCATTCAGTGAGACCTGGATTCCCTACAGTCAGGGATACTATAGTCGTGTAGTCGATATATTGGAGGCTATTTGATTGATATCGAATGATTCATATTTAAAGTTTGATAAATAAATCGAAAACACTATAAATCACTGAACATAATCGGATGGTTGAGATATTCCGGTGTTATGAAAGAAATAATATATTTATAACTCAATATATGGATTCTTGAAATATGCAATCACTATATCAAACTACATTAGAAGAGAAAAAAAAATTCACACTAGATTGCCATAAGATCACTAACTAATAACTCAAGCTCTAATTTGGCATTGCATTAGGCTATGTACAAATGGATTGAAGCACAACTTTTCCATGACACTAACACCAGACACGTAGATACCGATAATAATTTATGAAAATGAAGTGACTGAATGTAACTGCATGTGTCAGTGTCGGACACTGACAATGTCAGACATTAGACACACCTTCAAGCCGAGATTTCGGTGATACATTAACCATCTGAGAAATTATAGGAACAAGTAGAAGATCCATGTGCAAGTACATTCTTAGGTGGTGGTGGAGAACTATGTGATGTTAAACCTCCTAATTTCAATACATCAGTGTCTCCTCTTGATATCTCAACAGGTTTAATTTCTTTGAGCATTGCAACAACATCTTTCATTGCCGGACGATCAACGGCTCTTGTGCTAACACATAGAAATGAAACTGCTAATGTTTGTAGCATTTCATGCATGGTAGGATCAGCCCTTCCTCTAAGCTTTGTATCGAGAATTTCAGAAGGGTCTCCTTTGCTGGATAAATGATTCCTAACCCATTGAACCATGTTTGTGCCCCCTGGAAGAGTTGGATCTAAAGGGTGCCTTCCTGTTAAGACCTCAAGTAGAACCATACCATAACTGTAGACATCACTCTTCTCAGTAATAGGCTCCAATGATGCATGTTCTGTGATTAACCAAAAAACAACAAAATTAATACTTTTAAGTGTTTATCATATAAGTGCTTATGTATAAGTTATTTCTATAACAAAATATAAAATAAATTCAAACTGTTTTCATAAACTATTATGAAGAACTTATGGACATAAGTTGAAAGAAACTCATGAATATGTCGTAAGTTGTTTCCTTAAGTTCTTCCAGACAGTCTCACAAGTACTTATGCAAGTAAATAAGCTCAAATAAGGCAATACAAACATGCTTAGATTCAATTTTAGTCGAACAAGAAAAGAATATATACCAGGAGCCATGTATCCATATGAACCAGCAAGGTAATGATGTCTTTGGAGTGGCTTGGAATTAGTACTGTCATCATTTTCAGCTACTACAATTCTTGCTAAGCCAAAGTCAGCAAGGTAAGGTTGATAACCATGACCTAATAACACATTCATGGCTTTGACATCTCCATGCATTATAGCAGGAACACAATCATGATGCAAATATGAAAGTGCATGAGCCACACCTAATATAACATCATATCTTGTTTCCCATTCGGCTTTTCCTTTTCCGGAACCATGAAGTAATGAACTAAGGCTTCCGTTGGGAAGATAGTCATAAAACAGAAGCTTCAAGTTCCTGTTGGATCCCCAACCAAGAAGCCTAATGATATTCTTGTGTCTGATTGATCCTAAGGTTTGAATTTCAGAATTGAATGCTCCAGATTCTTCTGATGACCACATCTTTTTAACCGCAAGTGTTTCGCCGTTTGGAATTGTTACCTTGTAAACAACTCCTGAGCTTCCAGTACCAATCACATTGGATGATGTTAGATTCAATACAATGTCATCAATGGAGAGTTCAAACTTTTGATACAAAGTCACCTCCCAACTTTCATTTTCCATGAGTGATTTGTTCGCTATATGCGAACGGATCAAGACATAGATTGTGAGCAGGACTAATACTGCACTTGTGCTTAACAGAATGGACATTACAGATTTCATAACAGATTTTGCATGACCTTTGGGTTCAATTCTATTATCAGGTATTACATCGTCTCGAGCAATGTAAAGACCTTCGTTTTCGGCAAGATCACTAAGAGGAAGTTTATGGAAGAATGGTGTGTTAGGTAACTTACCAGAGAAGGCATTGAATGAAACATTTAAGGAAACAAGGTTTTGAAGGTCAGAGAGAGGATCTAAATTTCCTGAGAGTTTGTTATGTGAGAGATCAAGCACTCCTAGTTTACTAAGACTTGAGAATTGTGATGGAATTTCGCCAGAAAAATGGTTGAAGCTAAGATTAAGAGAGATTGCTAGTGAAGGAATTAGACTCAATTCCTTTGGAATTTCACCACTGAAACTATTGCTTCCAAGGTCTAGAAGCTCTAGCTTAGTACATGATAAAATCTCTGATGGAATTCTTCCACTTAATCTATTCTTTCCTATATTTAGTTTGCTTAACTCAACTAATGAACCAATGGTGTGACTCAATTCACCGGATAGCCTATTGTCCGACAAGTCGATCAATTGTAGGCTTTTTGGAAGAGAATCCGGTACCGAACCGGTGAGACTATTGGAATGAAGGTCAAGAAACTCAAGATTTTGACAACCAGAAAGTGTTGGAGGAATCTCACCAACAAGATGATTGTTACTTATATCAACAAAATCCAAATTCTTCAAGTTACCGATCTCATTCGGAATGTTACCTGATATTCTATTGTGATTCAATCTAAGCCTATAGAGGCTTGAGCAGTTTCCTATATCAGGTGGTATAAAGCCTGATAAATCATTGGAAATAAGCAAAACTTTTGTAAGATTCCTCAAATTAAACAAATTTTTCGGTATTTCACCGATCAAATTATTGTAAGAAAGATCAAGTGATTGAAGCTCTTGACAATCTGAAAGACTATCTGGAATTCTTCCTGTTAACTTATTCTGCCATGCAAAGAACAAATTCAAGCTTCTCAAGTTACCAATAAGATTAGGAATCTCACCAGATAGAGCATTGTTGTCAACTTCAAGTAGAGTCAAAGAAGTACAATTTGATATCTCAGAAGGTATAATACCTGAGAGATGATTCACACTCAATTGAAGCTCTTGAAGATTCGAAAGCTCACCGAGAATCTTCGGTATGCTACCTGTTAAAAGATTTTCTGATAAGTCAATAACTTGAATCTCTTTGCATCTTCCAATCTCTTCTGGAATAGTTCCAACCAAATTATTCTGCCATAACAGTAAACTCTTGAGCTTGCTAAGTTCACCAACTTCAGCTGGAATTGAACCTGAGAGAGAATTCTGATACAAATACAAATTCTGCAACTCACTGCAATTTCCAATCTCTTGTGGAATTGAACCAGACAATAAAGTTGTGTAAATAGCTATAGTTTTGATTCTTTTCAGCATTTGAATTGAAGAAGGAATGCTTCCAGAAATGCTTGTTTCTGCAAGGCCTAATAGAAGCAAATTTGTGCAGTTTCCAATCTCAAATGGAATCTCACCCTTAAGATTTTTATTTCCACCAGCTCTAAAAACTTGAAGCTTGTTCAACAAACCAACACTCTTTGGAATTTCACCGCTCAAATGATTATCATAGAGTGTCAAGTTAACAAGACTTGAAAGATTTCCAATGTTGAATGGAATATTTCCTTCAAAGGAATTTGTATGAAGAAACAAACTTTGAAGTTTGCTTAGCCTACAAATTTCTTCCGGTATTTCACCATATAGAGAATTTCCACTTAGATCAATAAAGATAAGCTCTTTATAATCTCCAATCTCTTTCGGTATCGTTCCGGTGATGTTTGTTGATGAAAGAATGAGAATCTTCAAGGACTTTAAAGATTGAAAATTTGAAGGCAATGAGCCTTGCAAACTCAATGCTTTCAAGTTTATCTCTATAACATCTCCTTGTGAATTGCAATACACTCCAAACCAATTGCATGGTGTTATGGATGAAGAATTCCATGATGATAATGCATCTAAAGATTCTTCTAAAGTAGTGTTGTTTAAACTGTTTTTCCATGCTATAAGAGCTTGGCCTTGTTCATTAAGTACTGAGTAAGAGTAACAAAATGGAAAGATAAGAATAGAGTTTAATAAGATAATTAAGGTGATTGTGAAGGTGAAGTTTTTGGGAGAAAGTGAGAGATTCCTTAAGGTTTCAGGCATTGTTGAGAGAAGAGGACTGTTGATTTGTTTTGGGATTGTAGAGGGGGAAAACCCATGTTTTGTTTATAGAGGAAACTAAGAGTAGAAGAAGCTCTTCTTTCAAGAGCCACCTTCTTTATTTCTTTTTATTATTCTAAATTGGTCTTTTTTGTTTGTTTAATAGTAATAATGGTCCCGTGAGTTTAGATCAGTTCGTAAGAACATTGCACGTAATGTGTAGGGACTGAAGTTTGCACCTTGATACGCCCATTTATTCACTTTTAAAAGGTGGAATTCTAGCAATTAGGCTATCTGACAAGAAAAAACATAATGAAATAATCATATACTCTCTCCGGCTTTATTTATAAACAAAATGGATTTTTCAGATTCATTGAATAATTGATGTATCTGATGTATTTAGATAAGAGGGAGTACATGTTCACGTTACTTTTCATTGAGGTCAACATTTCATTTTATATTTGGTTACTGTTATTCACTTTTCATCTTATAGATTTGCACTTTCTGAATGGATTCCTCCACCTTGTTACACTTTTGTGTATTTACTGTTTCACTAAACAGTAAAATGTCAGAAGGAAAAAAATGGTGGAGCTGAAAATCATGTGAAGAAGTTTTTGCTTCCCACATGGGCACTAGAAAAAGTAATTTGTTTATTTTCTGCATTATTTGGTCACTACTTTTTATCCTTCCTATATTATAGCTTCTATGGTTGGCAAAAACAAAAGTATATGTCAGTAACACACTATACTAAGAATTTGTATGTAGATATAAGATAGGATATGATAGTAGTACTAATGGGAAATTTATTTGATTGTCTCACCAATTATACTATAGATTAATCATCAAGAAGTTGGGTATTTTGAATGCTATATTAGTTTGGTTTGTTTTTGTGGTCCACACTTATTTTATGTGGTTCTAGTTGTTGAGCCATAACTATCCATATAGTTGTATATTACACTAAAAAATGCAAAGAAATGCTATTGTTGGGTTTGTTTCCAAAATGTAAAAATTAATGAGTATCCATATTGCTTGGATCTGAATTTGCAACTATCATTGGAGACAATCTGTCTAAGTTGTTGGATACTAACTAGATGATTCATATTGTTACTTTAACAAAATATATAAAGTTTGAATCTTAATCGTCTTATTTTTTATTTTGATCAGTAGCTCAAATTTTTGAGTGAGTAATTGCTAACCATCGGGAATATTACATCCATATTGGATACGAACTTCAAATTGTGTACATGTAAATCAAACAACACACATTGCCACTTTTTCGTGTTCCAATGTAAGTCTAGTGTAATTTTAGACTTTCCAAACACAGGCTAAATAATTATTGATTGTTCGGAATCCATTTCCATTCATATTAAACCCGAATTTTGGTTGGAATTTCTTACTATTGCCGTCGAACAATCTACATTGTTGGATACAATCACTTCACATTGCTATTTTAACAAATCAAAAACTTAGAATATTCACCGTTTGATCTGATCAACAATCGAGATCATTGAATGAGTAACTGGTGACCGTCGAAAATTTATTTCTATCGATATTTATGATCAGATAAATATACTCAAACTTTTGTTACTACCACCACACCTTAATAAAAGACATTGTAAATTATTAAAAAGGAATTAATTGGGATTCACATTAAATGGTTTGTTTATATATTGATGGAAGAAGTGGGAGAGGAATCTGATGTAGAAGTGAAGTGAAGTGCACATGGAGATTATGAGCAATATGTTAAAAGCATATATATGATTTAATAATATTCAAGATCTGGTCACTATGTCGGGTGGTCTTTGAAATAAAATAATGAATTGAAAAATATATTGAAAGGTATGCTGGCCTTGAGTGGAAGGGACAACATTGCACCTTCTTCATGTATTTAAATACATAAATCACAAATCAACAAAAGATTAAGGGAAAAGATTAATTACCTCTTTTAAATATTCTTCAGTTTGTCACCCTCTTTGTACCATAGTGATCTTTATGAATCACGGGTTAAAACAATAAAACAACAAAGAATTAATTGCATTTTTTACCCCAAGTTTCATAATCGTGCCATTTTGGTCTTTAAATTTAAAATGAGCAATTTTGATCGACTTTCAACTTTGTCTTATTTTGCGTTTACCAACTCCTTATATATTTTGACCACCATCCCAAAATGTAAGAGAAAAACTTCAAATTTTTTTGTCTCAAAATATAAAAGAAAAACACAAACTTTTACATTTTCAAGAAAAGTTCACTCTCTCTTACCTTTTTCATAACCAATAACAAATCAAAATTATTTATACGTCTTTCAAGTAACCTTTTTACTAAAAAGCTTACATCCAATCATTATATTTTACTTTTTTTTAATAAGCGTGATTTTTATTTTTTCTCTTATATTTTGGAACGGAGGGAGTACAAAATATGTCGAGATGTCATGCCATTAAAGTAAGTCAAATTGTTTTTAAGTCAAAATTGGTAAAAATATATGTATGGGGCTAGTAAATGCAAAAGGCGGGGCGGCAAAGTTGACGTCAAAATTACTCATTTTAAATTTGAAGGGTCCAAATTACTGATTTTAAACTTGAGGGACCAAATCGCACGATTATGAAATTTAAGGGGTAAAAAATGCAATTAAGCTAAATTAAAAGAAAAAACATAAATTCCTTAACTACCAGTTAGTTGGAAATGGTATGAAGTCGTTATGTTAATTAGTTTTATGCATGTTCCCTCCAATTTCATTGGTCTCACTATATATACAAGCGATTGTATTCGTTTTTACTCAATGTCTCAATCAGTCAATAATGAATGAATTCATATTCTTAATTTTCCAATTCCTTTTGCTATGACTAAACTAACATATAATTTCATAATAAATTAATAACTACTTCAAATTAACTGGTAGTTAAGTAATTTTACCTATATATAGTTACATGACTACCTTGTGTTGCAAGGTATGAGTCTAATTTCAAAAGAAAAAATAGCAAGTAATATATGGTGTTGGTTTGGACCCCAAGAAACAAGAAAAAAAATTGAGATCAATGTCAATAATTAGTTGTTAAAATTAGTATTTTTATCCTTTGCTAAAAGAAACTAAAACCATATATGGATTAACAAACTATTGAAGTTCAAATTAATATCTAAAAACAGTTGATATTACAATTGTTTTATCAAAATTATATTGAACGAGTGTATATATTAGAAATTACATTATATAATAGTCTTAACAAAATTACAGTAGCTCAACTCATAGGGTGTAATTGAGCGGTTGTGATTCATCCTCTCTAAATTAAGGGTTAAAGATTTGATCTTTATCTTAGATACAGATCAACTTTAAATTTATGGATCAGTTATTTCATCATTAAAGGTGCATTCAATCTAACGAGAAAAATAATCACTACATTAATTCAACAATAAATACTTTAATCTCAACCATAAAATTATGGTAGCTCATCGTGATTCTATCAAACTAATTATATACTCAAACATATAAGGTTAGCAACAACTATAAAGTATGAATAAATGGAGACAAAAGGCAAAAGGTAAAAGAGGAAGAAAAAATTAACAAAGAGACAAAAGGCACCACTTATATATGGATGGGAAATATTGTATAGTTTTATTATGGTCCATACTCTTACCCCCACCATTTGTATCGTTGAGTTAAATTCTTGTGAAAAGTTAGCTCACAAAGGCATTTCCTTTGGGCCATGCTATTACTAACACATCAATCTCTACCAAGTAATTAAGCACCAACACACGAATGGTATATGATATCATTTTTCATCTATTGCCAATCAAAAACAAGAACACCCTTTTCCATCATTACTTGGTAATTCCAAGGCAAAATGATTTCCTAATTTTGTTTATATAAAAACTACAAGATAAAAAAAGAAAAAAGATTAGACCAAGAACAATAATTACTCAAACAATTCAAAACTATAATATTAATTAGACAATTAGCACTTCATCGATCTACAAAAACAAAATTATCTTGTTTCCTTTCGGTCTTGAATCACACATTTTATAAAGTCTTGTTTTTTCCTTTCCCTTTGAATGTTAAGTTCAAAGAGGTATTAGTACGAGTATGACATTTGGTTTAAGTGGTTAATAAAAAAAAATCGAAAAAGGAATTTTGAGAGAATTCGGGGTTTAATATATGGATGAAATAATTAATTTTATCGAATTTTACTTATTGTGCGGCCGAACTGTAAGCAACTAACTCTAGAAATTAGAGGGTTACTGCAGAATAAAAAACATTCAAAAAATTCAAAGATCAATGATATGTTTTTTTAATTAGAAAAATGTTACTTTGCGTTTCTTCTTTTACTTTACTTTTTTTTTTCTTTCATTATGCTTTCCTTACCTACGACTACATGCATTTCCATATTTTATAAATAAATTATGAATCACGTGAGGAAAGTTCATGGCAAAAATACTAAGGAGTTTTAATTTAATTTGTAAGATTGGATCCGATTCTCATGGTATCTTTTTCTAATGTTTATTACTCACAAACAAGAATTGGATTTCATGTTAGAAAATTATTAATCACATTATCACATATATGAAGGCTTATGTTAACAAACATATGGATGGATTCTAATTTGTATGATTGGATCTAAGTCACATTCAATATTGCAACACGAGACTTTGAATATTACTGTAGTTGAATTATGAGGAGAAAGCATAATTAAGCCACAAACTGCCAAATATTTAATACTAGTAAAAAACATAGGATGTTATAAAGCCAAACAATAATGTTGAATTTCTTATGGCACCACATTCTAGTTGTGTTTGGATTTGTTGGAGCTCTTAATGGTGGAATTTTTATATTGGAATTCAAGTGTGTTGTGTGTATACTAAATGTAAAATTTTTTTTTCGCCACCAGTTTAATCTGGTTCAGAGGGTCAATTCTAACATCAAGTGGTTATAACTCTCTATCGAATTCAGTTGCAAAGGACACTAAATGTAAGTTGCTTGTAAGGATAAGTTAGAAAATTTGACAAGAGTGGTGTAAGTATAGTATTATAGGATAAAATTTGAAAAAATAAAATAATTAATGTTGTATTGAAAGATAATTTATTTTTGGACAATTTTTTAGTTTTTTGCAAAAAGGTCACTTAATAAACTAAAACCAAAAACTTTCTGCACGTATATATTTTCCATGAGCTAACTAGCAAGCTCATGTGTTCACGAGAGGCCAGTATTGTTAAGGGATAATGTACCATAAAAAGTAAAAAGATGGTAAAAATTCAGATTTCCCTACATGATAAAGAAATGCATATGCATTGCCAAGTAGAAGTGGCCAAACATTGTAGTGTGGAGCAATTATCGTACACATAAATAGTAAAATATTAACTATATCCTCTCCATTCATTCATTTGATAACAATAATATGAATCTCCAATTCTATGTGTCGGTAAACCTATAAGAATGTTAGAAGATGGACCACTCTAATTGCTTTTTTCAACACAACGTGCAACTCCTTAAAGTGATTGATTTTGCACCAATTTGAAATATGATTAGATAAAATTATTAACAAATTTAATTTATTCTTAAAAGAGAATAATTAATGTGCTGATTAGCTGATCAATTTTAGAATATCAAAGTTTAGACATATATATGCGCTCCTCATTATAAAATCTTATAAAAGAAAGTTAAACTCTCATTTTTAATGACTTAGTCGGAAAATCTAAAAAAAGGCATTTAACCATTTAAATCTATATCTCTAATATATAAAGTACAAATAAGAGGTTGAGAGATTTAATGATTTGTGGTGAGGGTGGACCATTTGGTTTTGGTACTATGGTCTACTATTGTAGTTTTGTACAATCATATGAGAACTTTTGTCCTTGATGCATGTCACACGTGCAATGGAATTACAAATTACAATTGGCTGGGTGAAATTGGATTTAATCAAATGAACTTCTTTTACATCTCCAACAATGATATTAAATGATAAGATCCAAACCAAGATTTGTCATTAACATAATGAAATCCCATCAAAGTGCTATTATATGGGGTCCATGGCCTTCCAAAATCAAATTTACACACGTATGTAGGGGCTTAATCTTGATTCTGATCAATTATCAATTTGACAAATCGTTGTCTACTATATGGGTATTTGTTTCTTGCTAATTATTTAGCCAAGCCTCTAATATAATATGCACTAATATCCCATAATCATAGAGATAAGACTAGTTGAGTAGACATCTTTTTATACTTATAACATAAACAAATTGATCACCGGAGATATAATGTTGTTTTGTTGGATAAAAATTAAAAACAAAGTCATTTTATAGAAATTATATTTTTAAGGAGATTTTGAGTAATTTTTTTTAGTGAACATATTTTTTTTTTTGAAATAACAAATTTTATTCATCAACTCTTTAACAAAAAGTACAAGAATATCAACAAAGAAAAAAAACAAAAAGAGAGCAAGATGCAAGAGAAGGCCCCAAGTAAAGTCAAACTCGCACAACCCCAACAACACCCAAACAAAATACAATTAGCGATTGATACAACTTTCAGGATTCCAATGCCACTCATAAAACAAACACGGAGCCATCTTCAACCGGGCTAAACTCCACTTCCAACTAATCACCTTGATAGACTCCACTACCTCCGAAGGATTAAAGGGCACATTCGAAAAAATATCCCCATTTCTAGCCTTCCATATTGACCACAAAGTGGCGTGCCAAATAAGCAAAAAACCTTTACGCGTCTTCTTATTCTTCGCCGCACAACGGAGCATCTCAACAAGCACAAACAAAGTAGGAGGCACAATAATATCAACGCCCAACCACCTAAAAATATCATACCAAATCCGCACAACAATTGGACAATGAAGAAACAAATGGTTGGAGGATTCCGCAACCACCGTACACCCAACACAACTCCTAGACACCTCCGGAGCAAGAGCATTACGACGCTCAAGGATTCCGCATATTTTGATGTAGTATTTAATTAGGGTCATAGTATTTATTTGAAGGGGCTTTCTTTTAAGGCCATGTTTGGTTCGGGGTTTTTGGAGGGGAGGGGAGGGAAGGGGAGGAGAGAAGTAATTTACTTTTTCATTCTTAATATTATAAACTCAAAATAAGGATTAAACTATAACGGTTACACTATGTCAAAAAAATTTAATGGATATATATAACAAAAAATATATATAATGAGTAAAAAACTTAATTTTTCAACAAGGATAATTTAGGATTTTAATAAAAAAAAATAAGGATAGTTTTGTCAAACATAATTAAAAATCCCTCCCCTCCCCTCCCCTCCCCTTCTTAAAAATCCCTCCCCTCCCCTCCCCTCCCTTCCCTTCCCCTCCCTTCCCCTCCCCTCGGTTGAACCAAACAGAGCCTAAAGGACTTAACTATAATGGTATATGGGGAATAAAACTTATCTTGGATATTTGATAATCATATTGGGGGGTTATTCAATTAGGATTTTGAGGGATTTTAATGGATTTTGAAGGATTTTAATGGATTTTAAAAGTCTTGTGTTATTCAATCAAGATTTTTTTTGTTTTTTTTCAATCCCACAAAATCCGTTGTTATTCAATGAAGATTTTTAATCAAGACTTTTTTTTTTCAATGCCAGAGTTGCTTATTTTAGCTAAAACTCTATTTTCTAGCCAAAACTATTTTGTGACAAAAAACACAGGATTCTTAACCCCACGAAGTCCTTATCTCACAAAATCCTGTGTTAAGAATCTTGATTGTTTTTGTCAAAAAAAAAAAAAAACTTGATTGTAAAATATCTTTTAAAAAAAGTCTCTCAAAATCTCACAAAATCAATATAATCCCACGAAATCTATTAAAATCTTCAAGACTTTTTTGTCAAAATAATCCCTCGAAATCTCAATCCAATAACCCCCCTTAGTGTTTTTTTTACCTTTAATTTTTTTGACATGTTAGTGTTAATTAAAATCATAAAATTGAGGTGTTCTCGTGAGTTTAGCTCAACTGACAGGAACATAATGCAATGTTTAGTTCTAATGTTATTTTTTAAATATGATTTAGTAAAATGTGATATTCTAATTGATTTTTTTTTTAAGATCAATCGCAGAGTTAAAGACAAAGATGATAGTGGATAAGCAAATCAATCATTTAATCTTTCCCATATTGAAATTTTCATCCCCTTTGAATGCTTTGCACCATGGATTCACTCATTAGTTTGACTGAGTTTGTTTTTCTCATAAACTTCACTTTCGTACGTTTCTTTAACCGTCCAAGGTGCTCCACTAACTCTAAGTTTACCTTTGTTTTCTCTCGATGAAGATGACCTATGCCTTTCAATAATTTCATATTTTTTAACGTATAGAAAATCTCTTTAGTCATACATAATCTTCATATTAAAAGGTTTAATCACTACGTTCTCATCATTTCTCTCCAAATACATCCTTAAATTCAGGATTTATGTTCCCTTCCCTAATGACTTTTCAATGACTATAAATTATCATTAGAAGAGGTAATGGATACTACGTTGAACATGTCCAATCAACCCCACGAGTGTTATTAATATTGGTATGCAGTGTCTTTTTGCTTCATTTTACTTTTGAAAATTAAAAAATAATGATAATTAGGCCGGCTTTGACTTCTTTATACATTAAGATTTACTAACTTGGTTAATAAGCTTCGATTAAGATTTTAGTTATTTCTTTAGTGAACTTTAGATTATCAGGATCTCTTTTCTCCAAAACTGGAGAATTACGACAAAATAAAAAGACCAAATATCATTCATGTCTACTTCACAAAGAATGTTTTTCGAGATCATTTCATAATCATTGTTTAAGAGTTTCACATCGAATCGAATGAGATATGATATGATATGAATTTGTGTTTATGAGAACACTCATCACCTTACAAGTTGGAATCGTAAGGTTGATTTAGGTTCAACTCAAAATTTAATATGAAATTAGAATCTATCAAAGATCCTAGGAGGTTTGGACTCTCTTGTTAAGTTACCGTTATAGAATCATGCACTAGATATACAATTCTAAGTGTGGGAGTCCGTGTTAAGAGTTCTACGTTAGATAAAAAAAATGGCCTAAATTTTGATATATAAGTAGCCGCATTTTTTAGTATACAAACCAATTCTATTGAGTTGAGTTATGTTTGATCTAAATTCTAACAACACCAAGTAAGTACAAATATGAAATATCCCCAAGCCTGTTCTTCCATAATTACTGAATCTTGTAATTTTATAAATTACTGTACACTTTAAAATCATTTCAGAATAACTAGGTTAATATCCTCTGAAGCAAAATGCAATCTTTCTGAAAATTGTTAGGCAGGTAAAAAGTTTCATAGGACACACTTGGTCCATTAAACCCGGCAAAGGTTATGTTTCTTTATAGCATTCAATTCAACAATGTCCCAAAGAGAGGGGACAAAAAAGTAAGGATGGAGGGGGGCCTGAATTTAGCAGTTGCAGATTGTTTTGACATGAAAAAAATGGTAAAGATTTCTTGTAATAATTCATTCCACATTAAGCAATGATAGTACTAAATTTAATGGGAGCATGTGACTACGTCACTACGATACATTATTCCAGAATTTAGCTAGCATATGAAGAGCAGTTCGTTATTTGAACTGTTGGAACATCCGGTAAAAACAAGAATGAACAACAAAAATTGAACAACACTTTTTGTTACAATTTAAGTGGTTAATTATGTTCCATATATGGTTGATAGATATATCACCTTTCAAAACTTATTAATTAATTATTAACTTAACTTCGTTAACCATGAATTTGGACATGATTAACCACAATGTTCAGGTGTTCAAATCTTCATGTAGTTGAACACTTAAAACTTTTGGTTAACTATTTCCAAATTTGTGGTTAATAAATGTATGTTAGTAGTTAACGAGTTTTGATGCATAACATTTTCATTAATTATCTTTGGAAGGGGTTACCCACGTCTATGCTTGTGTTTAGGACATCCATCAATTTGTCGCCATAGATTTCCCCATAGACAAAGGTGTTGGTCAATGATGGTAGTAAAAAGGCGAGTGGCTACAAGTTAACAAGTGATAGATTGATTGAATTTACTCATGATTGTAAATGATGGTTCATCGTGGTCTACCAATAGTAGTCGCCCATGGTAGAATCGATGATCTGGGAGCACATGAAGACTAATATCCTGTTACTTAACGACATTGTCAAGCTTGTCAAAGTCGATGACAAATAAGACCCACACATGCCATGTAAAATAACGATGTTAAAAAAATAAAAAATAAAAAAGAGCCCAGTGATGAAGGGACATCAATGCAATATGATGAATACTTGGGGAACCAAAATTACAAAATATCTGTTCTTTTCCCCGCCAGGAGCTGCATTGAAGCCACTGGCAACTATGTACCATGTCAATTAGCACTTGGTAAATGCATTGAATAAAAGAACAGCACCCACCAAGTTTATTTAACTCTATTTGTCATGGCAATTTTCAGATCAGCCATGGATCAAACAGGGTGCCAAATGCCAATCATCTAACTCCTCTTGCCCTTATTTTGTTTCTATCATCTGGTTTTTTCCAGCACATTGTAACCCAAAGGTGCACAACCAATTAACCACTGAAGTTAATAATACAAGCAAACAAATATACAAAGGAACTTGTAGCACAATTGGCATCAGTTCAAACTCTGGTGTGATGAATTCAAAGGTTTCTCTTCCTTACTACCTTTCCCCAGCTGCCCATGCCCACACACAACGTAATAGGCAAGAGTGCCTTCTAGTAAGAAAGATAAATCTAGACCGTATTATATAAAACAATAGATAAGACAATTTAAGTGAACCAATCTTTCAAGTATCCTTGTATAATCAATATTATTTCTCTCAAATCACAATCTCTTGATATATCCGCATGTATTCCACGTTTAGGCCATACTTATATTCTCATTTAGAAAAAAATATATTTTAAATTCCATTTTGTAGAAGAGAACTGGAAAAGTGCAACAGTTTACTTCATCAATCAGACAATGTGCATTTAAAAACTTAAGTCTAAGAGGATATTCAATTTTTTCACTTTGATTTAGCAAGTGGCAACAAACATTGAACTCTAAGAAAGTGTTAGATGATACTTCAACTAAACAATAATCTTTGGTCAATTTGGTTTTAGTTGATAGATCTCTCTGGAGACAAAATGTACAAGCCAACTACTATTTAGAAAAATATTTGACTTTAACTCCTATTAACCAAAAACAGGTCACCTCCCAAAACATCTCATTACTGATGAGGTAAGAGCCGAAGTGAGAAATGTCATTCCAGCAGATCCACCAGGAAAGTATGATATAGCATAGTACCCAAGTGAGAGAACCTACAGGTATAGACAAATTCATTGAAATGCAAGAGTATAGTTTTAGAAAGAAAAAACTAAATATTACTCCCCACTTGCTTATACCAAAATCTGTAAGGAAGACAATTCCCACACCCCACTTGCTTTGAAGCATGTTATAAACACGGCACAACCACCACACAAAGCCAGCAACCGGGAATGTGGAAATTGTAGCTCTTAAATTTATAGGGTTTTGCTACGATGAAAAATTGTTGCTATTCATTGTAATAGATATTATGCTCAAAAGTCAAAAACATTGGGTATACCGGTATACTTCAATCAACATAAAATGCAGATGATGCATGCTGAAGAGCAAAGCTACAAATAATCATTTTAAGAATACAAGGAATTATTACCTGTACTACAGAGAATACCACAGAAAGAACGTAGCTGTGACGCACCATTGATACATATATGGTACCTATCATACTGCCTAGAAAGATCAATGTAAAAGGGAGCCTCTGAAAATTAATTGCATAGAGACAATTAGAAAGTAGGACAAAACATGAGCAACCACAATAGACTGTATTTTTTTAAAAGTCCAAACTTAAACTGAAGCAACTGAACAAATTTTTTACTTTCCATGCAAGCAACAGGAAATTAAATTCTCATTACCTCCGTTGACAACATGTGAGCTAGCTGATTCTTTGGACCCTTGAGAGCAAAGAATGATCCAATAATCAATCCACATCCAAGAGTAAAGCATATAGCAAACTTTTGGGGCATAACCACCATGACAGGCAGGAACAGTGTAAATGCTATGAAAACAAAGAAGACCCCACTTGCCAGAAACAGACCAAAATAAACAAGTGCTTTGCCAGAAGGAACGCTACTAGTGGCAGACTGGAAGCTGCCAGGTAGATCTCTCACACCTTTCGAAACCCTAAACCATAAGAGAGATAGCATAGCTACATGAGGACAAGTTCAGGAAAACTATCCGGTATTGGCTAGCATGTTCTTTCACCAAGATGTAAAAAATCCATTTAGGAAAAAATTAATACATGGGACATTACAAATATCCACCATCTGTTCTGTTTAGCTAGAATATTAAACAATCAAGGAAAGAAAGTAAGAAACTGAGGAAAAATAACAATGGCATCTATAATCATTAAACATGTCATGGACAAATTGGATATTTCAAAGGACCTCAAATGCAGTAAGGGTTAATCTGATCCAAAGTCCATCGCAGATCACAGAAAATAACGGTTTGTTCAAATTCTGCTACACTATAGCGCCTCTACCTGACAACACTTTGTCCTAAATAGCCTATTGTGGCCCAATAGTGTTTTGTTCAAATTCTACTACGTTATAACTGCTATTTGACAACACTGATCCAGCCCTCCACTTGACACCCTAAAACACGCTCATACACACTTTGTTAGACCCACAATACAGAAGGTTGACATTAGAAGGCATGCGAGGTAGGGAAAATATGGTCAGGAGCATTTAGAATAACTACCTGTAAAACTGTTTAAGACAATTAGGCCAACAGAAACAAGCATTTTTCAAAAGAGGGCTAGAGAGAGAGGGTACATCAAGTATTGTAAGAATTAGAAAGGGGAGAAAAGGGAGAGTTCTAGGTCTATTAATTCAATTATTACAATAGAATGTGGGATAAGGAAATGTTACTGTGAAATTTTACATGTTATTAACAGTAAAGGTCATATTTCAACTTCAAGAATATCTCTCCCAGAAAATTATCATCTTAAAACCTCAATGTGACATCTCAAACTTAGCAGACTTATTTCATCTCTTAACTCAACTAATTCCAGTTCCACACAACATCCTACCAGTCTCTCTTTTGATCAAAACGATGTCTTAATGTCTCCTCATTTTCAATAATAAGTACAACAACCAAGTCGTATCCCACTAAGTGGTATCAGCTACATAGCTACATGGATCAAACGACACCATCTATTCAACTCATTCGTCTCTAGTTTCTCTCAGGCTCTATTTTGCAATGCCAAATTTTGAACTTCTGGCTTATATCCTATAAGCTCATTTTGAAAAAGAAAAAAAAAAGACATGTTTGGACTTTGGTAACCTTTTTTCTCACAAACTTATACCTTATTCTTACTAGCTTAGAACTTATTTTGATAAGTTAATTCAATTTGCTGATAACTTAAAGCTTATCATTGTTTCTTCCAATTTTCCCCTGACATCTAACATGAAAAAAATTAAATATTAATTAAACAAATCTTTTTTATGTCATTTCATATCTATAAGCTAGTTCAACTGCTAATTTTACAAAACACTATAAATTCAATCAGCTAGCTTATTAACTATAAGTTATAAGATCATCCGCTATGTCTAGTGTTACCACACATCCATGATCCAACACAACATTCTCATCTCCTCACTTTCAAGATAGAATTAATTTACTCGTTCATTCTAAATCTTATAAATCAGAAAAACAACAACAAAAAAATAAAAAAATCCATAAGATCAAAAATGAAAATGCTAAAGAACAATAAGAAACTCGATACACATTGAATTGAGACTAGAAAAGTGACTTACACACTGAAAGTGCCGGAAACGGTGTCGTTAGCAGACCTAACAGCAGATTCAATATCGAAAGGGAAATTGGCGGAATCATCAGGCTGTGGTGATTGAGTAGAAGCGTATGAGTTCCAATCGGCGAGCAAAGACGACGAAGGTTTCAGATCGTCTTCGCTGGGTCCTGAAAACCAACTTTGCATTTTTTCAATTTCGTCACTGATTCACAAAGAAATTAGAAGAAAAGAAGAAAATGTGAAATTGTTAAAGGCTTTCTTCTTTGATTCTCTTCGATTGAATCGGAGATTTGGTAAAAAGTGTTGTTAAGTTGCAGATTTACGAATAGTTAGGTGTTGCAGATGTTTCTTCTCTTTCACGGGGATGATGATGATGACGGTGGTTTTCTTTTTCTTTTCGCTTAAATAAATAAATGCATTCTTTTTTTACTTTTTTATGTTTTAACCCCTCTATTTTAAAATATTTTTTTTGGTCCTCTATTTTAATTTTGTTTTTTTACTTTTAGTACTTCATCCCATTTTTTATTCAATTTTGATTTTTATGATACTGCAAAGACAGTAATGGCATGCTACATGTAAGTTATTTAGTTTTTGAAAGTGTTACTCGTTATTATATTATTTCTTGAATTATTAAAAATATTATTTCTTTTATTCTAATATAAGTGTCACATTTGACCAGTTAACATTTGGTAACACACGACTTTAATCTTTAATATCTCTAATTATCTATCTTTAAAAATTATACAAATTATATACCTTAAAAATATTCTATCACATTCCCTCACCCACAAGTTTAGTGACCTAGAAAATCCCTATTTCATCTTCTTCATCAATCATTGTTTCAGAGCTTTTTTTAGTCAATATTGAACTTCCTAGAGCTACAAGAATTGGTTGATGAAAGTTTCAATTTCAACATCTTTCACTTCTTCCTTTCTTTCTGCCCTTCTTACATCTTGTTGAGCAAGATAATCTTCCCAATCATCCGACTCATATCAAGTATTTGCAATTTGAACTATCATCGTGTAAATTAACATTACAACATGAAAAATAAAAATCAAATATGCAGGACACGTATTAGCATTCTCGATCCTTTTCGTTAAATATAAGTCTCTGCTAATATCCCTTCTATTTCTTTATGAAAATTGCATTGTTTTCCCACACTATTGTCTTAGGAGACCAAGACTATTTAGCTTATCATAAAACAAGACAATGAAATCCAGTTGGTACAAGAAAATACTACTAAAAACTAATTCAATTCTATTCAGATTGTTGTGGAGCACTCAAAATTTTCAAGAGTTGAACTTCGAATACTAAAGGCTCTTGTGCATGAGAAAGAAGGCTGCGTCGAGGGCCAAACTGCAATAAGCATGAAAATGTTTACAGTATCAACTAAATTCAAATTGATAATTTGTCAAAACAAAAAAGTCTCCAATGCTTAGCTCAAGTGGTTGAGTGCGAGTGTGAGACACCCGAAGGAGTTTGAGAAGAGGTATAGGATTCAAACTCCAATTACTAGCATAACATACAAACAACTAACATTTGCCTATATTTCGATTTTGACAAATAACTTATGTATTTAAGCGCAAGTGTAATCTAACCTCTTCAGGTATTGGCTTCAAGTTCTCATTTACATATCCTACCGAAGGTGGAATCAATGCTCTTCTCTTTCCTACACAAGTGAAGCCAATAGTGACCAAAATGACATCTAGAGATACAATTTCCACAAATAACAGTCCTGATTATACAGGACTAATTAATATATACATGTATGCCAAAGTATGAACCAAAAATACATAAGAATCATTTCAAATAGATATGAAAAGTATGTGAGGAAATCAAATACTGGTTTCTGAGGAAAATAATCACAATATCTTAGAACGTACCTCCAATTTTCATGCCAGTCAGGACTTGCTTTAAGCCTAATATCATCTGTTTAAAAACAACAAACAAATAAACATTATAGAAAGTAGATTATTTCTTCAAGGTTGTGGTAAATTGAGCTCAAGAAATCGTGATAAAAGCTTTGAAAGTTTGAATGAGAGTAACACTCATAAGGAATCATTTTTATAAAAGATAGTAAAATGAATACATGTGATGCAGTAGAGGATTAACAGACTAACCACCTAATTAACAAACTAACTAATTGAGACTCTAAGTGACAATTACTATTCTTAACATTGGATTGAAGAATATTAGGAATAACTAATAGAGTCAAAATTTGTGGCAAAGAAATGCCTCCCAAGTCCCAACTCAACTAAATTAAGGAAATCTTTAACTATATGTCAAAAAAGATTACCATAAATAAGTAACATAATCAGAAAGGACTGTAAACACATTTCACAGTTCTCTGCAGCCCACCAATTGAAAGAAGAAACTGACCTCATTCTCATCCAAAGGGAGTATAACAGGATTACTTTCTCCACTGAATTGATCTACTGTACTATATTCAATTAAAGCATCAAAACAAACAACATTATCAATTTAGTCTCTAACATAGTTTCAGAATGACTAATATGAATAAAATTTGACAGTGTTGTGAAACCTTTTCGAAGAATTCATAAAATCATGGATCTATTTGAAAGTGTCCTACAAAGTGTCAGTGACCAATTTGGTAGTTTACTCAAGAAAATAAGTTTCCCTGCTAGACGCTTTAGAAGCAAAATAAATAAATAAAGACGATGGAAAATCCACAGTATGAAATTAATTACCTGAAAACAAAGTATCCATTTGCACGCCTGCAGACACAATTGAATTCAACCAAATCTCCAACGCGTGCTTCTGGTCCTTCCCCTTCGATAACATCTAATTTGAAAACTATCGTGAGTATCTATTTTATAACTAAATTAACTCATTTCATTTTTAATAATGTGTTCAATACAATATGTCATATGATCATGACACAACATTTCTTTAAAGTCTTGTTCAAAAAACATTTCTTTAAAGTCTAACATGAAAGTTTAAGAACATTTTATCAATTACCTTGAACTCTCACTCCATTAGCTAGCTTCAAAGTCCTAGAGGCTTCACATAAAAAATAATAAATCACAATGTACCAGTCCTATGAAGCACGGACACTCCTTGCATTAGGCGTGTCCTAGTGTTGGACACAATACGAGACACATACACTTACGATCACACTGAATATCATGTCATTTTTTCAATTTTTTATCCGTGTTGACGTGTCAGTATCCGGTGCATGTAATTCATCTCATCTTATTCAATTCAAAAACTAAGAATAAAATATATAAATGAAAAATAAAATTGACAAACCGTATGACTTGTGGTTCATTCATGTTTGGCATAATTGGTGCAGCCAAAACAGGAGAAGCATACCATAATATTTGATTAATACTCATAAACTGAAAAATCAACCTTCTTGAATAATAATTTTTCACTGTAAATGAAGAAATTTTGTTGTTCAAGCTCTTTGCATCCTCTATGCACCTGAAAAATGTTTCTCAAAAAGCGTTTTATTAATTTTCCAGCAAAAAATGGAAAAATAAATAAATAAATATAATTGGAGGAGGGGAAGAATTTAAGACCTTGGAGTAGCAGAGCCAGAGATGGAAGTAACAGATGGTGGAAGTGAGAGAAATGATAAAATTCCCATTCTTCTCAATTATGGAACTTCAGTTCAGAGTTCAGGCTCAAAACAGAGTTAAGCATTATCTCTATCTTCTCATTTATGAGTTTAGACCCACCTGGCCCCATATTAATTTTACTAGTTACACTTTAAATAGCCATTTTGATTTATTTTTTTACTAGTTGCATGTAGGGGTATGGGTCGATTCGTTTAATTTGTCATTTTTGTAGGTTTTGTAGGTTGGATTAAGGTTTTAAGCTCGAAGTTTTGAATTTTTCTGTCCCGTTTAGAAAAAGATTGTACTATATTGGTCTGCGAACATTTAAAAAAGGAGTAACATCGTAACTTGTTGTCCAATTATCTTCTATTCATATGTGATTAAATTGTATATATAAATTTGGAATATGGTTCCATTTAAAAAACCAAAAAAATTAAAAATTATTCTTTGTTATTTTTTTTCTATATTTAAGATGGAGAAATTTGAGAAAATAACTATTTTGAGACTTATTTGATGTTTATATTTATTTATTGATACAATTTTAATGTTGTTTAATTTTTATTGGTGATTTTTTTATTTTGAAATTTGGTTATATTGAAGAATAATGTTGATATTGTTATAAAACGGGGTGAATTGAAATCAAATTTATTAGAAATAGTTAAGAAAAACAATTTTATATCGTGTTTAATTATTAATTGTGATTATTTATTATAAAGTTTGAGTTTGTTAGTTTTATTATTATTTTTTATCATGAGTCGTTGAAAAATAATTTTATACTTTTTTTTTCAAATCATGTGGTAAATACATCATTAGAAAATAAAATAAAAAATTATTTGGTAGGCAAGCGCAGACTTGATTTTTGAGACCGGATACTTAATTTGACCTGCTACGCCCTACTTTTGGACGAGCATAAACGGGGTTCTTAACGGGGCAAACTGCTCGCTTTGCCGCCCTTAATTCAATGTCCTTTATTTCATCAAATGCTAGCTACAATCTAATTTTTATTAGAAGACAAGCTATATGGTATTATAGAATTAGAATCAGGTCCATAACTTTTGAGCATCTATAATTCAGTATACCCTCAATATCTTTATTGTATTCCTCGTTGTATTTGATGGTTCAGTATTCACTTTAGATATGAAGAAACTTTAAATTTGTAGGTCAACTACTCCACCTTTAAAAGTATTGTTAATCTAATGAATAGATTAATCAATGCATTTAGACCCGAATACCATAATTTCAACCAAATATTATTATCTCGATGAAATATATATATAAATAGATAATTACACATGAATAAAAGGTAGACGGACAACAAGCTGCGCCGCTAAACCTTTTTGTATAGCAAAACTCAATCTTTAAAAAACTATATTCATAGACCTAGGTGACACGACATTACTATGCATGACTCTTTGGACTCTTTTCAAAAGATCTACAACCTCTGGTGCTAGAAAGTCAAAAGTGTCAAACACAAAAGATATAAAAACATGTTGATTGTCACAATACGCTTGTTCATGTTTGGCCACTTTGTGTGAAGCAGCTTTGAGGGCTGCCTGTCCCACAGTAAAATCACCAACTCCCAGTCCCACAAGTGGGGAAACCCCAGTCAAATCTACACAAGCATGTTTCCCTCCTACCCATCCATACACCAAAAGATCCGTCGGGCGAAGTGTCGATCTCCCTTCTTGGGGGTCAATCAGGGAGTTCACTGATGCCTCTTTCTTCACAAAAATTCATGCACTCCTAAAAATATCATAAAGCACATCTCTGACCAAGTCATGTCTGTATTTGAAGCCTGGAAGCTCCTTACAATGAAGTGCATGCTCGCCAAAGGTGTCAAGGCATGCTTTACGACACACCAGACAAACTTCATCCTTAGGGAATAGCGGAATCATGAGACAGTATCTAAGAATGGTATGATACTCCACTGGGAACATGTGCTGGCTTGATCCATCAATGGGGATAGCTAGGAGGAAGTCTTGAGCAAGTGCCGCTTTCAAACATCTAAAAACGGCTTTTTGTCTAGTAGTCATGTCAAAATCAGTTTCTATGTCTTGAACAATCTTACCAAAAAGAACACTCGCCAAAACATGTTGGACTTTTGTGGGGACGGTATCCTTGCTAGCAAAATTACTAAAGTCAAAAGCCGGAATCATCTCACGAAGGCCATTCAACGCATGCCAAAATCAGAGTCCATACCACATACTCCGTTGTCCCTTAATATACGATATTGTAAAATCCAAGATTGAGCCCTGTAAGCCACAAAGGCATATGAGATGGCCTCTACTACTGAATACAAACCTAGCCCCCCAAACTTTATAGGTAAGGAAGCAATCCTCCATTGGAGGTCTCCAAAGAACGGGCCTCCTCCCCCACAATGTCTTCAATTGCCGCTCGTAATTTTTTATCAAACAGAATAAACGCCTCCTTCATATAAATTGGTTGACATGTTCTAAGCCCGATAAAAAGTTTAGCAATACCCATGCACGACCAGAGTAGAAGATACATTAACTCGACCGCTCTCAACTCGATGAAATGGTTCTATTTTTTTTTTTTTGTTGATAAAATATGATGAAATATTGTGAACTATGCAATGTAATTCCCATTACAATTTCGGCCCAAGCCTGCCTGCCTATCTTACCTAAAATTGGGAGTCCTTCATATTGAGAAGGAAGGATCTAGAAGTCAAATCTTCGCAACGGAAACAAGCAATCGTCACCGAAGGATCTAGAACCCTACAAAACTCCTCATTATATAAACCCACTCACTTCCCATTCTCCTCACATACTTCACTCTCTCTCAAAACCCTAACAACCTTTCTTTCTCTCTATCGCTTCAACAAATCGAAATCGATCTACCATGTCAGAAACCGAAACCTTCGCTTTTCAGGCTGAGATCAACCAGCTTCTCAGTCTCATCATCAACACCTTCTACTCCAACAAGGAGATCTTCCTTCGTGAACTCATCAGTAACGCTTCCGATGTAAGTTTCCGATTTCTTTAGGTTCTTTATTTTTAGATTTTCGATTTAGTTTCGTAAACGTGATTAATATGCTTGATCTGTGATTTATTCATGTTTTAGACTATAATTGAAATTAGTGAATGATGTTTACACGTTAATATAGTTTTTAGGTTGTGATTTTGCTTGGAATCACCTTGAATTTTAGGGATTGTTCGTGTTTTGTCTGTTAGGGTTTTGTAGTTTAATTTGTTAGATTTGTATATTAATTTTGCATGTTATCGATTAATTTAATTAGGTTTTGTAGTTTAATTCATTAGATTTGTTTATTAATTTTGCCTGTTATTGATTAGTTTAATAAGGTGCATTTATAAATGAAATTAGTTGATGTTATTTACACGTTTATATAGTTATTAGGTTGTAGTTTTGCTTTGAAACTCCTAGAATTCTAGGGATTGATTGTGTTAGGGTTCTATAGTTTAATTTGTTAGATTTTTATATTAATTTTGCATGTTATTGATTATTTTAATAAGGTTTAATTCGCTATATATGTTATGTACATGCCTTTGGTGGCTGGTTAGTGATAACGATTTTTGAGGTTGGAGTTGTATCGATGTGTGCAATTGAACTGGTATGATTGTTGGTATTTGTGGTTTTGTTTCTGTTATACGGTTTATTTTATGCAAAATCATTTTGTGAATTTATGAATCTTGTAGTAGTATGGTTGTATGCAATTGAATTGGAATGATGGTTGGAATTTGTAGTTTTGTTTCTGTTATATGGTTTATTTTCCGCAAAATCAGTTTGTGTATGAATGAATATTTATTTATTTTCATAGATTATGTAATGACGCTGATTATGTAACATTGTAGGCCTTGGATAAGATCCGTTTTGAGAGTTTGACAGACAAGAGCAAGCTCGATGGACAGCCAGAGTTGTTTATCCATATCATTCCTGACAAGGCAAACAACACTCTCACCATTATTGACAGTGGTATCGGAATGACAAAAGCTGGTAAGATGGTTTTCTGAATTGTTTATGCCTTGAATTTTAATTTGGTTTATTGTATTGTAGGTATGTTTATTTGATTGTTTCTGATAATTTTGTGGTTTGTTTTTGTTGATTCTTGCAGATTTGGTGAACAACTTGGGTACCATTGCTAGGTCTGGTACCAAGGAATTCATGGAAGCCATTGCTGCAGGTGCTGATGTTAGCATGATTGGACAGTTTGGTGTTGGTTTTTACTCTGCATATCTTGTTGCTGAGAAGGTGATTGTTACCACCAAGCACAACGATGATGAGCAATATGTGTGGGAGTCACAAGCTGGTGGGTCCTTCACTGTTACCAGGGATACATCTGGTGAGGTTCTTGGCAGAGGTACCAAGATCACTCTTTACCTTAAGGAGGATCAGCTAGAGTACCTTGAGGAGCGTAGATTGAAGGACTTGGTTAAGAAGCATTCTGAGTTCATTAGTTATCCAATTTCTCTTTGGATTGAGAAGACTATTGAAAAGGAGATTTCTGACGATGAAGATGAGGAGGATAAGAAGGATGAGGAGGGCAAAGTGGAGGAAGTCGATGAAGAGAAAGAGAAGGAAGAGAAAAAGAAGAAGACCATTAAGGAGGTGTCTCATGAATGGGATTTGGTGAACAAGCAGAAGCCTATCTGGATGAGGAAGCCAGAAGAGATTAACAAGGAAGAATACTCTGCTTTCTACAAGAGTCTTACAAATGACTGGGAAGAGCATTTGGCTGTCAAGCACTTCTCTGTTGAGGGTCAACTTGAGTTTAAGGCCATTCTCTTTGTACCCAAGAGGGCACCTTTTGACCTCTTTGACACAAGGAAGAAGCCTAACAACATCAAGCTCTATGTCCGCAGGGTCTTTATCATGGACAACTGTGACGAGTTGATTCCTGAATATCTTGGTTTTGTCAAGGGTATTGTTGATTCTGAGGATCTTCCCCTCAACATTTCAAGAGAAATGTTGCAGCAGAACAAGATCTTGAAGGTTATCCGTAAGAACTTGGTCAAGAAGTGCCTCGAGCTCTTCTTTGAAATTGCTGAGAACAAGGAGGATTACAACAAGTTTTATGAAGCTTTCTCTAAGAACTTGAAGCTTGGTATTCATGAGGATTCCCAGAACAAGGGAAAGATTGCTGAACTTTTGAGGTACCACTCCACCAAGAGTGGTGATGAGCAGACCAGTCTCAAGGACTATGTCACAAGGATGAAGGAAGGCCAGAGTGATATCTACTACATCACTGGTGAAAGTAAAAAGGCTGTTGAAAACTCTCCATTCTTGGAGAAGTTGAAGAAGAAGGGTTATGAAGTTCTCTTTATGGTTGATGCAATTGATGAGTATGCTGTTGGTCAACTGAAGGAATTTGAGGGAAAGAAGTTGGTGTCTGCTACCAAGGAAGGTTTGAAACTGGAAGAAACTGAAGATGAGAAGAAAAAGCAAGAAGAGTTGAAGGAGAAGTTTGACAATCTCTGCAAGGTGATTAAGGAGGTTTTGGGTGACAAGGTTGAGAAGGTTATTGTTTCTGACCGTGTTGTGGATTCACCATGCTGTCTTGTTACCGGTGAGTATGGTTGGACTGCTAACATGGAAAGGATCATGAAAGCTCAGGCTTTGAGGGATAGCAGCATGGCTGGCTATATGTCAAGCAAGAAAACAATGGAGATCAACCCTGAGAACCCAATCATGGAGGAGCTGAGGAAGCGTGCTGATGCAGACAGAAATGACAAATCTGTGAAAGACCTTGTTCTGTTGCTGTTTGAGACTGCTCTCCTCACTTCTGGGTTCAGCCTTGATGAGCCGAACACTTTTGGAAACAGGATCCACAGGATGTTGAAGCTTGGATTGAGCATTGATGAGGATGCTGGTGAAGCTGATGCTGACATGCCCCCATTGGAAGAAGCTGATGCTGATGCTGAGGGCAGCAAGATGGAAGAAGTTGATTAAGTTGCAGTTTATCATTGAACAATATTTTTTTGAGCAAATTATGCTTTGTCTATGACTCTTTAGATTTTTTGTTTACTCTTTTGGCTATGTTTTGATGTTTGGATTGTTGGCGGTTTAAATGCAAGTTAGGCTTACTTTTCCGGATTTAATTTTGATCTGGTTATGGTATTTTTTGAATTACTATTTTTCACTAGTCCTGCAGTGCTCGATGGAATATGATTCCTTTTTGCAGAAATTGAACATAGTAATTAATTGCCCTAAGATTCTTATAGGAGAGGGTGATCTGATACCTCTTATCTCTTATCGCCCAACTTTGAAGGGTTACTCTTTTAGGGCAATTGAATCTTGAGGAATTCTTATTTTACTGTTCAAAAACCCCAGTTTTCTCTTCAAAACCTTCTTTACTCTTCTTAACTCATTATCAGTAAAAGAAAACTAATTTGCAATATCTAACTGAGCCTGGGTGATTTATTTACTGGTGGTTATTTCTTTTAGCTATCTAATCAATGTCCTACTTAAAACTTCTCCAAGTTTCAAAGCATAAAAACTCACATGATTTTCTTGAAAAAAACTCGTAAGAAAGCTTTAAAGTTTGATGATGAGAAAAACTCATTTGAGTTCGAATTGATCAATTTTGGTTGCACCCACTTCTACAAGTTTATTTTCATCAATTCCACCACCAATTCCGGTTCACTTTACTTTGAAGAGAATATGTCATCATTTCTTGTCTTCTAGATCGATTATATTGTTGCATGACACACTATTAGAATCCTTCTCCGGCAATCAAAGCCTTCAAGTAGCGACTCAAAGATTATTTGACATCCCCATAATTCCAAACTATTAAAAAATTTCATTCCAAATGTCGCAAACAGACACGAAACCAAGAGATGGTTTTTTTATTCCCTTACCAAATCACAATGAACACAAGAAAGCTTTGACTTGCTCTTGGAATATGATTTTCCTATCCCATGGTATATATTTATTTTTTTAGTTTGTATCTTGCTTTTTTTATTTTTTTATAGTTTTTAATTGAAATAAAAGAGAGTTTGTTCCTCTAGATTTTTGGATGAACCAAATCTATACCCTCGTCATGAACATCTTATTCTTGTGGTGAATTAAAATCAATCATATCTTTCATCGTGAATCTAAAGATCATTATTTCACATACCTATCTCATATTGTATATTTTCTTATTTTTTTATCTTTCATATAGAATTTTCTTGAGTTCTTACCTTTTTTTCCTTCATTTTCTCTTGTTGATTTAAGACTTTTTTTTTACACATAGGTCATCATCCTTGTAATTGTGAATTTTTTTATCCTTATCTATCTCTATATATAGGATGTAGTTACAAGATATAGGTATATAACTTGTAACCATTTTGTATTATTTTCTTTATTCAATCAACACGTTGATAATAGTAATACAACAATAATTTTTCCTTCTCCAATTTTCTTGAATAAGTTGAGTGTTGTAAATCTTGAATTATACTAGTGTTATGTTATCCTTGTTTCAAATCATCCTCCCGACAAAAAATACAACACAAATCTTGCCAATGATAAAGAAAGTATTCTTTTCTCATGTACTATCACAAGAACATATGTTCTTTTCTATTTTTTCGCTTACACTAATATTCTTTTCTCTTTGAAGGCTCTAAAATCGTTTACTTTATGTGTCATCACATTATATTCGATAATCACTAATGCATTAAAAGGAATTAGACAAATAGAATAATTAAACAGAGCATTTTGCACACCATTCCCACAAAATGGAATCTAATTCAAACTTGAAAGCTAGAATTTTGATAATTTTCATATTTACTAGAACAATCTTTTTTTCTCTAGTAAGAATACCACTATATAAATAATGAAATTTTCTACTAAATCAAGTGCCTCTTAACACTTATAACTCAATAGTTGCTTCAAAAAATTGAGAATATGATCAAAACATTGCCTTTATGGTTATTTTTGTTGATCTCCATCATTGCTTTTTCAGCTCATGAGATCACAGCCACACCACAAATTGAAGGTTTTAGTACTTCAAAGCAACAAAGGGAGCCAAAATGTAATTGAGTTTTTTTCCTTAACTAGTTTACTTTTTCTACTTTTCCTTCACTTATTCATTTTGATAATTGATATTTTGTTCTTGGTGGTTCATGCAGCCATGTATAATATGATATTGGAATCAAGAAAACCATTACCGAGCACTCAAAGAACAAATCAAGGATTGCATGCTGTTCAACATACAATTGTTTCAAAGAAAGCAAAGACAGTTAATGGAGGAAGCAATAATTTGAATCATAAGGCAAAAAGTAGTGCAAGCACTAATTTAATCAAATCTTCATCCTTGTTTATGGCAGTGATTCTGGTTGGTGGTTTCTTTTGAATTCCAAGGCTTCAAGCTAGTCTGATAATTTTTGTTTATTAATGCTTGATGCTATTGTTAGAAATAAATCAAATAATGTTGTATCTTGCCATCAACAACTTGTTAAGAAAGTCTAAAATATCATTGTAAATGGGTTTACCAAGTATCACTATCCTTTACAAGTACTCTTCTAAAGTGTTTAAAAAAATCACCATAGGCTAAGGAGTTTTTCTAGTAACACCCAAAAATAGCCAGTTACACCCAATTTTACTTAAAATTTAAATATAATACCAAAAATATCCTTATCATATACATTTTGTCAAAAAAAAACCGTCTCTCCCTCTCAAATCTTCACACTCTCCCAAACGTCCATAGATTTTGATAAAAGATTAAACCTTGAATCACAATGTCTTCAATTAATACTTTATTTATATGAATTGTTTAATAATTTTTAATTTCTTTTTCTGGTGAATCGTTCATTTACGGTTTCCCTTCCCGATCTCAGTTCACGTAAGAACAAAAATAAGAGTTTCCAAACCGACGCAACTATGATTACATACATGTATTTTGATTAAATTTATCACGTTAATTAAATTTGCAGAACTTATAAGAGTCTAATTTAAATAAAATATGTTATTGAGTTTGCAGAAATTCACTCTCCCTTTCTCTACTGGTTACAGGCAAGTTCTATCTTTGGGTGCCAATATCATTTTTTGTGTGACAATTGTTGCATTTTTTCCCTTCTTCAATGATGATAGATTATTTTGTGGCACCACTACAACTTTCATACTTTTTCTATGATGACAGATCTAGTGTAAAGAACGAGGGAGGGAGGGAGCCGTGAAAAGAGAAATGGGTGAAGGTTTGATTTTGGAAATTTAATTTTACAATAAGGGTATGTTGGTCATTTTGGGGTGTAACTGGATATTTAAGGGGTGTAATCAGAAAAAATCTAGGCTAAGAGACATGCCTTTAAAATAGGTGAAATCGCCTAATTTGAGTTCATATGAAAAATCATGTTAGTCAATTTCAGTATTTCTGACAGTTGAGATATGACTTCTGAACGTCTTAACCTATGTCCATAATTGGGTAAATTAGGATTTTAGAAAGCAATCATTTTATTTCTTAAAAAGAATTTTCCTAACACAATTAATGGAAAAGGTTTTTTAGAGGACTTGGTGCACTTTAGATGGACGATGAGTATGAACAAACCATGGCGGCGTTGAAATTATGGCAAACTTACAGCCAATTCAAACATATATTGTATACTCACATATAAAATTGGGTATACTCGCACAAAACTTCGAGTATACCCATTTATCCCCGAATTTATAGGACTGTATATACTTAATCCTTCATCATCAATATTTCAAAATGATTCTTAAAATTGCAAAATGTTAATCAAATTTGTTTGTTTCTGTCTGAATTTGTTATGAAATATATCACTAACATAGTAACATTGTTTACTTAATTTCAAATGCATCACTGGTAATACCAGTCTGGTATTACTAACTTAATGCCATTATAATTCCTATATCAACATATGGACGAATCCGATTAACATTTTACAATTTCAGAGATCGTTTTGGAATACTGTTAATATAAGAGACTGGGTTTATAAAATCCTACAATCTCAATGAAAGATTAGAGAAAGTTTAACCACAGCAAATGAATCCTCCAAACCAAAATACCTTTACTCACATATAAAACCAATTTAAGGTAAACAAATCAACCTATTATATATTTTTTATAATAAAAAATAAAAAGGAAAGAGAGGTGGCTCTACAGTACAAAGAAACCAAAGGTGAAAATTATCTACTAAATATTTGCTTGCTCTTCAAGTATCGTCTACTTGTGACTGTGAATGGAATACAAAGCCTGGGATCTTCAAGTATCGTCTACTTGTGAATGGAATACAAAGCCTGGGATCTTCAAGTATCGTCTACTTGTGAATGGAATACAAAGCTTGGGAATGTTGTGGTGATGTCCCTGCTCGAACACATGAAAATCAATATCAGTATAAGAAAAGATTTCTAAAGGCAATGATGTTCTTTGGTTGTCTCCATTTTGGAGAGAGAAATCCACAAAATAATTCGAAAAATATGGATTGAAAAATTACTTGAGATATTGAAGGGTCATGTTCTTCAAAAGTGACGGATGGCGCAAAACAAGGTTTCTCCACTCCTCCTTGTCAATCTTGCCATCATGCTTTGTATCTGCTTCTTCAAAAGTCTGAAGGAATCATCCAAAATTTAATGTTAATAGTTAATACTGTTCAAGTAAATTTTCAAAAAAAGAGACTCAAACTGGCGTATACAATTAAAATTTAGAAGTGCAAATGACAGAAGAACGAGGTAGCACCTTGTCGATTATACTTTCTATAACATCGTCTGATAGATTCATACCGGATTCTGCAAGTGTAGCAACCACCATTTGCTTCACCTGTATAAAAATACAGACAAAAATCAGACTCGTCGTAAACGAAGAGCAAAAGACTTAGAATTGGATATAAGAAAATGAAGTACCTCTTGCCTTTCGATAAAACCCTGTTGTTTGAGATCATATAGTTGAAAGGAAACTGAAATATGACATTACAATTGTTTAGTTCTCATTTAGTTAAAGAAAAGGATGATGTATGTAAATTAAAAATTGACTCCAAATATGACATTCTTAAAATTTTAGAAGCTCAAGTACAACATACATTCAATCTTATCGTCAATAGGGGCATTCGGATGGAAAACAGATAGGGCGCGGGCAAACTCTTCAAAACCGAGTATCCCATTGTGCTTTGTGTCAAATAAATCGAATACCTAATAGAGTTAGAGAGAAGCTTGAGTGAGATACTAACCACATGGAGTAATATGAATCAATCTTTAAACATGTTACAAAACAAGGGACAAAATAGAGCGTTACAATATGAGTCCAGATTCAGAAAATGATTTTTTCATGAAAATGAGTGCAACGGAACATGTGAGAAACAAAACATATGAAGCGGATAGTATGCATTGTATATTAAGGCACAGGTCATAGCACTCTAATTTGCATTGTGCACATACACTAAATTTTGATCTTACTTCTTAGTTACACCTACAAACATAGATGCACACACTCGTACCTAACCACACTTCTAAAATTCCCTTTGAGGTACATCTTGATCGAAATTGTCATGTATAGTCCACACCATATACAGGTGCCAAAAGTAAATTTAACCCCTTCCTGGATTTCCCATAAAATAACCATTTGCCTGCTACAATCTCAATAGATGATACAAATTTAAAACAAACCCTAATAATAAAAATATCTTCAGCAAGTATAAATAACAACGAGAACTAACTTAATACATAGCCCAAACATATATTTGGACAAAAACAGATGAAATATAAGGGAATGCAATACCCGATCAGCAAACAAACTTTCTTTTTTATTCGTCTTGAACAATGCCAATTGAAACTCTTCCTGCAAAATGAGCTCTAAAATTGAATATAACATATGATAGATTTCTTAAAACTAAACCCTTCCAAAGAAGAAAAACAATGAAATTAAAAGATGAAAGTTGTCCATTAAGAAGACAAACCTTGTTAATCAACCCATCGTCAATTACAGCACTGCTGATCTTTTTGAAGAGCTCATATAGTGCTTCTATTTCACTAACACTGACTGCATACATAATCAAAATAAAATAGCCATAATCAAAATATAATCAAAACAACAGTGTGAAAGGTAATAGAAATAATTAACAATACAAAGAGATAATGCATCAATAGAATAAAGTAGCATTAAATGGCATACACACTGTCTCCCTTGCAAGAATTTCAGGATCTTCAAGGCCTCTTGACTGGTTAATATCAATGTCACAACAACGTAATACAGAAGCGAGTAAAGACTTAAATCCCTCTAAGCACTGCAACATGATATCTCTTGTGAATCAGAATGCTCCATAACTGTTCCACAAATAAATAAATCCGTTAGATATTCTAGTTAGTTCATTCAACATAAAGTCATTATTAAGTAGGCACGTGAGAGCAAACCTTTTAACCATTTCCAACTTCAGGGGAGCAAATCCCAAAGGAAAAATCTGCAGAATTTGAAAAATAACAATCAGAACTAAATCGGGTTGGATTGAAATAAACAACTGTCAGTCAGACCATCACATTCTGATAAGTACTCAAGTATCATACTAAAAGTATCAGCATTCAAAAACCGTGAATTTCACATTGCTCTCTTCCTTTCTCTTTGAAAAACTAGGATGGAACAATTTTCTCCTATAAAACTTCATTAAAATATCCAAACAATAGAATAACAACTTCGTTATATTCAATTCCATTTCAATCCGTTCGGTTCCATTCTCTATCTGAAATCCAAAATAATTCCAATAGATGGGGCAAGGCCATCAAAAACCAAATTCTCAAAATTCTCAATCTATAAACCACAACAATCACATGTCTCTTGTTCATCCAATTCCAACCACTGTAATAACTGATAAACATGGATGAAGGATCCATAACTCCACACCCAAATTCACACAGAATAACCTAATAATCAAAATTCAATTTCCCCTAACCAAAAGGATTAAAATAACTCATCAAAATCATATACATGAAAATTCCATCGATCTATATAAAACAATAATAAATCAAACACGATAAAACACAAAAAGAAACGAAATTTACAGAAAACAGAAGAACCCCACATCAAAACAGACGATAAAATCACTCATAGCAGTGTAATATAAGATTAATAAGAGCAATAAACTGAAGTGGGTGAGTAAAAAAATGAAACCTTGATAGAGAGGTATAGGATGAGCAGAAGAAAGAGGTTGAATGGTTAGGATTTAGAGGATTGAGTGAGACGAATCTTTGAGGGAATTGGACGAAAGTGATATGTTTGATGACAGATAGAGTACAACCCACACATAACTTTTCCCACAACACCAGATAAATATATATATATATGTCGACCAACAAAAATTTACTTTCTTTCCTTTCAAAAAATTTTACTTTTTTTTTTTTCACTGCACCAATATCCAATGACCAACTAAGCTGGTTTAGACCGAAATCTAACATTAAGTGATTTTAGTTACTTTTGAAATATAATTGCGGAAATTAAACATTGATCAATGATTCGATTCTATTAAATTTAGTGTTAATTACTCTCTTCTCTTATCAATAAATGGAGATCAAATGCACAATGAACTATTGAAAACTTTAAAAAAAAGATGCATTGTTTAATCTAAATTCGGTTTTTTCACTATTAGTATCCGATTGAGCCGATTAAAAGGTGGCATGAGTCACATGATATAATATCTGAATATTATTTTTGACCAAAATATGGATATTATTATTGATACATATTTCTTTTTTTCTATGATTATGTACAAATTTTTATGGAGAAATATTTGTTGAGAGAAGTCAACTCCTTAAATAGATCTCTATTATCTTAAGGGAATTATGTGTGGAGTATACCTTAGATTAAAAAATAAATTTATAATATACATTAAATATTTTAACTGTTCAATAAATTTTAAAAGTAAATGTGTTATAATCGTGATTAGAGTATTTTTTTAGATTAATTAAATAAAGTTTACTTGGTCCAAATATTGTAACTCAATCTACACAAAATATTAAAATTGTGATTAGATATTTATGTTTGAAAATTTGGTCAATAAAAATAATACTCCCTCCGTCCCATTATATAAGCACCTTTACTACAAAATCTAATCCCAAAATATAAGCCTCTTTATAATTTTTGTATTCCAATGCAACTTAGTAGTAATAATTAGGGGTATGTGTAAGCAAAAAAGTAATAAATGTACCTAGTAAATTGTAAAGGGGCTTATATTTTGGGACTAGACTTTTGTAGCAAAAGTGCTTATATAATAGGGCGAATGAGTAATAAAAAATTATTAGACTCGACTTAGTTCAACTCTAAATAATAAAGCTAAAATTTACACATATAAAATAAAGTGATCAGAGTTTAAATCCTAATTACAAATATCCAACTAATAATTTCTAACATTTGTTTACATCCTAAAACAAATTAAAATAAATAAATTTTACTTGTGTTGAAGTCTTCTAGATAGTAGCCGCATAAATCCGCAACCCGACCCGACCCATATTCTTCTTCGTCTTGGTTTTGAAATTTGGTTTAAGAGATTGAAAAATCAAAATCAAAATCATTGCAAACCCTAAAACTCGAAGCTCATTTCCTTTGTAGAGTTCGCCTGAAAGGGCTTCTTCAATCCTGCAGAAATTTGAACACGGAATCGTATGGGGAACAGAAAAGAGCGCCGTCGTGCCGCTCACACCAACGCCGGTCGCAGAGTCAAACTTGATCTTTTCGCGGAACCCTCCGGTATCACTCTTCTGCTCAATTCTTTTATTTTATGCTTCATTTTTCGATTTCATTTGAATTCACAAACCCTAATTTGGTCCATATTTGAATTATTATGAAAATTCAATTTCTCTTTCAAATTTTCACTTTTTATATGGATTAATGTTCGCAATTACGATTTTTTACTGAAAATAAGTGAAAAAATGCACGGATGAATGTTTGAGTTGTATTTCATGTGACTTGTATCAGTGTATGTAATATTGTTAATGTGGTATTATTATGAGACATAATTTTATATCAAATTATATGCATATGCCTGTGACTTTTTATCCTATGAAGCACGGAGTAAGCGCCATGTCCCCGTCATGTCTGACACTTACAATTACATTGAATTATATTATTTTTTTGAAAAAATTACCCGAGCTTCATAGCTTTTATCTCATTTTGTCTTATGTATGCTTTCCATGATTTTCAGTTCATTTGCTTGTTTTCTGTTTGGTTGTGTTTCATCATATTCTTGTTGTTGAAAGTGTATGAAGTTACTTTTTTTTTCTTTTTTTATTTTTTTATTTTCTTCTTTTAACCTCTTTTGTCTTGGACCTAGGAAACTCCTACAAACATTAGCTGTTTAGTTGTGATGGGAATTCACATTGACTTCTAATCTACTTCGCAATTGTTTTCTGTAGTTTTTCCAATATTTATCTTTATTCTTTATATTTATTTATATTTATACCTGTACTAATACATACGAGAATATCACAGTATTCAGTAAATGATATTATACGTGTACGATTACTCATCCTAACTTTTAAAAGATGTGTGTTTTTTTATGCTTTAATTTATACTAAATTTTATCATGGTTTCATAGTTTTTTAAATTTGCCATATTCCAATGTCCATGTTGTACCAGATCTCTGTCAAGTTCATGCTTTCTAGTTGTTGACAAATAAAAGTTTGAGTTTTTACATCTGACAAGAGTTGCGACTTGCGTCATTATCTGCGTTCCATTGTGTCAGTTTTTGTCTTTGTCTTTGTATCATGTATGTGCCAGAGTAATAATTGGTACAAACTCTGGATTATATAGTGGTATTATAATTATTAGATCTTAAATCCATATATCTGTTATATGTCGCTTTCTCATCTCAATTTTATAAATTTCTAGGAGAGTTGGGTGGCTCAAGTATACATGGTGATGCTGGAGGAGATACTGATTCACAACAGCACGATGGGTTACCCAATTCACCCTCTTCTTCAGGTGGGTTCTGTCAGTTTTCTTCAAAAGGACTATATTTAGAGGACATGAGTGCTCAACATTAAATTGGTGGAAATATGGAACTATATTTTTCGACACATATTTTGTTCTGTTGTTTGCCCCAAGAAACTGTTCTCAGACTGTAGGGCTGCTGAGGTCTTGGGAACATTCATTTCAGATGAGGTCGGCCCTGCCACATTGAAATATGAATGACTCCCAATCGTTTTCCCTTCTTTTTGGCAGCTTCAAGGGATTTCCGAGGTTCAGGCGGTAGAAAGTTTTATTGGTTCGTATATTTCTGTCTTTATTTGCTTAGTGGCTTGCTGACGTTTCCTATCTGTAACAGGTGACACAGATGACAAGCTACAATGCTTGTGAATCTATTTGCATCTTTCAGTTTTCTCTGTCTCTTTTGCTATTTGCATATAGTTGTTATCATTTTTGCTTTCTTTTTAAATATTATTTCCTTTATATGGTTAATATCTAGCCTTTTGTAATTCTGACATGCTAGCTTTTGTCTTCAGGTCAACAATCACAAAATCCCCTCTTGTTACTTGGGCAATATAGTGATGATGAAGTGGACGAGGGATCAAGCAAAGGGCTTAATGATACAAAGGTGCATAGCCATGAAGAGGTATTAATTATACTACCTTCATATTTTCTCAAATTTGATGTTTTCATACCAGATATGCATCTGATTCTCGTGTTCGCTCTTGCCCTTCTTGTGATGTTCTTGATCCTAATAATCTCTCAAATTTATTCTGATAAACAACCGGTACTTATTTGGTTGGAACGTAGTTTACCATAACTCCCTACTATAATAATAATAATAATAATAATAATAATAATAATAATAATAATAATAATAATAATAATAATATGATGTTCACATTTGTCTGGCACCATCTAAAAGTATTGTTGTAGACTCATTTATGCAATTAATTGCACTATTTGATATTTAGATTAGATTCCGGTGCCCCTCATGTGATAATTAAGGTCGAATTGTTTTGTGTAATAGATGTGTATAATACTTGATCGATCTAAAGCTGATTAATATTTATGTACTACTTATACTGGGTGTTTTATTTTTGTCAGGCTAACAATGCACTTGGTGAAGGATCTAAAGACCTGGATATCAGTGTCTCTTTAGATTCGGTTGCTCAGAATAATGGACATCAGGATACAATGCAAAATTCAACCTCAATGAATGTTGAATACAGTGAAAAAAACGAAAGTGATGTTTCTCTTGGTAATTTGCAAAATGAAATGGTTTCCAAAGATCAGACAAATGCCTTGGAAAATTTTGATGAACGAGATGGAAATGGTATCAGTTCAGGATGGAAGATGGTGATGCATGAAGAAAGCCAACTTTATTACTATTGGAATGTTGAAACTGGGGAGACTTCTTGGGAAGTGCCCCAGGTTTTGGCTCAAGCTGATCATTTTACTAATGATCCTTTATCTCTTGCTTCTGTTAGTGACAAAACAGATAATGTTACCGTTGGTGTGGATAATTCCAACTTGCTTTCAGCTGCGATGCTTGGTGCTTCTGCTGCTTTCACAATTAATGGCACCGTGGAATCCTCAGAGACTTCGCATAAAGATTTGCATGATCATGGTGGCCCAATGAATGGATGTAGTAGTGAATGTACAAATGAAAATCAGGGTTATAATGTTCATGGAGATGATTTGATAAAAAACAAAAGCCTCACGAGTTTAGCTTATGGTGGAGATCATTCAATAGTTTCCCAATCTAGTGTTGAAGAACAGCAAATGGTAATTGATTTTCCTTCTCGTCTTGTCCAACAGAGTGAGAATTTGATAGAGAAGCTGAAATCACTGAAAAAGTAAGCATTTAGCTTCAGCTGTTCTGCATCATTTGTTTTATGTTATGTTGTTTAACTATTTATTCGATAAAGAACTTGTTTCTCCCATATTTAAATAATTAATGGTGTAATCTACAGGTCAAAGGGAGCTCTGCCTGGCCAGGATTCTTTGTCAAATTATATGTTAGAGATTGAGATTAGACTTTCTGATTTTAAGTCACTTGCATCCTATGGATCATCTATGCTTCCATTCTGGGTGCACTCTGACAGGAAGATTAAAGAACTTGAAAGTTTAATCAACAATGAATTGTTGCAAACTGATAAACCAGAACATGATGAAGTTGATGATAAACATGTACCGGTCACTGAAGAGTTGAGCGTGCAACATAATGGTGTGGGTCAGAAGGCTGAAGTAGACCACGACGAAAACAAAGACAGCTTTCTTACTTCCGAAGTTTCTAATGGATATCAGGCTGATGCTTCAGCAGAAGCTTTAAAGGACGCTAGTCATAAATTTTCCTCCGATGCTCAGCACATTCCATTGTCTATTTCGACTGGTAGTCATATGGAAACCAGTCTAGAAATCAACACACAAATTGAAGCAGGTATAAGTCCTGAGGAAACAACCCATGAAGATGTGTATAATGATGGGGAAGATGTTGATATGGATGTTGACATGGAAGTTGAAGATATGAATCCCTCAGAAAATACAACTGTCATGGATGCATCAGTTGCAAATGATTCTGTGCAAATAGACCAACCATTTCAGCCGAATGCACTTGCTGAATACCATTCTTTGTTGCCCGAAGACGCGTTTGTTGTGCCTCCTCCTCCTGATGATGAATGGATCCCTCCACCACCACCAGATAATGAGCAGATGCCTCCACCACCGCCGCCTAATGAGGATCAGATGCCTCCTCTTCCACCTGGTGATCCACTAGCAACTTGCTATCATGTTATCCCATCTTACACAGAGACAGGCCAACCCCTTTCGTATGCTCTATATAATCCATCTTATCTTGGCGCTAGCTCTGAGTATTATGGTCAGACAGCTGCTGAAGTCCCAACCAGTAACCTATATGGACAAATTCCTATACCACCCTCACAGCTCTACTATAGTGCAGTTCCTAACATATATAGTGAAAATTCTCAAGTTATGATCAATCCGGCAGATCCTGCTGCTTATTACGAGGCTCAAGATGGTACGTTAGTATTGTTTACGGCATATTATTAGCTAATGATGTTTCATATTTTTTACTGTGAATATTTGTCATAGTTATTGTTTTGTTCTTGTAAAAATTGTTTGTTTTTGCATTTCAGGAGCTGGTTTGAAACCCCCACCTGATATCAATATTAGTGATTCTAGGGGTGTTGGTGGGGATGACAGGGTCTCTAGTGATATTCCGTCCACATCAACGTGCATCCATGATCCTGCAACTGTTTCAGTTGATGCCAGTGTTTCACTGCCATCTACTACTACTGAAGCTGGTACAGACAAGATCACCTCATCATTAACTGCTAAAGCACAAACTAAAGGTAAATATTATGGGATATTTTGATATTACTGACTAGATTATCCTGCTTCAGTTTTAGCTAGCAATAAAGTTAGAAGCCTGATTTATTGGTTTTATTGGACATCTAAGAGTTTTTAACATATAATCCTAGATTGTTGGGTAATAATAAGTTACAATTTACCATTAATTGGGATTGGTTGAACCTTCCTAGCCCTTAGCTGTGACGGATGAATGGATTCAGTTAACATTTGTGGTTTTACTTGTCAACATGCCTTTTTTGGGTGTTGAGGTCATTTGTTGTATGTAGTGATTATTGAATCAGTCTACTCCATATATGTTGGCAAGTTCTCGTGGTAGCTATGAATTGTAGTTAGAATTTTTGCCGTTAATATAATTACACTAATTTTTAACCTCAAGGAGGCACAATTATGCCTTAAAAATGTAAGGAAACCCTTCCCAATAAATAGATTTGTTCTATTTGTATTTATTTGTTCTTGCTTAAATTTTACATGTAATTGTTAAATGCTCTTCGTAAATCTACAAATGGTTGTATTACAATGTGCATGGGTACTCACTTTCCTCACCTTTTTCTCAGTTGTTCGTACTAGAAAACGGGCAGTTGCAGTTGGATCAACATTGAAGTCTAATAAGAAGGTTTCAAGTTTAGTGGACAAGGTAGGCTTGCTTTTTACAATTTTTCTTCAGATTTTTGTAGTTTTTTTTATACCATGCCCTAGGCTGTTGCCTATTCGGTGTAACATTGTTTTTGGTTTATTTCTAGTGGAAGGCAGCCAAAGAGGAGCTGCTTGAAGAAGAGGATGAACCCGAGAGTGTGCTTGAAGCCTTAGAAAGAAAGCGCCAAAGGGAAATAGAGGTTTGCATGAAGACTTTGTATAATATTTTGCAAATTGTAAATATCCAATTTTGTTTCTGATGTTTATTTCATTGCAGGAGTGGCGCGCAAAGCAAATTGCAAGTGGAGAGGCCAAAGACAATGCTAATTTTCAACCTTTGGGTGGTGATTGGTATGGGCACAAAAAGACTGTTAATTTGACTTCAACTAATCTTCTTATAGACAAACAATGAGATGTTCCTTATTTTATGCAGGCGAGAGAAGGTCAGACGCAAGAGGGCAAAGTTAGCAAAGGAAGCTGTTGGCAAAGTGGAAGTTGCAATTGAGAACAGTAGCCAAAAGAAGCCTGATATTGTTGAACTTTCAAAGGGTCTCAAAACTAATTGGCAGGTGAGTTTCCTGGGTCCTTCTGTATTGCTCTATTTGAATGGGGAAATCTCTTGTACTTATTTACTAGATTGTGAAGTTCTTCAACTTATGTTGTCACTTTTAAGCAAGTTTTTATGGTGAAATATGATTTGAGGAGGCTAGATTGAAGTATTCCTGAATACACATGATAGGATACCCCATTACCCTTTCAGGGAAAATGTTACCAATACACAAAATTAAGATATATGCATCCTTTTATCTACATAGCCGGCCTTCACCTCTTGAAAGTCACTTTTAATGCTGCTCAGGGGTAGGGCAGATATGTGGCTAGGCGCAACTCAAGAGTATTGATATTTGATGTTTACTCTTGTCTGTTTTGAACTATGATATTAGTTGATAGTATTTTGTTCTCATCTATTTTTACTTGCCTTTCAGGCTTATTGGGATGAGACCTCAAAGCAGGTTTATTATGGTAATGTTGTCACATCAGAGACTACATGGACCCGGCCAACGAGATGAGCTCTGAAATATATAACACTCTCACATCGGAGACGACACCGACCGGCCAACGAGATGAGCACTGAAATATATAACACTCTCATATCGGATAAGACATGGGCCCGGCCAATCAGATGAGCAATAATGATGTTCGGAATGGCTAACATGGGGTTTAAATGTTTAGAATATTCACTCTCTCTTTCTGAGTATACTATCTTCTGGTTTTAGATAGTTTAAGGGTTTAAATGTTTGGAATGAGCATCAATGATATTTCTTGATTTGCTCTTGCATTTTTGGTTTGTTGTTACTGTGCGTTTTTTTAGTAGCACCGGGGTGAGCATTGTTATTCTGGAGTATTTTTTTGCTGCAAACCGAAGGAAACATAGAATTTTGTATTCGGGCTCGTAGAAATCATAAACTTGCAAGCGCAGCACTTCAGTGCACTTGCAAATAAGTGAATAAAAATTTGAGACATAGTCAAATTTAATGATTGAGATTAAAATACACTGAAGTTTAATGTGGACAAAACAAATTTACTGGAAAAAGGAAAGGTTTCAAAAAAATCAAATAAATGAGCATCATGTTCATTTATTTATGCAGCACGTGTGTATGATAGTTGAGATTTTAAATAAAAAATAACAAAAAGAAAAAGTATTTGAGAATCTTAATAACGGTGGTAGGAATATTCAATGGTTACCGGAAAAAGATTTCTTCTTGTCAATGGAAAAGTAGTGTACATTGTTGAGGTTAGTGTAATTTCCCCCAATAATTTAAGATTTTTTATGAAGTTAAATTAGTCCACCTCAGACCTTAAGGAAAAGCACACTGTTATGTGCAAACCAATACCATAAGGCCAACATTGGAGATTATTATTGTATCAACTATGGAAAATTTTCTCTCTTTCTATTAATGTTTCCAATGCAAAACATATCTGTTTCACCTTTTTTGTTTGCTTTAACTGCCTCATGCCTCAGGGACATTAGTTAACATGATCCTTATACATTCATCTCTACATTTTAAATGAACTATTCATTTTACCCTTGTAAATAAACTAAAATATTTGTCCTCATGATTTTAATTTAATTCGTAGAAACATTATATTTTATATGCAGGAGAAATTTGAAACCCAAAAATACAATTTAATTTTTCTTCTCATCTTTTATAAAGCATATGGTCTTTCACTAAAGTTATAAGAAATTTGACTTGTAGTGACAGATAAAACTACAACTAAATGTCTAAAATTTGTAGTTATAGCCTCATTATGACATACAAAATTTGACTTGTAGTGACAATAAAAAAATATTGCAAAATTTGAGTGAATATTTAAGGCTTATTTCAGTTTCTTTGTCCAATAGTCAAATACAAAAAATAAGAAAACGTTTTCTTATGAATAACATGACATACTGTACTTGAGTGACTAACATACGATTAGCCTCTAATATTTTTTCTCTTTAAGTTGACCTTCCATACTGTGTATCCTGACTGTTATGATGATAATACGATTTCTAAAGACAGCATTCTTATTGAAGTTATGGTGAAAGCTAAAACATTAGAAGGGTTGTAATAACCCAAAGTTGCTAAATTGAAGTATGTAGTTGTGTTACCTGCAGTGTGTATGATGAGGAGCAAAATACTAAAACTAGATTTTTATAAGCAATAATCGCACAAGGGGTACTCAAACCTTTACAACAAAAAACATTATTGTTACTCATTATTACTATGATATACTTAAAGGTTTTTTCCTTTCACAGTGAAGTTGAGTGTTTGTTTAATCGGTAACAAACTAATAGTAACAAAAAGTTCATTGATACTTCTCGTATGTTCGGTTTCATGTCGAACACACCTTTCTCGCATCCCTAGACAATATTCACTGTGAATTTGTGAAGCTAAAATTTCTTGTGGCAGCGGAACCGCGTCTGTGCTGTGAAAACAAATATCATCTTATAGCACAATACCCTGTTGACAAATATATTCTACAGTACGTATATATGATAAAGGAAACTAAAGAATACACCAGAAAAATCTTCTAACAAGCATACATTTGTCCCTGCCAATTCATCATCGTCTTCTTCGGTTTTCCCTGTAACCGTAACCTTCATCATCATTTTCTTTGTCCTTTAAGAAGCCAAGAAAAGCAAGGAACCCAAAAAAGAAAAATCCACCAGACCAGTTGCCGCCACCTCCACCTCCTCCCCCACCGTCATCATCATCACGAGGTGGAAATCCACTTCCTCCATCATCGAGTTGTGGGGACTTCTCCTTACCTGAAAGTTGAATTAAACCATGACGAGCCATTAGAGCATCCTTTGGGAAGGGTCTATTAGTAATACATGAAATGGAGACAAACAAGTTTTAACAGATAAAAATATTTCCGTAGTTGACAATTACCAGGAAGATGGGTAATTGTCGGAGCCTCTCGAGTAACAGTCTGAGTTTGCTCTGCACCACATCTTGCATTCTGCATATATTGGAGGATCTTAGTAAATGAAGAATTGATAAATGTGTTGTGTTATCACTTATCAGTTATGTATAGTATAACAACAAGAGTGAAGAACATTACCAAAGCTGCAGCACATATTATAGTTGCTGCCTGAGAATGAGTTCTTCTACCAAGTGGAAACTGTGTACAGCTGAATGATCTTGAATTATTAACAGCCAGTAGTCCTCTTGGAAATTTAGATGTAGGAGCAGCATTCTCTTCAATGCAGTGGCCACTTATTCTTACTGTATAAAAAATATGATCATAATAATATAGTTAAAACTTATAATTTGAATTATGCGTTCAATCACTTCTATGACATATAGAAAACTAAGTGAGTGCGAGGATTTGGGATCAATCGAAGGGATGGAACGGAATCTCAAGGAAAGGAGTGGATTACATCCATTATTGTAAGTATGTAACCCGTACAAATAGGAGAAAAAAAAAAGGATATGAAAGCAGTTTCCTCAAATGTTCATGAAAGTAGTCATTTAACACAAATGTGCACAATGAAACAGCTTAAGCCTTCACCTCAAAATCAAATTGAATCCAACAAACTTGTAGTGATAGAATAGATTCAAAGTTTTACACAAGTGGATGTGTTACTTAAAAGCATGGGATTCCAAACATGGACGTATTGATCCTTGGATCAGATAGATGAAGCACACACACACCTCAAATTAGATAAGTCCTGGTGTCGGACATGCATAGTGTCCGATACCACTTACAATTACATTGAATTATATCATTTTCACAATTTTTTATCTGTGTCGACGTTTCTGTGTCTGTGCTACATAGGATAGCAATCAATAATAACACACACATCAAATTCATTGACGAGGAATCATCTTTAACTGAACATTTTTATTGCAATGGTACACATTCACATGCGTATGCTAAAGTATAAATAAAGGGGGATAGCTATATGCAAAAAAACACAATACCGTATTAAAAAATTATGATTTACCTGGTGGTAATTTGGGCAAAGATGCAACTGCACTAGTAGCCATCATTGGTGTGCAGACACAGAACTGTGATTAAAAAATGAAATTAAAGTTAAAACATTGAAGAAAATCCTATATCAAAATTAAACTCACATCTTCTTCTAAACTCAATCTTATCCACAAATAGCTACTTCTATAAACTCAAAAATTCAAAATCTTCAATATGCATAGAGCATCATTCAAAACATAAAACTTGGGTGAATAAGCTAAATAAAGAGGAAATGATTGAATAACACAACAAAAAAAGTATAAAAAATGAATCTTTATGCTGATATGTGTAAAAGAATGGAATGAAAAAAGAGTGGCGTACCAGGCGGAATTGTGGATGTGTGTCCGAATTGGCTCGTTGTATTAAGGGATAAGTATGAAAGATTTGAGAAATAGGGTTGAATTATGGATGAATTTGGAGAAAGTGGAAACCCTAGAAATGGTTTGGGAGAGGAAGAAGATGATGGATAGCTTCAGAAGGAGTTTGGCCCCTCAGAGACCTCCAAAATTGCCACCACATCTCCTATTTAACATTTCCTTATTTATTTTTTATTTTATTTATTGTATTTATCAATTTTGTCAAGTTCAAACTCTTTTAGTATTCCACAGTTCGATCTTCATAACTGCAATTGAGAGGGAGATAAAACTCCTTAATATCAGAACTAACCCCCCAAACTAAATTAAATTAATGGTGAAAATAAAATAAATAAAAAACATTTTTTATGTATCATCCTACACTATAGTTATTGAAATATGGTGTGTTTTGATTAGATATATGTATAAAAATAATTTATACTGTTATTGTATGATGATTAATCTCTAAGTTATAAGATTTAATATTATGCGTTAAATATATAAAATTATTTTACATATACATCAAATTAAAGGACGATAACATTAGATATTTGTAGCAATATTTTAAGAACTAATGTATAATAGTGACAATATGGTGTGTTGTTATTGAATATATGTGCATAACAATTAATCTCATAGGATTTATCTTTGTTAATATGGTGTGTACCTTTGTTTTGACATGTGTAATAGGATATTTTGTCAATGTTAAGAATTTCAAGTGCACGGTCAAATGAAAGATTTTTCCTCGCTTATCAATTTGTTTGAATGTGATCGAGTTATGTGTGAGAGGTTGTCTGTTATTCACTTATTTGGTTGACATCAATTTGTTCTATTTTGAAGATGAGAAATATAATGATGTTTAATCATTCTAAAGTTGTTCAAGAGAATAAACCTTTTATTACTCATACAAAAACTTCTTTTCATTGGTGTACTCATCTCATAGTGTTTGTTGGTTTTGAACTTGTTTGATTGTTGATGATATTTATTTATTTTTATATGCGATAAATAGTTTTGTTGAATGCAATTCTGTTGGCTTTTTATAAAAATATTTGATTTACACACACAAAAATTACGCACGTGCAAATTAAGTTAGGGTCATGCTAACATAATTTGTAAGTTGTGCGCCGAGTCCCACATGCTTTGTTTGTAATTATCTAATGCAGCTGAGCTGAATCTGATTTAACGGTGCTAGTTACCAATGTCTTAGAAGAGGAGGATCGACTTTCTAATATCTTTTTATCTTTACTCATAGAAGGATCAAAATTTTAAACTACTTTACAATATTTGATGAAAAAATAAAAATTGGATAGCTTCTTAGAATAATAATGAAAGATGTATCCCTTTGCTATTACACAAGTTTTCTAGCCTCTTGAATAAATAAATGTGAGTTCAATTATTACACTTGTTGCTATAACATGAATAAAATGTTCAACAGATTCACATAGCAAGCCTCTCAATTCTCAAGAACTCAATAATGAGTTTTTTTTTTTTCAATGATCACCTCACACAAACAAATTGATCAAGTACACCTTGATGAATTTGTTCAAGAGAAAATTAAAATTTTCACATCCTTAAAAAAACAAAGGACCTATGAAAAACACTCTTAAACAAATGTTGGCTCCTGTATTTTATATATAAATATGAGTATATGTATATGTGCAACAACATTACTTGCAACGCAAGCTACTGAGCGTGGAGCGAGTCACTGATGGCACCGGCTTTATTTCCCAATTCAGAGAGGTTTGAGCCAACGGATCCACCGCGGTGGAGACCAGAGGAAGCTCTATGGAGTCGGCACCTAAAAGAGCCGACATGTGTGGTGGGTGAGCAAAGACAATTCGACCTTCCGCCTGAAGCTTTCCTTGCTTCTGCCTTATGAGATGTTGGTGACACAAGCATGTGGGAGTGTTTCTTTAAAGAATGCATCATATCATATTCTGGAATGTTTATATTCATCTTTGGTGGCTTTTTCTCTACATTTGGATCCATCTTTGTCCTCTTCCTCTGAAAGCTTTTCCTTCTAACAAAGTAACAACAAAATAAGATCTTGTCTATTTATGAAATTTCTTTCCAATTTGACTATAAAACAAATAAAATACGATTGATGGATATAGGTATTTTTATGCGAGGTTTTAAATCATAATGTAGCGTTAAAATCATGATTATGATCGATGGATATATGATTTTCTATTCTATTTTATAAATCATTTGCTTGTCAAACAAGAAATCACACATGAAACATAAGAACTATAATAATAAAACATCCTCAAATTGTTTCTTAGAAGAATTGCATGTATAAAAACATTACCTAGGATTGTGAGAAGGCATGCAGAAATTGTTATAATTTTTGGCTGGAAATGGTGAGAGGGAAATAAGGTTTAGATATTGTGACCTGCCCACAAAGAAAGAATGAAATAATGAAAATTCATTTGGAAAAAACTAGTAAGCGCTTAGTTAAGCTAAAATCTTGGAGGTGTAACAAACTTTGTTTTGCTATTTCAAGTATGTGGTATTACCAAATCAACAATTTTTTGTGACCACAAACAAGTTTTCAAAAGTCAAATGAGGATGAAACAAAGTCATGATCCATTATTAGAGTGCCACTCGATCATCTTTGTTGGCATTTTTAGTTTAACTATTCTAATTGCTAAGGTCTCTCAACTTTGTTAGTAATGTGTCAAAAAAATGTAGAGCACATTAAGCAAATCATGTCATAAGAATGACAAGAGAAGATTAAGGATCTGTTTGTTTGATGTGTGAAAGATAAAAATTGAACTGAACAATACATGACAATTTCAATATAGTGAACAATTTGTTTTTTTGACGGATAGTGAACAATTTGTTGTTTCATACAATAACTGGTGGAAAAAAAATGTTATTTTAGTATTTTAGACAACTTGTTCATAGACAAAAAGTTGTGTTATGATTTAGTGAGGGACAATAATTTCAGTTTTTGTCTTATTTCTTGCACCCAATTTGTACTGACTGTTCTGGACTGACCAAAGGCCCAATACAAGTATTAGTCCAAGCCCACTAGCATGTGGGGACCCGTCTCGCATCTCAAGGGCATTCCACCCCAGAGCTACAGTGCTTGCGCTGTAGACGGACAAAGCTATGTCTTGGGATCTCCATCGTTGGATAAACCGTCACAAATTCCAATGGTCAGGATTCCTACACGGAATCCTTCTTGTCCTCCAAGGCAAAACACTTATAAATAGGTGGTTTCACACCACCTCATGGTAGGATTCTGAACCCTAATGCTCTCTTCTTGCACACTTACTGACTTGAGCGTCGGAGTCCCTTTCGTGCAGGTACCCCCCCTGTGTCAAGGAGCTGAGCCACCGCAGTAATCAACTATCACCACCGTGACATCAACACCTGGAGTTAAGACTTTGGACCGGATAGAACAGTGGCGCCGTCTGTGGGGAATCATTTATTGATTTTCTCGTACTCACTCTCTCTCATTTATCAGTATCAGATCTGATAAATCTGTTCTAGCTACCATTCCAAATCTCTTAACGATGGTTGCGACTAAAGGATCGAAGTCTAGCAAAGCAACCCCTTCTGCAAGCCAGCGGAACGTTTCGGAATCTCATCCCAACGTTCTATCACCAGTTCATGAAGAACCAGACGTTGCTTCTTCTCTCAGTACACACAGCAGAGTTCAGAGTGAAGTTAGAATCGCTGAAATTGACGACGTCGTTCAGAATCAAACTACTAGCAACACACGACCCCGTCAACAGAATCCTCCCGTTCAGCAAACGAACGAAAGAAGGAATGAGGATTTGGTCGTAACTACTGTTCCTGCACCAGACGACAACCCTCTGGCTGCAATCTTGGCTCTACTACAGGAACAGAAAGAAAGACTGGTGAGAGTTGAACAGATGCAAGCTCAAACTCGAAGTGAAACAGTTATACCAGAATCAACAAGGAGTAGATCCGGCAGGGTAAGATCCAAGCCGGATGATGAAGCAGAGTCCAGAAGGACACAAGTTCCAAAAGATCTTGGTATGCCTCTGTCCAAGCACCAAGGTGGTGGCGGACATGCCGATGGAGATGGCGGAAACCACGGTAGGAGAGGACAACATGGGGGAAATGGTGGAGGTTCGCCTTCCCATCAACTTGAACGCGGAGAAGATCGTTCTAACCTATTGCGTCCTCCCCGTACCCGGGGACCTTTCGCCACCAGGATCTCTAGCTGTAAGATACCAAAGATTCTTGAAAAACCCCCGAAGCTGGAAAGCTACGATGGAATCACTGACCCGGACGAACACATTCAGCACGTAGATACCATTTTGGATTACTACGGTGCACGCGGGGCTGTCAAATGCAAACTGTTCGTCCTAACGCTTAAAGCTGCCGCCATGACTTGGTTCAAAGCGTTGCCGGAAGGATCAATCGATTCCTGGAAGAGTCTCTGCAAAGAGTTCACTTCCCATTTCACTTCAAGGCGGAAACAACCCAAATCTGTTGCCACTTTGAGTGCCATCGTTCAGGGGAAGAAGGAAACCCTCAGGGAGTATATTGAGAGGTTTACCTCTGCAGCCGTTGATGTAAAAGGGGCTGACGACACGCTGAAATGCTTTATTTTCGAAAAAGGCCTTAAACCGGACTCAATGTTTAAGGAAAAGCTGGGGTTGGAAGAACCACCAAACATGAGCGAATTGTTGAGGCGCGCTCAACCATACATCAACTATGAGGAAAAACTCATCTCTGAAGGGATAGAGAAAGGGAAATCCACTGACAAACATCATGACGGAAAGAAAGAGCATGAGAGGTATAGCAAAGGGAAGATGAGGATGCCCAAACCCAGATTCTCGGACTACACTCCCCTCAACACCTCCATAGATAAGATTCTAGGAGAGTGCATAAATACGGAGTTCCGGGATGAAGGAGTAAGGTTCCCTCAAACAGTCAAAGAGTCTCCCAAAGCCGATAAGAGCAAGTATTGCCGTTTTCACCGATGCTATGGGCATGACACAGATGATTGCATACATCTGAAGGATGCGATTGAAGATCTGATAAGAAAGGGGAAGCTGGACCGCTATACTAAAGACAGACAGAAAGACCGGAATGATGGAAAACGTTACCGGGACAACAATAACAGAAGCCGGAAGAGGAGTGAATCCCCTAAGCGAAGACGGTCACCAAGGAAAGAAGAATCTAGCCGGAAAACTATAGATTCTGTATCAAAGAAGAAGGGCAAAGAGAGAGAAGATTCCAGCTCTGGTGACGAAGAAATAACCAAGAGCAAAGGCAAGCGTCCTTTCATTGGCTCCATTACCGGAGGGATTTTGACTTCAGGAAAACCCTCAAGAGGAACCATTAAGAGAACAATAGCAGAGATCTTTTCCGTGTCAAAGATAGAAGATGTTCCGTCTACAAGCACAGCATCCCGGAGACCCATCCTTGGATTTTCTGATGACGAAAGAGTTGGAAACAAACCAAACAAACTTCTTCCCTTAATAATCATGGCTACCATTGCTGGTTTTGATGTATCCCGGATTCTGATTGATGAAGGAAGCTCATGCGACATCATGTACGAAGATCTGTTTGAGAAAATGGGATTGAAACAGGAAGATCTATTCCCATATGAAGGTTCGGATTTGAAGGGATTCAATGGTACTCTGACGAAACCGTTGGGATTCTTGACGTTGAAGGTAACATTCGGAGACGGGAAGAATGAAGAGAATGATATGACCATCCCTGTTCAGTTCTTGGTAGTACCATGCAAAGCCGTATACAACTGTATATTGGGAAGAACTACACTAGCTGCACTAGGGGCCGTACCTTCAACTGTTCATTTAAAAATGAAATACCACGGCAAGAAGAACCAGGTAGTTACAGTTGCAGCAGATCTAGCCGGAACCAAAAAATGCTACAAAGAATTGCAGAAGGAGTTGGACGCAGTAGATATGGTAGAAGCTGAAGAAATTCCCCGGGTAGATGTGCCAGAGAAGGTAACACCACCACGATCCAAACTATTAGATGTCACTATCGCAAAGATCGATATACATACTAATGACCGTGCATCTGGTGATGAGAGTTACCAACAGAAACTGCTCCCGGGAGAATTCAGTAGGCCTATACCAGATGGAGAGTTTGAAGAGGTGCAGCTGGATGAAGATCCAGACAGAAAAGTTAAGGTCGGGTCGAATTTACCAGCAAGTGTCCGGAAAGACCTTATCCAATGCTTGAAGAAGAATGCTGATCTATTTGCTATCTCACCTAGCGAGATGCTGGGGATTGATGCTAAGGTAGCATGCCATGAGTTGAATGTTAGCGAAAGATACCCGTACGTGGCCCAGAGACGGAGAAGGCAATCCCCGGAAAAGACAAAAGCTGCACAAGAGATTGTAGACGGACTTCTGAAGGCGGAATTCATTTCAGAACTTCACTACACAGAATGGCTTTCTAACGTCGTGTTAGTAAAGAAATCTTCTGGAAAATGGAGAATGTGTGTAGACTACACGGACCTCAACAAAGCTTGCCCCAAGGATTCATATCCACTTCCAAATATTGACAAATTGGTTGACGATTCAGCAGGTTACAAACTGCTAAGTTTTCTAGACGCTTATTCCGGCTACAACCAGATTCCGATGTCCGTTAAAGACCGTGATAAAACAGCTTTCATGACGGAGGGAGCAAATTACCGGTATAACGTGATGCCGTTCGGGCTAAAGAACGCAGGGGCCACATATCAAAGAATGATGAACAAAGTTTTTGAAGGTGAGATCGGCAAGATGCTGGAGGTCTATATGGACGATATGATCGTCAAATCTGCAGAAGAGAGTCTGCACAGCACCCACCTAGAGGCGATTTTCCTTAAAGTCAGAAAATTTAACATGAGGCTGAACCCGGAGAAATGCACCTTCGCGGTGAAGGCAGGAAAATTCCTGGGTTTTTATTTAACTGAAAGAGGAATTGAAGCAAATCCAGATAAGTGCGATGCCGTCATCAAAATGGAAGCCCCATCTACAAAACAGGGAATTATGAAGCTCAACAGAATGCTCATTGCGTTAAACAGATTCATTTCAAGATCCGCACAACACGCGTTACCATTCTGCAAGTTACTGAGAAAGGAAACAGAGTTTGCATGGACCGAAGAATGCGAAAAGGCTTTCACTCAAATGAAAGCAATTTTATCTCAACCACCAGTACTATCTAGACCAATGAAGGACGAAACTTTGTACTTGTATCTGGCAATCTCAGCAGAAGCTGTAAGTGCTGCTTTGGTAAAAGAAAACGGTGTCACCCAGTACCCAGTGTACTTCATTTCAAAAGCTTTAGCCGGACCTGAGGTTAGATATCAGAAGATAGAGAAGGTGGCACTCGCATTGGTAACGGCAACAAGAAAGCTGAGAAGATATTTCTTGGCACATTCAATCGTGGTGAGGACGGATCAACCCATCAAACAAGTACTGTTCAGACCGGACCTAGCTGGACGAATGACAAAATGGTCCGTGGAACTCTCAGAATTTGACATCTCATTCGAGAGCAGGAAAGCCTTAAAAGCTCAGACCTTTGTTGATTTCTTGGCGGAAATGACACCAGTGACGGATGAACCATGTGCCAAGTGGACCATCTTCACGGACGGCTCATCAAACAGCAAAGGAAGTGGAGCAGGATTGATTCTAGAAAGCGATGAAGGTTTAGTGATCGAAGTATCCCTGAGATTTTCATTCAACACCACCAATAACCAAGCCGAATATGAAGCTTGCATTGCCGGCTTGAAATTAGCACAAGAACTTGGTGCAAAGGAAGTAAAACTGAGAACAGATTCTCAACTGGTGGTAACACAAGTGAAGGGAGAAGCACAGGCCAAGGAACCGTTGCTGCAAAAATACCTAATGGTGATCAGAAACACTATTGAATCTTTCGAGGACTTTGAGATCATGCATATTCCAAGAGAACAAAATACCAGAGCTGATGTCCTATCAAAATTAGCCAGCACTAGAAGAAGCGGAGTGAATCACTCCTTCATCTAGGAAACGCTAGAAAAGCCAAGTATTACTGAAGAGATAACGGTTATGGTCCTTGACGGAAGCAACGGAAAGAGCTCTTGGATCTCGCCCGTCATGAAATTCATTGAAACCGGGGAGCTTCCAACGAACAAAGAAGAGGCAGCGTTAATCAGAAGAAGAGCTCCATCTCACACTATAGTCTATGGGCAACTTTACAAAAGGGGGTTCTCCACACCTTTGCTTAAATGCCTTGACGGAGACGAAGCGGCTTACGCCTTGGAAGAGGTACACGAAGGAATTGCCAGCCAACACCTTGGCGGAAGAGCCTTGGCGAGGAAAGTACTCCGTGCAGGATACTATTGGCCTACGATGGTCGCAGACGCTAGAGAATTTGTAAGAACCTGTGAGAAATGTCAGAAACACGGGGACGTGTACAATTCTCCGCCTTCAGAACTCCACACCCTGACCATTCCATGGCCATTCTATCAATGGGGGATGGATATATTGGGACCTTTCCCAATGGCAGCTGGACAGGTGAAATTCTTGATTGTTGCTGTTGATTACTTTACCAAGTGGATAGAGGCTGAAGCACTGGCAAAGATTACAGCTGCTAACGTAATCAAGTTCTTCAAAAGAAACATTTTGGCAAGGTTTGGAGTCCCCCGTTTTGTCGTTACCGATAATGGAACGCAGTTCGCTGACAAGAAGATGAAGAAACTCATGGAGGATTTCAAAATAATTCAACATTTCTCATCTGTTGAACATCCCCAGACTAACGGACAAGCTGAAGCAGCCAACCGCGTTATTCTGAGAGGATTGAAACGAAGGTTAGAAGACGCCAAAGGAAACTGGGCTGAAGAACTCTGTCATGTGTTGTGGGCATACCGGACCACACCCCATTCCACTACGGGGGAAACTCCATTCAGGCTTACTTATGGAACTGAAGCCGTAATCCCGGTGGAGATTGGAGAGTTAAGTTGGAGAACAGCTTACCCTCTAAATGAAGGCGACAACTCCATGGCTATCCAAGAAGAACTAGACTTCCTTGATGAGAAAAGAAATTACACTGCATTGACAGAAGCTGCCGTTAAGAAAATAACGGCTTCAAGATACAACAAGAGGGTTCGATCACGGGATTTCCATCCCGGAGATCTTGTGCTCCGTCGTGCAGATGTTGGCGGGAAGAACACCTCCGAAGGGAAGTTAGCAGCCAATTGGGAAGGACCATACAAGATCACAGCTTCTACAGGCCAAGGAGCTTATAAAATTGAGACTCTCAAAGGGGAAAAAATCCCAAGAACTTGGAATGCTGCTAAGCTGAAGAAATACTACAGTTAAAACTGTCTTTTAATTTCCGCTTACCGTTATAACGGAAGCCATTGTACCCGTCTTAGAGCGGAAGATATTATGCCCGTCTTAGAACGGAAGCCTTCATGTAATGACTTAACGAATTAATGAAGTGATGAATATTCAGAAATTAATTTTATCTATTATTTTTCAGCAAACTTACAATATCTTAAGATAGATATTGACATGTGAACTTTGGAAAGATCAAGGCATAAACGCTATAATCAATCTACGTTAAGAAATATAAAAGCCCTTCAAGGAAAGGCAAAAGACCTCCTCAACGGAGGCAATTTAATAAATGGCTTTTCCGGCTAGCCACCTGAAAGTAGCGCACATTTATAGGGGAAGAAGGAGAATCTTGGCTAGATCATCCCGTAACCCCAGTAAGACCTTAACAATAAGGCTAAAGATCAAGCCCTATTGAGCATAGGCACTCACACAATTGCTACCAAATAATTCTAAGATGGAATATATGCAAATCCTAGACGGAACACGCATTAAGAAACTCATGACGAAATCTTTTCAAAACGGATTTAACTTCAAAGTACTTTCCTGTGATGGAATTATTTTTAATAAGAATCTATGGCACAAACTAAACAAAAAAGTTCATTGCTAATAAATCAAAATTCCTAAAATGGAATAATTCAAGCGTATACACTAATAGTATTCCCATGACGGAACTCTCTCATTATACCAGACGTCTTCGTTATATTTCACAAATATTGGCAAGATAAATACTGAACGTTCATAAATATAAGTTCCTAAAATGGAACCCCAAAGTCAGGAATAAAGTCCTTTAAAAGAAACTTACATGCCCTGACGGGAACGTTTCTTTCCGTCAAAGATAAACACACGCACCTGTGAAAACAAATTCTAAAATGAAATTTGAAAATAACACGCAGGATACATAAAAAGCATAAGATTGCATTTTGGATTAACGGAAATATTGTACTTATATTACAAAATAAACCTCCAAACCGGGAACACTCTCACCGGGAGGACAAATATTCAAGAAAAATAATAAGTTACAAATCAAACAGTCTTCTCCTCTACAACTTCAGCGGGAGCCCTAACGGCAATATCCTCTCCTTCAGCAGAAACACCCTGTCCTTCGGTATTGATTGATTCTTGAAGAACTGGAGCAGTGGAATCATCAGGCTTATCCTCAGTTGGCTTTTCCACATTTTGCTCTTCACCCGCAGCCAAAGGAGTTTGCTCTTCCACAGTAGCATCAACGAGTTTCCCGTCAACCACTTTCTTGAACGGGTCGATTGCTTCCAGGTCAATTGCTGTCCCGGGAAGAAGCAAAGCCACTTGGCTCAAAATGTTAGGGACTATGGTGGAAAAGACAAGATCATTGGTTTCCGATATTTGTTGATCCAATGCTTCATCCTTCTCAGCCTTAAGCCTTTTCACCTCCTTCTCCTGCTCCGCCTTCATCTTCTCCATCTCAGCACTTTGGGCAGCCAACTTTTGATCCTTTGTCATAACTTGCTCCGCTAGAACAGAGGGTTCCCCATACATCTCTACAGCTTTCACATGTTGGGTCAGGGAACCCATCAATCCGTCATAGGCAGCTTTGTTCTTGACTGCCTCTTCCCGCTCCTTAGCAAGCAACTCATCCCGTCTCTTCCTCACTCCGGCTAGCTCCTCCTGATGCTTCTTCTTGGCAGTTTCATATTTTCCTTTTTCAGCAGCCAAGTTATCCTTCAGCTTCTGGATGAGAGCATTTTTGGAAGTAACATCTTCCAGAGAAAGATCCCGCTCAGTCAAAGCCGTCTTTAATTGACTGTCCAAGAGGATTAGCTTGTCTAGAGATTTCTGCAGTTCACCCCGGAGCTCTACAACCAAAGCTTCAGATTTATGATACTCCCTGATGGCCATGTTGCCAGAAAAAATGTCATAATCTTCGCAAGCCATCATGTGAGCAATGGTACTTGCACGCTGAAGATCAAAAGCCATCCGGGCGAGGTCATCTTGGCGTTGAGCCACAGACATGGCACCAACGTGTTCAAAATCTTCATTGGATACCATGCCCCGAAGCGTTTTTGGATGAAGTGCGGCAGAACTGTGAAGGACAGGAGGAAGCTTGTATGGAGGAGGAGGAGCACGAGTTGAAGCAGTCACCTGGGCAGAGGGAGTTGTCTCAGAATCACGGCTACTGCTACCTTCACGGGTTGTCCTACTCCGTTTAGGAGACTTACCAGCAGTAGCATGATCTCTCCCCCTTTTGTGCTGAGTCTTCTCCATGTTTTCAGCAGCAGGAGGGGGTTTGTTTGTTGAAGAAGGGAGGGTCCGTGAAGAAGGTTTGGTAGGAGCAGCCTTTGCTTGTGGTTGAGGGCCAGCACCCAGTTGGAAAATAAGTTTTTCCGTAATAGCTTGGACAGGGATCGTCGACGGAATACTGGTCTCACTCGCCACCGCCTTCCCTTTGTCTTCTCCGTCAAGAGGTTGCGGGGTAGACTCAGGAGCAGGCTCATTAACAGGAGTGGGCACCTGAATCTCAACCGAATCAACAGCAGGAATAGGCTGGACAACGTTTTGAATATTCTCCGGTTGAGACCCAGCGCCGCGAGAAGTCTGACCTTGATTTTGAGCAGCTTGCCTCTTGCTCTTCATCCTGACCAGGAGATCGTTCTTCATTTTATCTACAAGAACAAAGAAAGAAAAACGTTAATAAGTACAACACCAAGACACATCCGTCAAGAGAATGGTTAAAAAGAATCCTCACCCAAGGCTTTATTACGGGCATCTACTGACTTGCAGCCCATTAATCTCCTTGTTTCAATAAAACCATAAACCCTCCCGTCAGAAGTTTGACCACAAAATCTCTGAATTTCTGTCTTCAAATGGCGTTCCGCCTTATTCAACTCCCCTTCCGTATACAGATATTCCTTAGAAGGGAGCAAAAAATGTCTCTGGTACCAGTGTTTAGGGAACTTAGATCTACAAGGAGCAATTACTTCATTATTTACGACAATGGGGGCCACCTCGTCAACAAGTTGTTGACGAGGGTCAACAAGTTGTTGACGAGGGATCTCCCCAGATCCGCTGACATGAATCTCTCCCTCGTCATCAGATAACTCCGTGATGACGGAATAATCATCAAAATTCACTGGACCAAAAGGGTGGGCTTGACCATCCACCGGTAAGTGGCAAAGACTACGATGCGCACCCTCCGAGACTGGGACCACAAAGTAATATTCACCCCGTTTCCATTTGAAGGAATCTTGGTATACTTCAAAATATTTCGTTCATTGACGGAAAGAAACGAAACCTTGGGGATCAGAAGTGTCCTTGCTGGTCCTATTCAAGGCGAACAGGTTCATGAACAAAGGAACAGTAGCGTTCCCACCAGCATAAGTACAAAAGAATTGAAACGCCTTTATAAACCCCCACGACGACGGGTGAATTTGTGAAGGAGTAAGGCGGAGATGAGCCATCAAACCAGCTTCAAATTCCGTGAAGGGAAGGCGAACTTGGAAAGTGCTGACTAACACCTCCGGCAAGGAAATCCCACACTCTGCATACGTTGAACATAGTCTCTTCTCTATTGCCGGGATAATGATTCTCCAATCTTCAGAAGAACCAACATTCTTACATGCACCGGTAAGAGATTTTTTCCGGGCATAATCGCAGGGCGCACCTGTAGTACCCGGCGCAAAAAATATACAGATATGCAATGGTAAAATGCAATGCACAAATGTAAACAATGAAGCCGCCACCATATTTTATTTATCCCATGAGGGGAAAGGAGAATAATGATAAAACCTTAAAAGATCGGGTTCGGGAGTTGGTTACATGAGGGGAAGACGTTAACACCCCCTCATATCCGTTGTACTCAACGGGAACCATTTGAGGAATTTTGGTTTGCATAAACAGAGATAACCGCATAAAAAGAAAGATTACCGCATATTGAACAGAAAAGGGAAAAAAAAGAGTTTTTTATTATTTGGCTTGACGAGAGAGGCTCTCGCTCCTACGTATCCCCCAAGTACAATGAGGAAGTCAAAGCTCACGTAGTTCTTCCTGAAAAGAAAGATTTGTGTGTTGGTTGTTTTTAGTGAACGATGCTTAGGTCGCATTCCACTGATACAACAGTATGCTTGTATGCTCGCTTCGGAGGCTTAAGCGTTTGTCTGTAGCAGGGGAATGGATAAAGCGTCATCCGTTTAAGAAAACAAGTTAAAAAAAGGTTTGAAAGTTGAAAAAGAGTTGACTGCACAAGGGCAGGAAAAACAGTTGAGTGGGTTGAGTATTTTTTAGGAGTTTCCAAGATTGTTTAGTGAATGAGGATAAGTTACAGACACAAGCAGTGCAGCATGGACTGAACTATCCAGAGAAGCAGGTCACTCACCGTACATCCCCTTTTCATTCAAATAAATTAATTAAACTTTATTAATTAAAGTGAGATGAATCAGAGACAAGCCGTCCGGCAGACACCTCCTCATTCTCTTTAATTAACAAAGTTCTGGTTTAAACGGGATGAGAATAATTCACAGACACAAGCAGTACGTCAGGGACCGGATTTATTCTCATTCCTCTTGTAACAGAAAAGAGTTTCTCATTTTCAGATCAGAACCAAAAAGAAAAGAAAAAGAAAGGTAGAAGAGAGATATGCATATATGAATGCACATGAACGATAAGATAACAATGATGTGGAACAGTTAAATGCACAGAGTACAGTATGCACAGGTAATAACAAAGTTCAAGAATAACTGCGAAATAAAAGATCGATCATCACATAGCAATTAAATATGAACTTCGCTAATTAAAAGGAATTAAGTCGGAGATAAGCCGTCCGGCAGACACTTCCTTAATCCTTTTCAATTAACAAGTTTCCCTTCAATTGACACGAACATAACTCACAGACGCAAGCCGTTCGGCAGGGACCCGTTTATGCTCATCTCAATCGAAGCTTTTTCAATGATATCACAGTTCAGACGAATTAAATAGCGCATACAGTCAAATAAGCTATAATAAATAATTGAATATCAGATGAAATATTTTCACAACTTTATTAATTAAAATAAAAAAATGAGTCGGAGACAAGCCGTGCGGCAGACACTTTCTCGTATTCTATTTTAATTAATAAGCTTCTTTTAGCATATTTGATACAAAAAAAAAAAAAAAAAACTCTCGGACGCAAGCTGTACTGCAGGGACGCGTTTATTTTTTATATCGTTTTTATAAAGAAATTTTCACATTAAATCAAATTAAAGCGTCTAAATTAAATTCAACAAAGGGTGCATAATCAGATTGAGGGGTGTACAAAGTAAACAGAGAAAGAAAACAGAAAAAGTGGGCTCAAAGGCCCATCACACCAGCTGGGGGTGTGAATAGAAACAGAGGGGGTATGAACAGCATCAAAAAAACAAACAAAACAAAAAAGTGCAGAATGGGCCTAATCACAAAGCAACTAGCCCAATACCCATTTTCTGAAGCAACAAAAAAACGAACCGGGCCGGGTCAAATGGTTTCGACCCGAACCGGTCACCAAACCCAGATAACAAAAAAACAAAAAGTGTCAGCCAATCAGAGGCTGACACGCGTCTGTCTTCTTCCTCTCAACACTCGGCCGAGTCACAACTCAGTGACTCAGGCGCTGCCATTAACGAGTCGCACTCGAACTCGGACCAAACTCGACCGGACTCAAAACAGAACCAAATCACGCAATTAAAACATCGATTTGCATCGTTTTTTCACGTAGATTATGGTTTTAACATTAGTTTTTAAAGATCAAGCATATTAAACGTGAAAATCATACGAATCCGACGAACATAAATTTGAGATCTAAACGAAATCAAGTTAAATCAAGCCAAACAATCATCACAGAACAGGTTATATGCAATATTCAAGTGTAAATCGAGAAGAAAAGAAGGAGAAACGGTTCGAAATCACGCGATTCAACCTTCTTGGCTTTGGAGATTTTGGGTCTCGGATTTGCACTTCCTGAGGCCGTTTTCGCCGTTGTCACCGATCCAAACCGCGATTGAGAAAGGGAATGAATAGAGGAACAACTTTGATTCACAGGGATTTTGTGTTTTTGTATTGATTTTGGGTGAAAATGGAGTTTAGAAAATTAGGGTTTGTGAGGGTTTGTGAAAGAGAGAACGGCGCAGCAACAATGAGGGAAAGGAGGAAGAGAAAATCTGATTTGCTACAGTAGTCCAATTAGGGTTGTAATAAATGAGGTCCTATTTATAGGGCCTCATAACATTGGGGTATTTTTGTGATTTCTGAACTTTTGTGGGTGAAAAGTGAAAATTGGGTGAAAAAGAATTTCTAATTTATTTTAAATGAAGAAAATGGTAATAAAATGTGATAGAAAAAAAAGAAATGAGGTGTCATTGTAGGATTGGTTCAAAAAAGAAAGAAATTGTCATAAAAAGAAGAAAAATGTAAATAAAATAGAAAAAGTGCAAGAAAAATACAAATAAAATATAGAAAAATATAGAAATAAATAATAAACTCAAATGCGAAAATAAAAATTATTTTTGAATATTTTTACTATTTTTCGCCTAAAAAGATAAATTTCGACAAATTAAAATAAATAAAGAAAAATGAATAAATTGTAAAACAAAATTATCAGAAACCTATTTTTGGGTATTTCTTATGAAAAATAAGAAATAATATTTATTTTTTTAAAAAGCGCAAAATTAGGGTATTACAGCTGCCCCTATTTAATTGTCTTATACTCGAATGCGTAAATAACTTGCGTCTTTATGTGTTCGAAGTAAAAGATAATTAAATACAAATGCCCTAATTTTGCGGTGTGAATGTGATGTAATGATAATGAATGCATATGGAAGATGAAGGTGGAAACATACCTGGAATAACTAGTAACTGAATACCTGAGAATGAAATGATCATTACCCGCCCTATGGGTGTATAGACCATAAAAACTAAGTCGCCTCCCCTCAGGGTGCATTATCTCCAAAACTGATCATTACTCGCCCTATGAGTGTATAGACCATAAAAGAAAAATGAAGTCTTCTCCCCTCAGGGTACCTGAACTCCAATACTGATCATTACCCGCCCTATGGGTGTATAGATCATAAAAACTGAGTCGTTGCCCCTCCTATGGGCGTATTACTCAAAAAATTGATCATTACTCGCCCTATGAGTGTATAGATCATAGAAAACTGAGTCGTTGCCCCTCCTATGGGCGTATTACTCAAAAACTGATCATTACTCGCCCTATGAGTGTATAGATCATAGAAAACTGAGTCGTTGCCCCTCCTATGGGCGTATTACTCAAAAACTGATCATTACTCGCCCTATGAGTGTAGATCGAATATTCTGGCATTATCTTTGACAAAATTCACAAGACGACTGCTTGACAACTGTTTTGCTGAAGAACTTATTGAAAACACAATGTGTTAACTTCATTAAGGATGCGGTTCAGAAACCAACTTGCTGAGGAAACTGTTTAACAAACAATTTACTGGAATACAGCATTTCAACTATCTTTTTGGAGATAACCATCTCAACTGAATCACTGGAGAAAGGATCTGTTTAACTCTTCTGACCGAGGAAGTTGTATGTAGACCAATCTGCTGTATATAACCATTACTGAATTATTCACTGGGGAAAGAATGATCAACCCTTTCTGGTAGGTGTAGAGTGAAGATCTGTCTGTCAAGGATGAAACTCTGTTGACCAACTTGCTGAATATCAGTGATCAGAACCAAATAAGTTCACTGGGGAAACTCAAGATTCACCAATCTTTCTTGTCAAGAAATTACGATTCATCAACCGTCTTACTGAAAATGCGGTGTTCCAACCGACTTACTGGGATGAACAATTATCAACTGCTTCACTAGGGAAAGAAACGACCCCTCAACCTTTCTCATTGAGAATATGGTGCACTGACTGATCTGTTTGGGGATGACACTTTGTTGACCAATTCATTGGGGAAAAGATTCATCAACCCTTATTGTTGAGAAATTACGATTCAATAATCGTTTTATTGGAGAATTAGGCCCGCAGACCTTTGTTACTGAACAAGAGATCCAAGTCTGCAACCTGTTAAGACAACACTTTAAACATGTACTTCATGAATGCATGATTGTGCACCTCTAATGCCTAAATGCAGAACTAATGCAGATGAAATATCTGATTATATGCAAGATTTTGTGTGATTCTTTTTTTTTTTTTTTTTTTTTTTATGCATGAACCTATATGGGTGAATGCATGAATTTGTATGCATGAGTGCATGAATTTCTGAGTTTGTTTCGAGAAGAATTTGAATTTCCCGGCACCGAGAATTTGAGTAACTCCATTAAGGTGAAATCCTGAGATGTTGACTATCGTTGTGGGACGAACATTCAGTCAAGCTTCCAAAAAGGATAGCAACTTTCTTCATGAGATGGAATCGAGAGATTGCCATGATTTTCTGTAATGAATTGGGACAGTTTACTGTATGCCACTGGTTTCCCTTCAGATGTTTTAGAAATCAAAACAGTTTGTAATCTTTTCAAATGCTTTTATTTTTCACAATGCTTAAATGCTTTATTTATTAACAAAATGAATAGCACAAACATATGCAATCAGAACATATAAGCAAGCAGACACAATATGATTGAAAATGAGAATTTTATTCACTGCGCAAAAATGCGGAAAGTTTTTACAACTGGATGCTAATCCCTCAATGAGGTAATTGCAAATTGAAACTAAGATAATGGCAATGAAAATAAATGAATTCCACTGAATCATAACGATACCATCCTTCTTCACGATCTCGGGTTTACAAGGCCATGCTTTGGTGAGAGGAGACTGAGTCAATCCTTTCTGTCTGAAAGTTTCATCTTCATGTAGAGTCGGGTATCGCAGCAGTGTGCATTGAGAGTGGAAACTCTTCACCATACATGATGTTAACAACCAGAGTTCTGCCATAAATCACCACATATGACTTTTCAGGAGGATATAATCTTGCCACAGTATGCCCCAAACACTTGAATCTATGACGGATATGCCCCTGACCCACTGATATTTGCAGTGTATTTAACTCTTGAACCAATTCACTCTTGATAAGCAGGGTATTCAACTTGTTTGCCCCTGTTTGGCATAATCTATAGATGGCTTGCCCTTAGCTAGGAGCGTTTTAAATCAGCTTTGCCCCATGATCAGACCACAACTCAGATCTCTTTGATGTCAAGTATTAATTTGCAGGTAAAATCATTTCTTTTGAAAAGGGTATTTTGCACATGCAAGTTTTTTTTTTTTTTTTTTTTGAAACACATACGATGTGTAGAAAAGAGAGATAATTATTAGTTACTCAACAAACTAGAGGAGTCAGTTTAACAATACATTTGCTGAGTGCTTTCAAAGTGAACCTAGCTTCAATTAGGTCTTTAGAGGTCATAGCATGCAATTAGGATTCATATAAATCAAGCCAAAAGAAGATATAAATTGTGTTATCTGATTTCCTATACTTGAACCTTTGCTTGTCCTTAAGCACATAAATGATGACTCTTTTTAACACAAGTTTGAAACAAGACATGACAACTCTAATCATACGTGGTTGCCGGCTAGAAAAGAAAATCAAGTAATAAACATCAATACCAAAGGTACTGTAATAACACAAAACCACACATTGCAGTCAAAGACTCTCATCATATGAAGACAAATCTGAAACATTTTATTGTGACGCTAACTTTTGCTTAAATTTTATTCACCCTTTTCGTTCAGGTGCAATCACATTAAGCCTGTTATCTTGTACACGCTCATGGTAGAAAAATCTGTTAGTGATTATGATCATAAATCGAGGGGAGCTGGTATAATCAGTTTGGTAAACCCCTCTTTTTCTTCCAAATACAGTTGTGGGGGATCGGATAGCAACCCGCCCTACCAAGTTCAGAACCAGACTCCTCTGAACCAACTACCAAATGGGTACATTTACCATGGCTTTTCAACAACTGCTGGGTTAAACAACCGAGTGAGGGTCATCTAACTCAATAAGTGCATTAACCAAAGTATGCAAAATTCATTTCTGGATCATTCACTTATGTTCATCGATTTCCTACTTAGTTTGTGTACAAGATGGTGCCGACTGCTAAGATAAACTACTGAGAGTTACTAAAAACTTATGTTCAGGTCTTCGTCAAAATCAGTACTCAAATTGATCTTACATACTTCAAAGAGTCTAAGATGTTAAGATAGTACCGATTTTATTGAATCATTTATGAACCTTCATAATAGCCTAAAGTGCAAAACAACCTATATACTCTTAAAGTGTCAGGTCAAGTGTCAAACCAAAATTGCTTATTTTCTTAAAAAGAAAGATATATGTCAAGAAACTGGGAGAATCAGATAACAACAAAACATATGCAAAAATGACTCGATTCAATCACAAATTTTTTATGAAACAATGCCTTTCATCATCAGCTAGGTTTTTTCACAATTGAAAGCATACATCAGCAAAAATCAGTTATTCGTTTTCATCATCCTCGCTCCAAATTTGCAAGTAATAATAAAAAGAAGTGAATACAGATGGATTGATTCCGAAACATGCATGTGCATTACATAATCTTAAATGCAAACAAATACTTGTCAAGATATAAAATGCCTGATCAACTTTCTCTTTTATATCCTGTTATGGGGAGACACCCGATTTAACCTTTTTCTTCGTCAGTTCCTGGATCGATCACCGATGAAGTTCAATCATTTCATGCTTTTGATCCAACAATCATATTAACTCTTCAACGAAACTTGCAACCCGAAACCATGATGAATTACGGCACAATTATGATTCAATAGATTCACTTCTGAATGATGATTCTTTTTTTTCTTTTTTTTGAATTTGATTGAATGCAAAAGTGTTTAATGAATGCAAGAAGTTATTGCCATTTTTTATTATCTTTTTAAAACTGTAAAAGAAGAATAAATAAGACAGAAATTGCACAAGAAGTACTTTTTCATTAATTGTGAATCAAACATTAAAACAAAGTGGCTCTACAAGCACAACCATTTATTCAGGGCTGAACAAAGGTGTTTTGAAAAGAAAACAAATTGCTTTGAAATAAAAACAACTTCTAGGATTCCAACATCCTTCCAATTTGTGAGCACGGTCTCTAGAGAACACTAGCGCACTCAAACCTGATTCTTTCAAACAACATCCTTGTCATCAATCATAGCAATGTAACCATCAACACGGTAACCAGCACTGCTAAAAACATCCTCAATCTTTGGAATCTTGTCTTGAACCTTCTTCAGAGTTGCTATCCCTTTGGATGACTGGTAACCCAAACCAAAGCGATCCTTTTTCTCAGGCACAACTAACATTTGTCCCAAACCGGTAGACAGCCCTTCCTCTATGGCTACTTTCAAGCTTTTCAAAGATGTAACGGATCCCTTTTCTTTGCGACCGTCACTTTCGAGCTTTGCATGTTCATTCTGATTAACAGTGGCAACCGAAGTTTCTCTTTTGGCATATCCCACTTGCACTAAACCTTGATCCATCAGTTGTTGCAAACATTCCTTCAGCTTTGAACAGTGGTTTGGATCCTTTTGACAATCATCACAATCAGAGTGTAATTTCTCAAACTCTTCATAACTCAGCAACATCTCTCGGACAGATGACAGAGGTGTTTTGATCAGAGAAACATCCCTTATCAAATTTCCGCCAGTTTCAACACAACTTACATTACCTGTCGGATGCTTAGGCAATGGATCATTGGTCACATTGGGTCCGCTTTCTTTGAAAGTTAAATCATTCTCATCAATGAGGTCTTGTACTTTGTGCTTAAAAGCTTTGCAATTATCAATAGAGTGACCCACAATACCAGCATGGTAATCGCATTTAGCGTTAGCGTCATACCAATCAGGGAATGGTGGAAGTAAAGGTCTTATTTGCTTAGGCGTCACCTTACCACTATGAATCAAGTAAGGGAGCAACTGACTGTACGACATAGGGATAGGATCAAAAACCCTACGAGGTTGTGGAGGATTCCGTTTTTGTGGTGCCTGTTGATGATGTTGAGGCACTGGATTTTGATACTGATAATTTGGAAACTGTTGGTGCTGAGCAGCAGCCAAGTATGGAAAAGGAAAGTAGGGAAACTGAACAGGTGCCGCCGGCTGCGCCTGACTGCCCCTTGAGGATATAGCATTAGTCTCACCTTCCTTCTTTCTGTTAAAGCCACCACCAGGCTTCCTTGTGTTATTGCTTTGTGAACTAGAAGCAGCTGAAATCTTCCCATTCTTGATCCCCATTTCAACTCTTTCACCAACTCGGACCAACTCGGCGAAATCAGAGGAAGTAGTACTAACCAACCTCTTAAAGTAAGTCCCTTGCAGAGTATTGGTAAACATGTCCACAAGTTCCGTCTCCAAGAGCGGAGGACGTACTTGAGAAGCTAAGGATCTCCATCTTTGTGCATATACCTTGAAAGATTCACCCTCCTTCATAGTGGTATTTTGCAGCTGAGTGCGGCTTGGAGCCATATCCATATTATATTGGTATTGCTTGAGGAAAGCATTGGCCAAATCCCTCCACGAAAGGATGCTGCCTTTTTCAAGTTGCATGTACCAATTGAGAGGCACATCAGCTAGACTGTCTTGGAAACAGTGGATCATCAATTTGTCATCATGAGCATAAGAGGCCATTTTTCTGACATACATAACCAGATGATTCTTCGGGCAACTCAAACCCTTATACTTCTCGAAATCAGGCATTTTGAACTTTGGTGGAAGCGCAAAATCAGAAACCAAGTACATCTTCGAGAAATCCAACGGATCATTACCCGTTTCTACCAGATTTAACCTCTCCTCTAGAGCCTGATATTTCTGCTTTGTTTCTTCTAGCTGAGGAGCAAAATCAAACTTCGGTTCACTAACCGGAAGCACGGGTCCTTGGTAAACAAACCTAGGCCCACGCAATTCGGGACCCTGGTACACATCTCTAGGATCCTCAAATGCGTCTTGATCCAAATCCATTACTTGTTGCACAGATGTAACCCTAGCAGGGGCTTCCACAATTGAAGCAGAAGTTGCTGGCACATATCCTGGTGGAACATAACCCTTAGGCAGACCAAAAGTAGGCCAATCATAGCCGGCAGAGGCATTTTCTTGAGCAACCATAACTGCAGGTGCAGGAACTTCAACCACCTTTGGTTGCACATTCTTATTAGCCAACATCTCAAGAATCTGATCTAGCTTCCCACCCAACAAGGTCATTCTTCCATCCAACTGGGTTACCTATCCACCCAACTGGGTTACTTGTCCACCCATCTGGGTTACCTCAGCCTTGAGCGCATCGTGCTTCTCTTGCCAATTGTCCATAATGTGATGAGCAACTCTTCTTGTCCAATAACGGTGCCGGGAAGGTAGCTGTTGGAATGAATGAATGAAAATGAGATTTTTAATCGATTAAATACATGATTTCTTTTTGAATGAATGGAAATGCATGATTTTTTTTTTCTTTTTTTTTCAAAGACTTTTTCCACATTTTTTTTGTAAATGTATGAAAGATGAATATGCATGATTATTTTCATGGATGCATGAATGTATGAACGCAATGCATGTATATGATCACAGTAACATTGTATCATCTGGCGAACTTCCATATTCACAAATCTTCCATATTCACAACAACTGGGTTCTTTTCAAAATGGAATCTCTGAGGCCAAAAGTTCAAAGTTACCTGTAACCCATCCCTCTCACATGTTGTTCTAGGTTGACACGGTTCCCAGAACTCTTGATTACTTTTCCCAAAAGCAACCTCATCTGAGCGAGATTATAACGCCAACTGGATGAGTCGACATTATAACCTCGACACGGGTTCTAAAACAGTGGTCCCTAGACAAAATTTTCGGATACCTAGACTGGATAAAAAGGTCCCCAGAGTCGCTGACCCAACAAGGAACACTAATACACACAAGACGTCAGTCAGGGAGTACCAACATTCCAAGTGAATCTACTCTGAGCGGAATTTTTATACCGGAGCACGCAAGCCGTACATCAGGGAGCCCGATACAAAAATTCCTCAACTAATCCTAAGTTTCTCTCAGGCCCGGTGATGGACCAAGCACACAGTAACCAAGAACCAAGCCATGAAGGCAAAAAAAGAAAAATAAGAGTAGAAGAGAAGACAAAGCCAGCAAATCCAGACAGTTCAATATTTTGCGGTAAAGTAAAATATAGGACAGATACGGCTAACCTGGCATAAGCAAACCAAAAGCCTCAAACTAGGCTTAACTCTCTACATAAGTGTCCCCAGTGAAGTCGCCAGCTGTAGTACCCGGCGCAAAAAATATACAGATATGCAATGGTAAAATGCAATGCACAATTGTAAACAATGAAGCCGCCACCATATTTTATTTATCCCATGAGGGGAAAGGAGAATAATGATAAAACCTTAAAAGATCGGGTTCGGGAGTTGGTTACTTGAGGGGAAGACGTTAACACCCCCTCATATCCGTTGTACTCAACGGGAACCATTTGAGGAATTTTGGTTTGCATAAACAGAGATAACCGCATAAAAAGAAAGATTACCGCATATTGAACAGAAAAGGGAAAAAAAAGAGTTTTTTATTATTTGGCTTGACGAGAGAGGCTCTCGCTCCTACGTATCCCCCAAGTACAATGAGGAAGTCAAAGCTCACGTAGTTCTTCCTGAAAAGAAAGATTTGTGTGTTGGTTGTTTTTAGTGAACGATGCTTAGGTCGCATTCCACTGATACAACAGTATGCTTGTATGCTCGCTTCGGAGGCTTAAGCGTTTGTCTGTAGCAGGGGAATGGATAAAGCGTCATCCGTTTAAGAAAACAAGTTAAAAAAAGGTTTGAAAGTTGAAAAAGAGTTGACTGCACAAGGGCAGGAAAAACAGTTGAGTGGGTTGAGTATTTTTTAGGAGTTTCCAAGATTGTTTAGTGAATGAGGATAAGTTACAGACACAAGCAGTGCAGCATGGACTGAACTATCCAGAGAAGCAGGTCACTCACCGTACATCCCCTTTTCATTCAAATAAATTAATTAAACTTTATTAATTAAAGTGAGATGAATCAGAGACAAGCCGTCCGGCAGACACCTCCTCATTCTCTTTAATTAACAAAGTTCTGGTTTAAACGGGATGAGAATAATTCACAGACACAAGCAGTACGTCAGGGACCGGATTTATTCTCATTCCTCTTGTAACAGAAAAGAGTTTCTCATTTTCAGATCAGAACCAAAATGAAAAGAAAAAGAAAGGTAGAAGAGAGATATGCATATATGAATGCACATGAACGATAAGATAACAATGATGTTGAACAGTTAAATGCACAGAGTACAGTATGCACAGGTAATAACAAAGTTCAAGAATAACTGCGAAATAAAAGATCGATCATCACATAGCAATTAAATATGAACTTCGCTAATTAAAAGGAATTAAGTCGGAGATAAGCCGTCCGACAGACACTTCCTTAATCCTTTTCAATTAACAAGTTTCCCTTCAATTGACACGAACATAACTCACAGACGCAAGCCGTTCGGCAGGGACCCGTTTATGCTCATCTCAATCGAAGCTTTTTCAATGATATCACAGTTCAGACGAATTAAATAGCGCATACAGTCAAATAAGCTATAATAAATAATTGAATATCAGATGAAATATTTTCACAACTTTATTAATTAAAATAAAAAAATGAGTCGGAGACAAGCCGTGCGGCAGACACTTTCTCGTATTCTATTTTAATTAATAAGCTTCTTTTAGCATATTTGATACAAAAAAAAAACTCTCGGACGCAAGCTGTACTGCAGGGACGCGTTTATTTTTTATATCGTTTTTATAAAGAAATTTTCACATTAAATCAAATTAAAGCGTCTAAATTAAATTCAACAAAGGGTGCATAATCAGATTGAGGGGTGTACAAAGTAAACAGAGAAAGAAAACAGAAAAAGTGGGCTCAAAGGCCCATCACACCAGCTGGGGGTGTGAATAGAAACAGAGGGGGTATGAACAGCATCAAAAAAACAAACAAAACAAAAAAGTGCAGAATGGGCCTAATCACAAAGCAACTAGCCCAATACCCATTTTCTGAAGCAACAAAAAAACGAACCGGGCCGGGTCAAATGGTTTCGACCCGAACCGGTCACCAAACCCAGATAACAAAAAAACAAAAAGTGTCAGCCAATCAGAGGCTGACACGCGTCTGTCTTCTTCCTCTCAACACTCGGCCGAGTCACAACTCAGTGACTCAGGCGCTGCCATTAACGAGTCGCACTCGAACTCGGACCAAACTCGACCGGACTCAAAACAGAACCAAATCATGCAATTAAAACATCGATTTGCATCGTTTTTTCACGTAGATTATGGTTTTAACATTAGTTTTTAAAGATCAAGCATATTAAACGTGAAAATCATACGAATCCGACGAACATAAATTTGAGATCTAAACGAAATCAAGTTAAATCAAGCCAAACAATCATCACAGAACAGGTTATATGCAATATTCAAGTGTAAATCGAGAAGAAAAGAAGGAGAAACGGTCCGAAATCACGCGATTCAACCTTCTTGGCTTTGGAGATTTTGGGTCTCGGATTTGCACTTCCTGAGGCCGTTTTCGCCGTTGTCACCGATCCAAACCGCGATTGAGAAAGGGAATGAATAGAGGAACAACTTTGATTCACAGGGATTTTGTGTTTTTGTATTGATTTTGGGTGAAAATGGAGTTTAGAAAATTAGGGTTTGTGAGGGTTTGTGAAAGAGAGAACGGCGCAGCAACAATGAGGGAAAGGAGGAAGAGAAAATCTGATTTGCTACAGTAGTCCAATTAGGGTTGTAATAAATGAGGTCCTATTTATAGGGCCTCATAACATTGGGGTATTTTTGTGATTTCTGAACTTTTGTGGGTGAAAAGTGAAAATTGGGTGAAAAAGAATTTCTAATTTATTTTAAATGAAGAAAATGGTAATAAAATGTGATAGAAAAAAAAGAAATGAGGTGTCATTGTAGGATTGGTTCAAAAAAGAAAGAAATTGTCATAAAAAGAAGAAAAATGTAAATAAAATAGAAAAAGTGCAAGAAAAATACAAATAAAATATAGAAAAATATAGAAATAAATAATAAACTCAAATGCGAAAATAAAAATTATTTTTGAATATTTTTACTATTTTTCGCCTAAAAAGATAAATTTCGACAAATTAAAATAAATAAAGAAAAATGAATAAATTGTAAAACAAAATTATCAGAAACCTATTTTTGGGTATTTCTTATGAAAATTAAGAAATAATATTTATTTTTTTAAAAAGCGCAAAATTAGGGTATTACAGCACCAAGAACACTTGGCACCACCCATTGATATTTATTGGCATCTACTGGCAAGACCGAAGCCGTTTTTACCTCTTTCACCATCTCTTCCACTTCTTTCGTTTTCTTCGCTGCAAGCCTGGCAAGTTCAACACTAGTGTCAGCCATGGCGTCATTTCCTTTAAAAAGAAGATGCTGCAAATTTACATTGGAAATCCCAATAGACAACTGTTCCTCAAAGTACTTCTTATACTCCTGGATCCGGTCATTACTAAACCTAATAACAGCCATCTCACAGTCATGGTTATAATAGGTACGGGTTGGACCATCCGTCAAGATATACTCAGCATCCTTGGGATAAAATTTCCTCAAACACTTGACACTCACAGTGAAAACATCAAGATCATCATAACGGGCTTGTTCATAGGTCATCCCTTCACCATCATTTGGGATGACCACCGTTTCATGTCTCCTCCTATAAACTGGCCCCTCAAAATACTCTTGATCAGAGAGTACCTCATCATCCCTCAAGAACAAAGACCCACTATCGCTCATAAGATTCTCATCACTATCAGTCAAAACTATCAACTCTCCTATATTGGCCATAATGATACAAACAGAGAGAAATAAATTGATAAAGAAGAAAGGTCAGCGAAAGTACCTCACAGACTGAAGATGATTTTCTGAAGGAGTAGTGGTTACTGGAAACGATATGAAATCAACGAAAATCCAGGAAGCAAGGAGAAAAATCGCCGAAAATAGAGAGCAGTAAAAGTCCAGTAGCAAAGATGCGAGAAAAAAAAAAGTGATAACCACCAAGTATTTATAAGTCACAAAGAGGCACGTTTAACGGCCTGGATGGAGGGAAGATGAAAAATTAAAATCAACGGCCCAGATTCAACCTCGAACAACGGATACTTGAGTATCCTACGACCGCTAGTGACATGCGCGCAGTAAATGCGCAGTAAAAGGGGACACGCGTGCGCTTTTAATACTACCACGACGTTTCAGTAACTCACAGCTGTCCCACACTTCCAATAAAGACGAAACGATTCAGTTTCTCAACGGGTATGAATTCACCTCAGATACGGCAAGCATAGACCCGGCAACAAATTAAGACGGAATGACATCTCATCACCATATCAAGACGGAACCGTACCCGGGGGCATACAAATAGGGTACGGGATTCCACACGGTATGACCAGTTTCTTTCTCCAAAAAAAACTTTTTTCCACACTTTATTACTGTTATGGGACTAACCCTTGTAGGAACTCCTAGACGGAAATATACATAATCAAGCCAATGCTTAGACTTCATCTACAGCAATTGACTCCGGGGGCAACTGTTCTGGACTGACCAAAGGCCCAATACAAGTATTAGTCCAAGCCCACTAGCATGTGGGGACCCGTCTCGCATCTCAAGGGCATTCCACCCCAGAGCTACAGTGCTTGCGCTGTAGACGGACAAAGCTATGTCTTGGGATCTCCATCGTTGGATAAACCGTCACAAATTCCAATGGTCAGGATTCCTACACGGAATCCTTCTTGTCCTCCAAGGCAAAACACTTATAAATAGGTGGTTTCACACCACCTCATGGTAGGATTCTGAACCCTAATGCTCTCTTCTTGCACACTTACTGACTTGAGCGTCGGAGTCCCTTTCGTGCAGGTACCCCCCCCTGTGTCAAGGAGCTGAGCCACCGCAGTAATCAACTATCACCACCGTGACATCAACACCTGGAGTTAAGACTTTGGACCGGATAGAACACTGCCCTAGAAACAATTTTAAAATCAAACATAGTAGATCTCTAATTGTTCTGAAATATCCCTTATTTTTTAGCAGATAAAATGCACTCCAAAAAATATACCCAAAAGCATATTGTTAAAAATCATTCAACTTTCATGTAGTTATAAATTATACTAGTACAATCTATCGCAACAAGTGCCTTCTTTTGAGGCATTGAAAGTTGCCAAAAATAAAAATAAAAAATCTTGATTTGAAAAAATAAACACAAAAATAATGCAACTTAATTATAGTACTATAAAGTTATGGACTTTTCCTATGTCCAAGAATGTCCAACATTTTTCCCATCAAATTACATGAAATTCCAACCTTACATTTTCTCTTTTCATCTGCCAAATAATTATCATCATCTGAATCAACAAAACTCATACAAAGATCTTCCTTTTTAACATTTTTCTTATTCAACACAACAACATTCCCTTCATCATCATTGATATCAACAACAATTGAATCACCTTCTTTTATTTCTTTTCTTAACATTTTTTCAGCCAATGTATCTTCCAAAAATCTTGCAATAGTCCTTCTTAATGGTCTTGCACCATAGCTAGGATTATATCCATGTTGAATCACATAATTCCTAAACCTTAAAGTTAAAGAAAGATTAATCTCTTTAACTTTCAACTTTTCACAAACTTCTCTGAACATTATGTTAGCAATCTTTTCAACTTCCAATTTTGTTAATGGTTTAAAAACAATTATCTCATCAAGTCTATTCAAAAATTCTGGTCTAAAATGATTTTTCAATTCCTCCATAACTAAATTCTTTTTATGATCAAATGAATTATCCTTATCATGATCAATATCTTCAATGATGTTGTTACCAAGATTGCTAGTCATAATGATGAGTGTACTTTTAAAGTCAACTGTTTGACCTTTTCCATCTGTGAGTCTTCCATCATCAAGAATTTGAAGCATTAAGTTGAAAACATCTGAATGTGCTTTTTCAATCTCATCAAATAAAACTACTGCATGAGAATTTTTCCTAACAGCTTCGGTTAATTGACCGCCATCTTCGAAACCGAGATAGCCAGGAGGTGCACCAATTAATCTAGCTGCATTATATTTATCCATGTACTCACTCATATCTAATCTTATCAATGAGTCTTTTGAGCCGAAATAGTTTGTCGCGAGTGTATTGGCTAATTCGGTTTTTCCTACGCCCGAAGGACCGGTGAACATGAAGCTTGCAATAGGCCTTCTGTTGTTTCTTAGACCGACTCTAGCACGGCGAATCGCACGGCAGATTGTGCTGATTGCTTCGTTTTGACCGATGACTTGTTTGTGAAGAATGTGTTCTAAGTTGAGGAGGTTTTCGCCTTCTTCCTTCGATACATCACTAACCGGTACTCCAATCCAAGATGAAACAACATGTTGAATATCACTTTTTTTCACACTAGGAATAGAAGCATTCCCTTTCTTTTTGTTCTATTTCAAAAAGATTCAACATATATATCAAGTTCTATAAAAAAAATCATTGAGAATTATAACACATTAATTACCATGTTATACCTTTGAATGGCATAGTTGAACATGTGATCCAGCTTCATCGATCAAGTCAATCGCCTTATCAGGTAAGAACCGATCGCTGAAATTTAGAGTGTGTAGAAAAACATGTGTGAAAAACTAGAGATTCATTTTTGTAATAATATATGTTGCAGAATATAGTAACAAATTTTTACCATATATATTGTTGAGACAAATTTACAGCTGCAATAAGAGCTTCATCGGTGTAAGTAAGTTTATAATGTGTCTCGTATGTTCCGCGAAGGCCTTTAAGAATTTCTACGGCTTCTTCAACCGATGGTTCAACCACTTTAACCGGTTGAAATATTCTTTTTAAGGTTATATCATTCTCTATGTACATTCTGTGTTCATTCACTGTTGTAGCAAATATGCACTATAAATAAAAAAATTGCATTATTTACTATATAAGACTAATTGCATTAATGTGTACAAAAAGAGAGAAATCACAATTCTTACTTGAATTACACCTCTTTCAAGGGCATGTTTCAAAATGTATGAGAAACTGCGCGCACCAGATGTTGCTGCATCGAACAAGTGATGAACTTCTTTCACAAAAAGTATCACATCACCACTTTGTTCAATTTCCTTAATTAAACACTTGATTCTTTCTTCAGAAGATCCTTGATTTGATATTACATAGAAAAAATTTGCCACATCTAAAGTAATCACCTGAGAAACAAAATAAGTGGAAATAAGTACTTACGTTATAAGTGCTTAAATACGTTGTTTATCCAAACAGAACCGTAGTACTAGTAGCATTTACCTTTTTCCCCACGAGTTTTTCAGGCACAGAACCACTCAAAATTCTTTGAGCAAGGCCTTGTATGATTGATGTTTTCCCTACTCCAGGTTCTCCGACAAGGCAAGGATTGTTTTTCGTCCATCTACAAATTATCTGAATCACGCGCTCAAGTTGCTCTTCTCTTCCCACAAAAGGATGAAGTTTACCCTATAAAAAAAGCGTATGAAATTAAGCTGAAAACAACTTATGAACATGTTGTAAACTATTCCATACGCTCATCCAAACAACCTGACAAGCTCTTATGTCAGTAGATAAACTCAAATAAGTCAATCGAAACAAATAATTGCTTGGTATAACGAAAAAGCATAAGAATGTGGAAAATTAAAACACACTCATTTTCAGTTTATTTCATAAATATCTAAATTCAATGCCTAATACCATACCTCTTGTGCTAATTTTGTCAGATTGGTTCCAAAATTCTCAAGAGCAGACTTTGGTTTAATCACATTTTCGTCTTTTTTTGCACCAAGGTTATTGTTTTGAGACACAACAGGAACATTAATCTGATTACTCTTAGAACCTTCTGCAGTAACAACATCATAGTGAACATTTTCTTCAACATGGCCTCCCATGTTATTCTTAGAACCTTGATGAACATTTTCTTCAATTTGTCTAATTACCTGTTCACATTTCAATGAAAATTCACTTTTAGATTCTCTCTACATTTGATACCAAAGTTTAAAATAAATGCATTATGACTTACCTGTTCTCTAATTTTGTTTACATCAGCACCTTGATATTCGATCAATTTAATTATCACATCATTAGTCCCTTGAAGTAACCCCAAAAGTAGGTTCATTGCGTGAACATTATCATAACCTGAGGCATAAATAACAAAAAGGGTGATACTAACATTAACATATGCTTTAAAACACAACTTTATATAAATGAAATGCACAATTTTCAATACAAATTTCTATCTTTAGTACTCCCTATTACCACAATTATAAGCAGAATATCATTTTTCATATTCATTGAATAATTGATTTGTCTGATCTATAATTTATAGATCAGACACATCAGTTATTCAATAAATTTAAAAAGAAATTTTTTGCTTATATTTATGGAGGGAGTATACTAACATGTGCCTTTAGACTATGTGAGGCAATAATATTTCGTAAAATTCGTATTCGTTATAATATAAATCGAGAACTTGTGCACAATGCACAATATCTTCCATTTGTGCATGGTAACATTTTCCTATGTTTTGATTGGAGAAATATAATAGAATAGACAGAGAAAAATATTAAGGTGATTGATATTAAAAAAAAAAAAATCAGATTATAAGAGTGAAATCACCTAGTGACTTGGCATGTTTGAGTGAGAAATCAAGAACATTCTTAGCATCATAAGTAAACCTTAAATCTTGACAAGACAAACCACTACAACCACCACCTCTTCCAATCAACTTCCTCACATGTTCCCTACTAACATTAACATCAATTCCACAAGATTTAAGAATTTTTGCAGCCAACCCATTTGAATCATCAAGGAATCCAAGTAGTATATGTTCTGTACTAATATATTTATGTCCTACAAATCTAGCTTCCTTTTGTGCAGCCATCACTACTTTTTTTGCACATTCTGATAAATTTTCCAACATTTTTGTTACACCACAAAATTCTCAATTAAATTATGTTAGGAAGTTATATTTTGTTAAATCACCATTTAATTGTTATTTATATTTTAGTTTTTTGTTTGTTATTTCTTTGATAAGCGATTATTACAATGAGAAATGGAACATGTATGGAAGTTACACTCCCTAGTTAACTTAACTTTGATTGTGAAGCATAGTTTTGTCACCTTGATAACTTTGATTAATGGAGCATAGTGTTCTGAATAAAATAAATGAAAACTATACCATAGTGTTTTGTGTTTATGCAATATATGTGTACGATTTTCAACTTCTCATTATAACTTATGGGATAATGATCAACTAGTCTAATTTGTTTGCGGGAAAAACATGGTTATGTTCTTGTTTTACTAATAGTACTACTAGTACATTCACCAAAAAAATAGTACTAGCTAGTACTTTAATGTCTCCTTGAAAAAAAAATGTACAAGGTTATATTTAACTCCGATAAAATCATAAATTTTTATTCTGAACTTAGTTTAATTGGTAGGGATATTGCATGTAATACGTAGGAATGATTTAAATAAATAATCTTCCCATATAATTATAAATAATATTTTAGTAGATGATAAAATAGGGTTAATTGTACTTTTGTCATTTGAGCGAATTGGTTTACACTGCTGTAAATTTTTTTTGCAATTTCACCTTTGTAATATGAAGATTCTTTGATTTTAGACCTTCATAACAATTGAAAATGATAATTTAGTCCAAAGTAGGAGCAAATATAAATATTTACTTCAATATTATTCAGTACATTGATGAATATACCTCACAGCAAAAAAATAAAAGTGTACATTAAATTTATTGGAAAAGGAAATTTTGTTTATCATGCAACAAGCTAATTTCAAAAAGTAATTGGGACTTCAATCTCAATGTAAAATTTTGGCTACTGGTGACCTCTTCTGTACATACTCACTCATGTAACCAAAGTGGAAAAAAAAACTTTGGGAGTATAATGTATAATTTGTATATATATATATATATATATATATATATATATATATATATATATATATATATATATTATGCATATATATATGATTTAATTATATGGTGTTGGTTGTTGTGTTGTGTTTATTGGTGCTATCTTTGTAATCCTTGTTTGCAAAGAGGGCAGCATGATATAATTTTAAGCCATTGATCAACACATTTTAGATGAAACATATGTGAACATGGCAATTGCCTAACTTCTTCTTTGTCTTTGTATTTGGCCAAGCATATGCAACATTCCTGTCACCACAAACCAATAACACAATTTCTCAATCAACACAAAATTATAAATTAAATTACATTTATTAATTAATTTTCAAAAAGAAAAGTAATCACGGGAACGATCAATCTTCTGCAATGAACTGTAATGATATTGTTAGAAATAATATAAAATCATTGATTTGGCATTTTCTAACAGCTTAAGCTTTTGGGATAATCGGCCATTTGATATGATATCAGAGCCTCTATGACCTAAAGGTCAAGAGTTCGATTCCCGCTCCCCTCACTTTCTAATTAAAAAAAAAAGTGGAATTTTAAGCATATGGTAGGTGGGTCTATGCATTATCCACGCTTCAAGCCCAATGGGCTCTTGCGTGACTGGCCTTTCCTAACAGCTTATTATTTTGGGATTATCGGTCATTTGACAGATATGTATGTATATATGTACGTACGTAAATAATTGCTATTTCACTTACCGGCTCTTCGCCGATCAATCTTTCACAACATTGAGAATCATTGTTAAGATCTAAGTTATTGGAATGAGGCCCTTTAAATTTCCAAGATAGAAGTTGTGAGATTTGATCATCAGATGCACCTTTAGAAGAAGAACCAATGTTCATGTTGTAACCAAGGAGTGTGCTAATGAGTGGCACACAACAACAAAGCAACAAAAAGAGAAGAAAAGGGAAAGAGTAACAAATTGCATTCCAAACAAGAAGGATTATGCATAGGACTTGAAGTTTTGGAGCTTGTTGTAATGTTCCAAAACGTGAATCAAAGGACCAAACATTTCCCATCACAAACCATATTGCAAAAAAAAGCTCTAGTGAACTCTTACATTTGCTCATCAAATGTGTGCTCCTATACTCACTGCAAAGTACAAAATCAAATTAAGCAATTAAATTGAGTTATTTTGTTAATTAATCATTGTTACCATAAACAATTTTGAATAGATAGTATCACTTTAGTTTATTTCACAAATTTCTTTGAATTTGGATTAAATTTTAGTTTTCTCTATAACTCATCAATATCGACTTGATCTGTCGAAAAAATTCATTTGAATCAAACATATATTTTTAGACGATTTATTTTATTTTATTCAAAAATATGCTTTTACACAAAATAAAATTCGCATTTTTGGGTTGTGGATAAAAATATGATTAGGCCAAGTCAATGAATTATTGACCCAATTTTGTTTTGTTGCAAGTTTCCTTTACTTTTTTTCCCCTGAAAATCATGAAACTATGATAACTTTATATTTAAGGATCATGTTTTTTGTCTTTTACTTTTCTATTTTTTTATCATTCTAATTTGAGAAACACCAAATTATTAAAATAAATTATATTTCTTTTCAATGGAAATGTTCTGTTTTTCAATATTTTTGGATATAAATTTTAAGTCTTTATAAAATTATGAATTTTATGTTTAAATCTAAAAAATTTGTATTCATTTTTAATTTCAATTTATGTTTTATAGAGATTATTTTGAGACTAAAAATACTTTATTTTTTGTAAAAAGTTTTTAAAATAGAGACAATTTGTTACAAACTGCAATATTATAAAATACTAAAATTATAATAAAAAATTAATAAAAATTAGACTTAAAAAATGTGATATTATACAAACAAAAAACATATTAACCCTTTTATAAAAAATTGCAATTTGGTAAGTCATATCCTTCTTATTTTCTACCCTTCTGCACCTTTTCCACGTGCCTTATCTAAGGGCACTTAGGCTTTAGGCCCACTTCAGCTATAGGTGGAGATTGAGAGGAAAATAAAATACTCCTTTCTACCTTTAGGCTTTGGCAAATCCCTTATCTTTGATCATATATTAAAATTAAAATAATCAATTCAATTTCAAGAAGACAATTATTAGATTCTTTAATGCAATAACAAAAGATTCTATCTTGAAAGTTCTTTAACAAAAGATTCTCATTTTTATACCATTAACACATAACAATTAATCTCAAATAAAATTGATTAAAGGTAACATATACATATATAGGAATCAAACTTAAAAGATCATAAATTTATTGAGACTAAACATGTTTAACTGTCAAAATAAACAAAAAGTTAAAGTACCTGTTTTCTTCATTATTTGTTTGTTGTTCAATATCATCTTGAATGAAATTAATTTGATGATAGCGACCATAAAGTAACAACAAATTAAGAACACATCCAATGTCATAACCAACTATCCACACCCTCATGGGCCAAAGAGGCTTCTCACTCTTTGAAATTGCCAAAGTAAATGTTGTGCTTGTTATCTGAACCAACAAAGCAATCAACTCCAACATCATCCAAGTACTAGAATTAAAAGGGTTAGAACCAAGATTTGATCTTGGTCCATTTTGGTAATGAAACACTCTTCTTAAAAAAGTGAACCATCTTGATCTTGATATTCTCATAGCCATTCTAGTCATAAATGAAGGTTGTTCTTGAGATAATAAGGTAGTTGTTGGTGGTTGAGACATGTTTTGTTCACTACTACTAGCCATGATGCTGTTTTCTCCTATTGCATAATTTGAAGAAAATGAAACCATGTTGCTTGAAATTGAAAAATAAAGTTCACAACTTTATCAAATTTTGAAGTCACCCTTTTGCTTCTATGTACCTAAAACACACAACATAGAGTTAAGAATTAGAGAGAAAAAAATCCAACATAATTGTTGGCTTGTCCGGTCAGTTTGGTGATTGTCTTATAACATCACCTAACTGTCTCAGATTCAAGCCGGCAAATCGATGAATATGTATTATTAGAACTTAGAAGAAGTCCTAAGAGATATAATTCAAAAAAAGCACACAAGAAATTTAAAATACCTTATCATATAAGGCACAAGAGAAATTAATAACACAATTTGAAGCAACCCAATTAGAAGATATGCCACCAACTCAAAAATATCCAATAAAAAATCAAACTTGTGTTACAAACAAATTAAAGGGTTCATGTATGGTGGTGAATATGAAGAATAGGAAGGGATATGTATATGAAGAGAAAAAGAAGAGAAGGTGAAGATTGGTATGAAGGGTATGTCAAGAAGGTAAAGTTAGATTCTCAGAGGGTGACCAAAGAATGGACAAGTGAACTTAACTTTGCTTTGATTATAAGAGAGACTCTCACAAGTTTTGTTTTGTTTGGAGGGAAGTTAACCGTTTGCCAACTTCATCTATCTATAAATATATTTCCTATTAAGTAAGAGTTGTTCAAAAAGCTATTTTCAAGAGTTCAAACTTAAATTTCACAACTTTTATTTTTCTTTCACAAAATTAGTACCAACGCAAAGATCTTTTTTTTTTTTTTGAGAATATAAAGTTTACTATTAGTTTTTGTCTTTGCATTAAAGTGGATAAGACTTAAACTATTTAAGGTCTAATGTTTGTGTATATCTAACCAAAGTGTCACAAGTCACAACATATTTTTGTTTGAAAAAAATAGAGTCGACGCCCATATTTAAGGTAAGAGAGAACCACAAACTTCATCCAATATTGACAATAAAATTTAGGGTCATACTTAACTGGTAATAATTATTTGTGTATTCTTAATTTATAGTATCATATTCTTAATTTATAGTATAATGATTTATTTATTTATTTGAATTGTGGCGGGTACAGTTGATTTAGAGATTTGTGGTGTGGTAAGAGTTGCCGACCTAATCCAACCAGCACCAAAAATGTGTGACATGTTTCAAAGAGATGTCATGTGGGGTCCTCCTCTTCTGCGTGTTAGTAGTATACAATTTTGCAATTAGGCACACTAATTACACTTTGTAGGGTACCTTTGTTTTAACCTTTTATGATTAGTGAAACCAAGACCGACATGAATGAATATGATCAGGTATTGTTATTTGTTAGTTGCACAATTCTTTTGATTCATGGATGGAGACACTTTCATCACTTTTCTCTTTTTTTTTTTTTTTTTTTCTCTTTCATGTGAGGTAGTTTGTTGGCATAATAGAGTTAAAATTCTTGTAGTATATTACATGTATCTATTAATTGAGTTAGATTCACGGCAACCACTTTCATCTTCTTTTATTTTGCAAAATGATCATATATTTCATTACCAAATACTCTTTCTGTTTTTAAATAATTGTCGTTTGAAATATGTGTGTACTATTTATATAATTAGAGTAATATTTAAGAACGGGGGAGTAGTAGTAATGTTTAAAACAATTATTCACTAAAAAGTTATACATTTAATATAAAATACACAAATTTCAATACAATCATATTATTTTAAACTTTTTAACAAGTGCAAATTTGCACATAATAAAGGCTTGGGTTGCATTTTTAATTTTTCAAATATCGTGGTGTTTATTTGGTCCAGCATGTTGTACATTGCTAAAAAAGGAAACAACACACATTAATAGTACTAATACTAATTAGAGTGCATAATGCATCATAATTTCTTTAAATGCATCATGATTTTTTAATTAGAGTGCACATCACTGGATATCATGATTTTTTACAGCTTCTAACACAACTAGTGTTTTCACACACTATTGGGATCATATGACCAATTAAAAGTGATCAACACAGAATGAGGAGAGATCTAATTGTAACAATTGAGATATTTGGAAGATCTAATTCAGCAATTGGAACATTGTGAACTAAAATTATCATGATGATACGTGAAATGGAAGACTGAAAGTTCCTATTAAGAATATATAAATAATTATTATGAAGCAATAATGTGAATTATAAAGAGTTGGAGAGATTAAATGTTATAGATTAAAAACCCACTTAGGTTGGCCTATGCTCCTCCTCGAGGTCTCAGGTTCGATTCTCTTCGTTGACAATTTAAATGGGTTAGTTTAGCTTCTTCAAAAAAAATGTTATAGATTAAACTCTTACCCCTAACATTTCTAACAATTAATTTCTTTTATTAAAAAAATATTTTTTTAAAGAGTACAAGAAATACTCCAATCCAAAACAATTACCAAAAATCTACGTTATTTAGTCTACATTAAAGAACTTCAAACAATACTTATTCTTTTTTGTTTTTTTTTTGTACATAAACAATACTTATTCTTAAATAGATAGAATATTTCTCCTAATTTTTATTTATTTTCAGTCAATAAAAATATTTCCACTATAACTATGTTAAACATGATAGGTTTAATTAAGCTCATTTTGTCAACAAGTAGTAGTGAATTATGGCTGCCAAAATAATAGGTCAACATATCATGTAATTAATTTGATAGAAAGTAGACCTAACTGAAATGATAGCAAGGTTTGATCATGTTTTCTAAAACATATTAACAATTGACAGTGAAAGAAAATAGGGGATGTACATAAAGCTTTATTATACATCAATTTTTTTTTCAGTTTATACATCATTTTCTTCTATAACGAAATTTCACATAATAGTATTCTTCTTGGTTACAACTTACAAGTATTCAAATCAAATGAGGAAAAATCTAAATTCATGCAAAATATTGATGGTATTGTGAGTCATACTCTTGTGTGTTGTCAATTCATGAATGGTTTACATGTTTAACAACATAATTAAAAATAAATTTAGTCAATTTTAAAATTAATAATAAAAAATTATAATTATAATTTATAAGGACGTGACCTCCATACGTGGGGTATCAAATTGAATCAAAACAAATTGGGACGTATGTTACTTGAACAACTAGAAGTACACAACCTTGAGCTAACCAATAAAATTTTAAAACATAATATTGCTTATTACTTGGTAGTGATAGAAAAAACATATAATTAACAAACAAAAATTATAGGTTTGGTTTGTGTGTGCCATATTTGACTCAAATTTGACCCTATTAGTAGCACAAAAAATATTGGAAACTAGAAGAAGAAAAAAGAAAGTAAATTTGACCTTAGGCATATGGAACTTTTTGGAAAGGTTACATAGTTAATTCTATATACATAAAAAGATGAAAGGGTGAAAAATGAAAGCAATAGTTAGAAGTTCATATACCATTATGGTGTTTTTCAATTGCAAAATTTCAAAAAGCACGCCAACCAGAAAACCTCAAATGTTTAAAATTTAAGTACTTTTTTGGAATTTTCCATATTGTTGTGAGGTGCGGCACTAAATCTGTCACGATCTCCACTATTTTGGCCGCTAAAGCAGACGCTAAACTGAACTATTCCGCATTTCTGCTACTGCAAATCCATAAGCAGTCAAGAGTCGTTTCACTCCTCCACACTGCTATAATGAAGGGATTGGATAGTCCAACTAATTTGAACTAAGCGTTAAATGAGTTTAGGGTTCAAATTTTGGTGAAGGAAAGGAGTATTAACATTACAATTAATATACTAACATTTGTCTATTCAAAGAAAACACCTATTATGGCGTGCTATTGACAACAATGAATGAAACTCTAATAATGGCAATGGCTACATCCTAAGAAAATTGAAAAAAATAAACATTTCCAACCAAAGTGCACAAGTCTTTATTTGTTTTTAAGTACAATGAATAATAAAAATTGTACATGAATAAATACAGATCCAAATGTACATTTCAACAGACACTGCCATCAAGTAATGAAAATATTTGATGACCCAAAAAAATGGATAAAACCCAATTGAAAAAAGACCTATAATAATCTTATGATACAAATAAATAAGAGAAAAATGATTGACCATTAAACAACTCTCACAATTTAAAATGCAAGCTCCACCAACAACACTTACAGCAAACTTCAACTGCCAATAAATAGTTTTATATAAACAAAGGTGGAAGAAGCTTAGCTGGTTTTGTGCTTGGTCCTATCCTTAGGTTCATCCAAAACAAATTCAGCATATAAATCCTTCAGAGCAATCATTACTGTAGTTATCAATGGCCCCATAATGGCTCCCTGCAAAATAACACACCTTTTCGGTCAATCTAACAAAGTCATGAGATATTAGATAAGTTTATATTTCCCGTGAACCTAGCTCAGTTGGTAGGAACATTGCACGTTATGGGCAGGGACTGGAGTTCAAAATTCGGTACGTCCACTTATTCACCTTAGAAGGTGGAATTCTAGCCACAAGGATAAAAGACAAAAAAAAAAGAAGTTTATCTAAATAAGTTCATTGATAGGCTCAACTAAACAAGATTAAGTAATAAAAATGACTCAAAAAATAAAGATAAAACACCATTGAAATTAATATCTCAGCAAATTTCTTATCCACCATCATTACCTTTAAGAAAATTAATTAAGTTATGTAGGTATTCAAGTTTTTAATGTTAAAACAAAATTCTTCAAGAGAAACAAGTTGACATGAAATGCCAAAACAAGATTTGTTAATTGTTATATGCTGAGTGAAGCAATAAGGATTAAAACCTAGAGAAACAGCTATAACATGATGCATTAAGACTGATTTGGTTCCACTTTTGGAGGAGGTAAAATTGATTTTAGTGTAGAATTGATATCGACATGTTTGGATGTTTTCGAGTGGAATTGATTTTACAACAAAGTTGATTCTAACTTAAAGTTAGAATTTGGAGCTTTTTCTTCTACAATTGAATTTTAGCCTCAAATTTATTGTTCTACACCCACTTTTACATGAATGCATCCCAATCACTTAACATTGAACTCACATTGAGGCAAAACCAATGTTACAAAATCAATTCTTTCAAAATCAATTGTTATCACCGCAAATCCAAACACATACAATAATCATAAGAAAAGCAAATCAATGAGGGCAAAAGCTTTACCTCAAGAGCTGATGGGAACAATGTCATTCCCCCAATGATGCTGAGTCCAGTAAGATAAGCACTATTCCCAGGCACATCTTCGAGAATCTCTGACGCGCCATAATCCATGAGGAAAAGGTGAATAACAGACAAGAAAACGGCCAGTATGTATCTGCCTTCCATCAATAGTTGCACAGATGCCGGAATTGTTGAAAGCCAAGACGGAAATATCGGCAGCAAAGGACTGACAAATGCAAGTACAGTTGACATATACAAGAAATGAATTTTGTATAACCTAAACAAAAGCCAAGTAAGACATCCTTGAAAAAATGCCATCTCAGCGGTGGCCAAAAGGACACCTGAAATAGCTTTATCCAAAACTTCAACACATCTAACTCTAGTTGAGTTTGAAATTGGAAGCATATGCATCACTTGTTCGGTTACTCCACCGGATTCTGATGTAATGAGATAATACAAAACCCAAATAAACACCATTGTTTGTGATACAAAATTGAAAACTTCAGCAGCTCCAGAGACTATGGAATTAGCAATGGATAACATGAATTTTGAACTGCTACCAACCACGGTTCGACTGCTAGCGAAAACACGTTGAGATATATCGATTCCTTTGAAAGCAAACCCTTTTGCCTTCTCAACTAAATCCTCACGCGTGATCACAAGCTCTCGAAAAAGTGAATCGAGTTCTGTATAAATTTGACTCCATTCACGGTCCTTAACCCGGGTTTTCAAACTCACGAACTTTTCTGTGTATGGTGAAGGTGTGATTAAAGCTCTTTCAGGTGCCGAAGAGTTAACAGGAGTTGATATCACAAAATGCTTAATCCCGGTCACGAATTCAGTCATGTTATACTGAACACCCAATCCATCAATCTGATCCGAAACAGTCTCGTAAAACTTCGTGGTGTATCTATCCACCATACCGGCAACATCATTCTCCTCCATCCACTTCTGAACACCAATTCTCTCCGAATAATTACTCTCCTCAACATGCAATTTAAGATTAACAACAGCATCTTTACCTTCAACACCAATCTTATACGAAAAGAAAATCACACCGGTTAAAAACCCTACAATCATAACAACAATAAGTCCAATTGCAACAAGAATCTTCAATTTCCTCACAACCCTTCTAGTAAAAAAAGCACTTATTGTACTTCTCCTAAAACTATGAGTCCTTAAAGAAGACAAAGTATGCATAGTTGAATCCACATTCTTAGAACTAAAAACAAAACCTAACCCTAAAAGTGATAAAGCACCAAAAACACCAAGCTTCTCATAAACAATAATAAATATACCAAAAGACACTAACAAACGAAGCAAATTTGAAAACCCACTTCGTTTTCTACTTGGATGAACATTCTGAGGCTTTGGTTTCCTCAAAATGAATCTAAACAAAGCTTCACGAATCTCAACTAAAGTACCAACAAAAGCTCTGAAAACCGCAACAGGAACAGCAAGAACAGTTTCTGTGAGACCCATCATGAGAGGCTCAGTCCAAAACGAAACAATGGTCTGTTGAATTCCTCTAAGAGGAATTGAACAAAGCACAGCCCATTGAAGAGGTCTGAGATATTTCTCTAAAAGCTTTGAAACAGTGTAGAGAATGAAAATGGCGAAACCAAGACCCGCATGTGCCATGGCTATGTATAGAGCGAGTCTGACCTGGGGATCGCCGGAAAATGTGGTTTTTCCATCTGGGTCGGTGTCGGTTTGAGTATTCGGCCGCGCGTGGGGAATGTTGGAGGGAGCGTGGGATTTGTTTGACGGCGCGTGGGGTGAAGTCGTGGAAGATGGTGGTCTTGAAGATGCGGATCGGAACATGTCTTGCCACGCTGGAGTTGTTGCTGTGTTTGGGTCAGAATATGGAACCATTTCCATTTTTAATTATGCAAGAAGGAAAAAAAATGCACTAGAGAGAGAAAAAAAGAGGATTAATTTGTGTAAGTGTGTTCCAATTCTGAATTAACAGAAGAGGAACATGGATAGAACCTTGTTAAGGTTGTGGTTAGAATCTGAAGTTCATAGAGTATTGACTTATTGAGAGATGATGAATTAATGAATATGATTGGTTTCATTTTTTTGTTTATCTTTGTTTAGTTTTTTGTGGGACCTACATTGTTCTTGGGAGGAAGACATAATTGATATTTAGTAGAGTTATTTGGTTGTTTTAGACAAATTATATCGATGATAAAAGTTGTATTATAAATTTATAATGTGTATTACAAATTATATCGAAGACATAATAAGAATTTTAATTTTATTCCTATTTATTTGTCTCTAATTTATTTAGTATCTGAAACAGTTTTAAAATCAAACATAGTTTAATTAAATCTTTCTTTTTAAATGTGAATGTAACAGTTGTTCATTCAATCATATGACTTTTTTTTTTTTCAATCATTTATTGATGTTTGATTATACTAGTATATTTTTTTAGTTCAATCCACCTCATTCTTTTCTTTTTTAATTAGAACAAAATCAAACTCACGTATCTTTTCTTGCTTTTTTGATATCTTATGGCTTCTCTTGTACCTAAAAAAATCTTGTGGTTTAATAGTTGACAATTTATAAGCATTTTATGTTTATTCATAATTCAATTATATAAAAAGATGGTTTATGGTAGATGGATAATGTATCAAAAAAATTACATAGATTATGTATCAAATTTGTTTATCAAAATTGTTTTCGTATTTTAATTGCTAAGTAAAATGTTGTAGATTGAAAGTATATCTTTGTGTTGAATTAAAAAAAAGTATAATTCAATGTTAGTTTGTCTAGTGATAATTGACATTAGATTTAGTAGAAGTGATTACAGTTCAATCACCTGCAACTGAGTCAAGATGGGTTAAAACTATTTAATGTTAAAACTGACTCCAGCTCAAATTAAATTGGTGGTGAAAATAAATAAACATCACAGAATTAGTATCCGTTTGGCCGGGCTTATTTTGTACTTTTTTTCTTCTCCTTAAAAATAGTAAAGTAGGAAAAAAATGTGTTTAATTCTACTTTTTTTTATTTTTTAATTCTTTAGTTTATTTCTCTAATACTTTTAAAGAGAATATGGCTAAATTCAATTTTATTCTTCTCTATTTCGTTTAAGCTAAATAAAAAAGTAGAAAATAAGCCGGGCCAAACGGGCACTTAGATTTTATGGAGTGAACTTTCATTTATAAAAGAAAACAATTAATTAATATTAAAATACATCTTAAGAAAGTTATTAATTTTACTCCCAGCTACTTTAGTGGGATACATGATACACCTTTCAAATCATGCTAATTAATGTAACAAATTACCAACATTGTATTAGAGTTTAGTAATAGATTAATTATTAAGATTAATTTTCAGACATCAATTCTTCTACGGAGGCAAAAGTAAGCTAACAAACGGAAGCATATAGCCATAGCTATCATAACCCAAACTTCTTTTAAGCCACCTTTCAAGTTTACAGTGCCAAATGTTGGTGAACTTTGTAATGGTCTACACCCTCCTCTGCTTTCACAATCATATAGTTCATCACCTGAATATTGCACCTTTAAAAGTAGCCTAAAACCATAGTACATGAATGATAGATACTTTAACCATTTCATGAACTTTGGTATGTGCTGCAATAAAAACATGATGTGTTTTGTTAGTGTTTTTGAAATCTTGTTCAAGGGAAATGCATAAGAGTATGAAGTACTAGGACTTGTTTGGAAAGGTTCTACGGTATTAGGAGTCTGCTGGACCAGTACTTAAAAATCATTTGAAATTCGAATCATGATTGATGTTGACTTTCGAAAATAGAAATTCACATTTCATTTTTGTGTAATTTTTTAGACAATGACTTGATCAGAGTGTCAATTCGGCAAAAATTTAACTAACATGTTTTCTTTGTTTTTATCAAACTAACGTTCATTTGGTCATAATGTTTGTCGTGAGGACGAATACAAAGTGAATTTCTATTTCTAGTATCTGGTCTATAATTTACCCATGATCCACAGTAGAACTTGTCTCTACTCGGGAACATTATAATCATGTCACATTTTTCTTGATAGGACTATTGCAGTCATTATGTGAAAGCTTTGATTCAAAGATTAATGTTAATATACATCGACATTTTTTTTGTTTGAAAACTCAGAATCCGACATAAAACTAATTATATGTGAACTTTTTTTTTGTTTGACAAGATTAATATACCTGGACATAGTAACCACCAGTAAGAAGGAACAACATGAGTAACAAAGTAGCAACCATTCCTGCTCTTTTAATACTCATAACTGCAGCTCCAAACAATTCTCCTGCACCCTGGTAACAAAATTATAAATAGCAGTTAAATTCAAAGCTTAAAATTAACACTAAATTAATCACAAGCATTGACATAATCACTTACTTGACTTGTTATAGCTATTAGTAGAACAACAAATAACGTGAGGAAGAAGCAAGCAACAGTCCTCTTAAATCCAGCCATGAAGTAGACAATAATCAAGAAAAAGGTTGGATAGAGAACATGTGCTATCATGTCGCATAGAGTGCTGCATACATAGTATACACTTAATTTATACATATCAGCTTTCCTTTCTTTTATCAAATAGTACTTTTCAAATGGAAACACATAGACTGCTCCAAAAATGCATGAAGATGTCCAGAATATACATATGTAGAATGCTAAACCAACCTGCAACATAGATACTTATCATTGCTTAATTAGTATATATAGCTCGATCAATCTACTGACGTAAATACTCGTGAGACTATGGTAATAGCTTTCTATAAGTTGTTCTCAGCTGATTTCCATAAACTCTTCTTAATAACTTACAAAAATAACTTATAGCTTACATGAAAACAGTTTGACTTTATTTTATCGATTATTTTGTGAATAACTTATACATAAGTACTTATAGGATAAGCATTTATATATGTTGTATGCGCTTAATTGTGTTGTTTTTGTTTATCCAAGCAGTACCTTAAAGAAGTGTTATGGAAACTACCTGATCTCTAAGTTGAGCTTCTGTGATGGTTGAAGATTTCCACCAAAGTAGCCCCAACAAAAGTGCTACCCCAAGTGCTTGCATTAATCTTAACTTGTCAAAATATTCTTTGCATCTTACTTTAAATGTTCTCCTTGAAAGAATCATAAATTGGTCAAACCAACTCAATGTCCACTCTTTCTTAACCTGAATGGCCACTTGAAGATGTTCTGGTGTGTTCACTCCTCTATGGTTTTCTTTCTCCTTTGGCTCCAATAGAGTTTTGTACTTGAGTTTTAGATACTATAATACAATAAAGAAACAATTCATAATAAGATTGCAAAGAGATAGAGCATGTAATATATATTTATGTGTGTGTGTATTTTTTGTCTTAACCCTCTGGTTCCTAGGCGAAAGAGGCCTTGGTAATCCGAATTTCAGTCAGAAGGTAAGTAAAGTCTGGTCAAGGATTGTTCCAGACAGGGTTCAAACTCGGGTATACTCCCGACCAAGTGTGTGTGTGCGCGCGCGGAAGGAATTCATACTTTAATAAGAGCTTTGGAAGCGTCATGAGCAAATTCTTGATCATCAAAAATATCTGTTGGAAAACTTATGTCATTCACTTCACCAGTTGCCAAGTCAAGCAAGAACTCAGCCGGATTCATCGGTATTTGTGGACTGAACCTCAACGCCGTAAAGTACTCCATTGTATCTCTAGCTGTTCCATAGTAAATAGGATAGCCTTCTGATATCAAAAGAAGTTTGTCAAACATGTGAAAGATTCTGCTTGATGGCTGGTGTATTGTTGTGATTATAGTCCTTCCAGCCTATACAAGTAAATCAAATGAAACTTTTTCACCATATATTCTAAATTCAAGATACTAAATAATGTAATATGATTAAATTTAATTATAAACCTTAGCAAGTCCTTGAAGTGTGACAAGTAGTTTGTTTGCTGATGTAGAATCAAGGCCTGAAGTTGGTTCATCAAGGAGCAGCAATGAAGGATCAACAAGAATTTCATAGCCTATGCTTGTTCTTTTCCTTTCCCCTCCTGATATCCCACCTACTTTTGTGTCGCGACATCTATGGTTATGCAACAGATTTATTTAGGGTTTTGAAATAATGTATTGTTAATTTATGTCATATAAAGAAGAAAAACACACCTTTCAAGACCTAGCTCCTTCACAGTTGTTTCCACTTTTGCATATTTTTGTTGCTTGCTCATATTTGTTGGTAATCTTAAGAATGCTGAAAAGATTAATGTTTCTTCCACTGATAATTGTGGGAAAAGTATATCCTCTTGTGTCACAAAACCAATCCTATAAGTAGAAAATACAAATAAAAATATTAGCACATGAATATGATGCCGACACAGACACTAGACACGACACTGATTCGACAATAATTTTAAAAAATGAATTAGTTGAATGTGTAAGACAGACAGACACCAAACACGACTTCAATCAGAAGTGTCAATGCTAGAAAAGATCAAAATATTTTCCATAACATAAAAGATTAATCATAAGCACTTAACCTTCTCTTAACTGCTGAAGTATATTTTACATCATTGTAAGTTATTTTTCCTTTTACATTCTCAACCAATCTTGCTCCTATAACTCTCAACAAGGTTGTCTTTCCACTGCCAGAAGGACCCATCAGAGCAAGAATTTCACCAGGGCCAATGCTTCCAGTAATACCCTTCAAAATTTTCTTGTATCTATCTTCTTCCATAGTGTTTGGTGCAATTGCTTTCACAGGGCTGTTTCTCACCTTAAACTCTACATCTTCAAACTGCAGGGTAATGAGAAATGAAGTGTCAACTGATTTCATATAGTTTTTGAAGTACTAAGACAAACGTGACCCAACACTGGCACATCGACATCGATAATAATTTTAGAAAATGGTATATTTAACTATAATGACATATGTCGGTGTTAGATACATCAATCTACGGAAACATAAAGTGACGATTTTTCTAAAACAACTTTTTGTTGCAAATATAACAATTATTATGAGACCGAACGAGTACTATAGTACCTTTAGAAATATGGGGAGGGGGCCATTTTGATTGAAACTTGAATCTTCAAGTTCAATATCAATCTCTGAAGACCTATTCCTAAGGTATGTATCCTTAGACATAAACTCCCTGTTGTGACCAAAGTCATTGCTCCTTGTCATTGAAATGTCCACAATCTCATTCTCTATCCCAATTTCCATGGTCTCAAAAAAAAAAATGTCACAATAAACTAATTTGAACCAAAATTTGGAATATAATTAAGATGTGTTGAGTTGAGTCAACTGCATTAAACCTACTACCTTTCATGTATATGTAGGAATGATTTGGGTTGGTATGCCACATACTTTTCATGGCAAGTTTATTGGTGTAGTATAGTCCTCACATACCCTTTAAACTATTATGATAATATGCATAAAAACATGTCAAGAAAATGAATAACCATTTTGTTTGGTACAAAGTGAATATTTATAAAATTAATTTTTCTCACTATTTTAGCATTTAGTTACGTAGATGTCACTCATTGGCTTGATTTTCATATCATATTATATTATATACCAATAGTTCTTTATTTCACAAAAGAATGGGGAGAAAAGAATGTGACTTCAATTATACATGCAATTGAAGCATGTGATATAAATAAATCTTTTATATTTAAATTCACTTAGAGGAAATGTGAGATAAAAATAATCTTACATGAAGTGACCCACAATTTAAACCTTGGAGATAGATAAATCTAAAGTTGTAGACAGATTTTGGAAAGAACATACAAAATATTTGACATTGTGTTGATAGTAAAATTAGTGAAGTACCTCCTACCCAAAAAAAACTTAGTGAAGAATTCCAACATGGTTATGGTTATGATATAGTAGAAGAGAAAATATGAACTAAAAATTTAAATTTCAATTGAGATAAATGATTATATTTAATGTCTGACACGTTTCAAATAAGATTATCTTTAATGAAAGAAGTCTATTAACCCACCTAAATTGTCACTGAAGAGAATTGAACTTGAAACATCGACGAAGAGCATCAGATTGTAATAAATTAGTCCTTTTATTGTAACAAACTACACACTAATGTTTCAGTATAAAAATATCGGGACTGTTTAAATTTTATTTTTATCGTGGATTGAATTGGATAGTCAGAAAATTGTTATGGGCTAAAATGAATTTTCACTATCATTTATAAAATATACAAAAATATTTTGTTTTTTTATCTGTGATATTAATAAAAATATTAAAGTTAATACAAAAATCATTTACAATAATAAAGTAACATTGGGTGGGTTATACGACATCGTTTTGATCATTCACACTCAGAGAGTCAATTCTGAACTCAACTTGGAAGTTGAGAGCTTCTGCTTCATCAACGATACGTCGTCGTTCCCGAGTTCACCCATTCCAACTCAGTCTCGAATCTGCGCTGCTCATAACAACATATCAACTTCCACCCGGTACTATACAAACCGATTAAATCTCGCTTCTCTTTTCTTTTCATTTTTAATTAATTCTGGAAAACTAGAAAGATAAAATTATTATTAAATTTGCATTTTATTTTCAATTTCTCAATGTATTGTATTATCATATGTATATGATGATCCTTATTACTAGTTGGTTAATATGAGATTAATTAATTAATTAATTGACCAATGACCAAGTTTTTATAATTTTTCAAATTTTCTGGTTTATCTATTTTAGTAGTAACTAACTATAAATTACAATTTGAAGTTAGAAGTTACCTAATGATAATTGAATTGTATGTAATGTACATTTTCTGAACTTGATCGTAGCCTATGTTTGATATCACAGTGAATATATCAGAATCACAATGATCGGCCTCTATCATTGAAAGCAAACTAAATGATCTCAAAATGGATACACAAACACCTCGAACAGGAAGTACGAGCGATGTCACCTCTATCACTCCGGCCAACATAGATGGATCCAACTCCGTCAATGATGAATTGGATTGTTTGTCAAATGAAAAGGAATTGGCCGTAGTAGAGGTTGATGATGTAAGGAGTTCATTTAGAAATGAAGAGAATCCTTCTCTTATTGGTGATGGACATTGCACTGTCTCGCAACAAAAGGTATCGTTTTCATAAAAAATGTCATGATATTCTGTTCTTAAGCTGATAACTATTCAAAAAAAACTATGTTTATATTCAGCTCAATAGTTTCTACATTTAATATCTCCGGTCATATGAAATGTGTAGAACAGAGAAAATTTGTTGGTTGTTTAAAAATATTCTTACTTTGTCTTATGAATATTGCATGTGCAAACTTCGAATATATGGTCCATGCGCTTGTTTTCTTTTGGCATGACGCTTAATTAAATGTGATTGCAAACTGATATATATCAAATTCAGGAGAAAGAACTCGTTGATGAAGTAACTGTGAGGACTTCAGAAGTGGAACATCTTGAACGAGAATTGGAACTGATGAAAGAAGCATCTGAAATGGTACTTAATAATGAACACTCTGTTGACTTCTACCTTGACCAGTTGACTGAACAACTACATGCTAAAAGAAACTACCTTTCAACTTTGGATTCCGAATGGTAGGTTAAAGTGATGTATGCCATTTACCACAAGTTACTGTATTTTTTACGCAGATTTCTATTATAGGTTGATGGAAGAAATTTAGCACACAAGCACACCATAGAATTATTCAGTGTTCAATTTTACCTTTCCAATACAGAAGAAGTTTTCATATACATGCGCATAGATAAATGCACTGTGTACATTTGTAAGACAAAACTGATTTCATAAGCACAGAACTATTACTTTTTATTTTCTACAAGAAGAGAGTGTGAGCAGTGAAAAAACTTGTTATCTTCGCTGGATTTCAATGTGTTGCAGGGATGCTGTAAGAAAACCCTTGGAAGAGAGAAAGAGAGCTCTTGAGGAGTCTCTATATTCAAACAGCCCAGATGCACAGGCAATGCTCCAGAAGTTGAGAGAAGTACAGCAAGAAGAAAAGTTCATTTCATCTGAAATTAGAAAGAGGTGCATGCCCAAGTATAGTTCATTTTACGTTTTTTTAGCCAAAAGTACATTTTAAACCTCTTCGTACAATCCCTTTCTAGAGACATTCATTCAGTCAGACTAAGTGTGTGATTGAATCACAACTACACCAAATTTACCTAATATAATAGACTAAGTATGTCAAAATTTTGACTGGTTTAATCTTATTATGTAATGCTTCCAGTAGTAATCAGATTTACCAGGACAATGCATATGCCTTATTAACTTGCATATTCTCTCTCACTAGGGAGGAGGAACATTCAAAACTTCTTGCAGATCTGGAGAAGCAGCAGAAAGTAGCATCTAGGAAATCCTATACTCATCGTATTAACGAGATTACGAAAAATAGCCGCAAACAAGATGCTGATATTGAGAGGATCTTAAAAGAAACTAGGGAGGTTCAATTGGAAAGTAATTCTATCCAGGAACGTTTGCATCGAACATATGCTGTTGCCGATGAAATTGTATTTAGGTATTAAGTTTTTCATGTCTTTGTAACAGAGAGATGATGGAGCACCTTGTGTTAGTAGATATCTTGCTATGTTATTTTTAATCTTTTACGATTGGTGTTTTTCTTTCCCCAAAAAGTAAATAATGTACAATTTGTTTTCACATTCTTACCTCTGCAGGGAAGCAAAGAAAGACCCCACAGGACAGCAGGTTTATAAGCTCCTGGTAAACATCCATAAAGGTTTCGAACAAATATCCGAGAAAATTTTGGCAACTGATAGAATTAGAAGAGAAGTATCTGAATATGAAATGAAACTGGCAGCCACACCTTCAACTTCCAGAAGCTTGGATGTGAGCAAGCTACAATCTGATCTTGATGGCATTATTATCAGGGAAGATGAATACCCTCTATAGCAGGTACGGTTGTGTGAAGCTGTTTACACAACTCATTAGAAATTGGCAAACACAACTTCAGAAGCCTAAATTTGAGCAACTTACAAGCTGATCTTTATGCCATTGTTGGGGGAAATGAATATTTTGATCCCCAGTTTCAGGATAAGTGAAAGTTATTTTTCAACAATTCATTGGAAACAAATAAATTAGTCAATTACCAACCCTGCCTGTTTTAGTCTTTAAAGTTTATAGAAAATAGAAATTAGAAACACATTAAGAAATTTCATTTTGCTATTGGTTTTGAATGGTTGAGTTCATGTTTGTTCTAGGAAATAGAAAACCACTCTTTTGGTCTCTGAAAGTGTAATCCATTATTGTATTGATAATTCTTGACCCAGACGACGCTCATATAAATCTTTCATTTTTCTCTCTAATAGTTAATTTAGTCTCTAACTAGTCGAGTACCCGTGCGCATATGCATGGGAGTCGCGCTGCGCGCGACTTTTTGAGATATTAAAAATGACATTAATTCCACACTCGTTTAATAAGATAATGTAATTATATAAAAACTAAATCAGGGAACTTAAACATCAAAAAAGTTAATAAGAAAGCATAATAAGAAATTTTATATAATCATCATTAACGACAACAAAAAGATCATAATCATAATATGTCTTCTTACTTATACTTAAGAAGTCCTAATTCAGGGAACTTAAGAACCATTATAACGGTGTCGCGTTGTGCGCGATATTTTAATTGATGAAGTATAATGGCTTAATGAAAGTATAAGGATATAAAAATAGATATATAAGAAAATATAACATTATAATATCATAATGATCATAATAATACGTTAAAGCACTTATATATGATACAACCGCGAAGTTATAATATTAATTGAAATATTGTTCAAAAGATCGATAATATTGTTCAAAAGATAAAATTTACCATAGAACTTGAAATTTATACATAATATAGTCTTAATTATCCTACATCCTAACATAACCATGAAGGCCTCATCATGAACACATATCTTCACGGCGAATCAACTTGATATAGAGACTATGTGGAGGAGAATCGAGTTTGAAAATCAAGATATCGCCGCACTTGGGTTTGTGATAGGCGACATATTCGCACCATCCATCATATATGTATTTTTCCTTTTTGTTCCTAGTAGCGGTGATAATTTTGACAGGATAGTTGAACAGTGTATCTTCCGATTTCATCCTAATCATTGTTTTGTTTTTTAGAGACCTTGTGATAGGTCTCTTTGGGAAATGTTGAACATATTAAAAAAATAAGATCAAGTTAAAGACATTGACATACTAATAAAATGAAATATGGTTAAAGATATTGACATACTAATTAACTTCTTTTTTTGACGCACATACTAATTAACTTGAAACCCCTCTTTTGGTCTCTGAAAGTGTAATCCATTATTGTATTGATAATTCTTGACTCAGATGACACTCATATAAATCTTTCATTTTTCTCTCTAATAGTTAATTTAGTCTCTAATGTTAACTAGACCATTAACTCGGTCAAACATTTTGAAAAATCCGAGAACAAACATGAACCACAACCATTCAAACTAATAGACAAAATAAATTTCTTACAAACACACAATCTATATAGAAGATAAAAGAGGGAGAAGCTATAGTTAATAAGTGATCAAGAATATGACAAGTTCTTTAACAGCATCAACACTTTCAGACGAGGTTCCAAGCAAGAAGAACCAGGGAAATTGTCTGATCAATTTCCCTTTCTTACTACCTTTACCATCATACACCATCTTTGCCATGATCTCTTTTATCTTCTATATAGATTGTGTGTTTGTAAGAAATTTCATTTTTCTATTGGTTTGAATGGTTGAGGTTCATGTTTGTACGTGGATTTTGCCCATTGTGTTTTACAAGGGTGAAAGAGAAAGAGTATCTTTTAGGAAATAATCTATGAAAGTGTAATGCATCATTATATTGATTGATGATTCTTGACTCAAACGATACTCATATATATCTTTCACTTTTCTCTCTAATAGTCAATTTAGTCTCTAATGTTAACTAGGACATTAACTCGGTCAAACATGTTGACTTGAATGATAAACGGAGTGGGCTGACTCGCGCATAAATGAAAATAAATTACTCTGTTTGGCCCGCATTTGAACAACACTATTAACTCGGTCAAACATGTTGACTTGAATGATGAAACGATAAACTGAGTGTGCTGGCTCGCGCATAAATGAAAATAAGTTAACTAGGGCATTGACTCGGTCAAACATGTTGGCTTGAATGATGAAATGATAAACATACTGTGTTGGCTCGCGCATAAATGAAAGCAAGTTAACTATGACATTACGTCGGTCAAACATGTTGACTTGAATGACGAAATGATAAACAGAGTGTGTTGGGTAGTGCATAAATGAAAACAAGTTAGCTAGGACATTAACTCGGTCAAACATGTTGACTTGAATAACGAAATGATAAACATATTGTGTTGGCTCACGCAATGAAAACAAATTATAATATGTCAGTATGAGTTCGGCCCACATTTGAACAACACTATTATATTGATATTGATTCTTTTTTGTTTCTTAAATGCTGCTTTGATTTTGAATTGCATAACCCTAATTGGTGTTTCTTTGTTAAACAACATAAGGAAAATGTCAAACAGAAAAAACAATAAAAAATGAAAAGTTAAGCCCACAACTTCCAAGTTGCGTAAGTTTTAGAATTTTCATCGGTGTTTTATTTTATACAGTACCTTTATTTTGTAACTTCTATTTTATTGATTTTTGTTTGTCTTGTACAGAGACTAATCTTATTAATAATACATTTACCTCTAAAAATAATTGAATAGTAAAATTATATACTATTTTTGTTGATCACTTGATCTTATAATCAAACAAATATGTGTATGAGGCTTCATCCCGGCCCAAACCCGGAACCAGCCCATTTAAATTCCTTTATCCCATTCAACGACGTCGTTCTAAAACCTTTGGTCGTAAACCCTAAACCCTAATCAAACACAAAACACAGACAAATTTTCAACTCTCTTCCAATCTCCAATGGCGCCAGCAACTAAGAGAAAACCTACAAAGCCACACAAAGTTCAAAAAGCTCCAAAAAAAGTACAAATTGTTCCAATCAAAGATGATTCCACCTCCGAATCGGAAGAAGAAGCACCACCACAACACCTCGAACTCGGCGACGACAACGACAATGACTCAGCTTCGGAATTATCTTCCGACGGTGATGATCAGTTAGCCGATGATTTTTTACAAGGAAGCGATGACGAAGGTGTGTATTGTTCATTGTTGTATAATGTATATGATTTTACGATATTGTAGCTCGGTGTTGAAGTTGAAATGATTTTTTTTGATGTTTATGTTTGGATTTTGTAGAGAAAGCCGCCTCAGGTTCGGAGACTGGTTCGGATTCTGATTCTGATTCGGATGACGATGATATTGTTAGGAGGTCGAAAATTATTGATGAAAAAAGGAGGAAAGAAAGAATGGATGCTGAAGATGAAATGAAGACTAACATTCAAGAAGAGTCTGATGAGTTTAGATTACCAACCAAACAGGTTTCTTTTTTATCATTTTTTTTTGAATTGGTGAAGTTTTTTTTTTGAGATTAATGTGTTGTGGGTTTAGTTAAATTATTGAGAATTAGTAACTTTAATTAATCCTTAGTTTGGTATGAAATTTTCAACCCAATAAAAAAGCTAGTTTTTTTTACATGATTTTTAATGAAACATAGTTCAATGCAATTCTGATTCAAGGTTATTAAACATGCTGAAATCCAATTTATGTTGAAGAAAATCACTTATGACATTGTTCAATGTATTTCCAATGTGTGGTAAAACTAAAAGTGATCAACTTTTTAATGTTAGGAACTTGAGGAAGAGGCTTTGCGTCCACCTGATCTTGCCAATCTACAGAGGAGGATTAAAGAGAGTGAGTTAACTTTCACTGTTGATTGAATGTGACTGTTATTGTGAACAATTTTCCGGTTGTTGAAATTGTTTAAATGTTTTTATTTTTCCAGTTGTCCGTGTTCTTTCCAATTTTAAGGGATTGAGACAAGCTGAGTCAACGAGGAAAGATTATATTGATCAGCTTAAGAATGATATACGATCATACTATGGCTATAATGAGTTTCTAATAGGTGCTTTAGTGGAGGTTGGTATAGTTATATTGTTTGTACCTTTTCTTTGAACTTTAATTTCATTGAGCACTTCTTCCAGTTTTTACTATTGACCTCTAGTTGGTGGTTTGGAAAATGGAGCTGTGTTTCGTTGATTTTTGTAGAGAGTTTGCATTGAAATTGGTTTTTTGTTTTGTTTCAGATGTTTCCAGTTGTTGAACTGATGGAACTGATTGAAGCTTTTGAAAAGCCTCGCCCTATATGTTTGAGGACAAACACTCTAAAGGTTGCATGCCTATTTCTATCACTTTGGATTGATCTGTTAGTGTGAACTTATCCATGTTCCTAATTGAGCTTATATATTTGTCTTCTGAATACCATCAGACACGTAGACGGGATTTGGCAGATGTCTTGATAAACAGAGGAGTAAATCTGGATCCTCTGAGCAAATGGTCAAAAGTAAGTTTTATGTCTTTATTAGCTTTCATTTATCCTTTTTATGTTATTTGAATCCATGTAACAGTCTCTGAGACCAGTTAAATTTGTCTCTGTTAACAGGTTGGCCTTGTCGTGTATGATTCTCAAGTACCAATTGGTGCCACACCAGAGTACATGGCTGGTTTTTACATGGTAGGCATTTTTCTGCTGTTGTAGTTTGTTGCATTTCATATAATATTATTAGACAAAACACTTAATACTGGTTTTTAAACTTCTTGCAGCTTCAAAGTGCTAGTTCTTTTCTTCCTGTGATGGCCTTGGCTCCTCAAGAAAAGGAACGTATTATTGACATGGCGTAAGTAATTGTTCTTTGCCTGGATTTTATAAATCCGAGTTTTTGGTTTGCAAATGTTATAGAGTAGAGCTTCTAGTTGTCTTGACTCTTGTGCAACTGTTTCTGATGAATATTTTCTTATTTTTAGACTTTTTCAATAGGAGCCCTTCTTAACTAGAGTAGGAATGCAAAACATGTTTATTTTCTTGCAATGTTTCTTTGGTTATGGTGAAGACTTTTTATGCGTGTTGCAGGGCTGCACCTGGTGGTAAAACAACTTACATTGCTGCTCTAATGAAGAACTCTGGTATATATTGTATTCTCAGTTTCTCTGCATTACAGACCATGCATAAATTTTTTTGGTGCATAATAGATTATAAAGTTCTTTTCATAGCAGTTTATGAACTACTTCATATATATGTAACCAGTATTGTGGAAGGAATACTCAGTTATTTGTCTCATGTTATGTTGGCAGGAATTATTTTTGCAAATGAAATGAAGGTACCACGACTGAAGTCTCTGACTGCAAATTTGCATCGGATGGGTGTATCAAACACTGTCGTCTGCAACTATGACGGGAAGGAGGTTAGCACCTTTTGCACACATTATTTTTTGTTTGCTAGTTTGCTCCATGAAAACTTCAATGTCGTCGCTACTTTTAGATTATATTGCCACTCTGTTTTTTTATTTGATTATCTATGTGGCTTTTCTGTTGAGTGGCATAATGGTATAGTTTGCAAATTATTTGATTGTTTGTTAGCACATTTTTGTTGACTAGAAAATTGATAGTTGTCTCTTCTCAATAATAAGTGAAACATTGACAATATAATCTACTTTATGCTTTGTTACATGATAGAATGCTACCATAAGATGCCGGGGCTGCATCTAGACGATAAACATTTGTGTTTACCATTGCATAATGACTGTTCTTTTGATTTTAAGCAAAATGTTGGTTATCACAGCAGGCCTGGAACCCTGTAATTGTATATACTTACACAGTTACACTAGAGAATTACTCGCTTTTGGTCATTATTGTTTCTGATTGAGTGTCCTTTTTGTAATTACAGTATTATATTATGTTTTATTGTAGGTTTTCGTAGTGTAGGTATATACAATAATGTTAGTGTAGGTACATACTTACACTAAGAATGATCTTGTACTCACATGCACATTTTAATTCTACACCAAGAGGATTTCAAGTCACTTCCATTCTCAGTTTTATAATGATCTTGCATGTGCCACAATAATTATCTTGCACGTGTTACAACAAGCTTATTGGTTACATTTGTGCTGTTATTTTTCAGCTTCCAAAGGTTATGGGTCTCAATGTTGTTGATAGAGTACTATTGGATGCCCCTTGCAGTGGAACTGGGGTAAGAAATTGTGAATGATAAAATCAACATTTTTTTGTAGTATTTATTTTTCTGTGCTTTTTCTTAAAGAACCAAGGCACTAAAATAATGTGTCTGCAGGTTATTTCCAAAGATGAATCAGTGAAAACTTCTAAGAACTTGGATGATATAAAGAAATGTGCTCATCTACAGAAGGTAATTAATATTCGCTGATGGTTCGTTTGAGAGTGATATGCAAAATGTAGGTGGGACTGAGAGAAATAAAATATGTATCTAATTTTTATGCGTCGTGCATTTTTGTTGCATCTTTTACGCGTCGTGTATTTTTTGTTGCTTCTGCTGCTTTTATGTTCCCTTCACCAACACATGAGTTATCTGTACTCTAAGAACTAGATTGCTGTTTTAATTTTCAACTAGTGATTTTGGAAGGCTGATTTTCTCATTTTGCTATTTGACCTTTCGTCTTCACGTGGAGAGATAGAATCAAATGGTGCCAAAATGTGGTAATTGAAATAGATGATCCTCTATGCCGCCTTAAAATAATGGCAGATTTTTTCTGTTATTCTATACACCCTTAGTTTCTTTTCATGATCAGTGAAATCAAAGTTGCTATTTGTTACAAACAAATGATCATGTTCCTGCAAATAAAATTTTATTTTTGAAAATCAGTCAAAGATCAATTGGCTGTAGTCTATATATAATTTTTTTGCATAGTTTATGAGCTTGTCCTTTGCTTATATATACAAATTTCCTTTTTCTTTTGTAGGAGCTCCTTCTTGCTGCAATTGACATGGTAGATGCTAATTCAGAATCTGGGGGATACGTTGTATATTCTACTTGCTCAATCATGGTTGCCGAGGTTTGTTTTTCAGTTGCAACTTGTATTCATGGGTTTATATATGCTCCATTTTTTGTGTCCTATGATTCTGAATTATTTTCCTTTAATATAATTCAGAACGAAGCAGTTATTGATTATGTTCTCAAAAGGAGGGATGTTAAGGTGGTACCTTGTGGACTTGACTTTGGGCGTCCAGGGTATTGATTGTTTTTCCCCTTACAACATTATTTTGACTTTTAGGATTTTCTGTATTGTGACATGTGTTGTCTGTCAGGTTTACAAAGTTTAGGGAACAGCGTTTTCATCCTTCATTAGAAAAGACAAGACGTTTCTATCCCCATGTACACAATATGGATGGTTTTTTTGTTGCAAAGGTATATATGCTCATTTTTAGTTTTTTGTTTACATTCACTTCAAATGCGTATGATCACTCTTTGGATTGATTTATATTGAAATTATATTATGGAAGTTGGCTTTAAAGTTAAACAGAAATGATTTTTGATGACTAGTAAGGATCACCAACATATTTTTTTCTTCACATTCACTTTGAATGCCTGATTCATGATTGCTTTTTGGATTGATTCCCCGAAATATTTTCTCTTATGGAAGTTTACCTTGGTGCTATGCATAGTTTCTTACTTTGTTGGCACATATAGAATATTAGGGATAGGATGTTTTGCATAGTCCTGTGGATATTGGTCTAGTTTGCTAAAAGGAAATTTTTAAAAAGTGCAGGTCGTCGGACTGCTAAATTTTCAGTAGTAATGATTAAAAAAATTATCTTATTGATTAACCGTTCTCAAAATATCTGTGTTTGGTTTATTGTTCTTCATGCTTATACATGTTAGAGTTGGTGTTTCAAAATAATTTTCAGCGCTTGATATTCTCATGGGCTTAATATTACTTTTGGTTTTTATATTCTTTAATATGATGTGATTTGGTATCTTTCAGTTGAAAAAAATGAGCAGCACAAAACCTGTTGCAAAACCTGATGCAAAACCATCTGAAAAGAAACCACCTTATGTAAACTATAGAAAAGAAACAAGCAGTGACATAAAAGAAAACGGCAAACAAGCTTCTGAATCTGAACCCAGAAAGATGAAGAATGATAAATTCCCCTCAAAACCAGGTAATGGTGTAAAAGCTGATGTCACAGAAAATTCCAGACCTGAGTCCAAGAAGAGGCAGAAAAGGAAGTTTAATAGAGAGGAGATTTCAAAAGCAAGGTTAAATATTTTACTCATATTTAATATTCAGAAAAAGTCTTTTTTATATGCAATAAATTCACAGCTTGTTGCTCGTTTACCTTCCGTTCATATGGTAATTATTTTAAATATTATTCTTTATGGATATAATAATCCTTCCTTTAAAAATCTAAGGATTTTGTGATTGCTGCAGAGAGGAGAAGAGACTGGCTTTAATAGAAAAGAAGAGAAAAGATGGTAAGCGACAGAAAAAATGATGAATGACCAGTGGCAATACAGGAAGTAGCGATGACAAACTGTGCAATTTTAGCGCAGAATCAACTCGAGACTCCAACAATATGGGAGAATTGAAGGGGCTTTCCTGTCAAAAAATGTACCATGGAGTTAGTGGCATGACCTGATCGAAGGTCTCAGTTTTGTTTTATTTGTTGTTTATTTTGCTAAAAAGGCATATCTTAACATTCATCTATTAAAACTGTATATCACAACGGAGAAAAGGATATTTTCTAGGCATGAATTTATTTTCTAATTATTGTCTTTATGTCTATTGTCATCCGTATTTGTTATCCTTTGTAAGAATTATAATGATATGATATTATGATTGCATCAATTTTAATGCTTTTTTATTTAATAAAAACACATAATTAGATTGCAATTCTTGTTTAGCCAAAGCTCAAATGCCATTCACTAGCAAACTCTTGTTCTACAGCATGATCACATGCTTGGATGACAAGTATGAACTTTGTCAAGTATACTAGTCATGAATTGAATTAAGGCACCATATGACCTTCTAAATTTTTAGTTGCTTCACTTATATTCTCATCAACAATCAACATGTCTCAAATTAATTTTCACCCTATTCACACTACTACTTTGTAATCTCATTTGAAAATGACTCGTTGATGGCAAGCGAAATGACTACTATTGATCCGTTTTGAATTGATTTATTTTTGAGGTTAAGTAAAACAACTTATGCAAATAAATGATTATAAAAAAAAAAAAAACTTATGCAAATCAATAACTTTTGATAGTGAGAATTTTATGAATGACAACGTAAAAATATTTATTTGCATAAGCTATTTTTTATAAGGTCAAAAAATAAGTCAATAGTAAAAATTAAAATTAAACTTTTTTAAAAAAGACAACCAACAAATGAAGAAAACCTAAACCCTACTCTCTTAAAATTAATTAGCCGCGCCTCCCTCACTGGCTTTCTCTCATCTTTTTACAAATCCATTCATTGAACCCGACCGGTTTACCAAACACACCGAGTCTCACCGGTTCGATTCCATATCCGGTTTTTGGTGCAGTTCGACTCGGTAATAACACGACACCGTTTTATGATTCTTCATAATAAATTCTCCTTAAACCCTAATAAACCCTTTCTTGATTCAGTTTGTTCTTCTTCTTCCATATTTCTGGTGTAACCACAAATTTGGAACAGAGAAATCATCACAGTAACGATGTCATCAGAGTCAGACGATTCGATGTCGGAGGTTGAAAACGAAGAGCAGAATCCGATCGATTTCATAATGAGCTTAGATAACATTCCGACGAAACTACCTACTCATCTTGAACTTCAGAAAACTCGCGTTATTTGCACCAACTATGCTCCTCAACATGTATCTATTTTCTTCCTCTCTTATTCATTCTTATTGTTTCATTCTCTTTTGCTCTTTAAATTTTTTATTTTTGCAGTATTCAGTTTTGTATAGTTACTAACTTCACAGATTGTAATATTGAAGCACATAAGTTAGGATTGAATTTATATTTTAGAAGGTTAAGTGTTTTGAACATTTGATGGCAAAAATAAAATGAAATTAATTTGTACATGTTTTGATTAACAGGGCCCTTAATTAAAGTGCTTAGGCTAATATTTATGTAAGAAAGATAAAATGAAGTCGAAGCACGAACACAAACACAACACAGAAACGCGATACAGATAATTTTTTTTGAAAAAAATGATATTTTTCAATGTAAACATAAGTGTCGGTGTCGTGTTTATGTTGGTCACGACATGTCTCTGACACTGAGATACGCCTATTCAGAGAAGTGTCCGTGCTTCATAGTTGTCAAACTGTAGAGCTTATTGGATATAAGCTGAAAATAAGTTATGGCGGTTCAATAGCAGTTCTGTAGTGGCGCTTTTAGCGTTTCTGTAGCGTTTCCATAGTGTCCGTTCTTCATAGCTGTCAAACTGTGGAGCTTATGTCAAACTTGTATTTACATATGTTTAGGGTTTAAACGGTCTAACAAGTGCTTAAATCAATTGAGAAGTTCAAATTGGGCAATCCAAATAGGCTATAATTGGGTGTGTCCACCTTTATTCCCTTCTTTTTGTTGTATCTTGTTGTTCTTTTTTTTCTTCCAATTTTGAGAGTGCATTTGGCTCAGCATTTTTTGAATTCTAAAAGCTACTTTATAATTAATGTTGAACATAAGAGCTTTGTAAATAAAGTCGATGTTTGGTAAAAGTAATTCAGCAAAGTTAAGTTGTTTATTCTGGAAATCTATTTATAAACCCAAATATATTTCACATACGACATACGTATGTTCAATCAAGTCACTCTACAATGTCACCATTTTAGTGGCTAGACTCACACTTTAAGTGTGGATAAATGGAAATCCGGGGTTCAAACTCTTACTCCTGCAATAATGTCCCCAGTAGCTACCAACTGAGCTACACTTACGGGACACCACCTTTTAATTTTAGTTTCTAATATATCTCTAGTATGTTTTTGACTAGATGCATATGTAAAAAAAATTTGCACTGTCCATGCATAGAAGTTAATATAAAAAAAATATACAATAAATACGTCACTATTTTTCAAGGATATTTTTGAAAAATAAAGTAGTCATTAAGATATAGGGGTTGTGCCATTGTGGGATGGGTCATAGGGGTTGTGAAATAGTATATAAGATATCGAATTAGATTCGAATGTTGGCCACACAACAAAAGCTCCACTAAAGCCATCAGAAAGTATCTATTTCTAACTTGTTTTGGAGCCACTTTTTTGGTATTTTTCTTTATGCATATTAAGCTACTTTTATTTTTAGAACTTATTTGAAAACTTGTTTGGCCCAGCTTCTCCTTCAAAGATGAACAGAAGGTATATAAAAATTGGGCCAAGCACAAAACTGAATTATCTATAAATTCTATCTTTTGTGGGTATTGTTTCTGGTGGATATTTTTGTTTGTTTGATTTTTTGTTATTTAACATTTTTCATGTTTTGGTGTATGCAGACAGATCCCATAAACTATTCTGGTGCTTATGCAGCCTTGGGAGTTGATAACAGTGTACGGTTGGCTAATTTCTGTCAAAACTTCAAGGTTGAAGTGAAACGGTTTACAGGTGATGACATTGAGTTTGACTTGATTGGTATTGATCCTGCAATTGCCAATGCTTTTCGAAGAATTCTCATAGCAGAGGTGACATGTTTCTCCTTCTCATTAATTTCAGTCATGATGTCATGTTTGGTTTTGAATGTATAAGTGGGATTAATTTAGGCTAGATGCTTTAATCTCAAGCACTTGTTTGTTTCTATCTATACTCAATCTTCATCTTGTATTGAATATTAGATTCATAAGAATACAAGGGTTCCTTCAACTGCTTATTTAGATTGCTAGTTTTAGGATTACCAGTGATTTTTGGTTTTTTTGAGGAGGAAGTAGTTTAATTGTCACAAATATTTGTGGATATGTAATAGCCTAAGCCCAAATTAGTATGGTGATGATTTCTTATGCAATTTATTTGTTATTCAATGTCTCATTTCATAGAGAGGACCAAGTTAATTTGCATTGTTTATCGCCTAGATATACTCCTACCATGCATATCATGTTTACATTAGTTTCATTTTCTTCTTTGTTTGTTGCTCTTTTTCATTTTGACTTTGAGTTGGTTATTTTTTATGAGTAAGAGTGTAGTCCCAGTCTAATGGCGGCATCAATTTTTGGTTTTCTTCTTTATCTTTTATTTATTTATTTATTTATAAATTTAGGTTCCAACAATGGCTATTGAAAGGGTATATATTGCCAACAATACATCACTCATACATGACGAAGTTCTTGCTCATAGATTGGGTCTCATTCCAATCGATGCTGATCCCAAACTATTCGAATATCCAGGTCTTATATCTATACTAACACTTACACTATTGTATTTCTCATTGCTGATATGACTTCCTTGTGTGATAAATGAAAATTTGAAAATACTATTCATGTTTTTGGTGGACATCACTTATATGTAAAGTTTGATTTTTTATTATTTGTCTTTCTTTTTTTATAAATAGACGATACGGGAGGTGTTAACAACGAAAAGAACACCATTGTCTTCAAACTACATGTTCGTTGTGAAAAGGGTCATCCTCGTATTACTGGTAGATTACCTGAAACTCTTGCTTGATTGTAGTTATGCTGCTTTTAGTAATTTCTTTTTCAGCTTTTTAACTCTTTGTCTGATGATATTATAATATAAATGCAGTGAAATCAGATGCACTGAAGTGGTTGCCTAACGGGAGTGAGCTTATTGCTGATGATCCCAAACCAAATGCTGATTCAAATAAAAAAACATTTGCATCTGATGTTACCAAACCAAATGCTGATTCAAAGAAAAAAACATTTACATCTTTTAGCGAAAAAGGCAAACTTCCTGAATTCGCCAAACCACTTGCTCCAAAAAATTTGGATATTATATTAGCTAAACTTGGACCTGGTCAGGTAACCCTCATCTCTCTTCCCTCTCTTCCCCCCCCCCCTCTCTCTCTCTCCCTTTTATGTGTACTTTGATGATGAAGAGACTGATACAAAGATGTCATCTATGGATCTTATGAAATCAGGAACTAGAAACAGGAACAAAACAAACATCTTTGTTACAAAGTTTGCTATTAATCCAACTCCAACATGTACTTGTCCCTAAATTTTTAATTGCGATGCTATTATGTATTCTGCGATTTTGTGGCATTGTTATGGTACACTCTCGTGTGGCATTGTTATGGCACTGCCAGACAAATATTTAATATGCACATAATTTTAAATTGTGTTTAGATACTATGTTACATCACTTACATGTTGAAACATCGTTTGTGTTTAAGTAATGTTCTAAAAACCATACCAGCCGATCGAACCGGTCTGGCCGGAAACTGGATGGTTAACCGGTTTGATTTGACTACTGCACTGGTTATGAAGTTAAACCACTGAAAACCGCCGTGAACCGGTTGAAACTAGGAATAACCGGTGATTTTGGAAAACTGGCCGGGCCAATGCTTGACTCTTGGCATTGACCGAATTTTTTTATGTTAAAAAAATATGAAAAGTGCAGCTAGCAAGATTCGAACTTGCGCACTGCGGTTATTGGAGAAGCTATTTATCCACTGCCCCAAAGCTTCAAGTGTGATATTAAACACCTTTTAATTAATATATTTAAAAGCAAACTTGTTTCCCTCTTCAACTCAAACTCCAATTGCATGAACAACATTTTTTGTCAAAAACAAAACTTCAAATTCCTATATTTTAGGTATTTTTAACTCAAACTCCAATTTCGACCAATGAACCAGTGACCTGGTACCCTCATCGGTTCAATGACCGGTCTGGTTTTTAAAACATTGTGTTTAAGTACTCCCTAACAGCTATACACGTTGAGTTTTTAGAAATTCCATGAGTTTATGCGAAGAATGGAATTTGACAATCTTGATATGAATTATTTGATTTTGCAAACTTGTAATTAGTTATGTGTCCTTATATAGAAAACTGGAAGCTGTACTTGTTGCTGAATTTAGTTGTTAAACACATGCTTTTATAGGAAATCGAACTTGAAGCTCATGCTGTTAAAGGCATTGGCAAGACACATGCAAAATGGTCTCCGGTTTCTACTGCTTGGTATCGAATGCTTCCTGAGGTAGGGAATATCATATATCTTGTCTACTGCTCACATGTTACAGACTGAAAAATTCAGAGAAGCCTGATATCTATGTGCTTGGCTTTTCTTCTCTAGGTTGTACTCATGGAAGATATTATGGATGAGAAGGCCGAAGAACTAGTAAGTAAATGTCCAGCTAAAGTCTTTGATATTGAAGATATTGGAAAAGGTAAATCAGTTTTTATATTTGCCCTCCTAGTATTGATTTTCTCTAAATTTGCTGATTTGGTTGTTCTGTTCATAGGCAGAAGAAGGGCTAGGGTGGTCAATGCACGCGCGTGCACTTTGTGTAGGGAATGCATCAGAGAGGAGAAAGAATTGGAGGATGGAGCCAATGATAACAAGGAGAAAGAATCGGAGGATGGAGCCAATAATAACAAGGAGAAAGAATCGGTGGAGGAAGCCAATAATAACAAGGAGAAAAAATCGGTGGATGGAGCCAATAAAGAAAAGGAGAAAGGATGGGAAGATCTTATATCACTCCGTCGTGTTAAAGACCATTTCATTTGTAAGTATATGTGGCATATCAAATTCATGCCTTTGATAATGTGACTCCTAAGTATATTTTGTCTCTGCTGCTTAGTTTAAGATTTTTATATAGAATTATCTATCTTTCAACTAATAGTAATTTGTTTAAATATGGTTTTAGCAGAGTTCTGATATGGATTATTATTCCAAGTCCATGAAGTATCTTACGTTTGTGTTTTTACTTGTTTGTTTAGTTACCATTGAATCAACTGGAGCATTAGCCCCTGATGTTCTATTTACCGAAGCTGTGAAGATTCTCGAAGATAAGTGTGAACGAGTGATTACAGAGCTTTCTTGATTCTTCTTCTTTACTATGTTCTAAAATGAATGAAAAGGAAAATTTTTGTACATTTATTCTTCAGTTATTATCATTTATTTTAATTTTTGTAGACAAATATATAACTTATGATATGAAAGCTCATAGTTTGGATGTGCATGTGACATGTCTTCATTGACATGTTCTCTGTTTTGTTTGTACTGTTCAAATCATGGTGCTTAACATAAATAATCAATTATAAAAAGAGGATGAATGCATTGAATGATCCCAGTTAGAGATTGAACTTTAGTAGATGTTTGAAGTTTGAACCTAAAGTCACCCGAACATGACTATTTTTAAATGAAGATTTTGTTTGGCAAAACCAATTTTTAGCTTATAGCTTATGCTTAGAGTTCTTTTTACTAACATAGCTTATCCATTTTTTAATCTCAATTATATGCTTGTTATCATCATTAAAAAAAACTGTTAATTTATTTATAAAAAAAACTATTAATTTAAAATATATATTTATGTTATTTTGTATTAACCGATTAATAAAAGAGGGCTAAACTAAAAGTACATATAAGTATGCGAGGAAGTTTGTCAAAAAAAAATGTATGTGAGGAAATTTTTTGTGAAACTCAATTCACTGAATGTAGAACCAAAATTAGCAATCTAATCTAATGGGATGAACATTTTTTTTTTTTTTTTTATAAAATTAGTGCTACCTAACACGTGGCTTACTACCCTGGTTATGGACTAACTAATTCATGTCTGATCGTATTTTTCATATACCGAGTTAGTTCCACTTGCATAAAGTATAATTTGCTTACTTCAACAAAGCAATGGTGGACATAAAGAGTTAATAAAGGTAAAGGTGACATGCTAATGCTATGCTTGTTTACACTTTAGAAAATTAACATTTGAGATCATATTCACTCTTTATTTTAATGGTGTCAATATCCCAAAAGAATACTGTATTATTACAATGGGATGGAGATTGGAGGTAGTATTATTTTGAAAAAATTAGTCCAGGTATTGAATTAGAGATTAATTTGTCTTAAGAAAAATGATAATGGGTGTCTTTGGAGCACTCTTTAAGCACCTTAAGTAATTTTATATAGATTTTTTTATTATAACGTGTAAAGTCAACAATTAAAAATTGTAATGTTTAACTTTTTTAATAAAAAATTTACTGTATTTAAATAGAATGTTTAAAGAGTGTTCCAAAGACACTCATTAGTAAAAGACTCTTATCTTAAATATGTAAATGTCGGAGATTATATTAAATTTTATTATTATCAAAAGTTGAATTAGATAATCAAAAAATTATAAAAGATTAAAATGAATTTTCACCCTACCTTCTAGAGATTGAGTCGACTCTAACTCAACTCTATAAAATTGACTTATAAATTAAAGAGTGTGATTTTTTATAAACTATATTTAGATCGTATTTTTAATTAATGTAATGTTTAGTTTTTTCAATACACTTCCTCACATCCAACCTATTAAACTTAGTGCGTAAATATAAATGGTGAGACACGATTCCCTCTAATCCCTGTATTATGACAAATTAATCACAAAAAATGAGTGAACTATAATATTATGAATTGATAGAGCATCTCATACGTGGAAAAGCATAGAATCCTAGTGACTAGTGTGTTATTTTGGCATTATTCATCACTTTTTCTCCTTTTGCCATGTTTCTATGTTCTCTCTTAATTCCAATTTTTATAATCATAAATCGTTGGCCATAACCTAAAGACATATGTTAGCGTATATTTGTAATGCAAATTAAGTCATTTGAGTTCCAAGATTAGGAAGACATTCACCAAACTTTAGGGTGCTGTAGGATTAACTAAAGGACAGGTGATGAAAAGAGACATAAAGAAAACCAAATTCATAAAATAAAATAACTTAAGAGATAAGGTTTCTTTATGCTTATTGCTAGATATCAACTTTCAAACATAGGTTCTCAATTTTTGTGCAATATCTAACAAAAAATAATAATGTGATTTTGATTATAGAATACGGCATCACTACACTCACATATATATAGTAGTGCATTGATTCTATATGGCTGACATTCTTAACAAAAAGCAAATGCAATATTTTCCAAAACAATTAAAAATTGTTGGCATTAATGTCTTATCTTTTTCCAATATTTAAAACATGTCAATTATTTATTGGGAGTGGATATGAGGTGGCTATGGAAATGCAAATTGGATCCTCTCTTTTACATTTCTCTCCATTCTCCAATCTCCATCTCTCTACTTTCTCTCTATCTCTCTTTTAATTATTTATAAAAAAATTTATTGAAAAGAGAGATTGAAATTAAGAGAGAGATAAAAAAAAGGAGAAATATGAAGAGAAATGTAAAGGAGTACGATCAATAAACAGAGAGATAAATATTTAATTGAGTAAAGAAAAAAACGGATATTATAATTAAACTTATTCTTCATATTCATATAATTTTGTATTAATTATTGACTCACTCTAAAAAACCATGCTACTCACTCCATCCATAATATTTGTTGTATTTGACAATATCATTTGAATTAAGAAAACATGTTAAATTAAAAGATAATGACAATTTTATAGAATAAACATGTATTACTATTAACTATTGATGCATTTTCATTTTAATAAATATAAAATGGAAAATAATGAAAATAAACAATTAATTAAAACTGCATCGAAAATTAAAAATTACAAATTTTTAAATATAAATATGACAAAAGTTATGAGATAGAGAGAGATAATATATACATGATCACATTCACGGTGTAAAAGTTGGCGTTAAAGTAAAAAAGAAATTGTAATTTTAAGTGTTGGAATATTATTATGCGACAAGAAACATGTGAAACCACATCTCTAAGCATGCATGTCATGATGTGAAGAAGACCTCTAAACTTGAAGATCATAAGCAAAGGGGAAAAGTTGGAAAATTGAAACACGTGTGATGATGGTAACATATACACACACACACACTAATGATTTTAAACATATTAATAGACCATACCAAACTTCTAAATAATCAATCTCAAGCATAAGATTGAAGCCTATATTAGACATTTAGACTACATGTCAAATTTAAGTCTTACATTTTTTGACGGATCAAGTTGATGTTTGGTAAAGCTTAATTCAGTTTAACTTATTTGTTCTTCATTAATGATATAAAACAGATAAATTAAAAAAGTAAAAGAAGCTAAGAGAAAATAATAAATTAGTATTAAATATTTCATCAGTATTATAAAATTACTTATATTTTGATAAAAAAATAATTAAAAAGACTAAAACATTTACTACTCAACCAAAATATTATTGATGATCCACCTAGTAAGACATAAATAGGATTTTTGACTTCTATATATTTTTGGATCGTTCTACACAATATAGACATGGTGACACCGACACGCATTTCTTGGCTGAGCTATCAATGAAATTTGACCTTTCAAATTTCTAGTTATAGTCATAAACTTTAATACTAGTACAAGTCTTAAAAATGGCAGACTCTTGGCCACAACATTAGAGATAAATATAAATGTGTCCAATTTTTAATAGCAACAGCTAGCTATGATTAAGAGGAAAGCTGCTTAGCATTGGCACCTGGATGGACATACATCATACCAAAATTTTCTCCATATACTATGCATAACATTAATACGTGACATTTAAAAAATAACTTTTTTATTATAATAAAACGTTTGTTATTTTAGTATATATATATATATATATGAACATATGATACTATGTCATGTAAGATAGCTCAAATGATAAGAGTTGAGGGAATATGAAATAGGTAAGAGAAGTCCAGAGTTCGAATCTTAATGAAAACATTTATTTTTTTCGATGTACCAAAAAAAATATATGATACTATATACTAATGATAGTATTTATACTCTTTTGTAACCTTAAGTGTATTTGCAAGTGTTGTTTGAGTTGAGGTTTAAGATCTTCTCTAATTTCTTGGAAATAATCTCTTGAGTTTAGTTAAATGAGAGTATTTGTAATTAGTCTAAGTGTATTTATTGATTGCGTCAAAAAAAAAAGTGTATTTATTGGTTTTTATGTGTTTATTTCTTTTCTCCATATTTCTCTCCAATAAAAACACCATTAATATAATTAATATAGTAGAGACATATATAATATATAAACTAAGTTCATTCTCTAATGTGTTTGAACATTTCTGGTATGCATGTTAATAAGGCAGGGTCTTCCAAAAAGAACATTACATAATTTTAATTAGTTCAATTCAAAATTGTGTGAAATTTAAGTTCATCAAAGTCTTTGTTTGATTAAAATTTATCTTGATCAAAACTTTTATTCAGAGTCTGTTTTAAGAGTTGACTTTTCTTAAATTTAAATTGATTTTAGAACGACAACTTCATTTAAAAATTCTTGATCAAAACTTGTTTTCATATGTTAACTTTTTTTTCTTCTTCTTTAAATTATGACTATCAAAAATTTACTTTTGAAACTCAGAGTCAATTTTCTAAGAATAGTTAATAGATGTAAATTTCTATCTTCAAAGATAATAGAAGAAAATCTATGATCTTGAATACACATTAAAGTATCAAATTTTTCTTATACACATTATTATCATCAAGACCTTTAGAAATATTGTTATAAAAACTTAATTTGGTTCAATAGCTATAATTTAAAATAAATACTATTAGAATATTAGCCGAGATTTATCTCTTTCTCTTTTTCTTTTTTGACTAAGAGGTTACCCCTTTGAATAATAAAATATGCTAAACTCTACATACATAATTTTTTGCCATTCCATCGATTTTTTTTACCATTAATAATAAAAATCTAATATTGTACCAAAAATAATAATTAAAAAAAAAACCAATGAAAGCTACTTGTGAAGAAATATGAGTAAGTAAACATTAAATAATACCACCATCATAAGTTGCAGTTGAGGAATGAGAAGGCACATGCTTTTGCTTTTGTTTTCAAATCAACAAAATTAAAAAGCTTTTATGAATGATAACAAAATTCTAACAACCACACAAAAAATGTAGCTTCTACTTTTTGACAAACATTTTAAAATTAACTCTAACAACCATCCAAAAATTATAGCTTCTACTTTTTAACAAACATTTTAAAAATTAGTTTGATTTTAACAACTATTACTGTAAATATTTTTACACATGTTATACTATTAAAGATATAAACTCAAATCAGAATAATAAACAAGTAAGGTGAAGATTAATCTTCATCGAAGAATCTGTAAGACACGTAAGTCGAACTCTCTTTTTCTCTCAACTGAATTCTTTATATACGCATGAACCAGAAATAAAACTCTTAACTACAATATTTAAGAAATCTAAAATCGTTACTACCTGTACTAATTCATTGTCGGTTGTTTTAACTTTTAAAAAAAAAAATGATTTTTATAGTATATTTGAAGTAAATATTTTTCCTACATATGTTTATTCTTTGCATTGTTGACCACTCAGTACTTCCTAGTTTCTACATTGGAAGCTGCAAAAAAATCCAAAAAGACCTTAACTTCCATGTTTTGATCCTTTCAAAACAAAGCTAGAATCTTTTCACACAAGGTTTTGTTTCTCACCTTCCTTTTTTGTCTCCCACCTTCAAATTTTTAATCTTTTTGAGTAAAAGAATCTTGGGTTCACTTTAAAACATCTATATTTGAAAACCCATTTGCAAATTTCTCACTTCATTTTTGTTTCTTTTTCATTATAGTGTTGTTTGAGAGATCAAACAAAAAAATGGGTGTGGGAAATTCTGATGCAATTAAGCAGTTGCAATCTATGTTGGACAATGGTATGTTTCAAAATATTGAAATTTAGTTTGCATTCTTGTGTTTTGCTATGATCTATGTTGATTACTGACAAAAAGTGCTTTTTTTTTGTTTCTTGTTGTAGTGGATGAGAAATTCAAGATCACATTTAAGGTTTGGCTTTTTAATATTCTTTGTTTTTTGCTTGATCTTGGTCTGGAAGTTTTATGATTGATGATCTTCAACTTGTTTTGATAAAAAAAAAAGTGCTTTTTTTTAATCCCTTTTTGCTACATAATTGATCTGGATTGGATTTTTATTAGCTCATAGTTTATAAAAGGAAAATCTTGATGTTTGAAAAAAATCTTAGAGAGTAAATCATGCTTAATTTAGTGATTGTTTTCTTATTATGGTCATTCTAATTTTGTAACTTTTAGGGCTGTTTGGATTGACTTTTTATTTTTGAGTCTGCTTGGGAGAACTTATGAAAACAACTTATGGCATGTCTATAAGCTGTGTTTAGCTTGTTTCCATAATCTCTTCAGGATAGCTTATGAAACCAACATATAATTTATATGTAAACAATTTGACTTATTTTATCTTTTGTTATAGAAATAGCTTATACGTGAGCACTTATATGCTATAAGCGCTTAATGGTGTTGTTTATCCGAGAAAGGCCTTAGTTAGGTGCATAGTGAGAGTAAATAATTTGTTGGTGTCTTATTATTTTCCATCATGAGTTTTTTTGTGCCGAAACCTTTCTCTTTAAATTTCAGAATATGCACATGGGATATTCTAGTGAAACATTAACGCGGTTTCTCAAAGCTAGGGACGGGAATGTGTCCAAAGCTCATAAAATGGTTAGTTAAATCTTTTAGACGGAATTTCATCCAGGTTGATTGCTCTTATATTTAATTTGATTTTTAATCTTTGAAGTTATAACCTTTTCTGATAATTTAAACTGTTGTAGTTAATTGATTGTTTACATTGGAGAGTTGAAAATGAGATTGACAAAGTTTTAGCGGTGAGTTCACTCATTCCACAATTTTTTTTATCTGAATTTATCTGTTTTTCTGGTTCAACTTTTAATCGGTTAGGAACTGAATCATATCTCTATCAAAATCATAATGGCGTTGATTTGAGTTTTTTCCTTTTTGTATAGCAGAAGCCAATCCCTTCGGATTTGTACAGAGGTGTCCGAGATTCTCAACTCATAGGATTGTCTGGTTACACAAAGGAGGTACTCGTGTTTTAGATATATCTTATAGTCAATATTGTTAATATAGTCAAGATAAATTGAATGAATCTTTGTATGTTTTTGAAGGAAGCTTATGCGTTTGAGTTATTAAAAGCTAACAATTTAATGTCGTAGTATGTAATGAAAAAAGATTTGTCCAAATTATGCAATCTATATATTTTTGTCGCCACACTTGTGACATGCACTTCCTTTTCATGTCACAGAGAATAATGTTTCTTGATAATATCATAAATAAAATAGGATATTTGTTAGTGCAATATTTATTAGTTAGAAGGTTATATTATGATTGACGGCTAATGATATTATTCATCAAGATACAGTCGTAATTATTGATAAGGCGGACATAATTTGAATGACAGTTTTGGAATGTAAATGCACTACAATTTCTAATTTCTTTCATTTTCTGATGAATTATGCCAGGGCCTACCAGTTGTCGCTGTTGGTGTTGGGCTCAGTACGTATGACAAAGCATCTGTAAGGATCTCATCATACGGTCTATTTTCATCGCATCATTAGAATATAACACATAAACCGCACATTTTCATTTAGTGCCGATGCTTGCTGGACAGAGATGAATATATAACTATGATATGATGCTTGTATCTTAATTTTATAGAAACTTTAGAACATTAAAAGGTTGATGCATTAGACATTAATACTTACATGTTCAATGTAGCATCTATACTCCATAAGATTATCTATTTGATATTAAGTTTCCGGTTCTTTTTTCTTTTTCAGGACAAATACTATATACAGTCACACATCCAAGTGAACGAATATAGGGATCGGGTGATCTTGGTGAGTATCTAACTGTTTAATTATTTGTATAAACTCTCTTCATGACATTCTTGCTTATTTGAAAATTTTATTTTAGCCAACAGCTACAAAGAAGCATGGACGATATATTGGCACCTGCGTGAAAGTCTTGGATATGACCGGTTTAAAATTTTCAGCACTCAACCAATTAAGGGTATGTTAGCAATTGTTGAAAATGTTTATCTGCTCCTATTTTCATTCTCTTGTACTTTGTTGTCATCAATGTCAACGTCACTGCAATTGATCCCTTCGTTCGTGGTTTTATGCTCTTTATAGCTGACAGTTTGTGTTTAACCGACTTTTGCAGCTTTTGACAGCTATATCTACAATAGATGACTTGAACTACCCGGAAAAGACGGACACATACTATATAGTTAATGCGCCATATGTATTCTCTGCATGTTGGAAGGTTTATACCCGTCTTAATGTTTCATAATCATAATTCAGAATCCAAAGATTAACAACTGAAATCTTTTTGCTTCAATAATAATTTGAAGGTTGTTAAGCCTCTTTTGCAAGAAAGAACAAGGAAGAAAATCCAGGTGCTGCAAGGCTGTGGGAAAGAGGAGTTACTCAAGGTAATGATAAATCTAGTTTTACTCGTTAATCTTCCATATTTCTCCTTCCTAATTTGTAATTAGGATCAAAGTTGAACTAATCGCTGTTGTTCTGTGATACACTATTTAATACAAAGTGTTGTCAAATAGGCGCTATATAACATTGTAGTAGTATAGCGAAATTTGAACAAACTGCTATTTTCTACGATCTGCGATTGACCACATTGATTAGAATTCTCTCTACAAGATGTTCAACATACTCAAAAAAATAGTTCTTTTCGAAACATGTTATCAGGTAATGGACTATGCATCCCTCCCACACTTTTGCAAAAAACAAGATTCGAAGTCATCAAAACATAATGCGAGTGGATCAAATACTGAAAACTGTTTCTCTTTCAATCACTTCTTCCATCAACAACTCTATAACTACACAAAGCAGCAAGCTAACTTTGCAGAATCAATATCACCGATGCGACAAGGATCTTTCTATGTAGACATACCAGAGCCAGACCCTGAGGATGCTAAAATAGCCAAAACCATTGAAGTTGAGTTTCACAAATTGGAAAATCAGAATAATGGAACCATTGAAGTTGAGTTTCACAAATTGGAAATTCAGAATAATGGCTTTACCAACTCGCGAAAGGGTGTTACGGTTAATGGACATTGAGATATCTTGTGAAGATTCTGAGCCAGTTCTTATTTCTTCATTGCTTTATGATGAAATATATATATCTATTTGATAAGAAAGGTTATACCTGTTGTTTATAAGGGTTATACCAAATTATTATTATTAGATGTAATATTGTAATGTTTGCATCAACTCAGATGCAAATATCTTGAGATACAAGTTTTAATCTAATTTCTATAACCACTTTGGATGATGTTATTATATGATATGATATTTGTTCAACATAGAAAGATGGCACCATATTATAAATTGTGAATTGAATATTTTATCTTACAAATTGTGTTTCTTGTATTGAGCTACAAATCATTTACATTATAAATAGAACATATTTTTATGTCAAAATTCAATCTTTTTTATTTTCATTTTTTGATTAATTTTTAAAATAAAAGAATAATGCATACTATGATTAAATATAAATATATTAATAATGTAATGGTGTAATATTGTCTGAAATATAATATAAAAGTCAATAATTCACATAATGCTTCAAAAAAATAATTCACATAAGATTATGATTGATTGATCGATAATTAACTTAAAGTTGGTGTTATATAAACCACACTTCCATATTACCCTTATCTTATAACTTAATTCCACTATTATCATCCTTTGTTTGGAATGGATCCCTTGATCACAATTTTGATTTGACAAATTCCATCAACTAATTTATAAACTATTTGATTAATGAATGTGTCAAATTTGGACATGAAGTATCATTTCTATTTTCATATTTTACTAATAGTTAAATTAAGATTAAATATGTTTATAGCCTCTACAAAATCACGAACTTTCAAGTTTAATCTCTCAAAAACTTTATTCAGTTTTAATCTCTATTTGCACTTTTTAGGGACTTTTTGAGGGACTAAAAATATTCATTTTTTGTAAAAAGTTTTCAAAATAGGGACTATTTTATAAACTACAATATTATGAAGGACTAAAATTACCATTAAAATTTAATAGGGACTAAACTTAAAAGAACGTAATTTTACAGGGACTAAAAATATATTTAACCCTTTAAATTAATCTAAAATAAAATCAACATCTAAGGGCGTATGTTAAGAAATCTAAAAAGAGTAAATATTGCTTTAAAATAAAATCAACCCCTAAATTTGCATTAAAAAATTAACATTTTCACTTTTAAAAAATTGAATGTACAATTTTTAAAGTAAATATTTCTTTATTGATAATTAGCATTCTCCATATAATAATTAGTTTAAAATAATAAATTACTTATATAAAAATAATACGCAAACACTTTTAATTCCTCGCCCACCACAACAATGATTTTCTTGCATTGCGGATCCCTCCGAGTGCACTGAATTCGGATCCCTTTCTCTCATACATGTTGGGTGCGTTTGTTTAAACTTTAAAAAAATAATCATTTTTTCTTAAAATAATTTAGAGATTTTTTTAAGAAATTTAAGGTTACTTTGTGTTTATTTACAATCATAAAAATTTATTTTGATTCAATTGACTTCACTTTACAGTTTTCACATGGTTAGTGATGTTTATAAAGAATAGATTTTGAAAATAGCTTTTTATTTTGAAGAAAAAAATGGTTTTTACAAAATCTGAAACAAACACAAGTAAAATAGTAAAAGTGTTTTTTTTATAAAAAAATAGATTTTTTTTTTGCAAAAAAATCTAAATCAAACGGACCCATTAATAGGTCCCATGAAAGGGTCCAATCCACCTGTCATGAAAGCTTAATATCAACAGATGAAAAATACAAATAGATTTTAATTTTTCCACTTAATTGGTTCCATTTACATATTCATGTCCCATAATTTATCACCAAACTATATTAACACCATACAATAATACTTTCCTTCAAACACACTTCATTAACAAAAATCTAATCAAATTCCTCACAAATCATCATTAACATGATGTTTTCTCTCACATGCAATGCAAGAGCTTCACAACAAACTATACAGGATTCTCACCAGGCAAATAAGAAACAGATCCACCATCAACATTGCTTTTCTTCCTCTGAAAGATACCACTAATATTAGGCAACACTGTTTTCTTCGAAACCGATACCTTCTCTTTTTCCAACCTCCTCACTTCCACTGTTGTATGAGGAGGAGGAACATTCTGCTTTTGAATCCTATAATGCTGAGGAGATGATTCCGATGAGAACTGCATCTGTGTTTCAGCCAGTATTCGAGCTGCAGCTTCTGCGGCCTTTTTCTGTTCCCGCTCACGCCACCTTCGAAGCTCACTCTCCACTGCCTTCCTCGCTGCTTCGGCCATCTCAGCCTTTTTCAAGGCGTCCTGCGTTGCAGTCCTCATATCCTCAATCTCTTTCTGAGTTGCTTCCAACCTTTTCAAAATTTCATTTTCGCTAGCTTTCACAGCTTCAACCTGTGCTTTGGCCGCATCCACTTTCATGTCTGCTAATTTATCAGACTCCTCGACTTTCCGATTTAGTGACTCGAACTCCTCGGTTGAGAGTGTAATCGCAGCACCAGATTCTGAAGACGTTGATGCACGTGCAGCGCTTGTCCTCTCTGTTAGCATCGTAATCTGCTCGAGAGCACTAGCTTCAGCTGCTTTCGCTGCTTCTGCTTCTTCCATTGCTTCATTAAGCTTCTTCTCTGCATCTTCTAATGCAAGCTTGGTAGCTTCGGCTTCCTTCTTTAATTCAGCTGTTTTGTTCATCATATCTTCTGCTTCCCGTCGTGCATCTTCAGTTTCGGATGTTAGCTGACTCAGCGTCAAGATCATTTCCTCGGATGCACCTCTAATCTTAGATTCTTCGGCAGAGCAGGCTTCAAGCTCAGCCTTACTTTTGCGGAGTTTGACATGTAGATTCCCAACAATGGATTCAGTTTCGGATTCTTTTTCCTTCAATTCAGCATGTTCTTTCCTTACATTCTCTAGTTCCACCTTCAGAGTCTCTACCAAGGTTCTAAGAGAGTTTTCCTCGTCTACTACTTTATGCAGTGATTCTTTTGCACCGTCAAGCTCTGAAGTAACGGTTTTCACAGAGTCCAAGTCAGACGACCTTTTGTTTTCCATTTCTGACTGCAAAGTCGCAATTTCACTCATTGTCTCGGCCAACTGTGCTTCAAGATTTTTTGTGAGCTCGGGATTGAATTCCTTTTGTAAAGCAAGTAATTTCTTTTTGGATTGTTCAAGGGTAGCTTTGTATGATTGTCTAAGAGCATCTTTCTCAGATAATATCAATGATTGCTGTTGATGTGCTTCCACCGATGCAAGCTTTTCTTGCTCAATCGACTCTTTCACAGATAAAATTTCTTTTGATAGCTCATATACTCTTTCCGTATTTTCCTGCATTGCATTTTCAGCTTCTTTCGTTTGCTTGACAGCCGTCACTCTTGCACCCAAGGATGAATCATATTCCTGTCGAGTTTTCCTCAGATGTTGCTTAGCAGCATCGAGTTCTGTCGTGATAGATGCATACCTTTTAACTGCAGTTTCTAACTCTTCTTTCCAGGTTCCATTGATTCCATCCGAGTCACCATACTTTTGTGTTGCCTGAGTTTTTGCAGCTTCTGTTGCCTTGATTGCTAATTCCCTAGATTCAGTAATAAGTTTTAGCTTTTGTGTCAAATCATCAACGGTCCTTTGAGCCCTTTCAAGCTCCACAAGAGCTTGAGCCTTAGTAGTTTCAGCGTTCTTTACTTGTTCCTTTAACTTGTTCAGCTCTTTTTCGGCTACATGAAGTTGTGTCTCCTTGGCCAAAACTCTCTAGTGAAAGAACAAACTTGAAAAATTACAAAATGAAAAAGACAATGCATTCTAAGCTTGAAATAAACAAATAGAACATTGACATAAGATAACTTAGTTCAACGGTAAAAAGTTCAAAGAGCAACAATTATTAAAAATAGAACCTTGCCATACGTTATGGTGAAAACAACATTTATTGTTGTTGTCACCACTTGTACAATTCTTTGGCAATGAAAAACTAAGTAAACAAAAAGGTAGCATTTTTTTTGAACAATCGGTAGCATTTTCTTGATTATTACAGTATTATTAGTGGAAACAGAAACCATTTCCAGAAGCCAAACATTTCCATGTGAGCCATCTAATTGAAAGTATATTTCTATGCTAGTTGATAATTACTACAGATGATTTAGTTTTATACTTTTATTTAGTGTCATTACTTGTAAGATGTAACATTGTTCATGAACAAAGTATTCCAACAGAGTTTTAATATCATTCAAAGAAGAACATTGTTGAGACACCCCATAAATCTTGTTTCTAATTGTAATGGGCATTATCTGCACACAATTTCGTACAGATGACTTTAAGGGTATGATTCATCCTCCAAAGTATAAACCATTTACAACTTCAAATAATCAAACTCAGAAATGTTATTGCCAGTAAAAGAAGATTTACAGCAAGATGTATAACAACACCGACATGTTGAATATCAAATAGAAGAATAGATTCAATATGTGAAAAGAAAATCAACACCGATACATACAAGTAAGACATGATGGTGAAAAATGAATGTTCATGCTACTTGGTTGAAACATAACAGAATGTTGTCACAATCGTGAATGGATAAGGAGAGGAAGGGTTAGAGAAGCGAGAATCTATATAGGAAACGAAAGAAAGAGTTAGTTAGGCCTAGGCAAGTAAGGTTCCACGACCTTTGAGCTAAGAGGTTTGCCGAGCTGTGAAGTCTGCTTTATCATGTTTATTTCTGCTACTGTTCCGTATTTCTATTGTATTAAACTATGTAACTATCTTCAATAACTTACACCATTAATCCTTTATAAAGTTAAAACACGTTTTTCATTTAAGGGTTAGATATAAGGTTTAAGCTATAGTTACTAGTTACCGCGCCATTAAAATTTACAGGATACATTGATTATGCAACTTCCATAGTTGTTTTACAATACCACAGTGAATTTGCAGCCGAGAAAACCTAGTAATACAAAACAGACAATTACCTCAGCAGAATAAGCTTTTGGCTTCTTACGGACAAGTCTTTCCCCAGAGAAAGCACCTTCACCAAATAGAGACACAGCATCTTTAACAGACTGAAAAGGTGGGCTGGTGTCAATCTCTCCGACCTCTGGTTTTGGATTGGGCGTTGGAGAGTCAGTAGCACTTTGCCGAATTTTTGCGACCATTGTATTTTAGACCTAAATAGTAAGGACTTCAAAACCAACCTGTCATAAACTATCATTAGAAAGACATTATATTAAAACTAAAAGTATTACCATCATAAACTAGTAATAATAAATCATACACATAAAAGTTAAAACAATCCGAAATTTCAGAAAGATCCTTTTAACCATTCAGTAAGAGTATGAAGCACGGACACTGATACGTCGACCAGATAAAAATTTGAGAAAATGATATAATTCAATATAATTGTAAGTGTCGGTGTCGGTGTTAGACACGTGTCGACTCGTCTAATCCGAGGAGTGACAGTGCTTCATAGGAACAAACAATAACAATTTAAATTGAAATTTAGCATAAAAATGATTGCTAAGCAGTGTCAATACTCTTAACTCATGATAGATATGATTGGAAGATCCTATTTTCACTAATATACTAGTGTTGGCCCTTAGGTTCATTGAAAAGTTTCAAACAGTTAGATTCTCTCTCAAATTAAGTACTTAACTAACCTATCAACAACTTATTTTGGATTAATTTTCCATATTCTTCATGATTCCAGAATCTTCCATCAATTAAGATCCATTAAAAACAACACAACATTACACATAAATAAAGAATTTCAGGAGTTTTCAGCTTTGCAAGTAGGTTACAAAAATGTAAAAATTACATGCAAAAATAGAACAAAAAAATTAATTTCAAAGGCTCTTTTTTTTTTCATTCAGATTGAGACATCACCTTCAGAACTCAGAATAAAAAGAACATCAAACATTTAAAATATAAATATTAAAAAACAATGAATAGAAAATCTTGAGACACATACAAAAGTCAAGGGTCAAAATCATACGGTAAAATGAAGAACACTGCAAATTGAAAGACCATGTACAAAAACCAAGCCAGGTCAAAATCACACAAAACAACACCAAAACATGAATTTGAAAACAACAACAAAAGCAAAAAACAAAAACAAAACAAAGGTACCATGATAAAATAAGCTTGTTCAGAAAACACACAACAAAAAACCCATCATGAAAACACAAAATACATCACAACCCAGAATCTCAAAACCAATAAAGCTTCCATCTTTAACTGAATCAGCTACAGAAATCATCAAAAAAAATTATAGAAAAAAACTCACCTTACAAAGGTGATTCTTCAAAGCGCTTCAACTTTGAATCTCAGGAGAGAGAGAGAGAGAGAGAGAGAGAGAGAGAGAGAGAGAGAGAGAATGATGGGATGTGTTTGAAAATAGAAAGCTGTTGAAGACAAATTTTTTTGCATCAGCAGTATAGTAACAAAACAAGACGAAGAGGTGAGAGTGAAATATCAGATGCAACCATTTCTATTTTAATCTTCATGTTCCTGCTTTGGGGTATGTAAACTTTGGTGACTTTTTTGGTGAAAAGACGTTTTTGTCCTTAGTTTTGTTAATTTGTATTCGCCCTAGCATCATGACTTGTGTACGATGAAAGACTTGGTGAAGTTTTTCATTATAGACGTGACAATAGCGAGAGATCCCGAAATATAACTCGTTAAATATAAGAGACATTATTGCAAAGGTGGAGATTCGAACCGCATTTTTTTCCGATAGTCCAAACTCTTCATTTTTATACACTTAAATATATGAGTCTAACTATTAAACGATTTAAAAAATTAAATCCATACCAAAACATTGAACTCAAGTGATTAAACAACTCTACTAAATAAAGGTCGTGAAAATTTGAGTTCAATTTCTATTTTCTTATAGATCAAAGGGTTAATATAAAATATATTTTCAAAAATTTGATTATACATTTTAACATAACCTCACTATATTTAGATTTAGATATCATTTTTTATTTTAAAATGGATTCAAAGTGACAACTTCTTGTTGATGTAAGAGCGGTGTAGAGAAGAAAGGAGAGAGCGTGAGAAAAGGGTAAGAACATGAGAGTGTTTTACCATGTCATGCTTCAAATATTCAACATCGTAGCCGTAGGTTACTATCACCATAAATAGGTTTTAGAAAGAAAGAAAGAAAAAGATGTTAAGACAGCAAAAAGTCACATCCTTTCTTATGTCTTCCTTCACATTTGTCGCTAATAATTGCCAAGAAAATCAATTGAATCTAACTAAAGCCACAAACTCTCACTCACACGACTTTACTTTATAAATCCACTCATTTATGATTATTGTTAGTATTTTTATTAACAATAATAAATAAATTAGATTAAACAAAAAAATGAGATTGGTTGGGTTTTGGTAGAAGTGTCCACCACTAAATCTAATTTTATCACTTTGTGTTTGATAATTAGTTAATTAGTAAAATATAACATGAATATATTACTAGGATCGACAACAATTAAGATTAGCCATCACACACTTTTTTAAATTTTTCTCTATTTTCTTCCTTCCATTGTAGGGGATGGTTTTTGACCCATCAACACCGTTGTTTACTCTCATTTTGTTTAAATAAGTAGTTATCTACAAAAGTTTGGTTCTATGTTTTTTAAGTTTTCGCCGTTTTAGTGCAGCGTTGTGTTTGTCCGTCGTCTTGTGCGGCATTTGTTAATTTTCTTCTTTGTTCGAGGCTCGTTGATTCAATTTGACATATTTATATCAACTGATTACTGATCTGATGAAGACTTAGACGTCAAAGCTACAAATCCGAGAGTATGAACATTTCGGTTACTTTTATGTTGTCATATTTGTATAGGCACTTTCATCTTGCCGTTGTATACTATTAACCTAGATGCTGCGAGATTGTTTGCGGATTTACCTTTTTTAGTTTTTAGCAATTCTGAATTTGAAATGATCTACTATGTATTTGTTAATTTGAATGAATGAATTTTTTTTTTAGTAAAAAAAAACATGAATATTACTAATTATCACACACAAAGTTTATTATAACTCAAGGGTCGAGAGTTCGATCCTCATCTTGAGTATGGAGCAGCTTTAAATCATAGAGGTGCCTCCAATCTAACGAGAGAATAGTCACTGCGTTCGACGGTAGATACCCCGATCTCGAAAAAAAAAACACAAAGTTTATTATTCATGTTTATTCATGAATATTCGTGTATATATATGGGTATTTAGTTTCGTGGATGATTTATTTTAATTTTATATTTATATCATTGATAACTTATTCTATGTATAATTATTATTTTAAACTTTTATCAATGGCAACTTATCTTGTGTGCATTGTATTTTTTTTTTATAATAATAATGTGCATTGTATTTTAGTGTATCTAGAAAATTATTTTTTTAATGTAAATATTTTATAATAATGTTCTTGTCATCCATTATTGTATAAAGTTTTAAATTTTTTGAAAATTATCTTACTATCGTAGAGTTTAAAGAATAACATTGTCGATATAAATAAATTTTATATTGACATTCAATAAGAGTGATATAAAGTTTTATATTATATCTAAAAAATTGAAGTGAAACAGTATGATATAAGATAATACTTTTTTTTTTAGTATTGATATAAGATAATACATAATTGTAAAAAACAACACATAATAAATGTAAAGTTTTTTTTTTTTGGGTTTCACCTTCTGAAAGAAAAAAGCCCTAGTTTTTTTTTTGAACTGCTAATAATATTATTACTAAAAATTAAATCTCCGTTCAAGAAAAATAGAGACTGATGAGATATGAACTACAAAACAAAGAAAAAAGCTCTAATAGTCTAGAGTTATGACATTAAGTGGTTTCAGTCTCCTTCCAAAAATAATTGCAGAGATTGAACTATAGTACTCCCTAATAAATACATCATCGATCACCATTGAACCACATAATGTTCGATAAACAAAAATTATTTAACTGAACCAACATATATTCGGATAAAAGATATGCTATCCAAATTCTAAACCACCATACTCTTGCATAATAATGACAATCTAATTTAGGTGGTCATCGTCTTTATCAAATATTTATTTCTTCTTGAAATTAAGCACAATGATAAGTGTTAGATGCTTGTACATTGTACTACAAAACTCTCAACCAACATAGTACAACACAAAAACTTTAACCTTACAATTTTATTACGATCCGTCTTGATTTGGATCATGAGCTTGCCCCGTTCCTTGTATCACCTCACTAAAATTATAAAATTAATTGGAATGAGATTACATGTCTCAATAAATTTAATCATACTAAATGTTCATGTCAAATTCGTAAGATCGACGGTTAAATAGTCTGTTTTCAACATCAACTAACAGGAGAGTAATAAGTAAGGTTGGTGTAATTCCTTTCCTTATATACATTCATCTCACTTGTTCTAAGCTACATCTTTGCCACTTCACTACTAAAATCCATCAAACCTTTGGTTAAATAACTTGATACTTGACATTAGTAACAGACTAATTAATTATCGACCTTTAAATCTCCACTTCTAATTTTTCACTTATAAGTTATAATCCTCTTTAAGAGTCCGTTTGATATATACAATTTTAATATTAGATAGAACAATACATGATAAAACAAAATAGCACAAGACAAATGTTTATGGTATTGAACAAATTTTGTCTTGTATGATGTTTAGTGAAAAAAAAATGTTATTTTGATATTTTAGACAACTTGTACTCAGAGCTGTAATCGAGCAAGAACAATAAGACCTATAGCCCAGGACCTCCAAAAAGTAGGGGTCTCAAAAAAAAATGTAATAGTTATATTACTTTGTTGAAACAAAAAGCTCGATCAATAGTTGGCCCAAAACACAATGGCTTAACAAAAAAGTCTTAATGGGTTAGTAATGATAATAATTGAGAATGATTTGTTGGAGAATATATAATGAATTGATTGAAGAATTTGCTTCAAAAATATTAGAAGAATTATGCAATTTTTTTATTAGAGGTCCATATTAATTATTTGTTCGGGACCTCTAAAATGTCGGCACGACACTACTTGTACTGAAGACAAAAAGTTGTCATGTGGTTCAGTTGAGGACAAGAAAATCTGTTTTTGTCCAGTCCCTTGACTCCCCAGTTTATTCAGTCCCAGAAACAGTTTCAAAATCAAACACAGCACAGCTAAAATTGTCCTTTCAAATCTTTTATTTTTTAACAGATCAAACACACTCTACAATTATTTGAAACTATTTTTTTTATAGGAAACAAAACCAAAGGACCAAAAGCAAAATCTATACATATAATAAAGAGAAAACATTGTGTTTTGGTGTAGCCTTTTTTAATAATACCTAAAACGTCCTTAACGACTATTTTTTAAAATTTAAATTCTATGATTTTTTTAATATTATTATTAACTTCTATAATTTTTATCTCTTTAACTTTTATGTTTGTGACTTAATTTGTTGTTTTTCAAAAACTAACTATTAATAACACAAATAAGTATCACACAAACAGGTAATAACTTTACAAAAAGAAAAATATATTTAACTCATAAACAATTAATATTTTTTTTATATAAACTCGTAAATAATTAATAAATAAAGGACAATAAAATTTGTAGACCCCGAAATTAAGGGCAAGAAAATATCCAAAACTTTGGGTTTTAAGATAGGGACATAGCCGTAGGTATATATAGATAGAATTAGATAGATAGATTTAAGAAACAAAATCTTTTGTCAAAGATAAAAAGAAACAAAATCTACAATCGTATTTCCTAAACATACCTAATACAACAAAACACACGCCTCCCTCAATCAGAACACAACTACCGTCATCAGAATCTTCATCGGAGTTTGTTCACGGCGGCCGAGTTCACTGGTAAACCCTAAAACACGAATTGTTAGTTGCTACATTTTATTGTTTTGGTATCATTAATTTCTACTTGTTACCAAATCCATTTGTATACAATTGATTGAACTGTGTGTAATTTGATTTTGCAGAGTGTTTATTGTAGCTTCATCGCTTGAAGGATTCGTTGTCTTTGGAAGGTGTAGAAATAATGAAAAGTAAGAATTCATTCTAAACTATTGTTACATGGCGATATAAAGTACGAAGCACGGACACAGACATCAGACACTGACACGTTGACACATATTATTTTGAAAAAGTGATATAATTCAATGTAATTGTAAGTGTCAGTATCCGACACTGGAACACGCCTAATCCAAGGAGTGTCCGTGCTTCATATACGCTATAGTTTACTCTTCATATAAGTGAAGATATAAATGCATTCAATTTTGTTTTGTTTGTTTACAACCGGTGATGCCAATAGATTGTTAATTGCTTACTGTATTGTGGTGATATCAATTTTGCAGGAAAAACGGGGACTTTAGTTGAATCCTCTGAGAGAGTTAAGAGGAAGGGAAGAAAGCATTATTATACAATGTCGAAAACATTGTTTGAGATTGATATGAAGTATTGTCCAATCAAGCCTCTCGGCGAAGGAGCATATGGCGTGGTGTGCTCATTTATCAATAAGGAGACAGATGAGAAAGTGGCGATTAAGAAGATTGGCAATGTATTTGATAGTCATAATGATTCAGTGAGAATTTTAAGGGAGTTGAAGCTGCTTAGACATGTTCGGCACGAGAATGTGATCACTCTGAAAGATGTTATGGTGCCGGCTCAAAGAAGAAGTTTTAAGGATGTCTACTTGGTCTATGAACTCATGGATACAGATCTTCATCATATTATTAAGTCCTCTCAGCCACTTAGCGATGATCATTCACAATATTTTTTGTTTCAGGTATTAATTAATCAGTAATCAGTCGCTTATGATATTTTAAACTCTTAGTTCTTCTTTTTAAACCTTTATGGTAGTTGTATTTTATGTATCCTTCTAATTTTTACTAACCATAAACTCTATTTTACAGCTACTTGATGGTCTTAACTATCTCCATTCTGCAAATATTCTTCATCGGGACTTGAAGCCTGAGAATCTGCTCATCAATGCAAATTGTGATTTGAAGATATGTGACTTCGGGCTTGCACGAACCAGTCAAGTTGATGGTGAGATTATGACAGAGTATGTTGTCACGCGCTGGTATCGTGCTCCAGAGCTTCTATTAGGAAGTGACAATTACGGAACCTCCATCGATATGTGGTCAGTAGGATGCATTTTTGCTGAGCTTCTTGGTAGAAAGCCAATTTTCCCTGGAAAAGATGCTATACACCAAATTAAACTAATTTTAAATGTTCTTGGAAGCCAACATGAGTCTGATCTTGAGTTTATTGATAATCCAAAAGCCAGAGGGTTTATCAAGTCACTTCCCTATACAGAGGGGACAAACTTCTCTGATCTATACCCTCAAGCAGATCCATTAGCCTTAGATTTGTTGCAAAAACTGCTTGTGTTTGATCCAACAAAAAGAATTACTGTATCAGAAGCACTTCAACATCCGTATATGGCTAATCTATGTGATCCATGGTGTAAACCTCCTGCTCAAGTTCAAGTCAATCTTGACATAGATGAAAATTGGGATGAAAAAATTATTAGGGAAATGATGTGGAATGAGATGCTTCATTACCATCCTGAAGCTGCTTCTGTTAATGCTGCATAGGTTTCCATTTCACATAGTTTGTATCTAGTAGTAGTTCCCTTTCTTACTAAAGAAAGTGCAACTTGAAGTAACTTTTCTAATATATATATATATATAGCTAACATTTATTTTACTTGCATGAAATTCTTTATGGGTTAATAAGTTTTTATTCCCATGTAGTTTTGATTTATCCCTGTAAAATTTTTTTGATTACCACCCTGCAATGTATGTTGATGTGTTTTGATTTACCCTTCTAGATTAATACTAGTTTATATGTTATTGGATATTGACAATCTTAATGAGTCTCAATAATATATTAAACAACTTTAAATTTTTTTATAATTTTGTATGAATAATTTATACTATAATATAAACTTTCAATTTAATAATTAATTTTATAAAATTGTATTTGTTAAAATGCTGTTGAGCTAGGAAGCTCCGATGTTAGGAACATGCGAATTTTATAAAATTTGTATTTGTTAAAATGTTGTTGAGTGTTTTTCACATATACAATCTGTCATTTTTTTTGGTTGAATAAAATTGCTAAGTTTAAGTGTTTTTATTTTAGAAATTTTATAAATTGTGTTCATAAACTATTTTATTTTATTAAATATATAAAATATATAGTGCCGTGTCGTGTATTTTTAAAAATTGTCTAGCTTTATAGTTGTGGTGTATTTTTAAAAATTGTCTAGTTTCATAGTTGTTGAGTGATATAAGATTACTCAAATTTATATGTACATATGCACCAATCAAAAGGAGAAGAATCAAACAAGTTGCATAGTTTGCAGTGATGGATAAAGACGATTACTATCCTTTATTTGAAACAAAAAAGGCTAGAGGAAGACTTATCTATAGGCTCTTTGCAATCTCATTATTTGTGGCCATATGTTTCATTTGGCTCTATAGGTTCAACCACATCATATCCACAAACTATATTCAACAACAAGAAGAAGATGCAGGAAATTGTGTATGGCTTGGTTTGCTTGCTGCAGAACTATGGTTTGGCTTTTATTGGATTCTCACTCAAGCTCTTAGATGGAACATTGTCTTCAGACATCCCATCAAGAATAGACTCTCCCAAAGGTCCCTTTTATTTTTGTTGGAATTTAAGTTTTTTTATGGTGAACTTGAAATTTAAGTTTATAGCTTCATTTTCAATACTCTCTCCGTACTAAAATATAAGTGAAAATTGGTCAAACAAAGTTGTATTTAGTCCAAATTTTTAACCGGAAACATCAACTTTTCTTTACCAGTTTTTTTCATATATTTTGAAACGGAGGAAGTACTTGATTTTAAAAAATTAATAGATTCAATTGACAAATAATGGAAATAAAAAATTGTCTGCAAAAATTAAGTACTTGATTTTCTTTACCATGCATGATTTGAAAATTGATATACTGTTTTTGAACAGATATGAACATATGTTGCCAGAAGTAGATATATTTGTATGCACAGCAGATCCAGAAATAGAGCCACCAATGATGGTGATTAACACAGTGTTATCTGTTATGGCTTATGATTATCCAACAGAGAAGCTTAGTGTGTATTTATCTGATGATGGTGGATCAGAATTAACATTTTATGCTCTGTTAGAGGCTTCTACCTTTGCTAAGAGTTGGATTCCTTTTTGCAAAAGGTTCAAAGTTGAACCAAGGTCACCTGCTGCATATTTTAATACCATCACTGACTCATGTGACATTAATCTTGGTAATGAGTTGGCAGCTATTAAGGTATGTACTATGTATCCACTTTACATTATCTTAATTTATCCATATTGGTTTCAAACTTTTCATTACATTAATATTTCCAAATTCCAATAAAGCCAGATGGTTTTTGTTTGTTTATTGTATAGAAAATTAAGCTTGATATATTTTTAATCTGTATAAAACCACGAATTTTTAAGTTCAATCTTTAAAAGAAAATTAATTCACTTGATATATTTATTCTATATTATAAATTGATATATTAACTCAAATTTTAAAGGGATTTGTTAATTTGTTAAGAAATGTTAAAAAATCAAAGTTTTTTATTAATTAAAAATAATTTTTTGGTCAAAAATAAAAATAAACACCCTTCGTCTTATGAGTCTAAGCTCAATTGGTAGAACTTTTGCACGCAATATGCAGGGACCGAAATTCGAACTTTTGTAGGCCCACTTATTTATCTTTAAGGGGTAAAACTTTAGCCAATAGACTACTTAACCAAAAATAAAAATAATAAATAAATTCCCTTCAAAATAAAATTAATTAGACCGCAGCTAAGGATCAAAATTCGAACTTTTGTAGGCCCACTTATTTTTTCTTTTTCTATGATATAGAAATTGTACAATGAAATGGAAAGACGAATTGAGGATGCAACAAAGTTGAAAAGAGTACCCAAAGAAGCTCGTTTAAAGCATGGAGGATTTTCTCAATGGGATTCATATACATCTAAACGTGATCATGACACAATTCTTCAAGTAAATTGCTTAATTCAACTTACTTCATTAATCTTTTCATGAACTCTACACATACTCACATGATTTTTTATACAATATTTTGCTTTGTTGTTTTTTACTAGATACTACTTCATAAAAAGGACCATAATAACTCTAAAGATGTACATGGTTTCATTTTGCCAACTTTAGTGTATTTATCTCGTGAGAAGAGGCCTCAATATCACCACAACTTCAAAGCTGGCGCTATGAATTCACTGGTACATATATTTCTCTTTTTAATGACATCTTTGTACTGTTAGCGGCCAACACTCGGTGGGATTTAGTTCCACATCGGATAGATAGGATTCTTGATAAGAGTTTATAAAGAGGGGGCACTCCTCAGTCCTCACCTTACAAGCCGGTTTTGTAAGGATGAGTTAGGTCTCGATATTCGTGACATGTACTTCAAAATTTTACTTAAGAAAAATTACATGTGTATGAATGTATTAAGTATGTACTTTTTGAAATGCAGTTAAGGGTGTCTTCAATTGTCAGCAATGGAAAAGTCATACTAAACGTAGATTGTGACATGTACTCAAACAATTCAGAATCTATAAGGGATGCTCTCTGTTTTTTCATGGATGAAGAGAAAGGCCATGAAATTGCTTTTGTGCAAACTCCACAAACCTTTGAGAATGTCACTAAGAATGATTTATATGGCAATGTTTTTTTATCAATGAAAGAGGTGAGTTATTTCTTGCACCAAAGGTAACATAAGTTAGATATTTCAATTCCAACTTATGAACTAGCTAATAGACTAATTGTATAAAATTCATGATAAGTTTTTAATGTATGACTCGGAGTAGTTTGAGTCGGATGTTCAAGATTTAAAGTTCAAACTTTGACTAATAACATAATTTACTAAACATTAACATATTTTTCTATTCATTTGTTGTTCACTTATGAGAGAGATAGACATAAGTGGAAAATTAGTGATAATCACTAATGAAATCAATTTATAAAAATGGACCATCGTATTAATATTCACTTGTGCCTATCTCTCTCATAAATATACAATAAATGAAGTATAAAAATGGAGAAAACTCGAACTTATTTATTTAGTTCATTTAGCACTATAGATGATATATGTATATATATAATTTTTTGTATGTGTGTGAAGGTGGAGTTCCATGGTGCAGATGGTTATGGTGGCCCTTTGTACATAGGAACTGGCTGCTTTCACAAGAGAGAATCTCTTTGTGGAATGAAGTTCAATGGTGAATATCGGCATAACTGGAAGAGTGAAAATAACTTGTTCACAGAAGCAAATTTGCAAGAACTAGAAGAAAATTCAAAGGGTCTTGCAAGCTGCTCCTATGAAGAAAATACACAATGGGGAAATGAGGTCCTCACTCACTCACTCACTCACTCACATATATCCACACTCGAATTATTAGTATGTTGCGTATGGTTCAAAGTTGCAGTCACGAAAACCTTGATAATATTACTGGTATTGTTAAAAAACATAAACCAAATCGCACTGTAAAAAAATCGAACCCAATTTGGTTCGGTTTAGTTTGTCAATAATTTGTCACAGTTTAATCTTTTTTGGCATGGTTCGGTTTAGTTTTTGATTTTTTAATAGTCTTCATATTCAACTCATCTTGGTTTTTGGTTTTGTTCAACCGTCCTAATTAACAAAGAATCATTTCAGTTGAAAAAGTATAGACAATTTTAATTAAATGTAGTTTTGTTCAGAACCACATTATCGTTGCGCACCAAACCTTCATACTAGTTCGGTTCGATTCAGGATGAATTATTAACAATTCAGTTAGATCGTCCTTCTGAAATAAACTATGAACAATCCTAATTACAACAAAATGCAGACAAATGCAGTACCATATATTGCAGAGACCTCTAAAATAATTACATTGAGGCCGCAGTTACAATTGCATACCACAATTTAGAACTATATGTCGATCAAATTTAGTAATGTTTTCTTGATTTGCAGATGGGTTTGAAATATGGATGTCCAGTGGAGGATGTGATAACAGGGTTATCTATACAAAGCAATGGATGGAAATCAGTGTACTATAATCCACCAAGGAATGCTTTTTTAGGTGTAGCTCCAACAAGTTTGATTGAAGTACTTATTCAACAGAAGAGATGGTCTGAAGGAGACTTTCAAATTCTATTTTCTAAGTATAGTCCTGCATGGTATGCCTATGGAAAGATCACATTGGGACTACAAATGGGATATTGTTCTTATTGCTTATGGGCATCTAGCTGTTTAGCAACTTTGTATTACTCCATCATCCCTTCACTTTATCTCCTTAAAGGCATCTCCTTGTTTCCAAAGGTAGCAACAATTTCCTTTATCCCACCACTTTGTATTTCTTATTTTTGCGTCATATACTTTTGGTTCTTTATATTTGTTGTCTCACAATTTTGTTTCCCTAACTTTTTTTACACATGAATAAAAGGTAGACGTGCAATAAGTTGCGCCACTAACATTTCTGTATAGCAAAACTCAATCTTTGAAAAACTGCATTCATAGTCCTCAATTTTTAAAATTTCTGAAAATTTTCTCACCATTTGATTTTGAACTTAATTTTACTTATGTTTCTTGTTGAATAACAAGCTGATAAGTCACTTGATAGATGTTAGAATTTGAGTTAGTAGTATAGTGTTATAGTGTATAACACTTTGGTTGATAGTTGAGTGTGATGGAGAAAATATTGAAATAGAGACTAAGAGCCTTATAGTAGAAAATGTTATTGATTTTTTGGATGCTTAATTTACATGATTGGAGTGGCTATTTATAGGCTTGTAATACACACTACTAGATAATCATACTAATTCCTAGATAATTCTAGATAACTTAACATAATACTAGATAATACATTAATCTAGAGATTTCTAGCTTTACAATATATCAAGAGGTTTCTAGAAATTTATATCACATTTCAACACTCCTCCTTGATGTAAATTTCGGTGACTCCAAGCATAGTTCATAGTTGCTCAAATCTTGCTTTAACCGAATCCTCGATCGTTGAAACCTTGATAAATTTTATTGTACCATGCTTTAGGAGTTTTCTTGAATCCATATAATGTCTTTCTTTGTCTTGGGAATTTTTCTTCATGTCTTTTGTTACTCAATTCTTGTTTTGACGCCACTTCATAGCTTTCAGAATCAAGTATTGCAAAGTTGCAAGTTTCATATATATTCATTAATGATTTCACTCGTCTTGGAGTAGATTTTTGTGAAGAAGTTTCTTGTTGAGGAGGTGAATATGGCGTACCTGTTTTTTCTGTTGCTTCTTCTATATTTTCTATGTTTGATTGTGGTACTGGAATGGAAATTTCTTTTCTCTCATCTTTTCCTTTATCCCAATTCCAACTAGCACTTTCTATGTTGGTTGTATTATTGAAGCTTATTGAAAAACTTTTATTTCTTTTCTCCATTTTCACTTTGGCTATCTCATGTCTATTGTGACTATTGTCATATATTGAACATGTGTCTCCTTCAAAGTGAATGGTATAGCCTTTCTCCATCATTTGACCAATACTCAAAAGATTTGCTTTGAGATTGGGGACCAGCAAGACATCTTTGATTAGTTTTGTACCTTTCTTAGTCTCCACCATAACAATACCTTTTCCTTTAGATTCCACGATATTGCCATTTCCCAGTCGAACTTTTACTTTGACGGAATCATCAATATCCTTGAAGATGCTTTCATCTTTGGCCATGTGATTGCTGCAACCGCTATCCAAGTACCAATTTCTGCTCAATTCATCATTGGAATCTTGGGTAGCGTAGAAAAGATGTTGCTCATAGTCATGTTGATCCTTCTCACCCTCGTGCTCTTCAACAAAATTTGCTTGATGTTTATTTTTTATGTGACAGTTTTTCTCCTTATGTCTAAATCTCTTACAGTGTCGACATTGCTCTTTTCCGCGCCATCGACAATATTTTTCGGCGTGATTTGTCCTCTTACATATGCCACATGGAGGATACTCATCTTGATTTTTCTTTGAGAAATTTCTAGAATTCTCTCCGTTTCTAGAATTTTCTCGGCTACTTTTCTTTCCTCCATATCTTTTATCATGAGACCGTAATTTAAGCTTTGATTGAAAGGCATTTTCAACGGTATCATCATCATGCCTACTCAATCTTTGCTCATAAGCTTCTAGTGAGCCTATTAATTCTGTCACCGACAAAGTAGACAGATCTTTGATTTGCTCAATCGTGGTCACGATTGTATCATATTTATGAGGAAGGGAAATTAAAATTTTCTCAACAATCCTTTTGTCGAGAATATTATCCCCGTAGGTTTTCATTTGACTCACTAGTTCTTTTATTTTAGTATAGTAGTCTTTTATGGTCTCAGACTCTTTCATTTTTATCAACTCAAACTCACGCCTTATAGTTTGAAGTTTAATGGCACGTACCTTGTCACTTCCTTGAAACTCCTCCTTCAATGTACCCCATGCTTCTTTGGCGCTTGTAGCTCTCATAATTCTTGGAAAGATACTATCTTCTACTGCTTGTTGTAGAAAGAATAGTGCCTTTGAATCTTTTTGTTTATTTTCCTTCAACTCTTTTTTCTGACCTGCATTGAGAGTTGAAATGTCTTCGGGAATAATAAATCCTTCATCTACAATATCCCATAAATCTTGAGAGCAAAAAAATGTCTTCATTTTAATGCTCCAAAAATCATAATTTTCACCATTGAAAATAGGAATAGTCATAGATGATGGTTGAAAGATATTAGCCATTGTCTTAGGGGATTAGAAATATTGTAGTATAAGGAGGGTTTAATTGGAAATGTAAGGATGAAGTTTCTACGCCCAATATATGATCGAACCAGGCTCTGATACCACTGTTAGAATTTGAGTTAGTAGTATAGTGTTATAGTGTATAACACTTTGTTGATAGTTGAGTGTGATGGAGAAAATATTGAAATAGAGACTAAGAGCCTTATAGTAGAAAATGTTATTGATTTTTTGGATGCTTAATTTACATGATTGGAGTGGCTATTTATAGGCTTGTAATACACACTACTAGATAATCATACTAATTCCTAGATAATTCTAGATAACTTAACATAATACTAGATAATACATTAATCTAGAGATTTCTAGCTTTACAATATATCAAGAGGTTTCTAGAAATTTATATCACATTTCAACAATAGATGATGTGACTTATATTTGTTAAAATATTTAATTTTTGTAATGTTTTACTTTTTATAATTTTATTTTTTCGAAACCATATTTTAATGATATGAAGACCGTGAATCAGTGAAAATACAGAGACTAAAATTACTCTTAATCTTATTTTTCTAAGCAAATAGATAACTTGCTTATCATACATATGCATTTAAGATTGTTATTTGTTGCATTTTCAGATGACAAGTCCTTGGTTCATACCTTTTGCATATGTAATAATTGGAGAAACTATTTATAGTTTGTTGGAGTTTATATTATGTGGAGGGACATTGAAAGGTTGGTGGAATGAGACAAGGATATGGTTATACAAGAGGACAAGTTCTTATATATATGGCTTTAGTGATACAATCTTGAAGCTTTTTGGTTTTCCAAATTCAGTTTTTACAATCACAGCTAAGACTTCAGAAGAAGAAGTTTCGAAGCGTTATGAGAAAGAAATTATGGAGTTTGGAACATCCTCGCCAATGTTCACTATTTTAGCAACACTAGCATTGTTCAATTTATTTTGTTTTCTTAATTTGTTGAAAGATGCAATCTTGAGGGATGGTGGCTTTAGAGCATATGAGAAAATGGGATTGCAAGTTATTTTGTGTGGCTTTTTGGTTCTTATCAATTTGCCACTATATGAAGGGCTTTTCTTAAGGAAGGATAGTGGCAAATTGCCAACTTCTGTTGCATTGAAATCAATAACATTGGCTTTGGCTTTATTTCTTTCATACATCTTTGTATGACAAAAAGAAAGAATTATACTTTGATTGTCTTTCAATTGGAAGGGAATTCTTAGTGTTGTTTAGTTTTGTCTTCCATTGCTTATGTATCCAAAAAAACCTGTAATATATTTCTAAGGAACTATTATTGTCTTTAAACACAAATTTAATAGCACATTATCCCACAGATGATTTTGTTAAATCAAAATGGATTTGAGAAGAAGTCTCTAAAGTTTTTGATGATAATATTATGTATAAAGAACAACTGTGTACTTTGATGTGTGTTCTAAGTGGCAGGAAATTAGACTGAAGATCTACTTATAACAGAAGAAGTTTGCAACTGTTGAGCATACACTAAGCACTAGTAAGTCAAACTTTGGACAACTTCAGAGCTGATCTGGTATTGATATTTTCTGTATTTCATGTTTGCTTCTCATCATTCACTATATATATATATATATATATATATATATATATATATATATATATATATATATATATAGTGCAAGCATGAAAATATAAAAAATTAACACAGAAAAATATCTTGCTTCTCACCAATAAAGTTGATGGTGAGATTCTGACAGAGTATGTTGTCAAGCGCTGGTATCGTGCTCCAGAGCTGCTTCTGTTTGATCCAACTAGAAGAATTACTGTATTAGAAGCACTTCAACATCTGTATATGGCTGATCTATATGATCCATGGTGTAAACCTCCTTCTCAAGTTCAAGTCAATCTTGACATATATAGATGAAATTGGGATGAAGAAATGATTAGGGAAATGATGTGGAATGAGATGCTTCATTACCATCTTGAAGCTGCTTGTTCCCTTTTTTTAAGTTCGGGGCGAGTTATGACATTTAAGGGGTTCCAATCTCCTCCTAAACACAGTTGTGGGGATCAAACCGTAGTTTTTCCAATTAAACCCAACGTATATTACTACTAAACCAACTAACGTTTGGTAGTAATAGTTCCCTTTCTTACTAAAGAAAGTGCAACTTGAAGTAACTTTTCTAAGATATATATATAGCTAACATTCCTTTTACTTACATGAGATTTCTTTATTTAGTGGGTCCTATTTTTAATGTGTCACTCCCATAATATAATATTGACATGTTGTAACTTGTATACAGCCATCCAAATGTTTTATTTGTGTGTATAATATTACTGAAATATTATACTAGAATAATTTGATCCTTTCAGACGCATGCACACACACACACACACTTATATATATATATATATATATATATATATATATATATATATATAGTTGTTATGCACCGCAATCAAAAGCAGAAGAACCAAACAAGTTGCATAGTTTGCAGTGATGGACAGAAAAGAGTACTATCCTTTATTTGAAACAAAAAAAAGCAGAGGAAGATATATCTATAGGCTCTTTTCAATCTCATTATTTGTAGCCATATGTTTCATCTGGTTCTATAGATTCAACCACATCATAACCACAAACTATACTCAACAACAAGAAGAAGAAGAAGATGCAGGAAATTGTGTATGGCTTGGATTGCTTGCTGCAGAACTATGGTTTGGCTTCTATTGGATTCTTACTCAAGCTTTCAGATGGAACGTTGTCTTTAGACATCCCTTCAAGAACAGACTCTCTCAAAGGTCCCTCTTATTTTCATCCAACTTTATTACTATTATTATTTATGAAATTTAAGTTTTTTTTATAAGGTGAACTTGGAATTTAAGTTTATATACTTCATTTACAATACTTGATTTTATAAGTTCATAAATTCAATTGACAAATAATGGAAAGAAATTTCTCTGCAAAATTCTACATGCATGATTTGGAAAATGATATACTTGATTTTTTGAACAGATATGAACATATGTTGCCAGAAGTAGACATATTTGTATGCACAGCAGATCCAGAAATAGAGCCACCAATGATGGTAATAAACACAGTGTTATCTGTTATGGCTTATGATTATCCAACCGAGAAGCTTAGTGTGTATTTATCTGATGATGGTGGATCAGAATTAACATTCTATGCTTTGTTAGAGGCTTCTACCTTTGCTAAGAGATGGATTCCTTTTTGCAAAAGGTTCAAAATTGAACCAAGATCACCAGCTGCATATTTTAATACCATCATTGATTCAACTGACATTAATCTTGGTAATGAATTGGCAGCTATTAAGGTATGTACAATGTATCCACTTTACATTATCTTAATTTATCCATATATTGGTTTCAAACTTTTCATTACATTAATATTTCCAAATTCCAATAAAGTTGATGGTTTTTTTTATTTCTTTTATAATAATATAGCCTATGGTTTTTGTTTGTTTGTTGTATAAAATAATTAACTTTTAGTTTAATTGAATAATTGATGTTTGATGACTAATTGTTTTGTTGTATAAAAGCTCTTAGACTGCTAAATGTATTTACCTGGTCTCACTGTCAATTGCCTAATAGTATTGTGGGTTGGATCTTGCATGACATACAAATGTTGAAAATCCCACTTATATGGTTAACCTATGACCACTAAAACCAAAAACAATTAAAAGAAGTATTAGTAGGTACGTAACCAAAAAAAACAAGTAGTAGTAGTAGGTAGATGGATAGACGAGTTTTTTGACCAAAAAGTTATAGATTAATTAAAAATAAATATTTGGTCAACATTTCTAATTCTAAGTTAAACCCAACTTCCTTTGTTCTAAATTTCTAATTCTAAGATAATGTTTTTATAAAAATATTTTTTTTTATAAAATTGTCTGTATATATAAAACTATTTACAAACTAATAATTGCCCATATCCAAGAGCACTTAGATGATACGGTAAGAGATCTCTTCTAGTTTAACCAGAGGTCATGAAATCGTAATCAACCTAGCCTAAAGTGAATAAATGGACTTACGCATATAATATTTACGTCCCACCAACTTAACTATATACAAAGACTATACCAAAAAAAAAACTATACTTACAAAGACACTTTTTTTTTTTTTCATATAAATATAGTTTTTAATGTTTTTTTTTTCAAGGAAATTTTCTTATGGTATGTTATGAAGAATTATATATAACTAATTTTTTTTCTTCTTTTTCTATGATATAGAAATTGTACAATGAAATGGAAAGACGAATTGAGGATGCAACAAAGTTGAAAAGAGTACCCAAAGAAGTACGTTTAAAGCATGGAGGATCTTCTCAATGGGATTCATATACATCTAAACGTGATCATGACACAATTCTTCAAGTATATTGCTAATTAATTCAATTTACTTCATTAATCTTTTCACGAATTCTACACATGCTCACATGATTTTTTATACAATATTTTGCTTTGTTTTTTGTACTAGATATTACTTCATAAAAAGGACCCTAATAACTCTAAGGATGTACATGGTTTCATTTTGCCAACTTTGGTGTATTTATCTCGTGAGAAGAGGCCTCAATATCACCATAACTTCAAAGCTGGAGCTATGAATTCATTGGTATATAGAATACATACTAAACTATTTCTCATCATCAATTTAATGAAGTCTTTGTACTTTCAAATTTTAAATATGGTACTATTTGAAATGCAGTTAAGGGTGTCTTCAATTATTAGCAATGGAAAAGTAATTCTAAATGTAGATTGTGACATGTACTCAAACAATTCAGAATCTATAAGAGATGTTCTCTGTTTTTTCATGGATGAAGAGAAAGGTCATGAAATTGCTTTTGTGCAATCTCCACAAACCTTTGAGAATGTCACTAAGAATGACATATATGGGAATGCTCTACTAGCAATTAGCGAGGTGAGTTATTTCTTGCACCAAAAGTCACATAAGTTAGATGTTTCATTTCCAAAGAATGAACTAGCTAACCGGTGCCCCCGGGTGTCCCAAAATTTTGGTTCTTTTAAGAAACTAAGATACAATTAATTAATGATGTATTTACTTATTTAGTTCATACTCCTATAAATGAAGAAATGGAGCAAACTCAAACTCTTTGTATTTATTTAGTTCATACTCCTATAATTGATAAATTGTATATATTTATATCTATATAATTTTTTTGTATGTGTGTGAAGGTGGAGTTCCATGGTGCAGACGGTTGTGGCGGTCCTTTGTATATAGGAACTGGTTGCTTTCACAAGAGAGAATCTCTTTGTGGAATGAAGTACAATGGTGAATATCGGCATAACTGGAAGAGTGAAAATGACTTGTCCGCAGAAGCAAATTTGCAAGAACTAGAAGAAAAATCAAAGGGTCTTGCAAGCTGCTCCTACGAAGAAAATACACAATGGGGAAACAAGGTCCTCTCTCTCTCTCTCTCTCTCTCTCTCTCTCTCTCTCTCTCTCTCCCCCTCTCCCTCTCTCTCTCTCGATAATATTACTAGTATTGTTAAAAGATATAAACCAAACCGCACAGTAAAAAATCGAACCATAATGGATTGTTCATATACTGAATTTGAACTATATAAATCAATGTTGTTCGGTTTAGTTTTTAGTATTTTTTAATAGTTTCATATTCAACCAGGTTTAGTTTTGTTCAACCCTCCTAATATCAATTATTAATAGCAATTTGGAATAGTCTGATTAACAAAGAATCATTTCAGTTGGAAAAAGTATATACGGTTTTCAAAGTGTAGTTTTGTTTATAACCACAAAATTGGTTTGAACCAAACCTTCATACCAGTCCGATTCAATTCAGTTCAGTTTAATTTTCCTTCTGAAATAAACTATGAACGGTACTAATGCAAAATGCAGACAAATGCAACTAATATGTGCACAATTGCAGTTGGAATACCATTGCAAAGACCTCTAAAATACAAAATTATTTACATTCGGGCCGCAATTACAATTGCAGACCGCAATTATTTAGAACTTTATGGTGATCAAATTTAGTAATGTTTTCTTGAATTGCAGATGGGTTTGAAATATGGATGTCCAGTAGAGGATGTGATAACAGGGTTATCTATACAAAGCAATGGATGGAAATCAGTGTACTATAATCCACCAAGAAAAGCTTTTTTAGGTGTAGCTCCAACAAGCTTGATTCAAGTACTTATTCAACATAAGAGATGGTCTGAAGGAGACTTTCAAATTTTGTTTTCGAAGTATAGTCCTGCATGGTATGCTTATGGAAAGATCACTTTTGGATTACAAATGGGATATTGTTCTTATTGCTTATGGGCATGTAATTGTTTAGCAACTTTGTATTACTCTATCATCCCTTCACTTTATCTCCTTAAAGGCATCTCCTTGTTTCCAAAGGTAACAAAACAATTACCTTTACATCTTTGTTTCCCTATTTTTTAAATCAGAAAATTTTCTCACCATTTGATTTTGAACTTTAAGTTTACTAATGTTTCATGTTGAATAGCAATCTGATAAGTCATTAGATGATGTGACTTATATTTGTTAAAATATTGAATTTTTTAGTGTTTTACTTTTTACAAATTTGTGTAGTATTTTTGCTTTTCACCACCAGTTTAATCTGGTTTAGGGGTCAATTCTGGTATCAAGTAATTATAACTCCCTCCTAAACGCAGTTGCACAGATCGAACAGTGGTATGAAAAATTAAAATTAGTGTGATTATATTTTAAGATTTAGAAATAAATGTGCAAGACCGTGAAAATATAGAGACTAAAATTTCATTGAATCTCTGCAACTGGATTTGGGATAGGATCGAAACCATTTGATATCAGAACTCGCCTCAAATTCTAGACTACCAGGGTCCCTTCTCTTAGGAACTAGAGAGTGAAAAAAAATTACATTTAATCCTTATTTTTCTAAGCAAATACATAGCTTGCATTGAACATACATGTCTATTTAAGATTGTTATTTGTTACATTTTCAGATGACAAGTCCTTGGTTCATACCATTTGCATATGTAATAATTGGAGAAACTATTTATAGTTTGTTGGAGTTTCTATTATGTGGAGGGACATTGAAAGGTTGGTGGAATGACATAAGAATATGGTTGTATAAGAGGACAAGCTCCTATCTATATGCATTTAGTGACACAATCTTGAAGCTTTTAGGTTTTTCAGCTGATTTAGTCTTTACAATCACAGCTAAGACTTCAGAAGAAGAAGTTTCCAAACGCCATGAGAAAGAAATTATGGAGTTTGGAACATCATCACCAATGTTCACTATTTTAGCAACACTAGCATTGTTCAATTTATTTTGTTTTCTTAATTTGTTGAAGGATGCAATCTTGAGGAATGGTGGGTTTGGAGCATATGAGAAAATGGGATTGCAAATTATTTTGTGTGGGTTTTTGGTTCTTATCAATTTGCCACTATATGAGGGGCTTTTCTTAAGGAAAGATAGTGGCAAATTGCCAACTTCTGTTGCATTGAAATCAACAACATTGGCTTTGGCTTTATTTCTATCATACAATTTTGTATGACAAAAGAGAAATATTTGTACTTTGATTTGTATTTGAGAATTAAGATTTTATCAAGTATTTATCTTTTATATAAATAAATTCAAGTATTGAATTCAGATATTTTTGAAATAATTCGGTTGATATTATGATAAATTATCTAATGTTGGTTCTTGTTGATGCGAAGACATATGAGGGTATTGTGAATGTTTGTGTTTGTTGATTTAATATCTTTAGTTCTTTACAATGAACACTTTTTAATTTGGGTTGCTTTTCATTGTTACTTATGTTACAAAAAACAAATATTGATATATTTAGAGGGACTAAAAATATATTTAATTGAGTGAGAGAGTATTTGAATGTTGTGATATTTGGAATGGTTTTTTTAGTTAAATGGAAATAGTTGATTATGTAATGTATTAGCAGGAACACGAGAAGCATTTCTCATGTTGGCTCTTCATACTGAGATAATCCAATGAAACTAGCTCTCATGTTGAAATTGAAGGTAATGTTTATGTTTCATTGGAAACTTAAATTGATAAAAAAGATTTACAAAATTTTGTTGCAAATGTGACAATTATTATATGACGAAGGTTCAATGTTGGAATGTAAATATTAACACAGTTGAAATATCACTAATTTATAATAACGTGTTTGCACTTTTAAATGTCTTAACAAAAAATTATTTAACTATTGAGTTCTACCAAAAGAGATTTTCTTAGATAAATTTAATAATCATTTGAGCTATACATTTGATTATTTTTAAAAATAATATAATTTAACAATTTTATTTTATATCTCATCAAAAAAGTTTTAATTAACCAAAAATATTGAATTTTATCATATTTTGAGTCGAGTGTAATCAATTTTTTTTCTCAAGTCAAATTTGATCTAAGTCAACTTTGAAACAAAATCTTATCTAATCTTTTAAAATGAATCTATAAATGAATTCAATTTAATTTAATTTTCAATTTACATTATTTAAACGAATTCTATAAATGAATCTATTCCAGTCAAAATAATAATAATAACTTACCTTGGAAAAAAACTATATTTGAAATATTAATTAATTAATATCTATGCTTTTTCAAAAGAAAAGATATGTATGTATATACACTTTTTTGACCAGAAGAAAAGGTATATATATTATTAACAAATCTTTTTAGTCAAAATCATATCATAAAAATAATAATAAATCTGCTATAAAATCAGACAAGCCTGTAAGATCATAGAAGCTCTTGATGTTTCAAAAATTTACAGCCATGACAAGTTTGAAGCGCGTCGTAAACTCATCAATCTTGACATAATCAGCGTCCCAAATTTAAAGTTCATTTATAGAACTCTCAGCTTCAACATGTTTTTTACAATACTCAATAACTTTCTCTGAGATTATTTCGGTTAACGTTCTGAAACGTGATTCCAATGTCAAGACAACTATTTTTACAATATCTTTGATCTAGGATGTGGTAAAAGATGGTCTGTCTTGACAGTAGAATCACTCTTTAGAAAGTAACTAACAAAATCTTACGAAAAGTTATTGATTATTGTAAAAAACATGTTGAAGCTGTGAGTTCTGCATATGAACTTAAACTTTGGGACGTTGATTTCGTCAAAGTTGATGAGGTTATGACGATGCTCTTGAAACTTGTCCTAGATGTAAATTGTTTAAACATCAAGACACTAGAGTAGCCACAATGAAGACATTCGCCCAATTTATAATATTAAGAAGTCATGAGGAAGAGGAAGCAATTTTTTAGTAAATATCAATGTGGGCTTTTGATTAAATATTAAATAAATATTTCAATTTAATCTCTAACATCTTAATAATCGAAACTAAATTTGTTATATTTACATAGTTTAAGATAAAAATTTGGACCCTAGATCAAAAATAAATCTGTATCCATCAAAGAGCCATTTGTTTCTCTCCAGCCGCCGCCCTACTCCAACCCTAGTTTTTTCTATCTTCTTCATTCATCAAAGAGGGGTGATTTAGGATCAATTATTGATCTAAAATCACCCCTCCAAATCGTTTTTGCTTTCCTTTTTATCAAAATAAGTGATTTTCACATATATTAAGTTTTTCGTCTTAGTGTGATTTTGTTTTGTTTTCCCGTCTTGGTACGGTGTGTTGTTTTCCCGTCTTTGTACAGTGTATTCCCGTCTATTGTGCGTTGTTTGTTTTTCAGGTTGAAAGATTTATCTCGATCAAGTGCAGATCCAAACAATGATTTTGGTGTCTTCAACGCTACAGATCCGGAGGCTTGGGTATTCCGGACACTTCAATATAATTACATTTGTAGGCATATGCAATTTGCCGTTTTATGCTATTAACATGGATACTGTGAGTCTGTTTGCAGTTTCATCCTTTTTGTTTTTAGCTGTTTTGAATTTGTATTGCATCGATGTACTCTATCAATTTGAATGAATGAATATCTTTATTTTTGGTCAAAAAAATAAAATAAAAATTTGGACCAATTTATTGTTAATTATTATGCTTTGTTTTATTCATTCATGGGTTTTATTTATGAAATTGGAGATATTTTTATTAAATTGGTGTGGTTATTAATGCTTATATTTTAGTATATCAAAATCTCAATTAATTATGGATGTTATGTAGATTTATGTTTTTTTTTTGTCAATGTTATGATTGATTTTCTCCATTTCATATATATATACTAGTTTGAATGTTCTGCAAGTTTGCGTTTGCTATGTTTTTTCTCATGCATTGTTGGTGACCTTGCCGTTTCATATACTATATCTTCATTTAATCGTAAGATTTTAAATTTAACTTTATTCAAACACCTTGTTACTATCTTCATGATTTTCTGAGTTGGCACCGAAGTTGTGGATTTGAGTTTCACATTGCTTAGATTTATGACTTAAATGTATTATTATAAAACAAAATTGAAGTAAATTTCGACCAATTTATTGTTGATTGTTATGTTTTATTAATTTACTAGTATGAGTTACCCGTGCAAAGCACGGGTTAATTTTTACTTATAAAAATATAAATTGCTTTTGATTATGATTTAAGTTTTTTTTGTATTATTTTGATGATAATAATAATAATAGTAATAATAATAATAATAATAATAATAATAATAATAATTAAACTTAAAAGTATGTTTGTTAACATAATTTTGAAGGTGTATATAATATTTTAGAAAAAATATAGTGTCCAACTTACATTGTTGGAAATTGTACCACATAGAAAAATTTAGGGACCTAAATATCTACCATTTGTCTCACATATAGTTGACGTCTTATTTATTTTTATTAATTTTAGTAATAATAATAATATAAAAATCATCATATTTTGATTAGTTAGAATTTTTATGCAATAATCCGTAAGAGACATCGAAATTTGAAGAATTCAGAGTTTAAAATCAAGATAGCCGACTTATTCATTTTAATAGGTGAAATGTACCCTGTGTGTTTTCTTATAATTTTTTTAATGTGTGTGCCCTGTGTGTTTCTAAATTGTATCTTGAATGTGTGTGTATCCCGTGTGTTTTCTTATAAATTTTATAAAGAAAAAATAATTATATTGAATGGTATATTGACTGTGTGTTTATCCCGTGTGATTTTCCATTGAGGTTTTGTATTGATAATTAAATTATTTGATTTTAACTCCTTAAATTTCACAATTGTTCAATTTTAGTAACCTAAATTTCTATTGTTCAATTTTGGCCCTCAAGTTTACCACGTTTTGTATTTCCTAGTCCCATTGTCTTTTTTTAAATAAAATTTACTAATGTGGTATTTTAAATAAAATTTGTTTTTAAGTGTGTTTGTATCCCGTGTGTTTTCTTATAATTTTTGAATGTGTGTGTATCCCGTGTATTTCTAAATGATATCTTGAATGTGTGTGTATCAAGTGTGTTTTCCTATAAAAAGATTTAAAAAATAATAATTATATTGAATGATATCTTGAATTTGTTTGTATCCCAAATTAAATAATTTCTGAATAATTTACAGCTTGGTTGATTTAGGGTTGAATGTGTAGGCGGCTTCCAATTTGAATTAGCTTATTTGGTTATAAACACTAATTGAATACTTTCTACATGTATACCTCCAATTCAATAAAAAATAAAAAAATATATTTAAATTATTGAATTCTTTCTATATGCCTCAAATTCACGAATTTTTTATTTTTTATTATTGAATTCTTTTTATATGTATCTAATTCAATAAATCTTTCTACAACATTACTCCATACCTTGAATTTCTACATTTGTGTGTTTTCTACATTTGTTTCTATATTTAAAAACAAGTAATTGAGTTAAAATCTCTCTAAGTTTCACAATTGTTCGGACCTTTTTTCTGCTTCAAAGAAATGTTTACAGCTTGAATGCTATTATGGTTTTCAAATTTCTTTACTTAATTAGGAGTAGTGGAATGTTTATAATATGATTGAACAAATTAAAAAACTTGTGATACAAAAAAAAAATGTTCCATGATATTATAATTATAATTTTACCCAACAAAAAAAATAAGATTGAAAATAAATAAGTGCATTAAATGCAATTTTATGGTATTATGTGGCAGTATTTATTGTTCGATAGTTAAGAGAAAAGCATTTAATTATTTCTTAAAATAGTTTTCTTTGAATAAATTTGTAAATAGTATATTATATAGATATAGATTCATGGAGTTTATTCATGAAATTGGACATATTTATATTAAATTGGTGATTATTAATGCTTATATTTTAGCTTCTTACAATCTCAGTTAAGGATCTCATGTAGATTTATGTTTTGTTCGTCAATGTTATGGATGCTTGATTTTAGTCCGGAAATGAATATGCATATATCAATATATGTTTGGTTCTCTCTTTAAAATATGATAATTTTTGAGTTGAGACCAACAAATATTTTCTTTCATTTGAATAATTCATAATGTCTTAACTATGGTTCATATAGCTACATAGTCTATATATGTATAAACCAAAACACAATCAATTGAAGTTTAAACTTTGAAGAAGCGTTAAAACTTAAAAGCTTGCAACCTCACTAACAAACACAATATTGTCGGTAGTGAGAAGTAAAAGAAGACATTTTTTTTTGTACAAAAGAAGACATTTTTTTCTAATCAATTGAAGTTGAATGGATGCTACACTTTAAATTTACATTTATCATATGTATCCACTTGTACCAAGAATTAGATTTTGGTCTCATAATAGATTGACATGGTTATTTAATGAGTGTATCCTATGGGGTCTACTACACAAATAATTTACTACGTAGTAAATTGAAGTTTTTAATACTCTCTCCGTACTAAAATATAAGTCGTTTTGAGAAAAAAAATTGTACCAATATATAAGTACGTCACTTTACAATACCAATGCAATATTAAATGCTAATTTTCTTATTATACTCTTAGCTATTTATTACTCTCTATTCTTTTACTTCTACAATTTATCTTTTTCATACCATTAATGAAGGACAATTTTGTAAACTAACTCATAATTTCTCTTTCTAACAACAATGATTATGTTTCTTAATTTGTGTGATACGGTCAAAATGACTTATATTTTGGTACGGAGGGAGTAATAAAGAAGAGGGTTAGCTGGCGAAAGTGGAAGTCAACATGAACATAAATGGAAGAAACTAATTAGAGTATTATTGTCTTACTATAGGGTGAATAGGTGATGTCCAATAGTTCAAAAGGACAAACAATTTGTTTCGCTCAGGTTTTTCCGGTGTTAGCGGCGGTTTTAACTGCTGCGATTCAATATTGAGATGACACTAAAATCGTTGAAGATTTCTCTGTCGCGACCATATTTTATACTTAAAAATAAATTGAAGGGAGATGCCATTAAACTAAAAAAAATGGCAAAGTAAATTTTCTAATTAAAATAAAAATGAATTATAGAGAGAACCAATAGAAATTAAGCAAAACTACTAAAGTTTAAGAGTAATAAAAGTTCATATAGAAAAGAATAATCGAAAAAGTTAAAATCACAAAAACATATAAAAGAATGAAAATGGGGATTTACATTTGGTGTGATATCATTATGGTACTTGTCCTCCAAGAACTTAAGAGCCTGTTTGATTTCAATTTTGAAAACAATTTCTTTTGTTTATAAAAATTAAAAAATCTAAAACTTGTGCAAAAAAAACACACCAATATACCCCTCTTTTTTCTGAAAATTTATGATCTGCCCTATTGTGTCTCAATTGTCTTGTATTAGTTGAAACTCACTACTGCAGGTAGCGAGTTTCAGCTTGCAGTTCCTTTTAGAACTCGCTACCTGCAGTAGCGAGTTTAGCCTGTTAGTTTCTTTGGAAACTCGCTACCTGCAGTAGCGAGTTTCTAAAGCAATTTAATTTTTCAACCATGCTTGAAATTCGCTACTGCAAGTAGCGAGTTCAAGCTTCGTTTTTTTTTTCCAGGCTTCGTTTTTTCCTTAGTTTCTGTAAAACCATGTATGTGTATTATTCAGATCTAAATCACAAGCAAATTTTTCTCTACATTTATTTTGCTTACATATTTTTATGGCTACCCAAAATCATACTAATAGTTATCACATTTAATATCACAATCAATTTTTTTCATTCCCATAATTTATTCAAAAAGTTCTTATATTTTTTGTGTCTGAGCCGAGCTTAGTTGATAGGATATTTATATATAATATGTACGGATCGAGGTTCGAACTCTAGTACACCCTTTTATATATTTGAAAGGATGAAATTCTAACTAATTGACAATACCTGTTCAATATGATATATAAACTTTCAATTCAACAAAGAAACTTATAAAATTTATACTCGTTATAACGTTATTTAATGGTGTATTTAATCTCTCCTAGTCCTCATCATATAAACACACATACATTCAACATTCAAGTATTAGTTAACAAAGCTAGATGGCACAAGAGGAGTATTATCCATTGTTTGAAACAAGAAGAGGTAGTGGAAGGGTGATGTTCATAATATTCTCTTTCTCATTGTTCGTGGGAATTTGCTCCATTTGGGTTTATAGAGTGAGTAACATACTCAAACTTGAAGATGGAAAATTGGTTTGGTTTGGATTGTTTTGCGCTGATCTTTGGTTTGGTTTTTATTGGATTCTTCGACAAGCCCTTAGGTGGAATCCTATCTTCAGAAAGCCCTTTCCACAAAGACTCTCTCAAAGGTACATACAATATACTTACTATATCATATATACAAATATTTAGCTAAATAATATTTAGTACCCAAGTTTGAATTCTAATTGGAACAATCATGAATCTAATTTTATCTATAAATGGACGAACAAATACTATAATTAAATTTCACAAAAAATTAGTAAAATTATACTTTTATTGTTTCATGAGATAATTTTAATTTGAAATATAATTATATATTAACTATAAAATTAATCACTATAAATTTATAATTTTATCTAAGTATAATGTTTTGATAAAATTTATGGTGAAAGTTAATTAAGTGTTCATTTGTTTGGAAGCAGAAATGAGAATATGTTACCAAAAGTGGACATATTTGTGTGTACAGCAGATCCAATTATTGAACCACCAATAATGGTCATCAACACAGTGTTATCAGTAATGGCATATGATTATCCATCAGAGAAACTTAGTGTTTATCTTTCAGACGATGCTGGATCAAAAATTACATTTTATGCTCTCTTAGAAGCATCCAATTTTGCCAAACATTGGTTGCCATTTTGCAAGAGATTCATGGTTGAACCTAGATCTCCAAATGCATATTTCAAGACCTTAGCCACTTGCTCAAATAATGCTAATGAGATTTTAGCCATAAAGGTATGGAGTTACAAATCTTATTCTCCAAAAATTTAAATAGCTTGTGGAATATTTTGAAAGTATGTTTTTTTAGACTGCTTCTTGTATGAACCTTAAAAAATTAATTGGTCCAAAGGTTAATTCTACAGTTAATTATCAAACAAATTAATCAGGGTTGGCCTATGAAAGGAAATCATCATGGCTCTCTATATAGGTCCTCAAAAATAGGGATTTCGAATATTGCATTTGTTGGATTTTTTTTTGGTACATAGATAAAATGATAAAATTATTAGAAACTCGCGCGCATAAAGTGGAGGGACTAAAGTGTGAACCTCGGTCATGAAAATAATTTTGACATTTTCTGTCAATTGAGCTAGAACTTCTAGAACCTAATGCACCATTTGATTGTTTATGAAAGAAAATATTAATTTGGCAAGATTACTGAAAATGGATCATCAATATATATTTTTTTTTTTGACAAACCATATTTATTTTATTTATGTGTTACAGAAATTGTACCAAGATATGAAAATTCGAGTAGAAAAGGCTTCCAAGTTGGGTAAAGTACCAAAGGAAGCATACTCAAATCATAAGGAATTTTCTCAATGGGATTCATATTCATCTAAGCATAACCATGGTACAATTCTTCAAGTAAGTACTTTTTGGCTTGAATTCTCTTCTATTTGTAGTTATTAACCTATTGGACCTTTTTCTGTCAAAAAAAATATTATTGAACCCGACCCATACACCCCATTTTATTTAGTTTTTCGCCCATTTATCCCTTGCAAACCCGACCCATACACCCCTACAATTATACCATTTATACTTACAATTAGGAGAAAATTCAAAATTTGAGTTTTTTGAAAAAATATTTATATATACTCTAATTAGAGTTGTCTGATGTGTATAAAAAAAAAAAATTCAAATAGGCTGACTCGTGTCGGTCTAAAGGGCCAACTATATAAATAAGTTAATTCGATCCGACTCATTTAATATTGGGCCACAAATTAATGAGGATGACTGACCCATGTGAATCACGTGGGCTAAAGGGCCAATTGACCTATTTTGTTTTAAATTTGTGGTTTATTCTCTTTTTTTTATCCATTTTATTTTAAATTTTTGGTTTATTCATTATTTTTCATACTACTTTTTCATTAATATTATATATAAATTAAACTCTAGTTTGATTCCTGTATATAAAAAAATTAAATCAAATTAATAATTTATAAAGTTAAAAGTGTTAGCTAAATGTCTCTCTTTTATCTAAATATATTTTTATTTTTGAAGCATTTATCTAAATATATATCTAATGTCTAATATTATAATCTAACTCTGAGCATAGCAAATAATAGAAACTGGTATTAATTTGTGTATAGATACTTCTTCATAAAAAAGATTCGAGTGCTAAAGATGCAGATGGATTTGCTATGCCCACCTTGGTATATTTGGCTCGTGAGAAGAGACCTCACATACCACATAACTTCAAAGCTGGAGCCATGAATTCACTGGTACTTTATGTAGTATTTATTTTAGCATCATATTAACATGTATTCTAAAGGTATATGTTAAAGTTTCAATTATAGAAATTTATATTTTGTCAAAAAAATAATCAATAATATATATAAATTATTTAATCCTTAAAAAATTGAATACACAATTTTCGAGAGAACATTTCTACATTTATCTCTTTAACATGCACTCTTAAGACACATGTTAACATTTTTTCTTATACTATGTCTATATGAGTTAAAATATAATTTGAACCAAATTTCTAAAACATGTATGTGAAATTAATTAATTATGGTCCCTCTTAATGCAGATAAGAGTGTCATCAATGATTAGCAATGGGAAGATTATACTCAATGTAGATTGTGACATGTACTCAAACAATTCTGAATCTCTAAGACATGCACTTTGTTTCTTCATGGATGAAGATAAGGGTCATCAAATTGCCTATGTGCAAGCTCCTCAGAAATTTGAAAATAACACAAAAAATGACATTTATAGCTATCTACGCGTAATTAATGAGGTAAATGCTTATAAATTTGAAGTTTAATATTTTTTCTTCAAAGATTCAAATTATGTATTATCTCATCAATAGAAACACTTTACCGAATGAAATTTTAGTCATTTAGTTATACCGGACCAAAAAAAACTTCAATGTCACAAATCCTAGCTTAAATGATAGAAAATAGTAAAATTGTTAAGTCGGACGCTCATGATCGGGTTCGAACTCCGACTCCTCCATTTTATTTGTGTGAATTTTTAATAACTTATCATTTTCTTTATGTGCCCAAAATAATTTTTCACCAATAACCTATGATTGGGGGTTTGGATCTGTTTTTGATGAATTCAATATCAGAACTAATGAATTTTTAATTGGTTCGGTTTGATTTAGTTTGAACCGCATCAATTTTTAATCGGTGCGATTCAAATTTTCATCCAAACCAATAAAAACATAACACAACAATATGCTAGTATTTCAATGTTTTTTTCTAGGAACTAGGAACTAATACACCATGATCGAAGTAGCTTAACTCTTAGTATGTTTTATTAAAATTTTGAATATATATAGGTGGAGTTCTATGGCATTGATGGATTTGGTGGGCCCATGTACATTGGAACTGGCTGCTTTCACAGAAGAGATATTCTCAATGGAAGAAAGTTTAGTAAACAATATAGGAATACAAATGATGATGACCATATGATAAAAGAAGCAAGCTTACAAGAATTAGAAGAAAAATCAAAGACTCTTGCAAGTTGTGCATATGAAGAAAACACATCATGGGGAAAAGAGGTCACACTCCTACTTTTTTGTTTCCTTTTTCATTCCATATTATCAAAAGTAAATAAATAAAAAAAAGTTTAATTTAAGAACCAAAATAGTTGTGGACTATAAAAAAATAATACTACCTCCGTTCCTTTTTACTTGTCGTTTTAGAAAAAAAAGACCAAAATAGGAGAGTGTATTTTTGCACCTAAATTTCCTATCATGCCCTTTTTTAAATATATATCATATTTTTTAATCTACCAAAAAATTCATACTTTTTCACAAACATTATCTATTTCCAAAAAAATTGTAACAAACTTTATTTAAAAACAAACAAAATTTGTATACAATAAAAAGATTATATTGTTTCAACAAAAAAAAAATTATACAAAATTTAGTCAATAAAATAAAATAGGAAGGAGGGTATAATAGACAAAATATAATCTAAATTGCCAAAACGACAAGTAAAAAGGAACAAATATTTTTTTTCAAAACGACAAATAAAAAGGAACGGAGGTAGTATATTATATAACCATATAAATCTAACAAAGTTATAGTCTAGAAGTCCTAGCTCAAATGGCAAATGCCGAAATTGCTAGGCCGGACGTCGTGATCCGGGTTCGAACCCGGGACCTTGCAGTTGTGTGAGTTATTTAATTTCAGTGGATTACCACTTCAAGACAAAAAAAAATCTAACAAAGTTATATGAAATTTGATTATAGATGGGACTACTATATGACTGTGTAGTGGAGGATGTAATAACAGGATTATCTATTTTGTGCAAAGGATGGAAATCAGTTTACTATAATCCAACAAGAAAAGCTTTCTTAGGTTTGTGTCCAACCACATTGTCAGAAGCACTTATTCAACATAAGAGATGGTCTGAAGGAGGCTTTCAAATTGTACTTTCTAAGTTCTGTCCTCTTTGGTACCCTTTTGGTTTGATAAGTCCAGGTCTTCAAATGGCTTATTGTTACTATAACTTGTGGGTGTTAAATTGCTTTCCAACTCTATATTATAGCATCATCCCTCCACTTTTTCTCCTCAAAGGCATTCCCTTGTTTCCTAAGGTATGAGTTAATATTGCATTATTATGAATATAAGTTTATCATAGATCAAATTTCTTTTTATTCAACTGCGTTTGGGAGGAGACCGGAACTACTTGATGCCAGAACTCGTCCCGAACTCTAGACGTATGGTCTCGTCCTTCCCCTAAAAATCAGAAAGTGAAAGCAAAAAAAGAAATCTTTTTATTCTATTTAATAAAGTCCCATAATTATAGAGTAGTCATAATTGCCGTTACATACTGCAATTTAAAAATATCTTATTATATATATACTATAATGTTGTTCTAATTTTTGTTTACCTAAATTTATCAGATTTCAAGTCCATGGTTCATACCTTTTGCATATGTGATAGTTGGTGATTCAACATATTGTTTGTTAGAGTTTTTGAGGGTAGGAGGAACTGTCAAAGGATGGTGGAATGACTTGAGAATGTGGCTTTATAAGAGAACAAGTTCATACCTTATTGCTTTTGTTGATACCATGTTGAAGCTTTTTGGATTTACAAATTCAGCTTTCATAATATCTACTAAAGTAGCTGATGAAAATGTTTCAGAAAGATATGAGAAGGAAATTATGGAATTTGGAAACTCATCTCCAATGCTCACTTTATTGGCTACACTTGCAATGCTAAATTTGTTTTGTCTTGTTGGCATGTTGTTAAAAGAGGTTGTGTTAAGTGGAGCAAGTTTTAGAATATTTGAGGAAATGTCATTGCAAGTTTTGTTAAGTGGAGTTTTGGTTCTTATCAATATACCTATTTTTCAAGGGCTTTTCTTAAGGAAAGATAAGGGAAGCTTGCCAAGGTCTGTTGCAGTTAAATCAACAGCATTAGCTCTGAGTACATGTGTGTTTTTTGTTGTTTTTGGATAAATGATATAATTAATAAAATATTGGTTAAATTGTACTTTTAACTTTTAACTTTCACAAATTGTACTTTTTTGTTGTTTTTGTAATTTTAACTTTTAACTTTTAATATAGCACTTTTGACCATTTACTTTAGCCTCTTTTGTGTAAGGAAGTCAAAGCAAACATGAAGGATGACTCGCATGATATGCTGGCGTGGCATGTGAGTCACTCTGCATGTGTAATTTGATTTGGTTAAAATTAATGGGATCCAATCATTTACAAAAGGGTCAAAATTGCAAGTTTGTGAAAATTAGAGAGAAAAAAATATAATTTAGCCTAAAATTATGCAAAAATGTGTCACTATGAACTATATTTTTTTGTCAGACAAGAGTCACTGATTAATTTATTATAATGACGTGTTTTCACTTTTGAATTGTCTGACAAAAAAAATATTTAACTAAGAATTTGGGTTCTCCCAAACGAAATATTTCTTTGAATTTCTTCCGATGTACCAAAAAAAAATATTTCCTTGAATAAATTTATAATCACTTGGAGCTCACACATTTAGTTACTTCTAATTTTCATTTAAATATAACATGATTAAATAATTTTATTTATATCTCAAAAAAGTTGTAATTAACTAAAAATGTTGAATTTTATCATAATTTGAGTCAAGTGTAAGTAACCAATTTTTTTTGTAAAGTCAAATTTGATTTACGTCAACTTTAATTTGAAACAAAATCTTATCTAATCTTTAAACAAATCAAATTAAACTAAATTTAGTTCAATTTTCATTTAATGAAATTCTATAAATTAATCCATTCCAGTCAAAAAATAATTTACCTTGGAAGAAAAAACTATATTTGACATATTAATCAATTAATATCTATATTTTTGAAAAGAAAAAAAAGATATACTCCTGCAAAATCTTTTTAGTCAAAATCATATCTTTTTAGTCAAAATCAATTAATATACAAATCATTTTAGTCAAAAGCATATCTTAAAAAAATCATAAATCTACTATAAAATCATCCAAACCTCATAAGTAACATTCTGCAAGCTCTTGATGTAACATGTTTAAACAATTTGTAGCCATGACATGTTCCTAAAATGTCGTAACCTCGTCAACTTTGACAAATTCAGCGTTCCAAGTTTTAAGTTTATTTGTAGAACTAACAACCTCAACATGCATGCTTCTTGTCAGTATTCAAAAAACTTTTCTTAAGATTATGTTGGTTAAGGTTCTAAAGAGTGATTCAGCTATCAAGACAATCATCTTTTACCGTATTGTTGATTGTTAGTGATGCTATCGACGAGACAGTAACATTCGCATCACTGATGATCAAAAATATGGTCAAAGATGGTGTTTCGATGGAATCACTCTCCAAAATGTAACCGGCAAATCTTAGGGTAGGTTATTGAATATTGTAAGAAGTATGTTGAGTGTGTTAGTTCTGCAATGAACTTAAAGCATGTGACGCTGATTTCGTCAAGGTTGATGAGGTACGACGCTCTTGAAACTTGTTATGGCTAAAATTGTTTTAACATCAAGAGCTTGCAGGATCTTACTTGTCATGAGGCTATAGCGGTGAAGGACAAGACACAAGAAGAGGTTCGTCAGATTTACAATATTGAAAATGAATTCGGTCTTGAGGTAGAGGAAGCAATTAGTTAGAAAAACCAATGGTCTTTTGATTATTAAATATTAAAAAAATTGTCAATTTAGTCTCTAACGTATTAATAATCGAGACTAAATTTGTTATATTTACATAATTTGAATTAATCCATTGTTAATTGTTATATTTTATTTTAATTTATTCATGAAATTGGAGATATATATTAAATTGGTGGTTATTAATGCTCATGTTTTAGTATATTACAATCTCAGTTAAGGATCTTATGTAGATTTATCTTATTTTGTCAATGTTATGTTATACTTAATTTTCTCCGTTTCATATCTACTTAGTCCGGAAATTAATATGCGTATATCAATATGCTTTTGAAAGCCCTCATAGTTTTTTTCATTCCATATTATCAAAAGTAAATAAAAAAAAGGTTTTGTTATGTTTTGATAGCACCAAAATATTTTCTTTCATTTGTATCATTCATATCTTAGAATGTGTTAACTATATGGTTCATATATAATAGTCTATGTAAAAACTATCGAATCTTGATTCGGAGGAATTAATTTTTAAAAACGTAAGTTTAATATCTTCTACGTGGTCCATAAAATTAGCTATAAAGACCAAAATAAGTTTTATTTACCACACGATCAGTGTTGGAGTTAGAAAATTTTTTAAATCCAGGTGAAATCTTAAATTTAGATAAAAATCTTAGATGTACCCTAAATTAACTGCTAAAATATAAAAAAAAAAAACTGTTTTATAATGAAAAATCTCAATTTTAAACAAAAAGATATTAATTTTGTCCTAAATTAATCTCTAAAAATTATAAATTTACCCTAAGCTAATCCTAAAATATCAAAAAATTTAGACCGAACGAGTGTCCGGGCAGCCCTGGTGGTGTCTCCGCCACTGCACGCGATCAAACTTTAGACTACTATATATGGTCTCTTTTCTATATGAATCAAAAAGTTAATATAAAAAAATGGGATTAAATATTTATAGGGAACCAAAACAAGAAACTAATTGTTATATTTAAAGAAATAAAATGTGAGTCACTGTTCATGTATGCGTTGATTTTGCAAGAGGAGATAAAGTTATCAAAACTGTTATTGTGAGAGTTAAGGGGTCAAAACCACAAGTTTGTAAAAGTTAGAAGACCAAAAATACAATTTAACTTCAAATTATTCAAAATGTGTCTTTATAAACATAACAGTTTGTAGGAACATCGCATTATATGTAAAAGTTAAAGTTCGAACATCAAAATGTTAGGGTTAAAGTTTTAAAAAATAAATAAGGCTTAAAGTTTCGAACATCAAAATTTTCATTTATTTATTAAGGATACTTTTTTTTTTGAAGAACACCAAAAATAAATTTTTAATCACTAAACAATTTGAAAGAAACAAAATTATACTCAAAACCTTTTCTACTAAACACACCTAAATCAAAATATATGTAGTTAATCATTCTACATGCATACATAATGTTAACAACGTACATACATACATTACATTGACTAAAAAAACAAATACATTAGTGGGTGGGCTCACTCCTAAGTAGGACACATGCCAATTCATAAAAGAAAAATAAATAATTAAAGAAACAAGTGTGTTGGGGTGTTAAAAGTAAATGGGTTTGTCTTGTTAAATTCATGATTGAAAAAAGTCAAACAACACAACAACAGTAGAACAACGTGTGACTGTGTGAGAGAACAAGAGAGGTGTAAGACTAGAGCTGTCAAAAATGGGCCGGGCTGCTGGGCCGATCTATTGGCCCATGGATTTGGACGGGCTTGGATTTCAAAATAGATGGCCCAAAAGCAATCGGGCATTTATGGCCCAGGCCCATGTGACCCTTATAAGGATTGGTCCGGGCCGGGCTAGCCCACCGGGCTTCGGGCCAGCCCATTATCAAGTTTTTATATCATTTTTGTAAAAAAATAAATAATAGATACATAAAAAATTATCATTTAATTGAAAATTTATTATAAAAAACATAGTTTAACAGACAAGTTCAATAAAAATGATTATATTTACCTAAAACTTTACTAATTTACATTTGCATACAGTTATATCTTAATAAAATTAATAAGATGAAGAACGAATATATCAAAGTCACTTAAAAAAGATCGAATAAATTGAAGAAAAAAAAATATAAATTGGTTTGAGACGGGCTATAAGTCCATCGGGCCGGGCCGGACTTTTACAGGGCCGGGCCGGGCTCACTAAATCATGACCCAACAAAAATTGGGCCGGGCCAGACTGGCCCATAAATAGTGCAAAGCCCCGCGGGCCAAGTCGGGCTGGGCCGAGCCGGCCCATTTGACAACTCTATGTAAGACTGTGCTACTAGCTAGGAGAAAAAGAGATTTGGTTCTAACTGTTAACGGTATGTTGCTAAGTTACTTGATTTAAGCTACACTTTGATTATGTATTTTTTTATCATTTAGTTAGTTTTTAGATTTTACTAGTTGTTAAAATCTCTTTTAAAGTTGATTAAGTTTACTCGTATTTATGTGGAAGTAGTGTTTTTGACCAATTTCTATTATTTATAGTTCAAGCTTTATCTAACTTAGTTCCGTGGTTTTTTATTCTCTCATGTTAAAAGAATTTTCCATGTTAAACTTGCGTTGTTTTGTGAATATTTATTTTCTGCATTGTTAATCTGTTTGGGATTAAAAAAAAATTCTGGTTGTCAATTTAATTGCCAGGAAAAAAATATTCCGCATTATTAGAGACGTCTAAGACAATATAAAATAACAAATGGCGATGAGTTTATATGCACCATAGGGATGAACTAAGAAAATAAGTGAATCACAATTGACGAATTAACAAAGATGGCACAAGAGGAGTATTATCCATTGTTTGAGACAAGAAGAGGTAGTGGAAGGGTGATGTTCATAATATTCTCTTTCTCATTGTTTGTGGGAATTTGCTCCATTTGGGTTTATAGAGTGAGTAACATACTCAAACTTGAAGATGGAAAATTGGTTTGGATTGGATTGTTCTGTGCTGAACTTTGGTTTGGTTTTTATTGGATACTTCGACAAGCTCTTAGGTGGAATCCTATCTTCAGGAAGCCTTTTCCACAAAGACTCTCTTAAAGGTATATCTATATCCTATATCTTATCATATATACATATTTATCTTAGTGGTAAGAATTTCATTTTTTTCAAAAGTGAATAACCGGTCATATTAGAGTTCGAAGTCAGATCCCTACAATATTGCATGTAATGTATTTTCAATCATTTTAATCAGAGACATGAGTTAACATAAATTGATGTTGTATTTAATTTATATATTAATTATAAACCAAATGCATCAACTATTTTTAATTTATAAAATAAGTTAGCAATAACAAGTAATTATGGATTGTTTTACTTCAATCTTCCCAATCATTGTTAATTAACCTTATACATTGAGTCAACAATAAAGAGTCATACTTTACTTATATCCCAGCTGAATTTTAAATTACTTGGTTTTATTTTCTTTGAAAACTATATGGTTTTATACAAAAACAATCATAACTTAATTTTCTTATTTCATGAAATATTTTAATTTAATGTAATTTTAAAATAGAAGAAAATATAACCTATAAATTAACTACTATATATAAATTTATAATTTGTCTAAGTATATATCACTATAGAGAAATATTTTAAAATTGATCAAAATCTATGGTGAAATTTAAGTCAAGTGTACATATATTTTGAAGCAGGTATGAGAATATGCTACCAAAAGTGGACATATTTGTGTGTACAGCAGATCCAAATATTGAACCACCAATAATGGTGATCAACACGGTGTTATCTGTAATGGCATATGATTATCCATCAGAAAAACTTAGTGTTTATCTTTCAGATGATGCTGGATCAGAAATTACATTTTATGCTCTATTAGAAGCATCCAATTTTGCCAAACATTGGTTGCCATTTTGCAAGAAATTCAAGGTTGAACCTAGGTCTCCAAATGCATATTTCAAGACCTTAGCCACTTTCTCAAATAATGATAAAGAGCTTTTAGCCATCAAGGTAACAAAATTGGCAACTTTGCTCTATATATGTAAATATTTTGTCCCAATTCTTTAGAATAATCAATAATGTTTCCGATATTAAAATGTCGCGGTATGAATTGGACCGTCAAAAAATTGTAAGAGATCAAAAATGAATTTTCACTCAAATGTAAAATTCTACAATAAAGTAAAGTTTTGTTACGAGAGGTATTAATACTCCCTCCATTTCCAATTATAAATAAAAATTTGTCAAAGAGAGTAGATGTTGTATTTAGATCAAAATATGGACTATACATCAACAAAAAAAATCTAATCACTTTTGCTTATAGGAATGGAGGGAGTATTTACTATTTAGTAATAGAACACAGATCATAACTCAGTTGATAGAGAATAGAGACATTGAAGTATGCGGGGATTGAATATTGAACTTAAAATTTTCTATTTTATATGTTAGAATTTGAACTTAAAACTGTTTTTGAGAAGAGATTCAAACAAACTCTTATTTTTTTATTTTTTCCCTGAGTTATAGAAATTGTACCAAGATATGGAAATTCGAGTAGAAAATGCATCGAAGATGGGTAAAGTACCAGAAGAAGCATACTCAAATCATAAGGAATTTTCTCAATGGGATTCAAATTCATCTCAACGGGACCATGGCACAATTCTACAAGTAAGTACTTTTCTCAACGTGACCTATATATATAATATAATTATGGCTAACAATTAGTTGCTATGTATTAATTTATGTATAGATACTACTTCATAGAAAGAACTTGAATGCAAGAGATGTAGATGGATTTAATATGCCCACCTTAGTATATTTGGCTCGTGAGAAGAGACCTCACATTGAACATCACTTCAAAGTTGGAGCCATGAATTCATTGGTAATGTTATTTATTTTAAATATGAAGGTTGTGTTTGACAAAAAATAACAAATAGTCGATAAGTTAGTTTGTAGCAGATGAGTTTATTGTTGGTCCTCAATGCAGATAAGGGTGTCATCAATTATCAGCAATGGTAAAATAATTTTGAATGTAGATTGTGACATGTACTCAAACAATTCTCAATCTCTAAGGGATGCACTCTGCTTTTTCATGGATGAGGATAAAGGCCATGAAATTGCCTTTGTGCAAGCTCCTCAAAACTTTGAAAATATCACAAAAAATGATATATATGGTGGTGCTGTGCTTATAATTTATCAGGTAAATTAGTTAGTTATTAATACTAATAAAGTTGAAGTTATACAAGCATTTTAAAGATTCAGATAATTTATTGGTTTCATTCTTGTTCCATTGGTAATACATAAACAATTCGTACAAGTCTTTTGTACGTTGTTGGTCTTGATGTTCTCCAACAATTGTCACGAAATTTCATCCTTAAGATGAATAAGCAAAGTGTTTGGGGTTCGAACATATGTAGGTGGAGTTCTATGGCATAGATGGATTTGGTGGGCCCATGTATACAGAAACTGGCTGCTTTCACAGAAGAGATACACTATGCGGAAGAAAGTTTAATAAACAATGTAGAAATGATTGGAGCATTGCAAATGATAAAAATGATGACAATATGATAAAAGAAGCAAGCTTGCAAGAACTTGAAGAAAAATCAAAGACTCATGCAAGTTGTACATATGAAGAAAACACATCATGGGGAAAAGAGGTCACACTCACTCTCATTTACATTCAATTTCAAAAGTAAATAAAAAATAATCAAGTTTGTATGAGTGTCTATATATATATATATATATATATATATATATATATAGGGGATGTGTCCCCGTAAGTCTAGCTCAGTTAACAAAGATATCACATTTATATGTAGAGGTCGAGGTTCAAACCTGATACACCCCCTAATCTGCACTTTTTTCAATTGGACTATGTGGCATAGTTATTAATCTCAATCAGCCGAATTGAATCATTGACAGAGCTAATTTGAAACAACTTTTGTTATTGTGTAGTCTGAGTTGTCTAATCTCAAATTAACAGTCGAAATTGTTTCCTGCTTTGAATATTTGATTGTAGATGGGGCTACTATATGGTTGTTTAGGAGAGGATGTAATAACAGGATTATCTATTTTATGCAAAGGATGGAAATCAGTGTACTATAATCCAACAAGAAAAGCTTTCTTAGGTTTGTGTCCAACCACATTACCAGAAGCACTTATTCAACATAAGAGATGGTCTGAAGGAGTCTTTCAAATTGTACTTTCTAAGTTCTGTCCTCTTTGGTACCCTTTTGGATTGATAAGTCCAGGTCTTCAAATGGCTTATTGTTACTATAATTTGTGGGCGTTAAATAGCTTTCCAACTCTATATTATAGCATCATCCCTTCACTTTTTCTTCTCAAAGGCATTCCCTTGTTTCCTCAGGTATGAGTTAAAGTTACTTGATATAGTCACTTGATGAATCGAAAAGTCAAAAGACAATTTGACTAGAGATCCTTTATTAATAATTTCTTATACCAACGTAACTAACAAAAGTCATATTCGAGGACCATTTGACTAACAAAAGGTGCATTCGATGATATTTTATAATTTTGATAATTTCAAGATCTCTAGCGACAATGTTGATCACATTCAATGACCAAAGTAACTAGTTATAAGATAACTAGATGTTCATGTTTGTGTTTATTGTCTTTGACATGGTATTAGAGCTTTTATAAATAGGCAATGTGGAAGTTCTTGATAATTCTATTTTCACTTATATGAACTTAAATTTCAACACAATCTTAAGTAAAATTATGGTTCTAAATTGTGCTCACAGTTGCGATTACGCTGTAAATCATGATATTGCAGTAAATACAGGCAAATGTGACCAATGGAGCCGTAAATGTGATTGTGACGTTGTATCAAAGAACACTAATACCTTTCTATGGCAGTCATAATTATAATTGTATAGATTGTAATTTAAAACCATCTTATGATTTCTACTGATGTTATTCTAATTTTTGTTTTGGTGAACTCATCAGATTTCAAGTCCATGGTTCATACCATTTGCATATGTCATAATTGGTGATTCAACATATTGTTTGTTAGAGTTTTTGAGAGTAGGAGGAACAATCAAGGGTTGGTGGAATGACTTAAGAATGTGGCTATATAAGAGAACAAGTTCATACCTTTTTGCTTTTGTTGATAATATATTGAAGCTTTTTGGATTTACAAATTCAGCTTTCATAATATCTACTAAAGTAGCTGAAGAAAATGTTTCACAAAGATATGAGAAGGAAATTATGGAGTTTGGAAACTCATCTTCAATGCTCATTTTATTGGCTACACTTGCATTGTTAAATTTGTTTTGTCTTGTTGGGATATTTTTGAAGGAGGTTGTTTTAAATGGAAAGGGTCTTGGAATATTTGAGGCAATGTTATTGCAAGTTTTACTAAGTGGGGTTTTGGTTATCATCAATATACCTATTTATCAAGGACTTTTCTTAAGGAAAGATAAGGGAAGATTGCCAAAATCTGTTGCAGTTAAATCAGCAGCATTAGCTCTAAGTACATGTGTTTTTTTTGTTGTACTTGGATAAATTATGCCATTTATCAGTATTTAGATGTATATTTCTTAAATGATAGAACAATATTTTTCTAGTGTGTTAGTGTAGGATTAATGAAAAGACCTTGTAAATGATGAAAGATGAAGAATGGCAAGTTTATGAGAGGATATTTCTTGTCACTTTCCATTGAATGAAGCAGCCTATGGTCACAATCTAGATGTCTTTCTAATATCAAAGATTACTAGAATGTCACATCTGGCGTGCATTGCGTTTTTTTATTTTAGAGTCAATTTCATAGACGCACGATAATATCAATGTGCGTCTATGAATATTCACTGCATTTCAAAACAAATGTTTAATCATTTGTATTGAGAAAAAAATACCTGAGATATAATTTTTAGCTTGTGAAAAATAAACCCAAAAACAAGTTAGAATATGGATTTCAAATGCTACATCACATTGATTATTCTCTATAACAACTTCCAAGTTCTACATTTACTTGCCAGTGAAAAAAATAATGATGACAAGATTACATGTTGCTGCTCTCTTAGAAAATGTTTTACTCACAGCCATCCGATGTTAAAAGCTACTAAAACCCTAACAACAATGGAGACCTCAGATCATTATTTTGGCTGGACCAGATGAATTTGCATCTTTCTTCACGGTATCTCCTGGAAAAACCACAAAAGCAGTAATTGAAGGTCAAAAGATCATGATGTAACATTGGTATAATAAATCTCTAACTTGGATTTAGGGTCAAAAGATCATGATGTAGCATACAATCCACTGTGCATAGAAAATTTTCAGATTTGATAATCACATGATTGGTATAATAAATCTCTAACTTGGACAACCAAGAAACATGCTTTTACTATTGCTTTACATGATAGCTACATTATAATAATCTAGGCACAAAAACAGACATGTAAAAGAAATTCACGCGGTAGTAAAACTAAATGTGCCTAATGCAGTGTTATTGGTTGCAGATGGTTGAAAAGTAAACAATCCACCATTTGAAGCCGACATATCATCCATAAAACACCAGGGTGCCACTATCCCTCCCAAAATGTCTCAGAAAATACGATACGGCTGATATTTGACAACACTGGTATAATGGTATCTTGTTATTCTCTTTCCCAACGTTAACATTTAGCAGTTCACTCAACTACTGTATTACATCCAATCCTACTTTCTCCCTCTATTTCCTATTTCCCCGTCACTGTTTTTATCTCAACTGGAAAACGTCCAATGAATAGGTAGATAATAAGTTCACAAACAAAAGTAGACCTTATCAAAATGACTATTATAACAATCAATACAAATTCTACTGCTTAGATATCATATGGCAAAACCAAAATAGATTTTCATCAGAGATTCCTATTCCTAACCAAATTTTGGGCTAAGACATTGTTTTCTGGCAAATTCATATACATATTTTGAGATGAATTATATATTTTCCAAATTGGACTTTATGACACTAAGACAATATATTTTCCTGAATAATTATAGCAATAATGGCAATGAAACAAAGTTCCCTCTCAAACACTTTATCAAATTTAAAGCATGTTGATACTCATCAAACACAGGATTGAATTGAACTAGCGTAAAATTTCCCTGCAAGTAACAACATTCATAAAGTCCATACTACATCTAAAGCATAACTCACATAAAACTACAAGTAAATAGAAATGATTTCAATACTAAAATAGCTTTCACAATGCAACACTCGCGGCATGACTCATTTCTTTCATTTAAATCCCTACTATCATTTTAAAAACAACTAAAATCATCTTTCTTGAATCGTGGCAAAGGATTCAAGAAAAAAAAAATTGACAATATAGTAACTATACACTAACAACTAACATTTGCCTATCAAAAAAAAATCTTTCTTGAATTTTGCTTAAGAAAAACAAAAATCATATTAACGCTCCCATTGCCTCATTGAATTGGTTAATACTACTCCCTCCGTTTCTTTTTAACTGTCACAATTGACCACTGCACAAATGTCAATACATATCTTTCACGACTAATATCTGACTAATATCTTTAATTATGTATTAAGTATTAAGGCTCCAATTGCCTCATTAAATTAGTTAATACTATATGATTAAAGAGAAGAGATAAAAACAAATTACCAACAAGTGTAGAGTGTTGAGGAGGCGGGGCTTCTCCATAGATAGCTTGTAGTCTTGCCAAGGGAACCGACGCGGAACCAGCCGTGGCTTCGGCTTCAGAATAAAGCTGTTGTTTCCAATCCCATAGAGTTTTTCTAATAGACTTATTAGATTTGGTTAGAGAATCCTTTTCAGCTTCTAAAGCTTCAATTAGGTTTTGCTGATTCATAGATCTAACTGCCAATATTGCAAAAGAAGTAACCAAACCAACATTGATCACTGTATTGTTGTTTGAAGCTCTCTTAGCTATGTCAACTATTTTGTAAACAAACTCCATTTTCTTTTTCTACTGAAAATCAAATCAAAAGGAGAAATTGATTGTTACAAAAATATAAGAAACTCAACAATTCGGAAAAGCAAAGGGAAAGAAAACAATACTACGCAATATGTTGAAGCTTATGCTGCGGTGGTGCGGTAGCGGTGCTGCGGCTGCGCCGTTTCTTTGTAGACTAAGGGTTCTCTGTGGTTCTCTGTGTTATGCTTGTCCCGTTTGGGACTGTGTTCTCTGTGGTTGTTAGCAAGAAAAACTAAGGTGTGTTTGATCTGCTAAACAACATAGTATTTGACAGGATAACTTTTTGTACCCTGTTTACTGTAAAAATTGATTATGGGACTGGACAAAATAGGTAGTAAGGGACAGGACAAAATCAGAAATTTTTGTTCTTCAGTACAGCTATAAAAAATACTAAAATACCCTTTTTATTTTTAAATATGAAAAAATTATCTCCCTATCTCTCTTCGATACAATTTTGTCCTGTTCTGTACCATCTTATTTTGTCCTGTACTATCTTGTTCTGTCCTGTACTGTTCTGTCCAGTACTTACTGTTTTGCGAATCAAAGTGTAAATTAAAGATTTTTTTTTGAGGAAAAATTAAAGAAAACTTTTTTACAGGGGTTATTCAATTGGGATTTCAATGGATTTTAAAAGACTTTTAAGACTTTTTTATGATAAAAAAGTCTTGTGTTATTTAATCAAGATTTTTTAAAAAAGTAAGCAAATCTTGTGTTATTCAATCAAGACTTTTATAAAAAATAAGCAAAAAGTTTTTTAAACAAGTCTCTTAAAATCTCACAGAATCAATATAATCCCACAAAGTCTTTGAAAAAAATGCAAAAGAACCATTTTATTTTATTTTTTCGTTTTCACCCACTCGGCTCTAATCTGATCTAGAGCGATTTCTAGTGACTACGTATTAAGTAATTTTAATTTTCTTTTTAATGTAGTTGTAGAGATTGAATTGTATTTTTTTTTTCCTAATGTTTAGTTAGTAAAAATCTGATAAGAATTTTACCTTTTTTTACTTTTCGCTTCACTTTCATGCCGGGTGGGATGAAAATCAACAAAATAAACAAAAATAAAACGTGGTATATATAAAAACCACTTATTTATATTAAAATAGAATAAAAAACAAATATATAGGGTTGATTTTAGACTAAAAATGACCTAAAATGATGGACTTATATACGAACACTTACAACATATTATTATAGAAAAAAAATGTCATTGGTCTAATTCAAATTGTATAAAGGCCGTAATAATATGTTTGAATTAGACCAATGAAAAGTTTCAAAGTGTATAAGGGGTCTAATTCAAATTGTAACTAGTTTTTGAGCCCGTGCCATGCACGGGAAAAAATACGTTTATAAATTTATTGATTTTTAAATATACTTTATAAAATTATACTTTTATACACTTTATAAATAAAAAAGCATATGTGCATATTTTTTATTCTCCTTTTCGATTTATATAAATGGTTTACATATCTATTAGATTTTCTATTGGTTTTTTATTTGTGATTTTGTCATCTTAGTGTGACGTTAGTTTGTTTTCCCGTTGTGATGCGGTGTGTGTTCTTGATTTCCCGTCTTGTGCGGTATTTTTGTTTTCCCGTCTTGTACAATGTTCTTGTTTTCCCGTCTTATACGATGTTGTTGTTTTCCCGTATTGTGCGATATTCTTTTTTTCCCATCTTGTCCATTGTTTGTTTGGTTCCGATTGAGAGATCGACTTTGATCAACTACTGATTCAACCAATGACCAAGTTTGTCAATGATGCAGATCTGGAGATACATGTATTCCGGTTACTTTATTTTTATCATATTATTTGTAGGCATAAGTGTATCGTTTTATGTTATTAACTTGAATGTTGTGTGCTTATTCGCATATTCATCCTGTATATTTTTAGTGGTGTTGAATTTATACTTATATTTGATGTACTCTATCTATTTGAATGAATGAACATTCTTATATATTTGTAAAAAAAAACCTAAAGAAACAAAAAAAAGTTAAATAATCTCATAATATTTATAGTAAAGTAAATATGAAACAAAAATAACATTAATCTTTAAAATTTTGAAAATTAACAGAGACTAAATTTACATGGATAAAATTTTTATATGGACTAAAATTTACTATTTATAGAGACTAAAAACAAAATTTTATAATATTATGGAGACCTGAAATATATTTAACCCTTAGTAAAACAAATAATGTATTCGTTGCGAAAAATACTTTGTTAAACACCACACTAAATATAACATGTTAGGCTCACACAATCAAAAGTGATATCAATACTCCGACTTAGGATATGAAGATCCATTGAATTTGTCCTGTCCAATATAATGATCACCAAAGTGTTCATTCTACTATTAACTTTTTCTTTTTACAATTTCTACTATTATCTTTTAGGTATATAATTATGTATTTCATGTATTAATTATATTTTTTAACCAAAGAAAAATACATTAAATAAATAAAAAGTGTAAAAAATTGTGGGAACATATAAACCTGATCCAGCAACCACACAAAACTGTAAAAACACCCGTAAAATATATACATTGCATATTACAAAATTTCTATATTACATAATCATTAGATTGCAAGCTACTTTTATACTCAAAAACAATGAACTCAACCAAAACTTAACAAAAATGTCAACAACATATACATCGAATAAAGTAGAGGTGGAAAATAATCAAAATATGAAGCATGCATCTATAAAAAAAATTGAGAAGAAATTTGATACTGCATTTTAAATTTTAAAATGGTGTGAAAATCCTCATGATCAATGACAATATTTATAGTAAAAGATAGTCAATAATCACATTAATTATTCTCTTAAATTGGAAAAGGAATATTTTACATTAAATTGAAAGAATATTACTCAAATTTTACCGTACAAAAATATTTTAGAAAGGAATATTCTTTTTTTTATTATGCCAAATAGAATAATAATAGTAGTAACCAAAAAAAGAAAAAAGAATAATAATAGTATAAATATCATACGTTTTTGTCTATATTGCATTCAAAAAAATTCATGCCAATTTTTGTTTTTTTTTTTTAATTTCAGTTATTTTGTAACAAAAAAAAAATCAAAATTTAAAATCAACTTCAAAAACCATTGTCGGTCAACTTTCAAAACAATTTGCATTAAAATTATTGTGGTAATTTGTATAAAAATATAATTTTAATTTTTTACCAATAAAACATATAAAATTATTTTGATAAATGATAATGAATTTATGGTTTTAATTATTTTATTTTATAAAGTGTTAAGTATTTATAGTTTTATTTAATTTGTCAAAAAAAAAAGTACTTATAGTTGTAGATATGAAAGACTATCGTAGTAATAAAAAAATGGAAAAACTCAAAAATAGTGATCCAATCATAAATAATAAATAAAAAAAAGGAGACATAATAAGAGAATTGAATTCATATATTCTTATACCATTAATTGCATTATTGTGAAGATTCTTTGAAAATATTTAATGCTAAAACAATGTGAGAAGAGAATCAATGTGGGAATGACATGTGTACACTTTTCTTTGAAAAAAGGGTCCTAAATAATAATAGTATAGATAAGATGAATCAAATAACTAGAAACATATTATTATAGCAAAAGTTTTGTTTTTTTAACGAACTTTTGATTTCTAAAGTTTATAATTTAGAAATAATCACCTGAATTTTTATGCATTTTAGATCGTATTCACTTGTGTAGTTAAAGGAAATGTGTGTGACTTTCTTCTCATATTTATATATTCTATAAATATAGTTTTTATAATAAAATAAATTTCTGACAATGTTAATGTTCACATGTTTTGTTCTAAACTCTAGTGGCAGAGGATCACAGATAATTCTTAACAACACAAACCTCAAACTTCACGAATTAATCTACAAAAAGCTCATCCTACGTTTTCCATTCTTATTTTTCCCTTTGGAATCATTACTCCCCTTTTGGAGTTAAATAAAAGCTTTCATAGCTTCTTCAAAAAAAATAAAAACCTTTCATATAAAAAAAAGGTGACATTTTCATTTCTTTTCTATTCTATTCTTTTTGTTTATGTTGATTCATCTTTATGTAATTCTTGAATGTTTAAATTCTTAATTTGGAATTCACATTAGTTACATACATATGATTTATCAATTATATGAAGATTTTTATTTGGCAAACTTGAAGAGAAAATGTAATATTTTGTTTTACACATTTATCATTTCAAAAGATGAAAATTAATGTGAAAATTGTCCAAAGAGAAATTAATGTGAATTTATAAATCTAACTATTTTTTTTTTTGTTGAATGTGTTGATAGATATAGATAGCGATGAAGATGGGACCACCCAAATTTGTCATTGTAGTGGCAATTTTATTATTATCCAACATAAATGTTGTTTTTGGAATTAGATTTGTGATTGATAGAGAAGAATGTTTCTCTCATAATGTTCAATATGAAGGGGATACGGTTCATGCTTCATTTGTTGTTATAAGCATAACAGAATCAACTTGGCCATTAACTCAAGAAGGTTTAGATGTTACGGTAAGCATTGCTAAATAAATGTAATTTTGATCCTTTATGTGTGAATTTTTTATAATCAAATTATTTCATGATTTGAATAATTAATTGACTTGGTGATAAAGATGTGAGGAAGGAATGTGACATCAAATGTGCACCTCAAATTTTGCTATTACACTATATATATATATATATATATATATATATATATATCAATATCAATTGCTACATATTTTTCAAATTGATATTGTTCTATGAAATGTAAATAGAAGGCTTGCTTGCCATGTCAATCTTTAGAAGCCATAAAAGGAAACAAGTCAACAAAAAAAAAAAGAATTTGCTCTTTTATAATTTGGGACGGAGGGATAAAATATAATATTTTGTCATAATTTGTTATAATTAGTTTCACGTAATTATGTTGTATCATGATTAAATAGTTAAAGCTCACGGAGACGAAAAAAAAACCTTTAAAGAATTTTCATTTCTTCCATTAGAAGACAAAAGTATAATGGCAAAGTAAATAATTTAATCTCTTCCAATGTTTATAAATGATGAAATATGACAAACTTTAGCAACATACTATCTAACATAATTTTTGCAATGTACTATTATTATGAGGTGAAATTATGTAGATTTCATCACTTTACAAATGAGTCCCATCAAATATATTAGAATGAAAATATATTAGAATGATTATTCATAAGTAATGTATAGATATAATAGTTTTTGTTGGGATCATCAGGTTAAAGGTCCTTCTGGTGATCAAGTTAGAGATTTTCGTGGTAAGACAAGCGAAAAATTTGACTTTGTAGCTCGAACCAGAGGACCATATCGCTTCTGCTTCAGTAATAGGTCTCCTTATCGTGAAAAAATTGACTTCGATGTACATTCTAACCATTTTTCATCCTTTGATCAGCATGCACAAGATGGTGAGTCATGTTTGAATACATTACACTTAAGTTCATTTTGAGACTATTAAGCCGTCTACAATGGTGAGTATTATTTTTGATACCTTCATCTTCATCTATGCAGAACATTTTACTCCTTTAATAGACCAAATAATAAGGTTAGAGGAAGCTCTTTTCAACATTCAGTATGAACAACATTGGCTTGAGGCTCAAACAGAACGTCAGGCAATAGGTAAATCACACATCACCATTCATACATTCATATTTTCAAGTCTGGACGATTAAGTCTCACTTCGACTATAAATGAGAAACATGTTGAATTGAATATATAAGATATGTGTCTCGTATACATGATGCCTTACGGTTTTGGATAGAGATGTAACGTCCCGCGATATAAAAAATGGATATCATCCAATACAATACTTGTATATCAACAACGGTAATAATTTAAAAAAAAGTTAGATAATTAAATGTTATTACATGTGTAACTGCTATGTCGGTGTCGGCACTAAACATGTTTTCTATTAGAAGTGTCGTTGCTACTGCTACTGAGAATTTACGTCTGATTAAGATTTCACATTCTTTCACTATAGTGAATAATGCAATGAGTTCCAGAGCAATTCACAAGGCATTACTTGAATCAGCAGCACTAATTGGTGCAAGCACCCTCCAAGTTTATCTTCTTCGTCGCCTCTTTGAAAGAAAGCTTGGCTTGTAGATAACTATGTTGATTTTGAAGTAAAGCTTGTCGATACACCGAATTTTGTTCGCCTTTGTATATAAAATAGTATTCATAGAAGTGCATGGTGAGTTTGAAAAAATCATAGTCTTATGATTATCTTGTAAAGTCCACTGTGAATATAAACATAGCTTAGTTTTTCTTTTTAGACACATGAACATGTATTTTTGTCTCCCTAGTATGATGCACAAAAGGATAAGTTATGTAAGCATTGTATCTATGTATATGTTAAATGTGAGAAAATTATTTGTATTTGTATTAATGATTGTAAATAAAAGCTTTTTTTTCATATTCTTTTTCTTATTTTGAAGAGAATAAGGTATAATTTAACCTTGATATGTTAACCTTTGTTATTAAAACAGTTGAATTCATTTCCATGTTGATGTACTTGTACTATGTAGTTAAACATTGTTTTATTGTAATGTTAATACATCTCAATTTAAATATGTAAATCCACATAAAATCCTAGGCTATTATAGTGTAAGTGTTATAACTTATTCATGTCATTCTTGAGACAGATTCCGTCCGCGACATCTATTTGATCCAAAATCACCATACTTCTATATTGCACCTACAACCATCGTCCCAAGTTGAATTATTTGTATAAATTGCACGTTAATAGGTCATGGAGCAGAATTCTCCTTTTCTATTTTAGTTGTTATTCATTCTAGCATTAACTTATTGAAGAAGAACAAGCAGGTAAAATCAAAGAAATGAAATGCATTCATAACATAAGATTTGTTTGATAATACAACCAATACAGTGTGACAAGCAAAGCTCTAGCTCATATGACAAGGCAAAATAGAAAGCAACCTTGGCTCCTAATCATAAACCACAACATTGATACACACATAAATAATACTGTCTTCTTTGCTTTCCCCCATTGCAGCTCAGTTTTATAGCACAGAATATAAACTCCAGTAGAATTCACCTATGGCTCTACAGCTCCTATCTTTGAGAAAATACTGTGGAGCTAGTTACACATAAACATAGTTTGTTCTGTTTCACCTGAGCCAGCATTGTTATGATTCTGCAGGAGGGGTTTGTATGCAGCAAAACCATTTTTTCTGAAAAACCAAGTAAAACCACTCATGAGAAAAAGGTAAATCATACTGTAAAATAATTCAACTGCTTCACAAGTATATGAGAATTATTATGTCTGAGCTTGACAAATGACAATTAAAACATCACTGAAGAAAAAATAACATATATCCTAAGACTTTGCGGTGCTATCTGTTCAGACTTCATAACAGATCAAATTCCAAAGGTCAACAAATTATCAGTGCTAGATCAGCTTCGAAAATTCACAAACACCAGACATATCAAAGCACAATCAAACAAATAACTCAGCATAGGCTATTTATAAACTATAAATCATGATTATAACAGATCTTGGTTATGAGTGGCCAGAACTTCTTATTTTATGTCTTTATTATTAGACTATATCATGTCAACATACACATTAAAATGCTTAGATTGTCATCCTACTGTTTGTCAACTCAATCAAAAACATATGCACAATCACACACAATCAGCATTTTTGCTAGTTTGAAACGCACCTCTTCAGATTGGCAAAATTGTCTAACACTAGAAAATCAACACATAGGATGTCCATAAGTGATATTCAGCTTATTGTGGAAAGTATCCACAATAAACTATGGAAGTTCTTAATTATACTGTTTTTCTAAATGCATCCCATATAACAAACAACAGTGCGTGTCAATTTTATATATGTATAAACTAAACAGCATCTTACACTCTGAGGTTTGCCAGGATCTAAAGCAGGTTTGCTATGAGGTTCAGTGGCAGTCTTTCCTGGTGACTCAGGATTGCCACCTGTCTTTTTCTCGTCCCTTGCCTTATTAAAAATCACTGTGAACCCCTCAGCTGAGGCTGGATCATTGACATCCCATTCACCAAATTTTGGTAGTGGCCGACCCTTGTCCTGTAAGATAATCACATATAAGCCAATGTAACACAAAGACTCAAACTTTTAAAAATTCATTATTATGCATATGAACTTGGTAATCATAAACTCTAGAATTAAAATGGAAAGGAAACCCAATGGTGGAATAGATTCTCTACATGCTACAAAAATTTGATAAATACATGCCTTAAAAAATGATGTTGAGTACAAACTACCATCAAGCATAGAAATGAAGACTACATAACACTGTAAAATAGTGTGTTTTGATTAAAATCAATAGTTAGTGTTAAACTAAAACCCAGAATCCCTTTGTGCGACTAAAAACACTTCTTTGGATTCTTCTGGGTCTGTTTGTGTAAACGCCCTTCTAAATTCTTATTCAACCTCCAACAAGTAACTTGTTTCCAATTGCAAACCCCCATTGTTAATTCAAAATCCATGATTTCCTCAAGATCAAACCATTACTTTTTTTTACCAAATATAACTACGTAATTTATCAATTATAATAAGCTCAATACAACTGAGGATTAGTTGTTTGATGTGGTCTCCCCTGCTAAAGTATGAGCCTATTCAACTGCTGAGTTTTTACAACTAGAATTAAGTAAGTTTATGCATTCTTCAAGCTAAGCACAAAACTCAGTAGCATGCCTTCGGGTGGCTAATACCCATCGGCAAGCTGTTTTATCACACTTCAAATATCACCTTATCCAGCTGGAGCTCCATGATCCACAAACTTGCATGCTGTAGAGCCATAGCCTTCCCTACATGATCCAGTAATTTTGGAGATACTCATAGTGTTCTCACCATTAAGAATCTGTCGAGGTCATCTCATAAACACACACCAATCCCAACCTTGTCAGTGTCACAAGGAAAAACCACATCTATATTGCACAACACAGAGCCATTAAGAAGATTGGTCATTTGGCTTGGTTCTGATCAATATTAGCAGAAATTGTCCTCTCGCTGTCTAGCCCAGCTCCATTCATGAAGCCCTGGTCTACTACACGCTACCACTGACCAGGCAGCTCTTCCGCACCTTCCCACACTCTACAGTTTGAATTAATCCATATAAACCAAGGCCATTACCTAACCTCCCTTCTTCTGCTGACGGTGAATTTGAAGTATAAGAAAGGACAGCTCACTACAACTATTTGTAGGGCAGGTCAAGTCATTACTTGGACTTTGGACTATACTACTTAATACTTATAATGCATCGCAAATAATTTCCAGCATGTTCACAAAACATACAAAGTTCTCATATTTCTTTTTGCTAACATTATGGTGTCGCTACTCGTTTGTTCCACATAACTGATCCTCCTTAGTGGGATAAGGCTTGAGTGTTGTTGTTTAGTTTTCCATACTAACACTAATAGTCCTTCATTTCTAAATGGTTTAGACTCATCTGTATCTATCGGGAATGTTGGAGCAGTCATGACGGTTTGGAATATGAAACAACTTCCATACCATTTAATATATTTGGGAAGAACAAACAGGATATCACCCTATAACATTGTGAATTTAAACAGTTACTCCCCAGTTGATTGGCCTCTCACCTGTAGTATAATTTTTAGGTGTTCTTGCTCCCTTTACACCGACACTTATTTTCAAGTTACTATTCGTTCCCACCCCAAAGTCCCAGTTTCCGTATCAAATAAAATTTTTACCCGAAAAAAGAGCGCTTGTTCAATTCAAACTGACTAGTTTAAGCAACAATAACTAATGTTCATACTTCATATACAATAACTCATGAAAGAGCAGACTGAACGAACTAGAACAGGACAATTAAGAGTTCTGTAATTTGAATCCACACATGACACAAGTAAGGAATAAACATAATCAGCAAGAAGTTATAGAATATTTGATCTACAAGCACCTATGAAACTAATAAGTTAATAAAAGACTTCACATCATGATTTATTAATTTAAGGGGTGTTTGAGAAAACTTATTTGAGCTTATCTTATAGCATAAACACTTTAACAAGTATTTGCAATTGCAAGAACTTATAAAAATAAGCACAAGCTTATATAGAATCTATGTTGACTACACCCATCTTTTTTTTTCTTTCTTATTATAGATTATAGATATAACATTTACACAAGCTTTCTCTTCAAATTGATACATAAATTTTTCACTAGATTTCTCATCAAATTTCAAACTTACCCAATAAGAAAAAGGTAATCTTTCATCAAATCCATGAACATTAAATTCAAGCAATCAAAAAGTAAGGATCACACACAGTACAAAAAATCAAGGAATAAAAAATATAAATTTAATCAAAATCTTCGTACTAAACATGTTAAATTAACCACAAAAATGATAAAAATGAAAACGCAAATCAACGATTATAGAATCACATAATCAGCACAATACAATAATCAAAAACAAAATCAAATCATTCCAAGAAAAAAAAACATACCGACATGAATACGAAAGAGAGGAAAGATTTTTTCTATGAACGGAAAAGGAGTGAGAAAGTGCCAATAAATGAAAGGAATCGGAAAAATGAAGAAAAATCTGAGAAAGAGAAAGTTAGAGAGAGAGAGAGAGAGAGAGAGAGAGAGAGAGATTGTGTTGAAGAAGACTTTGGAGCGACTAGTAGAGAGAGAGAGAGAGTAAGAATTGGGCCGAAAATTGGGCCTAACGGGGAAAGTAACGGAGTTTTGAAAACGGCGTTACGTGTTGGAAGGGATAGTACAATTTGGTGTTAGATTTAGCGTCATCCATGACGTGGCATGAGAAACAGTGAGGAGGGTATGGGAAAAAGTAACAGAAGTTTGAGCTGGCAAACGGTAACGACGTGCGAGGGTTGTTTATTTGTAGGTTCCATGTTGCCTTTTCTTTTCTTTCTTTCTTGGAAGGGTGTATCTTACTTCTTAGCTGGTTCACTACTAATCTAATGACTAGAAATTCTTGCATAGGGACACACATAACACTTTAGGGACAAACAACCAATAAGATAATCACACGTTAACCAATAAAGAAAATCAAATACTAAAATTAATTTTATTTTCTTTTGAATATATCGACGTATTCTCTTTTAGTTGAAATATAAAATGTTAATAACGATTACAATATTGTGGTGTGTTATTACGGTCGTTCTTCTAATGTGTAGTAAACGCCCGACATAATTCTTGTATTGTTTGTAATGATTTTTATAGTCAGTAGATCTATTTGAAGTTCAACGAGCTAGCCCTATTGAATCCATTTTTATATGGATAAAATACGCTTAGGTCAGAAAAGTTCAATTACTATTTTACGGTCAGCCCACAAAAACTATGGGCTAATAAACCAGGCCGACTTTTTTTTGTTGACAAATCTTGTATTTAAGAAATTTTACAACGGAAGTGGCAAAATTAAATAGGGGTTTGGTTAATAATAATAACATTTTGCTTTTTCACATGTGGCCCAGTCTTTTAAATGATATGGGCCGGGCTTCCAAAATGTAATAAGCCCAAGTCAAAACGACATCGTTTACATCTCCACCTTCAGTTCCAAAGAACTCTCGCTAATCCCTCTTCTAAACCCCGAAGGAAGAATACATCACCATTCATTCACCACATGTAAATCATGAAGCCACGAAAACTTCATTCTTCGATACTCTCACGTGCGTTATCACGTGCCATAACCACTTCAACCGCAACAACGACATCGCCGCAATGCGTATCGGCGTTTCCACTGAAGACGGTAACCGTTGCAAACTTTGAAGCGTCGTTAGCGGAGCTTCGGCACCATGTCCGGTCGTCGGACTTTGTGGCGATTGATCTCGAGATGACCGGAGTTACAAGTTCTCCCTGGCGTGATTCATTTGAGTTTGATCGGTCCGATGTCCGGTATCTTAAGGTCAGAGACTCCGCCAGCAGGTTCGCCGTTGTTCAATTCGGCGTTTGTCCCTTCCGATGGGATTCATCTACTCAGTCCTTCGTCTCTTATCCGTAACCACTCTCTCTCTCTCTCTCTGGTTTTTATATTTTATTCTTTTGAGAAATGGAAACTTAGCTTATTGCATTGCTATTAATTTATGCTATTAGTTTGTAATTAGATTGAAGGCGTGTTTGGCTCTGTCCGGCAAAAAATAGGTCATAGTTATTATAGTGAATGAGCTTATAACTTATAAGTTAGCTGATCGAATTTGTAATGTGTGGTAAAATTAGCGGTTGAACTGACTTACTATTGGTGTTATGTTAAATATAAGTGGAAAATTAAGGTTTGTTTGGATAAACAACTTAACGAAGTGCTTATAGTATGAACACTTATTTTATACTAGTGTTTATGTATAAACTATTTCTATAACAAAAGGTAAAATAACGTTGAACCATTTTTATATAAGCTATAAACTGTTTTCATAAGCTACCATGGAAGGCTTAAGAAGGCTTATCAACATGTTATAAGTTGTTTCTATATATATAAATTAAGTTGATTTTAACATTTTAAAAAAAAAAATTGTAATCTAAAACCATTCAAGTAACAGTTGAAATGTTTGCCGATGAAAATATGTACGATGAGTCATGATTGGCTAACATTGCAATTTCCTGATGGTTTGATAAATATCGTGCTAGGTTTTCAAACATAACTTGGATAAATTCATATGCTGACTTGAATGGAGTTTCTAACTAATAGAAAGAGGCAAAGAGCCTTTCTTTTATTGTTATTAATGTTAATAGCACATTAGCAAAGTTTACCAGCACAATAGTTGTAAATACTGTTGATAGAGATAGAGAGGAAAATTTAAGTGTTGATGACGTCTCTAGTCATCCACACGTGGAGAGTGTATGTGAAAAAAAAATAGTAAGAAAGTATAGAGTGATGAGTTGGCAGTAAGGGGGGTTGAATGTTGATGCAGAGAGAAAGTTGAGTAAATGTGTGAGTCAATTCTGTTATAGTATTGGGTTTGGGTAGTGGAGAGAGGAATGCGTGGTGGATTGTAAGAAGTTAGCTGAAGAGGGTTGAGGGAATTCACTGAGTAAGTGAGCATAGCTCTCAGGAGTAGCAGGAAGTTTGTTTCCTCTATTCATTTCTTTTCCACCATCAATAAAATTCTTCATCACTTTATCATTTCAGATCCTTTATTTTCTGTTATTGCAATTGATAGTTTTGAGTACATATCAACTGTTGCCACTGAAGTTGGTTTCATCTAACTCTTATTTTCCTTCATTTTCTTTATTCATGCTACGAGTTAGCTATTGCTGTACTGATTTAGAAACTTGCTCTTTCTCAGGTACAATTTTTATGTTTTTCCACGTCAGGAGCTTGCAGGTTTTGGCCCATGTAACGAATTTCTCTGCCAGACTACTTCAATGGATTTCTTGGCTAGATACCAGTTTGATTTTAATGTATGCATACATGAAGGTTGCTTACTTTTCCTTGTTATTTTGTGCTATTATCTTTGGTGTCTATTTAGTGATTAGCTAATTAATAGAAGAAAGGTGGATTTCGCTTGCTTGCATTTTTTTTCCTTTAATTTTATACTTGGAAAAGCTAAATTGTGGATTCTACACTTGAGTCTATAACTTGGATGGTTGAGTCATTCAATGAAAAATAAGTGCTATGCAAATAGGTCTTGGTAGATGACTGTCATGGTTAATGCAAACCAGAAAGGCTCTATATGAATGACTTTTAAGGTTCATAAGAAATTAGAATGAAATTGGAATAGTCATTTGATTTTACGTATAATTCCATCACAACTTGATTTCTTTAGTTTGAGATTTTTCACCCTTGGATAATGTCAGGAATATCTTATTTGTCCAGAGAACAAGAAAGAGAAGCAATAAGGAGTTTGAATTCATCATATGATAGTGAGTGGTCAGACATTTCTAAATTAAATGATGTTAGGGACATGCCATCTCTCAACATGGCAGACATTTTATTCACTGCAAGAATGAAAGATAAGTTTAGTGAATGGCGTGATGGGTTATTCCAGGAGCAAAATCAGTCAGACCAAATTCAAGGAATTCGAAAAGACTCAAACCAACAATTTCAAGAGATGTTCTTTAAGACGCATCCAGCTCTCAAGCTCGATGGGTTCACCTCACGTCAGCTTAAGTTGATTCAGTTGGTAATGTTGTTATAACTTGTCTTTATGTTGATATGTTCACATTTTGTCTCTCCTTTCATATTGCTATTTTGATTTCATCATCTATTCATGTCCTTTGGTTAAAGACATTGTAGTATTGCACATGTTTTAAGGTTTTATAATGGCTAAATTTTGCTAATTATTAGTTTGAAATTTCAGGTGATAAAAAAACACTTCAAAGATCTTTCTTATATCAATGTGAACAATGAGGTTTCTGGTTCACAACGAATAGTTGTGTATACAGACTCGGACGATGAGCTAAACTTACTTCTGGTAATTAGATCTTAATATTATGTTTATTTCCTTTTTAATTTGTGATATGTAGCTCTACATTGGCAGTTGTTTTTGGAATATAATTGTTTTTTCTGCACTTTGGAAATGACGGGGATAAGGAGTTAGCCAACTGAATCTTATGACTACAACTTACAACTAAAAATGAAAATCTGAATTGACTTTACACATTGGCCTTTATTTTTAGTTTAGAATCTTGAGATGGGTAAGCACTTCCTAGAAACTGAGCTTAAGTCTCATTTTAGTTATAAATTGGACACAGTTAAATATTAAAAAATGATGTTTTTTATGCTCTATTAACATAGGCATCTCGTGTATAGTATAGGCTGAACACTGTGGTGCTGAGAGATGAGATAGCTAAAATTAAGCAGTGAACCGAGTTTTACTGATGCTATGCTACAGCACCGTATTAAATTCTTAAAAATATGTTCTTTAATCTCTTGTAGAAGGAGGTAAAAGAGGAAAATCACAGGGCAAAAGAGGTGAAGATCCAATCTGCAGTCGGATTTCGCCATGTTATTGATCTCCTTTCGTCAGAACAGAAGTTGATAGTTGGTCATAACTCTTTTCTAGGTATCAATGACATTCTCAATCCTTTACAAACTATATAATTTTCTAAGACAGTAGATAATATTATATAATTCCATGATACAGATATTGCTCATGTCTACAGCAAATTTATCGGTCCTCTTCCTGGGACTCCTGAAGAGTTTGTTGCTTCTGTTAACAAGTGCTTTCCACACATCATTGACACCAAAATACTCATGAACACAAACTTTATGCTCCAAGAAAGAATGAAAAAGTCCAAAAAATCACTGGCTTCTGCATTTTCTATGTTTTGTCCACAAATTGCTGGAGGCTCCAAAAGCACTGAGCTAGTTTCGCCATCCAATGTGAAAGTAAATGTTGAAGTTGATGATTCAAGGTTTGTTTCTAATAATAGTTATGGAAGATTTGTTCTCTTGTCTACATGATATCAAGATGATTTGTTATTTTATATTGAAGGACAGTCCAATTCGGTGATTTTTCAATACATTTTGCAACTGTTTTCATACATGACACAGCTGCTCCCTTCATTTTTATCATTGTTTTTCTTTCTTGATATCTTACCCCAGTAATCCAAAGTTTATATAGATATATTATTCACTCTCCCTTCTCTTATATTTCATAAAAAAAAATTGTACAATGTTGGATAACTTTTTTACTCTTTAAAAGCATTTTTCTGTTCACATCGGCATATAATTTGAGGTGATTTCTTTAAAATTTTGACAAGATAAAATAATTACTAATCAGTGTCTTGTTTGTCCGCATAAAATAGTTTGCATTCTGTTTCCTGTGCCGTCTAAGTTGGCTATTTAGACATACCTTTCATACCAACATAAAATGTGTATTTGCAGATCGTCCAGCTGGATCCCTGGAGGCAAGCATGAGGCAGGATATGATGCTTTCATGACTGGATGCATCTTTGCCCAGATATGCAATGATTTAGGAGTCGATTTTAAACTCCATAAATCTTCAAAACAATTAGCTCTTGACGAGAAACTACAGAAATACATTAATCATCTATATCTTAGTTGGATGCATGGCGATATTATTAATCTAAATACAGGTGATAAGGTTGCAAATTCTATTCCAAGCCATAACCTGAAGAGACGGTACCCAAAGATTATGTTCGAGAACATTGTTATTATTTGGGGGTTTCCTTCTAAGATTAAGGCTGGTGAAGTGCGAGAGTGTATATCTAAAACTTTTGGTTTTACTTCTGTAGTTTCTGTCTACCACTTGGATGCAACAGCAGTGTTTGTTCAGTTTAGCAAAACTGAACTAGTTTCTGACTTTCTTTTATTAAAGGAAACCTTAGAGAGAAATAATGGTCCAATCTCGGTTTTGCATCCACTGGCAAAACTTTTGGAAGGTGGAAATACATGTGCTGCTAATTATGATACTTATAAAGAAATTTGTGCTTCTCCCTTATCAGAAACTCTGTTTGCTGATCAAGCAAAGGTAGTTGGTATGGACATGAAGTGGAAAACCAAATTGATTGAAAACAAGATATCATTAAGTAGCAAAGAACATGAAAATTCAAGTGTACAAGATAATGCAAATGATGCAGCTATGAAGTTTGTAGAAAAGATCACACCAAACACAATTAATCAGTTAAGAAATGATCAATTTCGTGGGCAAGCCTCCCCCGTCTGAGATTGAAGAATCCTGTGTTGCAGAAGCCAATTTGTGATTTTTGACTAATTATTGTGTATACTATCAACTAGATTTGTTCGTAGTGTAATATTAGGTGTAGTATCTTTCGGCATAAGTTAAATTCAGTTGTAACTGATATATCAATATGTCACGAGTATACAACTTTTAACAATAGAGATTTTTTTTTTTTTTTTCAAAAAAAAAACAATAGAGATTTTTTGGTGAACTATAACAATAGAGAATTATAACTTTTTCTTTAACATAGTCATTTTTTGCTGTTGCTCAAAGTACTTGGGATACTTGTTATGTATTCTAAGTTCATAACCAAATTATTTGTTTAGCATAATAGTTTTTCACTTTTACATAAAAAAAAAAACCTAACAGCGGTCAAGCATATTTGCCCAACCAATTCACGTTTGATTCCTGAGTTTTCTTCGTTTCAGTTCTTCTTCTTTTTTGCCACCAGTATCCGATGGACTGAACCGACTAACTTGTTTCAGGGGCCAGTTTTGACATCAAGTGGTTCCAAATCTCTCCCAAGTTTGCAGGATCGAACCAAAGTTTTCATTTTGAAGAAAAAGTGAAAAATAATTGAAATTACATTTACTTACAACAGATTATACCTATTCAAATTAGCCGTTACGGTGTTTATATGACAAAATACTAGTTAATGGATCTGCATAGACTATTGATTTTGATAAGAGGAATTGGCTATATAATCTGAAACAGGGACCAGTACTGTGTGCCAGTTGTGCATGTCGAAAACGTGTCATAGAAAATCTTCTCTTCTCTCATGTCAGAATTCACTATCTCAACTCAGAAATCAGAAACAAACGAATGCTCCATAAATGAAAATGGTATCTCCTCCATGAAATAAAATCTAAAATGCCAAAAATACTTACTGAGTGCATATGCATGCATGCATTGTTATTTGTTGGTTAGCATGGCATAGCTGCAGGTCCCTAATAATCTGATAAACTCGTTACAACTTGTTACGAGTTGTCATTGTAACAGATTTCCAATATCACTATCTAAATCCTTAATTACTTTCACATGCTTTTGCTGCTATACATTATAAGCTGCTCATTCATCAACCACATATCTGTTGAAGCTATTTGGAATCTTACATTGTTCATGTTCCCAAACTATTAAGCGTATAAATGTGTTTGGACACTCTCTTTTTTTAAACTAACTCTTGGAATGAAATCCAAATTCATTTAACATGGTATCACAGCTGAATTAAAGATTGTATTTTCTCTAACTAGTTAACTTCATATTTGAAGTCGTCTAATATGAATGTGTCTAATGATACATCATGCTATTTTTAATAAATTTTAATAAAATGATTTTTAAGCTTGATTTTTATTATTATAAATTTACTTTTTACTATAAATGATGAGAGTTTCATATTAGGCACACGTTAAAATTTAACCCTAAATTTGAGATATCAAAAAATAAAATAAAAATTAACCCCAATTGATTAATTCACTTGTTTTATTTAACCCTCCACTCCTAAGAAGAATGAGCATTGATAAAAGTTCAACGGAGAGATCATTAAATTTGACAAAAAGTCGTTCTAGTTGTGATTTTAACTACAATTTTTTCCAAATAATTTATTTTTAATTGAAGTTTATTTAGACTTATTTAGAACACCCTTTCAAAATTATCATGGTTGTGATGTAGTACAAAATAATCATGCATGGATGTCAATATGGACAAATTAAATTGTGAAATCACTTATAAGATTTTTCTACATATTAAAATTGTGGTTGTGTCTTGCTAACACACATTCAAATTGTGTTGTCCTTATGTTATTATTTATTATTTGAAAGGGTCATTAACTCATGATTTTATTAGTACAATATCATTATCAACTTTAATTTTACATTAACTTCTTAGTAGTACCTGTTTGTTTGTGTTTGTCCCCTTAATTTAACGCACGTTCAACACCAAAGAGTAAAATATCTTCTCATAGGTCAAGTATATCGTAGAGTATATTTTATTACTATGTGTCTTATAATTAACATGTGTTTTAAAATAATTTTATTCTTATTATCTTACTAACAAAAATTAAATATTTTCTTATGTCATTTCATATTATATGCTACTTCTATTGTTAGTTATACCCAATAAACAACAAGGAAAAAAAAAGGGTGAGAAATGAGAAAAGTTTGTTGGGATGGAGAAAGCAATATTTAATTTAATTAAAATACTTATCCATAAACGCGTTTAGAAGATAAAATTTCAAATGAAATTAATCCATGTCTACAAGTACAAGCATAGACAAGAATTGAAAATAGTGACAGTGATGAAGAGTTACCATTCAAAACGGGAAAAACATATAATATAGAAACTGCCAAAAAATAGTGACAATCACCCACTTAACAAATTTAACTTGGAAGAAATTAAGTGGACCACTTCACTATTACCTCCTTAGCTGGTTGAACCATTCAATGAACATGATGTCTATAAATTAACACCTTCTAGTGTGTTCTCTCCATTCATATTCCAATCTAGAGATAGAGTTTTTATTTTATACGTTTTTCTCTCTTTTCTTTATAAATTCTAAACCTTCTTCCTTTGGTCTTATAATTATTTTTTTCTTTAGACCTTATTTCTTGGTTCATTCTTTTTTTTTTTTAGTATATATGGTTCATTCTACTTAGAGTTTTTGCTATTCTTCTTTACATTATGTTAATCATGAAGGGTTTACAAGATGTGGCCGATTTTAATTTGGAGAAGAAATGATTATGCACAGCGCAGGTGAGTTTATGAGCAATTATATATTATTATTATTATTATTATTATTATTATTATTATTATTATATTGATGATTATATATATTATATAGTATACCTTGTGTCAAAAAAATATATAGTATACCTTGATATTCTCTTATGAATAAAATCATTTTTTTGTCCCGTGAGGCGTGAGTTTAACTCGATCGATAAAGATATCATATTATTTATTTTTAAAAGATGAAATTTTAGTCACCGTATTAGTGACAAAAACCAGGAACATAAACACCACCACAAACTTGGACACAAAGCATTTTCCAAATACATATGATTAGCACCTATGAATGCAATTTTAATTTAAAGACTCTTACGGGTCCAAGTTAGTGGACCACTTCAGGTGTTATTAACGCAATGTACAGAATCCAAGGGAACCCTCTCATTAATCATTATGAATCATTTTTTGCATGTTAATTTAAATTTGATATTTAGAACCTGATTCTCAGACTAAGAAGAATCATAAAATATAGTATTAATTTCTAATTCTAGGTGTTTTTTTGGTACAATTCTAGGAGGTTTTATGCTCATATTATTATGTTAATATTCACAAATCTATTAAAATCGATCGAACTATAAATAATTAATCCTCAAAAATTAAATCATCTGTTCAAAATATATTTAAAAAAAAGAAAGAGAGTTGATATGAACAAGTTAATTAAGTTCAACAAGAAGTCATATACGGTATAAATTATAAAAACATGTTTAAATATAAGTTTTAAGATCCACACATCAACAATGGACTTCTTGCATTTTTCCCTTAGAAGAACATTAATTGTTTGTGTAATTTTTTATTATGCTTTATATTATCAATTGTGTTATATATGTGAAGAAAAACTTAATGAGTTCTCAATATAATTATTGCAGGGGATATTAATTCCAAATGTTTAATTTGTGGAAGAATGCATGGCAAGAAGGGTTTCATTGGTTGGTATAGATGTGGAAATGTGCGATGAGACATTTCATGTTGACAGAAGAGAGAGAGCACAATCCGAGAATGGTTTAAGAAGAGTCTTTGCTTTTGTTGGAAGTGTGCTCTCTCTTCTTCTGTCATCATCACATCATTCACTATACTTTTCATCTTTAGCTATATGCACTACGATAAGTACCAATCAAGGTAATGTACATTGTTTTCCTTTTCTATAGTTCATTAATTTTTCACCACCAATTTAGTCTAATTTGAGATCAGTTCTATCAAGTTCGGCATCAATTTTCACCTAATCGACTAACACTTTAGTTTTATACTTCATTTTTATCGGCTTTATGTACTTTTTTTCCTATTCAAATGGTATATATCATCTTTCATTTATGATAATATATTGTGTTGATTGACCGTAGGGACCCCTATAGCCCTAATTATATCAATTAGTTAACCTACAGTATTAAGGAAACACTTTAATTTAATGAAGATTATCAACAAGGTGGAATGATACATTAGAGGCCTTTGATCAAAAGAGGGAAGGAAAATTGCTTGAATTAAGTAGTGGGAATCAGTTAATTACTTGATGTCTTATATCCTGATTTTTCTACAAATCAGCAGGCCAATCACCTTATTAATATTTGAGTTAGCAATAATTAATTCCCAATAATGGATGAGCTAACCGGAAAAATATATAATGATGACACATATGATCAAATTATGATAAATCAACTCGTAAGTACCTACGTCCTATGTCAGAAGTATGGTCCAAAATCATGCATCAAAATTTTATATAAAACCCTTAATATCCTTTTATTAAGCAAAGCAGGAAATAAGGTGTAAAAAGTAATGATATTAATCTTGTGACCAGTTATGAGCAACCATTTTATAATTTGGACAAAAATGCCAAAAATTACAAAGAAAATATTTTAAGGGAACTATATAGTTACATAAAGCATAGCAAAAATCACTTATGTATCTATTGCACAAATGAAGAAGCACCAAGCCAAGCCAAATGCCACGGTGAAAATGAAGAAAAAATGCAAGAGTAGCTACGTGGTATCCATGAAAATAACCAAGAGACAAGATCTGATTATTTACTCATACATGCAAAAAAAGGCTGAAAATTGAATAGTAAAAATAAATAGTTGATCATGCATTAAAAGATCGACAAAATGTAAAAGTCGGTGGAGAGTTCCCGTAGTTGTATTATGTAGTCTATAAATAAGACATTTTGCATAAGGCATAGGCATCACTTGAAAAAAACTATTTGTAGTAAAAATTCTACATTACTTGTAGAATTTTGCTAGTTCTTAGTAGCTAGCTTGAAGACACTTTGTGAATTTCATTTTGTATCTTTTGTAACATGATCTATCAATAAAATACCTTATTCCATTACCAAAATTCAGTATTTTATTGTTGGATCATGGAATGCTGAATTTTATTTCATTTACCATAATTCAGTATTTTATTTCCATTACCAAAAGAAGTATTAAATACTGAATTTTGGTAATGAAAAAAGTAGTATTTTATTGACGGATCATGTTGTTACAGAGATACATAAAGAAATACACAAAGTGCCTTCAAGTTATCTACTAAGAACTAGCAAAATTTTAAAAGTAATGCAGAATTTTTACAAAGAAAACTACTACAAATAGTTTTTTCCAAGTGATGCATATGCCTTATGCAAAAGGCCTTATTTATAGACTACATATTACAACTACGGAAACTTTCTACCAACTTTTACATTTTGTCTTCTAATGCATGATCAACTATTTAGTCTTACTATTAAATTTTCAGCTTTTTCTTGCATGTGAGAGTAAATAATCAAATCTTGTCTCTTGGTTATTTGCATGGATACCACGTAGCTACTCTTGCATTTTCTTTTCATTTTCACCGTGTCATTTGGCTTGGTTCTTCTTCATTTGTGCAATAGACACATAAGTGATCTTTGCTATGCTTTACGTAACTACATAGTTCCCTTAAAATATTTTCTTTGTAATTCATGGCCTTTTTGTCCAAATTATAAGAAGGTTGCTCATAACTGGTCAGAAGATTAATATCATTACTTTTTTACCACCTTATTTCTTGTTTTGCTTAATAAAAGGATATTAGGGGTTTTAAATAAAATTTTGATACATGATTATGGACCATACATCTGGCATTGGAAGTAGATACTTGCGAGCTGATTTACCAAAATTTGATCATATGTGTCATCATTATATATTACTCTGGTTGGCTCATCCATTAATGGGAACTGATTATTGCTTACTCCAATGTTAATAAGGTGTTTGGCCTGCAGATTTGTGGAAAAATCAGGATATGATGAGTAGAATTTTAGAAAAATCGCCCTTTCTTTTACGATATTTTCTTTATATAATTACATAGCGTGTCTGATGCCTGTTGGAAAAAGACTTATCCCTTCATGATTTTTACTTAAGTATAGACATTCAATAAGTTCGAATTGGAACATATTAAATGCCAATAATTGAGATGCACATGGAGCAATTACAGCTTTAATTCCAAATAATTTTCTATCTAAAAGATAGAAACAATTAATTTTGTCCTTTTTACTCCAATTAGCTAATCGAGCGAAAGTTTCTTCATATTTTTCTTTGGAGAACTGAATCTGTAACTCATGATCTCTTCTTGAAATAATTGGAAGATTGTCTATAGAAGAGGGTATTTTCCCTAAGACCTTCATGGTATTTCTTTATGGTGGTGTACTTTTAGTAGTATCGAAGAAAGTCCTTGGTACAAGATATATTTTTCTTGGATTTTTCTGAATTATATTCTGTCGAAGCATTTTCAGCTTCTTCCTTAGTGGTATATGATTTATGAATGATTCTTAGTATCTTTTGACAGTGTGGTGTTGCCTTGTACCATTGTATATCCCTGGAAATGGTCCATTGAAAATAACATATCATTTCTTAGGTTCTTCAACTTTAATTTCTTCAATAGGACTTTTTGCTTTAATTTGAGATTTAAGTAATTCTATTTGATTGTCAATTAATTCTATCTCTTGTAATTTAAGAGATTTAAGTGCTCCTTTGATTTCTAATTGCTTTTTCAACGTTTCTTGCGTGCTTCGTTCCATTCTCTAGACATATATCTGCGAGAACGTTCTTTTCTCCTTTTATATGAGAAATTGAGTAATTATATTATGCCAATTTTATCTATCATATGATTAATCGGCATTGCTTATATGTACCTTTGTGATTTATATTTTTAAATCTTGCAACATAAGAAGAGTCAGTCCTGACAATAAATTCTTTATATTTAATACATATATCTGGTGTTTTTCTAGCATTAGCTAGTATTTCTTTTTCATGAGTTGGATAATTAATTTCACTATTAGAAAAAAGTTCCTAACATATATCTACATAATAATTCTTTCTTTTGTCCTGTTGGTTTTGCTTTCATGACACCTCTCCAACATTCATTAGATGCATCTGTCTCAATAATAATTAAATTATCATATGATGGATGATATATATAATTCTAGATGATCCTGACATTAAATTTTTTATTTTGTAATAAGTACTTCATCATCTTCGGTCCATGACTAAATAGGATCCTTTTTCAGCTTCTGCTGAAGTAATTTTCTTTCAGCTACAAGGTTTTTTATGAACCCTTCATTTGATATATATATATATATATATATGTGTGTGTGTGTGTTTTTTTTTTTGATAAGCTGTGTGTGTGTGTTAATAATCCTAAAAAATTTTGCAACTCATTTTTATCTTTTAATTTAGTTGGAAACTTTTGGAGTTTTTCTAGTACATTCTTTTGCATAATTATTTTCCATTTTTCAATTTCTAATCCTAAATAATTAATTTTATTTTGAGTTACAACCGCTTTTTTCTTACTTAATACCACTCCATAATCAAGGCACTTAGTCAAAACTATTTCTACCTTTTTAAGGTGATCATCTAAATCCTTATTAAAAAAGACTAGTATATCATCAATATAAATAAGACAAAAATCTTTAAACTCTTTTAAGTATAGTATCCATTCTTCTTTGAAATATACCTAGTGATTGTTTCATACTCGTTGGAAGTACATCACATTCATACTGATCTTGAGGACAACTAAAGGTTGCTGAGGCCTTAGATTCTTCAGTTAGTCTAATTTGATAGACAACTTAATGTTTCTTTGATATTACTAATTTCAACATGTCCATTCCTAATTTTATTAAATGTATAATCTGTTATTTTATTAGTACTTTCTATTAATGAAATAATATTTTTATTTATCTCGGTCATTTTTTGCTTCGGTCATTGTGTTATTTATTTCTTTATACATTATTTGAACTTCTTCTATTAAAGTCATTATTTTAAAATTCGGTTGCAAAACAAGACTTTTCTAGTAATGTTTATTTGTTTCAGGCTGAAAGATTAGTTTCGATCTAGTGCAAATTCAATCAATGACTTTGGTGTCATATGCTACAGATTTGGAGACTTGGATTTTCTCAACACTTCAATACAGTCATATATGTAGGCATATGTAATTTTTTGTTTTATGTTATTAACACGGATGATATGAGTTTGTTCATAGTGTCATCCTCTTTGTTTTTTACCATTTTATATTTGTATTGTGTGAATGTACTCTATCAATTTAAATGAATGAATATCTATCATTTTTATTAAAAAGAAAATAATTTAAATTTTAATGAGACCAAGACACAGAATATTTTCAATAATTTACTGTGTTAAATGTGTTAATTAAGCATTAATTATTTCTCACCAGTTTGTCAAACAAAAACTAATGAAATGTTAGTTAACTTGGTGGTGATTTGCGCTGAACTTGATAGGGAGGATCGTGGTTCGATCTTCTGCAGTTGTATTTGAGAGGGGACTGAAATCACTTGATAACAGAATTCGCCCTGAACTTTGAACTACTAAGACCATAATTATCAGTGGTATCATTTAGTTCCTACAGCAGGTTTGGAACTCTATGTCTGACAAACTACCACTATTTGAAGATTTGAGGGTAGTATTATTTGGCTCCGTGGCCAACAAAAGCCACTGTATCCATTCTTCAATTTGCACTGCCATTGCTTTTGTTTTTTTATTTCTACCTCACATTAAAAGTTACTTTTGTATATATTGTGGGGTTAGTGGAACCTAGTTTAATTTTTTGATGGGTGGTATGGATATTTAAGAAATATAGTTGAGTAGTTTAAATAAATGAAAGTGTTAGATAATATAATATATTATGTGAGACCCATTTATACCATCCAAATGGATGTCATGAATGTGAATGGTCTAAGGTTCCTTTCCCCTATGAATCTGAGGGTGAAAACAAAAATAAAAACTATTTCTCCATTTTCACCTCAGTACTCTCTCTGTTCCTTTTCAACAGTCATTATTGATCATTGCATACATATTTTTGACCATTTATATCTTTGATTAATTAAATATTATAAAAAAATTGAAATAATAAAAGAATAGATGTATCAAACCTATTTGAATGGAATATGAACCTCTCCCTTTCTTTTAAATAAAAACAAATAAGTTTCTATTGTTTCAAAAAAATACACGACTTACATGCACGACTTTTGAATCGAATATTTTTATTTATAATTTATTAAAATATGCTTCAAAGGCATATGTTAACATTTGTCAAACAAAAATTAATTGTTATCGGAATTTAAACTTTAGACCTCTAATTCTTTAATATTTCAACTAGTTGAGTCATCCATCTCATCTAAAAAAAATTGCATTTCCGCCTAAACTATCATTCAATTTGTCTCTCTAAATAAAACTTTGCACGATTCGTTATAATTGTGTTGCTAAGGGCCAAGTGGTTGCCACGGGGGTCCATTTCCACTAGTCTCAAAATGAATAATTCAATGGGTTATGACCGTTGCATAGTTTCATACATTGTGACACTTTTATATTATTTGTTTTTCAAAGTTACATGTTTGTTACTTTGTTTATCTTTTTTGTCATACAAAGTCACATGGTAAAATTAACCGATACTAGTTTGTACCACAAAATAAATAAATAAATAAATTAAGGAATATATTGTTTTGGGTATTTCTATTTTCTCCATGAAGATAAATAACCATCACACAACAATTTTTTTTCTTTGGATAACTTGATGTTTCTTGTTTGTCTTCTTTGGTCATATGTTTATGTGTAAAATCATGATGAATGGCATCATACTATTCATATAGCCGTTACACTAGAGTCAATCGAATCTAGTTTTCAGTCAATGTCACCAATAATGCAAATTTAATTATAACTGAATCTGAATCAGTCATATGAATTCTAGTAGATATATAGTCTTTTCTTTATACTCCCTCCTATACTTAATAAAAATTATTTTTAGATTTATTGGAAAATTAATGTATTTAGTCTACATTGTGTACTACATACATTAGTTTTCTAATAAACTAAAAAAATAGTTTGTATCTTATATAAGAGACGTACTCTAATACTAAGACTTCTTAAAAGATAGTTAGAGGCAAATTCGAAAAAGGTTGATCGGATGTGTCCTAACGATTTTGATATTTTTTATCAATTGAATTAAAAAATTTAAACGAATGTTTATTTTTGGTTATTGTTGAACTTGTGCATTGTTAGATATTCAATAAATAATGCTTTGTGGATATGAATGGAGAAGATGCTGAATCACCATTCAAACAAACAACACACCAATTAGCACATAGACAAACACATGTGGTTGCTTTTAAAAAAAGTTTAAAGTCAAAAAAGTGTGGAGAGTTTTCTCTCTTCATAACGAAGATAAGATACAAAAATAAAACACAATTGTTACATAAATAAATAACACTTGAGTAAATTTATTAAATGTATATTTTGCTTCTTCTATATGTCTTGAATACAACGTGGTTACATGAAGTTCAATAGATTAGCTTGAACTCATAAACTCATGACTAAGACTACTGCAATACAAACTGTTACAACAAAGTATATAAAAAATAACTATAAAATCGATGTATATGTACCGAACAGGACAGTGCATGACCGAACAGTACATGACAAAGTTTAAGGTATTGCACAAATTTTAACATAATCTGCTCTAACGATCGATTTGTATCTTGCAACTATATTGATTAGAGCAAAACCTTTCATCAAAATCTGAAACAATCTCATCAAGACTCAATAACAATCCAGAAGAGAAACTAAGACATGGTTTCACTTTAGGCACAACAAGAGGCAAAGCTTCATTATTAAGAATTTGCAAAACTCTTCTCATAGAAGGCCTTTCATCACTATTTGGATTTGCACAACTCAAACCTAACAACATCATCTTCTTCATTTCATCTTCATCGAATTCGCCGTTCAATCTCTTATCAACAGCCTCAATTAACTTCCCTTGAGAGTAAAGTCCCCAAACAAAATCAACCAAATTCACCATTTCTTGACCCTCTTTCTCAATTGGCCTTCTACCACATGCAATTTCAAGAACAACTACTCCGAAGCTAAAAACATCGGTTTTATCAGTTGCTTTACCGTATTGAAGATACTCAGGAGCTAGGTATCCCATTGTTCCGGCTGTCAACGTCGAAACCGGACTCATATCATGATCCATAAGCTTTGCTAATCCAAAATCACCTAACCTTGGATTCAAATTTCCATCTAACAATATATTCGCCGTCTTAATATCTCTATGAATCACTCTTTGCTCACATTCTTGATGCAAATAAGCTAAAACAGAAGCTAGCCCAACAACAATGTTAACTCTTTGATTCCAACTCAACAAAATACCACACTCAAATTCATTATAAAGCAACTTGTCTAAGCTACCATTAACCATAAACTCATAAACAAGTAACAATTCACCTTTCTCAACACACCAACCTAAAAGTTGAACCAAATTCTTATGCCTTAAACTAGCTATAATCGACAACTCCGATAAAAACTCGGTTTTTCCCTCATGTGAATAATGTCTTGATCTTTTAACAGCAGCAACTGTATCAGAAGAAACAAACAAAGCCTTATAAACTGTCCCAAATGAACCATTCCCAATTATCCTTGAACCATGAAACCCTTTTGTAGCAAACTTCAATTCCTTATAACTAAACTCTTTAGGACACCCAATAGAACTTTCACTCTTCTTAAGCTTCTTTAAACTACTCCATTTCCTAAAAGAAACATACCCTAAAACCAATAGCAGAACAAAGAAAAAAGCAGGACCCACAATAGCAAAACAAAAACCAATCATAAATCTCTTTCCATGACCTTTTTTTGTTGAATTTGAAGCTGGAATATCCTCATTTTGATAACCCAATTGATGAAAGCTTGAATTTTTATTATTCTGAGTTTGATTCAAAACTAGAAACTGAAAATATTGGAAACTCCATTTCATAATTTGTTGAAGCTCAGTACTTCCTTCAGCAGAACCCGAAAACCCGACATATAGAAACTCAATCTCCTTAAAATACTCAGAAAGATCAACATCATCAACACTCAAAACCGGGTTTTCCGGCTTCGGAAAACTCGAATTTTCATAGTTTAAGAAAACACTCAAGTTTTTGTTGAAACCATTATTATAGTCAATCCAACAAGTTATCAAATTTCCATTTGTGAAATTGAAATCATTATCAGTGGTTTTTTGGATTGAAGTATTGTTGAAGTGAAAATCAAGTTTGTTATTGTTGGTATGAAAATTGATGGAAATGAAAGTGGTGGTGGAATTGAGGAAAAAAGAGAAGCCATTGAGTGAAGAAGAAGGAGGGTTAGGATTTGTGTTAGTGATAGAAAAAGTGAAACTTGTTGAAAAAGAGAAAGATGAATTGGGTATATGAAAAATGGGGTTGTTGTAAAGGAGGGTACCGGAGGAGGAAGCAGGGACGGCGGTGGAACGAGTGAGACCGACGACGCCGCGACGGAGGAAGGAGTCGTTGAGGAGAGTAATGTTGCGGAGAGTGAATGAAGAGAAGTTGAAGGTTGTGTTTTGTGAGAGTGATGTTGGTGGTAAGAGGAAGAAGAAGAAGAAGAAGAGGAGCGTGATGATGGTGGAAGTGTTCGGAGACATTGAGGTTTGTTTGGAGTGAATAAGGTTATGTCATTGGTTGTTGTCGTTTGATGAATGATGATGTTTGTTTTTAAAAGGGGATGAATGGTGGGAATGGGATTACAACGGTTGCCAAACTAAGAAATGTTATTCTATCATTTCCTCTTTATAAAAAAACATTTTATTTTTTAAATTCATTGAATAATTGATGCATATTTTCTCTGGTCATAAATATAAATAAAATTGAAATTTTAGTTTATTTGACTGTTGATGTATCTGAATCAGATACATCAACAGTCAAATGAATCAAAAAAGTCAATTTTATTTATATTTGTGGTTAGAAGGAGTATGTATTTTGCATATGTTTCTTATAATATAAATCAGTTACATCAATTATATCAATTATTCAATGAATCTATAAAATCAAATGTTTCTTATACATAAATGTTTAGAGAAGTAATATTTCCTTCATCTCAAAATATAAAAGAAAAATGATTAAAGAATATTAATGTATTTTGTTAAAAATTTAGTCTAAATACATCAACTTTATTTAACTAATTTTCTCTTGTATTATGTAACAGAGAAGATATATTATATTGTCAACAAAATAAAATAAAATAAAATATATGGAGTATAAATAAACATGACCAGGTCATATGCCTTTATAGGCCTATATATGATATTCGAAAGTCTATTAATCTACTTAAAAGTTTATTTCGTATATTTAAATAGATTAGTGAACTAATAAACCAATAAAATTGTACTCTCATTTGATATTCAATACTCCCTCCAGTTTTTATTATAAAAAGAAATTACTTTTTAGATTCATAAATATTTTATGTATTTGGATTATATTATAAACTAGATACATCAAATATTTTATGAATCTAGAAAGTTAATTTTTTTTATAATAAGGATGAAAGGGAGTATGAAATTATAGAGAATTTGAAGCAAATATGTGTACCACTTAATAAATTATGATAAGGAGTAGTAAGCATTTAAATGAGAGCTAGAATGGATTTAATAAAAAGGATAATATTGGATTTGTACTTATTAATTAATGGATGAATTAAGTGAAGGATAATATTTGGTCTAACATTATAGAATATGTGAAATTTACTGAGACATGTAGTATTATTCCTCGTCTTTTTATTTATTTTTTCTAGATATCATATTGCAATAGAAGGGAGGAAGAAAGTTGGAAATCAAGTCAAAGACAGAGGATGAATTATGTATTAAGGATTAAATCTTTGTGTTGTGTTAACTTAGTTAAGTGAAGATTCCATGTACTGCTTATTTACATTTCTGCGTATTTATTTAACACTTGTAATAAGTGTTTATACATTGTATTTAAGTTTTAAATTTTTGTAATTTTGTCCAAAAAGTCTTAACTCAATTGGCAGAAAATGCCGATATTGTTAGGCTGGACATCCATGATATGGGTTCGAACCCCGGTCAATCCACTTGTGTGTGTGAATTTATTGGTAGCTTTGTCATCTCGCCTATATACTAAAAAAATAAATAAATAAATTTTTGTAATTTTATTGTATCCAAATTTAATTATGTATGTTTTATTTGATATACTAGTGAATTGATATGAGATGTTATAATATATAACATCATATTTTAATTCTAATTTATAATAATACATGAATAACGCTAGCATCACATTCAATTTTTAACACACATTTTTAAATACACTCTCTTTTATTGGTTAAAATCTATATATGGGTCTCACTAAATTTATATGGGACTTACATATTTTGTTTAGAGACACATGGATTGTAAACAATAAAAAATCATTAAGAAAAGATTAAAATTATTCAAAACAAAAAAAATGTAAGAAAAGATTATCTCATAAATTTTATTTCTATTACAATTATAAATTTTATTTAAAGCATAAACAAGGTATTTGGGTTATGCCCAATCCTTTGAACAAATTATTCAAAACTGCAAATAAGAAATTATTAAAATAAACATACATATAACCACTTATTTAAAACCACCTTACTCTTTCATTTTATCAATGCTCTCACAAACCATGTCATCAAAGTTGAAGAACTCAGAAGGATCAAAGTTCATCGAAGTAGCACCTGAGGAACCAACATCCACCTTATCCACTTCAGCCCAAAATTCATCCATGTCCATTGCCTCAACCATTTCAAAAGTTGGATTTGGGTTCATGGAAGAGCCTGACCCAAGTGTCGGAGGTGGCACGGTGGGATCAACAGTCTCAGAAGCCGGTACAGTGGGCTTAGGAATCTCGCAAACAAGTTGCGTAGACTCAATCTTATTACTATCGCGATAGCGCTTAAGATAAACATCGAGAGTCTCAGAATAGTTATGATAACCTAGATCATTCATGGCCCATAATAGGTCATCTGCAGTCAAAATTACTCTGGACTCACTTTTGCAACGCTCATTGGCTTTTTTGGTTACCTTGCTTATGAACTTTGAGGTGCATATTTGAACAAGCTCCTTTGCATCTTCATATATTTTTGCGTTTGGTGGCAAACTTTTCCTCATGATTGTTGTTACATTTTTGTACGGCAGATAAATGTTGTCTTGCATAACAAAATTAGTTGTTGGAGCTATTGCATTAGCATATGCACCAGTTCCATGCAGCATAGATGAATCTGAATCAACCAAACAAATACTTTTATTATTTTAACCTTCCAATAAACATAAATAACTATAGTAAATTTTTTTACAGTAATAACAATTTCGAGTATACATGGACTTATTTACTTTACATATACAAGTATGATAAATAATCAAATTATAATATTACCATATGTTTATACCATACTATAATTTTAGTTAAATATCCATATTGCATATTTGCATTAGCATATGCACCAGTTACATAAATGTTTCAAGTCAACACTACTAATCTACAAGATATTAACTTTCAATCAAACGAAAAAAATTGTGCCATGTGTATCTCATACCCCAAATATTAGGGTGGCATAGTTTGATATATCCTCTCTCTATATATAATAGAAATTGGTGCTTTGGTTACAAATCATCATTGTATATGAAAATTAATTTTGTAGCAAAAAATTTCAAAACCATAAAAATCACCAATAGAAAGAAAAATAAATTAAATCGAATCAGATCTTTAATTTGTTGCCTCCATTCCTTTTTAAAAGAGACAATCTATTTTTTAGATTCATTAAAAAACTGATGTAGTTGGCCTATTTAATGGTCAAATACATTAATTTTTCAATGAATCTAAAAAAATCTATTGTCTCTTAAAAATAAGAACGGAGATAGTATTTTTTTAAAAAAAATAAAATAAACTAGAGTGCAAAGACATCACATGAAAAAAGAGTCATCCTAACTATCGGATTTTTCATTGAAAATGATTCAAAACCAACACATTTCTTGATATTGAAATCTAGATACATTATTTGCACGAAAGGAAATTCATATCTAAGTTTGATATCATGTTTTACCAGAACTACTTGAGTTTTGATTTTCACGAAAGAGGGGATATGGATATCTATGATCCATATTTGATTCTAACACTTCAATGGATACTATTCCAAACCCAACTACTGAATTTATATTAGATAAAGAAGTATCTCGACGTTCAATGACAAAGAATCATATTTATTAATATAATATTAATTATTCAAAATATTGACTTTAGAATTATTATATTTATGTATTACACGACAAATAATATGAATATATCAGGTAAAAAAAGAAAACAGACATTATAGAAAGAAAAGGTACATTTTTTCTTTGACTAAACGTCAGCTTTTCATATAGTTAAATATGTTTTTGGTCCCTACAAAATGAGAATAGTAGATAAAGAAGTATCTCGACGTTCAATGACAAAGAATAATATTTATTAATATAATATTAATTAGTCAAAATTTTAACTTTAGAATTATTATATTTATGTATTACACGACAAATAATACGAATATATCAGGAAAAAAAAAACAGACATTATAGAAAGAAAAGGTACATTTTTTCTTTGACTAAACGTCAACTTTTCATATAGTTAAATATGTTTTTGGTCCCTACAAAATAAGAATAGTAGATAAAGAAGTATCTCGACATTCAATGACAAAGAATAATATTTATTAATATAATATTAATTACTCAAAATTTTAACTTTAGAATTATTATATTTATGTATTACACGACAAATAATATGAATATATCAGGAAAAAAAAAGAAAACAGACATTATAGAAAGAAAAGGTACATTTTTTCTTTGACTAAACGTCAGCTTTTCATATGGTTAAATATGTTTTTAGTCCCTACAAAATGAGAATAGTAGATAAAGAAGTATCTCGACGTTCAATGACAAAGAATAATATTTATTAATATAATATTAATTATTCAAAATTTAACTTTAGAATTATTATATTTATGTATTACACGATAAATAATACGAATATATCAGGAAAAAAAACAAAACAAACATTATAGAAAGAAAATATACATTTTTTCTTTGACTAAACGCCAACTTTTCATATGGTTAAATATGTTTTTGGTCCCTACAAAATAGAAATCTTTTAAGTTTAGTCCTTACTTAATTTTAATAGTGTTTTTAGTCCCTACAATTTTGTTTGAATGCAATGTTTAGTTCATGTTAAAATCAACTTTGTTTAATTATCCTTAAATTCTTAAATTTTGAACGATTTTTTGCAAGATATTTATCACTTTATAAATTTTCATTTACCAAAATTTATAATATTTTAATGTGAGATAAATTAAATATGAATATTTTGAAAACCAAAATTTTCTGTCTAATATATTTTAGTTCATTTTAATTTTTTTTTCATTACTATGGTGCATTTTATTGAAAATGTTGCAAATATTACATATATAAATCTTAATATTATTTTATTTTATTAGCAGAAATAAATAATTAATTGTGCATCTATTTTTGAATACTATATAATCTTATCCCGGTTGGTAGGAACATTGCAAAATAATGTGAGATTTAAATTTTGATGCACCCACATATTCATCTTTGAGGGATGAAATTCTAACCACTAAATAATCTGACAAAAAGAAAGATAAATGATTCGATTGGCATGCATGTATAGAATATTTAAGTCCTAAATATTTTTAATTACATTAAAGTATTTAAATGTTTATATTTGTAGGCAAATTGTCTATATCTTTTTGTCTGAGTAACCTAGTTATTAGTAAATGTTGGGGATGTGTTATGTTAGTTGGTTATATATATATATATATATATAGGTGTTAGAAATTTCTCATTTTCTAGAGATATGATATAGATAACTTTTATAAGGATGGTGAAATTTTTAATTTTTAAGATAGATTTTGTGGTTTAATCTAGGTCTCCTAAATTTTAATACGGCAAAATTCTCAATTCTCAAGCTAGTTTTTGTAGTTTATGACGAAATGTCTTGGTTTAATTTCGGCGGATTATGTATTTAACCTAACTTTACATCGATAGATCTGAAGAAAAAAAAATTAAAGAGGGTCCTAAAATTTGGAGGCCCAAAGCTGTAGCACTTCTTGTATAGACTTTGGGTCGGCCCTGAATATAACATATATAACTTTTATAAGGAAAATATAAACCTCAAATCTCAAGTAACTTTTGTGGTTGATTCTCAAATTCCTAGTGTTTCCACGTATATCAATCATCATTAACCAATCCAATTAGATATAACACACAGACTATAATTTACTTGTCACATTTTATACAGAAGGACAATCTAATTCTAAGGTGAGTAATTTACAAAATCTATGGAGATAAGAGTTTTTCCAATCTTAACCAGTATACTCCCTCCGGTCCTATATATAAGAAAAGATTCTCTTTTTAGATATACTGAAAACTTGATGTATCTAGTCAACAATATAATCTAGATACACCAAATTCTCAATATATCTGAAAAGTAAATTGTTTCTTATATATAGGACCGGAAGAAGTATATCATGGAGAACGCCAACCTGCTGTTTGATTTGAAACACTAATCACAATATTAGTCCCTTTGACCTCATAGCATATTCTTTGACTAAGGGCATAAAAGATCATGCTAACATAAAAGATCATGCTAACATTCCGTTATCACAAACTACATTATTTATTTTAACTTTTTCAATCTCATTTGGTGTAGCGAAACTCTTTATTCTTATTTATAAGTAAAAGTTATTTTTTAAGTTTATTGAATAAATAATATATTTAACCTATATTTAAGTTAAATATATCACTTATTTAATAAACTTTAAAAGTGATTTTTTTCTTCTTATAAATAAAGTCGGATAGAGTATTTCTCAAATCACTAAATTTTATAAAAATAATTGGTAAAATCACTAAGACTTGTGTGTTGCTTCATCCTGTTAGAATTAAAATTTTATAGATAACATAGATGAAACATTTAAGAAAGTCTTATTTTGTTTTCAACATTATTCCAAAAGTTATAGAGATGAAAGGTTGTTGTTTTTTATTATTTTTAAAGTCTTTTTTCACAGTACCATCTCATCTCTAAGTTCACAATTTTCCTCAATTTGAGATAAAACTAGTTTTTTGTTAATCATTTTTGTTATGACTTAAAACCACGTTGATGTGCTCAACTTGTTGTTTAACTTCTTCTTTTTGCGAACAAATCGTGTCAAAGCTCTTTTTATAAAATTGACTTTCTCCTTCAATAGAAAATTTATTTTTTTATCGAGATCAGAGTATCTACCATCGAACGCAGTGACTAATCCTTCGCTAGATTGGAAGCACTTCGAATATAGAAAACTTATTTACGAACACTAAGGATGACAAAATAATCCATTAACATAAAATTCATTCGATCAATTTATTGATTTATCCATTTAATCTATCCACAATAAAAAAATTTGGTAATTGGATTGGATCCATTCACTAATTGTTCGGATGAATTTAATCAATCCACCTTTAATATTAAAATCCAATTGGATCATTAGTTCAATTTTATTTTATTTTCTAAAAATTTCTTGAAATTTTTTCCGATATTGAGAAAACAAGTTTTTGAAAAGTTTTTCGATTTCAAGAAAAAAAATCTCGTCATTTTTTTTTAATTTCGAGAAAAAAGTTTTTAGAAATTTTTTCAATTTCAAGAAGAGAAAATCGTCAAAAATTTTCCGATTTCTAGAAAAATGATTTTTGTAATTTTTTCCGATATCGAGAAAAAAAAAGTTTGAATCTTATTTTTCAATTTTGAGAATTTTAAAGTCACATTAAACTTACACCGAATAAGAAATACTGTACAAATGCACATCGAAATACACTAATACTCCCTCCGTTTCAAAATGAGTGTCGCTTTATCTCAAAATTTTTGTTACAAAATGAGTGTCACTTTTCAATTCCCAATGCAACATTTTCCATTTCTATCATCTAATTACTACTTTATACACTATTTCCAAGAAAAAGTAAGCTTAATTTAGTAAAAGTGCTTTTACTTTTAACATAATGATTGCATTCTTTAATATGTGTGAAAACACTAAAAACGACACTCATTTTAAAACGGAAGGAGTATTAAATAATAACTAAATTTTATAAAAATTGAAAAGCAAAATAAAATGACATCCAATAAAATTTAAACATTGATATCATACAATCAAAATAGAACACACTAGTCTAAAAATTCAAATTCAACTAAAAAAGATATCAAAATTGTTATATAGGACGTTTATGACCATTGACCGGAGTTCAATTCCTAGATCGGTTTATAATGATTTATTTGATTTAACCAAAACAGTTGTCGCCAATGTGAATATATTTGCCTTTTGGGGTCTCCTTACAAGAAACAAAGCCTTCTCATTTCTCATTCTTTCTACTAAATCACAAAACCTTCTTCTTCCATTTCCTTTGAGAGAGAGAGTGAAAGTTATTAACTTTTTGGCATCGTACTCAGTAACCAATCAACCATGTCTCTAGGGTATGCTGAAAAACTATCCTTCATTGAAGATGTGGGCAACGTTGGAATGACAGAACATTTCGACCCATCTCATGTTTTGGTTGAAAAAGTGAGTCTTTTTTCCTCAATTCACTTTCTTGTTTACATTGTTGCTTACCCTTTGTTCCCTTTTTATGGATGATGATGATCTTTTATTTCATGTCTAACTTTTTATGCTTCTGGGTTTTATGGTTAACCTTTGTTATTATATGTTGCATGATTGATTTGTAATGGTAGTGATTTTGGAGTTATTGAGCTGTAATTTGAGTGAAATTTAGTTGTTGTTTGGATAATCGCGGCTTGCATGATTGAGAATGTGTGTGATATTAGATTGTGATGATAAATTAAAGACTTTCGGTTATATGATTCGGTTTTTGTTGTATAGAATTTTGATGTAGTGACTTTGAAATGTTGACCAGATATGTTATTAGGGATTTTTGGGACTATGTTTCACCTCATAATTGCAAAAAGTTTGATAGACATTGGTTAATATGCTAAAGATAATCAACGATTGATGCGCTGTGTCAATTCATGCAATTGATGTTATTGGTTGATCCAAACTTGAATAATCAATGAATATATATTGCTATCAATGTGAGATTTTGGAACAATGTAGAAATCTGCTAGGCTTTGATTTCTTTTGAAAATGCATTTAGAGGTCCGCCTTAATTGATTTTTACTTAGCATTTTATTTGATAAGCTGAATTATACTTTTATAGTTTATGGATGAAGCTTTTTTATTTTTCATCTATTTCTTATTGATTTAAGAAGATCCATTATCCATATGAATATGATAATAGAATCATCAGCTAGGTCATCACAATTTATAATTTTGATTTTCGGTTGAGTCTAACTAAACCTTACAGAGCTGACTTGTAAGGTGACGAATACACCATCACAATTTATAATTTCGGTTTTGAGTTGAGTCTAACTATACCTTACAGAATTGACTTGTTAGGTGATAAATACCCATCACTTATAACTATAACGCAAGTCATATAATTATCAATCCAATGTCGGACTCTCAACACATGCCCGTCATGCCTAGGACCGGAGATCTTAAGCGTGACTCATGTGGCCTAATAGCAGGTGGCCCGATGAATCTATGATAGACTCGAACACCATCTTAGAATTTGGGTTGAATCTAATTCAACCTTGCAAAACCAGCTTGTAAGTGAAAGATGTCCGACACTTAAAGCTACTATTCAAACCATATCTCTGTCCAGCATGGAGCTCTCAATAAGTACCATAAGCAATTGCTAAACATGTATTTGTGTTTAAAGTAGGTTACCAATTTTCACTTGATATGCATTGTGGCTATTGTTGGTTTGACGGGTAATGTTCCTGTTCTATTGTGGTCTTTCTGCGGTATTTTTCAAAATTTGTTAATATGTTTATGTGAAGTACATTTTTATGTAGATATGCATAAATGTGTTTTTCTTTCTTTAATTCATGAATGTTACAGTTATTTATTCAATATGGTTTTCTCTAGAATCCTTTATCTTGTTCCTTTAACCATTCTTGTTCATGCAATGAACACGAGGTTGATCCATTGACCGAGAATGTGATCTCCTTGCTTCTCGTAGTATGTTCCTTCTCCAAAGTGGGGGAATGTACCTACAACACCCTAGTTATATTGGCTAGCCTTTGAGCTGTGATACACTCCTTTCCTCTGATTGGTTGATATGGTGGCATTTATGCTGTTTTAGGAGCCGTTGAGGTGTAGTTTGGATGAGCGTTACAGTTCCATTTTCTGACATACGCGACCATGAATATGTGCCTGGCTAGTGCTCTTAACCAGAGATAAGAGCGACTTCCTCAGCTGGAATCTCGGTAACCGTTCCTTGTGTTGTGCCCTTATCTCTCGTTTTGCCTTGTTGGCTTGGTCTTACTTGATTGACCATGGCATTGGTCTATATGTACTGAACTAATGCAACCACAGTCTGATTGATCTGCTGCTTGGGCTACTTAAGTCCATACCATTACAATTATTTTTTCTACATTTACATCTGTTATGTTAGTTCTCTTTCGGTGCTTCTCTTCTTTTATATTGGAATGCAATATACCAATTTATCACCTAGTGAGAAGTTTCCTTCATTACATTCTAATGAATATATATGTATATGAGTAAATCATTACCTTCACTTGACCAAAATAAAAAACTTATAAGCTAAGATATTTTTTTTTTCTTGGCAGATAGAGCAACTTGCTATGATGATTAAAAAGGTATCATCTGTGGCTACATATTGATGATTATATTCGGAACCTTTCTGTATTATTTTTCTTATGTAATCAGCCTCTTTAATTTGTATTTATTTTTCTACTTGCAGAGTAAGCATCTAGTAGTGTTTACAGGTGCAGGAATATCAACTTCTTGTGGTATACCTGATTTTCGAGGTCCCAAGGGAATTTGGACGCTTCAGGTGATGATTTTGAAGTTTGTGTAGCTTTTACTATAATGATTTTTTTTTCTTTCTGTATTTCACACAGTTGTGACTTGTGAATATATGCTTGACAATCTCATCTGTTTGTATCACATTCACAGCGCATATGCTAACTAGAATAGTATCATCTGTTGTTTATATTTACAACAAATTTGCTATAAAAAAATTTCTGTAACTTATTCAGTTTGAAGTAACTATACATGATTTTTGATGTGATGAGTAACAGTCAGATGCTACTATTGTTTGTCAGTACTCATATGTGTAATCTTCTACCTTTCTCTTATGGTTTATGGAATTTATGTGACTCTTTTCATCCTATTTTCTGTTCTGTATTATTGTTACAGCGTGAAGGTAAAGCCTTGCCAGAAGCATCTTTACCATTTCACCGTGCGGTGCCAAGCTTGACTCACATGGCTCTGGTTGAATTAGAAAAGGCTGGTATTTTGAAGTTTGTTATCAGCCAGGTAGAATCACTACATTTTTATTTTATGTATATATTCCTTTCCTTTAGATATATGAAAACTTCAGTTCTATCTATCTTTTCACTTGTCCTCTTGCAAATTGCAATCAAACTTCAATAATAATTTCATCTTCAATCAAACTCCATTTCTTATAATCTTTTATTTTCTTATGATAGAATGTTGATGGTCTCCATCTTCGATCTGGGATACCAAGGAAGAAACTGTCTGAACTGCACGGAAATTCCTTCATGGAAACTTGCCCTTCTTGTGGAGCTGAGTATGATCTTATTGCTCTTTCCATGCTAATCTTGCACGAGCATATTTAACATATCTCTTCCATGAAGTTATGAATATTTACTGTGCAGATGCTAGCATGTATCAGACATCAGTTCTCTCATCAATAAAAGTCCTATTACATCGATTTTACTAATAATTTATAATAACTTCATAGATCATGCTCTAGACTTCGCCTGATTTGTCTACTTGTTGCGTTAAGTCAATCATGTGGTGACTTTGGCTCATTCCTGTCGTGTTTGTGTTTTTTCAAAATCTTACATCTTAAAAGAATTTTAATCTAATTGGGTATGATTTGAACCTCTTAAGGTACTTTCGTGATTTTGAGGTAGAAACTATTGGCTTAAAGGAGACATCACGGCGCTGTTCAGATGCAAAATGTGGGACAAGACTTAAGGATACAGTCCTTGACTGGGAGGTAAAACATTGCTAACCATTAGGTCCCAATTGTACAATAATATATAATATGCTAATATGATAAAAGAAGTACAAATTTAATGTGCATATTCATTGAAAAATAGAAATTGAAAGATTTTTATGTTGATATCTAAATTAAGTTGTATATTTAGCCCAATTGTCCTTGACCAAGCTAACCATTATTTGACACTACCGGCCTGTTGATATCTGTAGTTAATGTTCGTGAAAATATTACGCCTTCGGATACGATTAAGGACATGAAAAACATATTTGCCTGTATATGTGTTTGCATATTTATGTTTCCCTCTGAGTATCTCTATGTATGGCGTTGTATTTTTTAGGACGCATTGCCTCCAAAGGAGATGAATCCTGCTGAGAAGCACTGCAAACAGGCAGATATAGTGTTATGCTTGGGGACAAGGTAATAATAACTCAATTTATTTCTTTCCACTGCAACACTTTTCTTTTTCTTTTATCTGTTTCCTGTATTTTTTTTTCAGTACTTTGTTATTTGATGTGTCTTTTGCTCCCTCTTCATGTTTTCACTTGTACGAGTTTAATTGTTTATTAATAACATGTTATATAGTAGAATAAGATGAGTTCAAAATGAACCCTACTACTTTGGGAGTATAATGTTGTAGCATTAAGAAAATTTATATTAAGTGGTCACATTATGGTAGACATAAGTTTGACCAACTTCAAAATTAATCTTTCGAACATATTTCATGTCATTGGATGGAATATATAAACCATACATTAAGAAACAATATGCTATCTCTTTTCCAAAGTATTTTGCTTTGCTATATTTTTCTTTTGATATAGCATGGCCAAAATCTCTCAATGCAGTTTGCAAATAACTCCAGCATGCAACTTGCCTCTTAAAGCACTCCGTGGCGGAGGTCAAGTTGTCATTGTAAATCTCCAGGTTTGTCTCCCCTTTTTTCGCCTAGCCACTTTCTGCATGATAATGAGGTGGTTGACCATTTCACTATGCACTCAATAATATCAGGAATAACATTTAATTTTATTTAAAATGTGGTCTTTATCGATGTCCCGTCATGTTGGTATCATGTAGAAAAGTAAGTCTTGTCTCCCTCAACAAGCTTATTTAGATGCCCCAATTCAACAGTGGCCACTAGCCTACATTTGATGTATTTACATTAGAATGTCAAAACTGTAGGATATTTATCCTTGATACAACTATGATATTATCAAAATTAAGTATGTAGTTATATTTTCAATCTCCGAACTTCATCCTTGAAAATGCTGGAGGCTTCTATTTTGGAGTTTCACAGTTCTGTTTTTTCTTATTATACTATTATGCTTTTTTTATCGTAGTCATCTAAACTATAAATGTTTTTTGAACTCTTCAGAAAACCCCAAAGGATAAAAATGCCTCTTTAGTCATACATGGGTTTTCCGATAAGGTATTTGATTTGACTAGTGTTGGTTGTGTTTTTTTCTACTGTAATGCAAAATAATTAAAAAGTTGCCTCGATGCATTTTAATGTGCATTATTTTAAATTGCAACAGGTTATTGCCGGTGTCATGGAGCACCTTAATATGCAGATTCCTCCTTTCATCAGGATTGACCTTTTCCAGATTATTGTAGTGCAAGCTTTAAGTAATGGTAATTAGCTTTTAATTGTAAATTTAACGCCATACCTTATGATGTGCTTGAGTTTTTTATGCATATACCTTTTCGATGTATGCCCACAACCTTACCCACACTCACAATCCCACGCATACGCTTCATACACGAGTTAACAAAAAGTAACTCGTTATCTGATTCTTTTAATGCCCAATCCCACGTACATGTAAGGTGCATAAATTGAGTCGTATAAGTATATCCATGAACTATTTAAAAGTTTCAATTTATTTTAATGTTATGACTTAGTAGGAAATATGAGTGGTTATGAGCTTTCTAGCTTCAATAATAAAGTTTCTACGTCTTTTTGTTAAAACCTGACCAAAGCTTGTTTTGTACATACTAAGACACGGGAATGACTAGCTAACACGAGGTGTTGATTAATATATTTCACATAATTGATTCAATTTTTCATCACAGATAAAAAATTTGTGAACTGGACTCTCCAAATTGCTAGTGTGCATGCCCAGAAAGCAGCATTACCTTTCATCAAGTCTGTTGAGGTGAATGCTCATGTTGAATCTCATGTTCTCTTGACATAAAGTAAAAGAAATAGCGGAAGGCTAAAAATTGACTAGCGTATTTGTCCCCTTGTCTGCAGGTTTCCTTTGTGGACAAGGAAAGTTTCAAACCAGCCATTCTGGATAAGCAACCATTTCGGCTTAAAAGGTCCCACACTTATGCAGTGTGTTTTTCTGCCTTAATAAGTATTTTTCTTTAATCTATTGGTCCTCACATACTAGATGAAGCCAAATTGAATTCAGAAGAATTGTGAGGATCTGCATATGTTGTTTGAAAGTTTATTTATCTCTCACCGTTGATTAAATTCATCTCTTTATGTTGCTTAAATTTTGATACTTATTTCGATGAATGATGTCTTAGGAGAACAGCATATAACAAAGCATTTGAAATTGTTCTAAACCTCAATTTTGGTGATGGTTGCGGTTGCTCTTCCCTTGAACTTGATGTCCCAATTGATTTTACGGTGAGACGTGCATACATTTCACCTATCTTGTTATATAATGCCTTTACATAATAGGTGATGGCAAATCAGTTTCTCATGAGTCATTGCTTCTGTTCTAATGTTATTTTCTTATTTGATCGGAAACAAAAAATGACTTCCGTGAAATTAATTTTCTACAGAGTTCAACAGACTGCTTCAACTTTGACAAGGGTGTCATATTCCAAAAGCTTAGGGACAAGGCAGTCAATGAATCAAAATGCGGTCAGAATGCTGTCATCGAGCGAAAGACCGTCTCAATACCTAGAAGCGACATTACAACCTATGCAATTGTGACCAATGTTGTTCATTACAGCAAACCAGTCCCCAATGGTGATCATAAAAAGAGAAAAGATAGCATGACCGGTAAAGGACCGTCTAGGAAGCGCTCAAAAGTTTCTAAGGGTAAATCGAAGGCTTAGATAAATAGATAGAAAGATGTAGGTTTTGTAAGTATGATACTAAACATTAGAACTGACAGAATTGGCCAAATGTAGAGACTGAGTGAATTTTGTTAGATATTACACTCAGTCTTCCCTTGAATGGTGTTCTTGATGCTGAAAAGCTTTTTGATACACTAATTACTGAAAATAGTGTGTAATCTTGGTGTGGCTTTTGTAATGTTTTTTTGGATAGTTTGTGAAATTATGAGCATATGGAAAGCTCAATATGTGTATAAAAATGTATTTTTATATCTTAATTCTATTAAGTTTTATATTTTTCTTGTATCTTTTTATAATTTGCCAACTTCACTCCAATTGTTGTTTAAAATTCAATGTTTATTTGTGTTAGTTAATCATGTCTTCTATAATCTGTGAATAATATGTGGTTAACTTCAAGAGTTGTAATTTCTTCATTCATAAATTTTCTCCATTCAAGAGGGTTCAACTTTATTTCTCTCATATATATGACAATTTTTTAGAAATTATTTTGGTTTAAATCATGACACGCCTTCAAATGAGGCAAGAATTGTCACGTCATTGTTTGACTTAGTGGGGGTGGTGTGGTGTGTTTCCAATTTATTGACTTGGTGGACCTATTAACATCAACCTTAATCAACATTTTGTTGACTTGCTTCTTGGGCAACAATTCAATGGATTTTGACGGTGTGAAGTGATATAACTTGTTTAATTTAATCTCATGAATTTATCTCAATTTGTAAGACATTACATTATATATGCAGGAATCTATTTATTTTATTAATATATTAATTTTAAGCCTCCAATCCTTCTCTTGCCATGTGTGCTTTTTTTCTCCACCTATACATCAAGTGTCATGTGTGCTAAAAAGCTTATGTGGCATGTTTCATTGCAACTCTTCTCTCATTGTATCTCACCCTTCTTCTATTCTTCTCATTCTCCTCATTTACTCTCCTCTCATTGCAACTTTATTCTTCTCATTCATTCTACTATTTTTCTAATTCCTCAAATTCCCAAAATCCAAACCTTAACAATAATCTCAATTTCATTCTCTCCTTCTTCTTCTTCTTCTTCTATTCCTTTAATCCCTAAATTCCCAAAATCCAAACCCACCCTAACATTAAGTAATCCCAATTTCAAAATCTTTCTTCCATTCTTACGAGTGTTCTTGCTACCAATGTCACGATCTCCCAGTCTGTCATTTTCACTCCTTCATCGTTAGCCTCTCCGTGCCGACGTAATTTATTGGTCTCGATCATTGCAATTTTCCAAAACTTATCTCTGCTCAGTCGCCGTAATGTCGGCCACGCTCTTTGCGGAGAAAGATGATATACCAATGTTCAAGCGGAAACTCAAATCGCATCGTCTGAAACAAAAAGTCCTCATTGTACCATTGTTTTTATATTTATCATTTTAAACGTCCACTCATGTCAATTTATATTTGTTTATATAATTCCTTCAACATATTTGACCACCTATCAATTTTTTTTTTGAAATCTTAATATTATCTATTATTTTACATAAATATTAATTTACAATTTCTCACATAATCACGTAAAACTAACTCACAACCGCGCAGCGCGCGGGTATCATACTAGTTGAAGTTAAATTTTGAAACTTTTAACAATTAAACTATTTGACAAAAAAACTTGTTTAAAGTATTAGTGACTGTGTTGCGTTAATCGCCGCTATATTTATGTTCATGTATCATAGGTGAAATGTAATTGCATGTAGTCAACTACATTTAGATCATCCGATCAAATTTGATCGATACATCTTTAAGAGTCAATTGTAATTCTTTTAAATATAGGATATCAAGATTGAACTCTAAATTGTTAGATATTGATCTACTATTTGTGTGATAAGTGTGAGGTGTTTAAGTTCTATATTTATCCCAATATGGATTATTTATGTGACATTGTTTATTTTATTATTGTTTTTAGGCAAAGGTCGGTAACAATTTGATATGGTAACAATCTAGACTTTCAGATTTTCATAATTTATTATATAAACATAGAAAGCGTATATTATGGACAAAGTAAAATCACATCATGAATTATTATAGATTATATGGGGTCAAAGGGTATTCAAAAAGTTTGAAAATTTTACAGACTTTGTGAAAAAATATGTACGTAAGAGATGACAAAGTTCAAAAGCATATCCTCAAAGAGATAAACTTGTTCATACTAATATAAGAATCAGTTGTTGCTTTGTAGCGGTTGTCTTAGATTTATGAAACAGAACATTCATCGGATTAGACGTGTTTCTTGTGTTTGACACAGACATTTAAATTAAATTATAAAATTTGTTCAACAAATTCATTCTTAATTATTCATGTGTCGTATCTGGTATCCACGCTTCAAATCATATCCAAATAGTGACCAATCTATGAATATGGACGGTCAATGAATGATATGATTGAATGAAGGAAAGGCTAAGAATGTTGTGTAGTGAGTGAAGCAAGAGTTGGAAGTGGAAATACGTCACCATGCACTCATGAATCAAATCAAGTGAGATGTTATAAATTTGCAACCTTGTGCCTTTCATCTCTTCAACTTCCACTTGTTAGTGCTCCTTGTTACTTCACTATCAACCCCATTATTTGCTACCAAACTCTAGCCTTTAAATCTTCAAGTTAATTTCAAGTTAAATCTTCATTTCCTTCTTAGAGTTTGTTTTTCAAGGTAAAAATATTCTCTGCTTTGGTTATCATTATGATTTGGAAATGGTATTTTCCTATTCAAATTGCAAAGTATGCAAATTTTGTGCTAGCTTTGAAGCCAATTGTAAGCAAGATTGTAAATTGTGGCCACAATGTTTGATATTGTCAAAAATTACGATCAAAAGTAACTGATGCAACTTTTAACCGTAATTTTTGACAATATAAAGGATCGCGATTGCAGGTTTGTGAATTGTAGAAGCGCAAACTCAATCATGTTATTTTATATATATTTTGTCATTAAATATGCAGTTGATCAGCTAATGTCGGTGGCAGCTAGTCCAGCATCACTCCCTTTAGGGGATCACTTATGTGAAAATGGATTTGAATGTGTTGAAATTCTCCCTTCCACCAATGATGCACATGGAGGAGTTATTGTTGAATTGAAAGATCCTATGGACCCTGAAATATTTGCTACTTTGATTAGATCTTCACTTTTACAATGGAAGAAACAGGTAACTTTTATGGTCTATAATTCTATATTATAGCATATAGGTTCGGCAAATACGGATTTAAATACTGACAAAATAAGTTTAGATGTTAAAGTAATTTTAACTAGGGATGGCAAAAGGATCCGTACCCGCGGACTCCGTCCGAACCCGAATCCGAGTCAACGGGTAAAAACCGAGTTGACTGGATTTCGGGTTCGGGTTCGGGCGCCACCCGATATTTCGGGTTCGGGTTTGGATAGATCAATATCCACACCCGAAACCCGAACCCCCACCCGTTTATATATATAATTACAAAATTACCCCTAAATATATATAAAGTTTAACAACGTATTTTAGGTGAAATATATGTTGCAATGTTGTAGACGTTAATTTTAATGTTTAACACCGTAATTTTTTAGTTTCGTTGAATTTGCTACATTTTTCTCTTTTCTAGCTTCGGGTTTCGGGTTCGGGTGAAAAAACCCGAATCCACCGGGTGCGGGCACGGGTAGGAGTTTGACACCCGGATAGGCTTTTGGGTTCGGGTTCGGGTTCGGGTGCCCGTTTCGGGTACGGATTTGGATAGTGTCAAACCCGTACCCGACCCTACCCGTTGCCATCCCTAATTTTAACTCGTCTATACTGCACAAACACGTTTGCATCAACTGTCGATTTTATTGATCTATGGTTGAGATAAGACTTATCTTATCCTACTAACTTTAGTTTTCATTGCAGAGAAAAGATGGTGTGTGGATCAAGTTACCTATTGAACTTGTTAATCTTGTTGAAATTGCAGTTAAGGTAATCTTTCCATATTCTATTTCAAAGTTTTGTTACATAAGCACTTGTATAAGTATATGTTCAAAACTTATAGAAGTAACTAATGAATCTATAGAGTTTAAATGATCCATTTCATCTTTGATTATAGAAACAACTTATACATAAAAACTTCCTGAAAAGGAAATACTTCAATTAGATTGTTCAGCGAAACTCTCGTGTGTTTGAGCAGGAGGGTTTCTGGTACCACCATGCTGAGCCAAGCTATGTAATGTTAGTTTACTGGATTCCTAAATCAGGCTGCACAATCCCTCCAAATGCTTCTCACCGCGTACGCATCGGCGCCGTTGTCTTGAATGATAAGAAAGAGGTATAAAATCAGATTAATTCAATAATGGTTCTTAGAGCTACATGTTTTCTTTACAATAAAATGAGATTGTACTAATTATTTTCCATTTTAATTTGTTCTTTTTTGTTTGGTGAGCTTGTAGATGCTAGTTGTAAAGGAAAAAAGAGGTATATTTCATGGAATTGGAGTTTGGAAGCCACCTACTGGAGTAGTTGATGCAGTATGTAATTTACATCTCATCTTTAAAATATGCTTATATACAAAGTACAGACACAAACACGGACACCAGACAGTACAAGACACTGATACATTGACACGGATAAAAATTGAAAAAATGATATAATTTAATGTAATCATAAGTGTCAGTGTTTCAAAGATTACTACAAACATAGCATATTATTCTGATATAGGTTACTTACAAATATAGATTATTAAAAATTAAAAGTTTTAGTATCAAAATACCAACTAAAAAATAATAAAATACTATATTTATAGAGACGAAAAATATATTTAAACTTAATGCTTCTACTAATCATACTAGTAATAGTTACAATTTGGTTTAAAAAAAAAGTAAAATAATTACAAATTGGTAGGAACTTGGTTTTTGCACGTGCAGGGTGAGGAAATTTTTGAAGCAGCTGTTAGAGAAGTAAAAGAAGAGACAGGAGTAAGTATCTTAGTACAATGTTGTATATCTCAATGACTGAATCCATGTGATGTAGAATCCAAGTATTATTGTATTAACTATAACTGATTTTATATTGGTTTGTATTTTTATAATCAGATTGATACAGAATTTTTGGAGGTACTTGGATTCAGGTATGAATATTTTTTTTTATATCTTAAAAGTACCTATTTTCAATGTTTTAATGAACTTGTTCTCTTCATGTGGTTAACATTATTATAGGATATGTTAGATGAATTACAAATTAGGCCACAGAAATACTGAGGCTCCTAGTAGTATATGAAATCATTTGATTGGGATTTTCAGGTTGTGGCATTATATTAGGGATATGTATTTACTTAATATTCAAAGATTGATGGGAATATCATAATATTATTTTGAGCTTTTAATTGGTTGTCTTAGGTGATGGATGTGTGCCTAATGGTCTAATAACATACTATAATAAGAAAAAATAGATGCATGTTGAAAACTTTATACTTTCTTTATCTAATTTAAAAGGAATTAAGAAATTAAGAACCAATCAGTTATAAACATTTCACGCTAAGACTGGACATTTTGAGCGACCCGCGAAAGTGGAAATTTGATAGTTATTCAATTAATCTTTGATAGGTTCAGATATCATTTTAGAATTTTAAGTTGGACCTAATTCAATCCGACAAAATTGACTTGTAAAGTAGGGATTGTCTCTACTTATAAACTCATGTTCAGACCATATTTCTTCTAATTAATGTGGGACTCTTAACACAACCGCTCACACCCAAAATTATACCTATAGGATATGATCCCATAACGACATAACCTAAACATGATATAAACTCTAATGCCATCTTAAAATTTCAAATATGACCTAACTTAACCTTAAAAAATTGATTTATATTGTTGGTTTTCAAAATAAATTATTTATTTGGAATCTAACATTTTAATAAACTTAAGTTCTCTAGAGTACATGAGAATTAAACATTTCTTGGCATGGATTTTTTCTTCTTCTTTCTTCTCTTTATCTTTTTTCATTTGACATTTTTCATGTTTCTCATTTTCAGACAGGAACACAATTCATTCTTTGGGAAATCAGACCTAACTTTTCTTTGCATGCTGCGTCCTCTTTCTTTTGACATCAAAAGGCAAGAACTTGAAATTGAGGCAGCTCAGGTACCTCCTTTTGCCAATGTCACATCATGTATTGGATTCTATAGTTAGTTCTGCTCTAGGAAGCTCAGACACTCCTTAAATTAGATGTGTCTCAGTGTCAGACACGACTGACACCGACACAACACTGACACTTACAATTATATTGAATTATATCATTTTTTTTTAAAAATTATCCATATCGGTGTTAGTGTCCGTGTCGTGTCCAATTTCTGTGTTTCATAGGTTCTGCTTATCACTTAATTTCTGCAATATTGTTCGTCATATAATCCACAAGTTTAGTATTATGACTATATCATGTTTTATTTTGGTGTGCTTTGTCTTTTGTCATGAAGTGGATGCCATTTGAAGAATATGCAATTCAACCATTTAATCAGAAGCATGAATTCTTCAAGTACACAATTGAATTATGCATAGCAAAGATGGAAAGAGTCTATACTGGATTTTGTTCAAAGCCTGTTGCATCATTTTTCTCTAAGGATTTGAGTTATGTATACTTGAATACCAAAGACTTAGACAAATCTTCTTGAGTCAACTGAATCAATTTTAGTCTTTCATTATAGTTGATTTTGATTGAAATTTGTGTGAAATTATCTCATTCATATCATGATTCCTATATGTGATTTGGATTTTGAGCAAAAAATATTGTGAATCTTGTTACTGAAATTCACCATGGTTAACTTTGTGTTGTAAGATTTAACTATAATCGAGTTTAATTTAATCTTTAACCACAAATGAACAACCATATGTTAATTCTATTCATTGTATAAACATCGCATTCATGAAACATTCAATCACTAAAATTACATTACCAATTCAATTTTATTTAGTATAAGATTAACCATAAGATAGTTGAAGAATACCAGTAGTAAAGAAATGTTTACATTAACATTCACAACCAAGTAACATTTCATTTTCCTTCACCACTAAAATTACAAAATTATCAAATACAATAAAAATTAAAAATTCACACCTGCTCTGCTTTGACTCAAACGGAAAATTAGGAACAGTGTTTCAAATTCCCTTCATTTCCTTACTAAGCAAAATAAAAAACTAAAATTAAATAAATATTTCCTCCGTCTCAAAATAATTAATCATTTTCTTAAAATGGTGTAAAAATCAACACAATTAATCACTTTTTTAGAAATCGTGAAGACTATTATTTTGAGACGGAGGGAGTAATTGAAAACAAGTTTTGTGTTATACAGCTCACAGCATTAAAATTCCAAAACCCAAAGCCAAAACCATAACAAAGATACCGTCAAACCTAACGGCGCCGTCACTATCATCGGCACTATCATCAGCCGCATCGTCCGGCGAATCAGCCGGCGAATCAGAATCCTCATCCGCCGGAGCATCAGCAGCAGCCTTCTTCTTCTTTCCCTTCTTCTTACGCGGCTCAGGAGCATCAGCAGCAGATTCCGGCCCCGGCGCCGGCGCCGGACTCGGACTCGAAGCTTCACCTTTAAACAATTCCTCCGGAAGAAGAACCTTAGAAATAGTATAGATCGCAAGCGGTTCTTGATCAAGAATCGTATCAGTAATCTTAGCAGTTACACCTTTCGTCTTTAACGTCACATCTTCACCTTGATTCTGGACAGTGAAATCGTATTTGCTAGGACCATTGGTAGCGAGAGTGTTTAACAATCCATTACTCGATTTCAGCATCGCAATTGATTGATAAACCGGAACTCCATGAAATTCAAGAAGCGCTTCTTTTCCGGTAGCAGTTAGGTTTTTGAACTTCGGAAGAAATTTTTTGAAAGCATCGTCATTCGGACAGAATATAGTTAATCCGCCATCAGCAATGCCGGTAAAAGACTCAAAAGCATTAGGATAAACAGCGAGAGTTTCCGCGAAGATTTTGCATCCGTGTTTGGACATAATAGATGTAAGATTTTGTTGGCTAGGTGCTGGTGTAGGAGCTTCTGCTGCAGCAGATGGAAGAATGTGACTAATCTGAAGAACTGAAATGTTGTAAGGTATTTCTTGAACAGATTTGACATACAAAGCGGGTAGGTTACCGTTATTATCTTTAGCGCCGAATGCGACTTTTCCTCGGCCAAGATCGGTAATGTTGACGAATCCGGAGGATCCAGGGGCTGAGCCTGTGGCTTGGTACATTGTGGCGGAAAGAGCGGTGCCGTTGGTGATTTGGTGGAGCTTTATGGCTCCGAAGTAGTCGAGGAGGATGTGGAGGGAGAGGATGTTTTTGATGGTGTAGATGGAGGGGTGTTTTGAGGTGAGGTCGTTCATGGCGGTGTTGTCGACGGCTAAGATGGTGATTGTTGTTTTGGAGTCGATTTCTTGTGCGAGGTGTGTTTGGGTTAGGTAGTGATTGAAGGTGGAGAATTCAGGGTGTTTTGAGAGGATGTTTGTGATGTTGTGTGCGGTGGAGGTTGTGATGATGGTGATGATGATGAGTAGTGTTGCTGTGAATGTTGCCATTGTTGAAGGTTGGTGGTGCATGGTGGAAGAGATGAAGAAGAAGAAGAATGAGATCTGTAAGAAGTGGACAGTGGAGTGTGAAAAATGGAGAAAGTGAGACAAATGATGTTTCTGATAAGAGTGTTATATGCAATAGGGTTTGAGGTTTGAGATTATTACAGATTTTGCCATTTTACCTCATTCATTTTATGACAAATTAATTAGGTACTTGTTAATTTTTTCCATTAATTAGTTACTACTACCGATAAAAATTATATGTGTTTCGATCTCCACAATTGTGTTTGCCGTTTGGTAGAAAATTGAAACTATTTGATGATATAATTCACATTGAACTTTGAACTTAGTTGATTCTTAAAATTTTTAAAATATATTCATTTGATATAATTTAATTTGATGTACGTGTAAATTGGTTTTCAATTATTGTGCATAAATGTGTATTAAGCTAAGTCAATTTTATTTTCAATGTGTTTTTATTTGATTATTTGAATCTTAAATGTGTGTTTTTTCTTAGTTAGTTTGTTGATAAGATAAATGACTCATGTTTTTGTTTCAAAATAGAATTATTTCTAAAAGATACATCTATGCAATGGCATTTTTATAAATAATCTTCACAAATTTCAGATATTCTATTGAATTATTGATACGATATGCACTAGTATAGTATGTTTGGAATCATTAATTAGTTTTTTTTATAAGCAAAATTATTAATTACGTAGTTGATATTTTATTATTGCATTAGGGTTCATTTGGGATACAAAATGGAAAAGAATCAGATGAGAAGTTGAGTAAAGGTTTCAAGGAGGAAGCCATTGGGAGCATATCATGTGACTTAGCTTGAGCATGATCTCTTTCTTGTTGCCTTGGACAAAGAATAAATAAAATTAGTATTAAGTCATTAGTTACCCAATTTTAACTACAATAATTCTTTTTATAAGGGGTAAATTATTTTCTAAATTCATTAAATAATTGACATATTTAAAGACTATAATAGATAATTTCTTTTTCACTAATAGTAGTTGTTTACAGTTTATGGTGATAAAGAATAAGGAAGATAAATGTTGGATGCTAGCAATGAAACGTACATAGCCACCAAAAGATAATTAGTATATTCTGAATTACAAAATACAAAAGATTTTAAGTGTTTTTAAAAAAAGGAGGAAAATATTTGTCTTATTTGTAGTGTCATACTGTCATCGTATACTTGTTATATTATTATACAGTCGGGTCGGTGGTGGATATTGTACTCTCGACCAAAAAAATACTTGTCATATTTTTTAAGATACTATAAAGAATTATATATGTGAAGTAAGTTTTTGTTTGAATCATATATGAGATTAAATATGTTACAGGATTGGTTGAATGAATTAATAATTTAGTCATCTTAATTATCAATTGAAATGCTAAAAAAATTGATAAATTATAGTAGTAATCTCAAAAAATGTAAGCCAAACTATTGAGGATGTAAGTGAATTGTACCAGGCAAATGGGAATCGCATAATCACACGCTGTAATGCATGCATGATCCTAACACCATATCTAGAAGATTATAACTGTAAAGTGAAAAGCTATGCTTTTCGTGTGCTTCTTAAAAGGAAAAATGATTTGGCACTTCTAGTTAAAGACTCTATAATCATGACCATCAAATTTCATAAATAAAAAATCATGATCGTCAAAGATATGTCTCGTTATTACTGACAAGTAAAAATGTTGGTCACGTACTCTCGTCGGCATTATTTATAAATAAAATTAAATTTTTTAAATTTATCGAATAACTGATATATTTTGTCTAAATATAAGTTAGAAATACTAATCTTTATATGTCTCAATATATATAGTGTTCAAATTGTTAATTGGGTTGATGAGGGTGTGCATGTGAGGTTGCTAGAACATGTACCACCGACAACATTTTCTTCTCATTTTGGATCTTCATTTTCCTTTATCATTTGGTTGAAAAGCATGACTTAACAATTGTGCAATTTGTGCTTTACATTACACTTACTTGGGGGTTTCTCTTGTTCTTTCTTTCTAACAATTCCAAAGTCTTTGTATATATAGAAAGAAAGAAAAAAACCATGGTTTGTCTTTCAACAAAAGAGAAATTTAATATACAATGAAGAATTAGTTGATTAAGTTATAAATATTTTGTGGGGAGAGATATTGGAGTATTGAAATACTTTATGTTAAAATGTGAAAGAAATTATCTAATTCAAAAGCTAATAATCTCTCTAACTTTTCATTGATGATGACTTTGAGTTGGTTTTCTATTGCTATGTGGAGTGTGGACAATTGCTTTCACCGAAAATATTGAAAATGACCATTTGATAACTCTAATCCAATTAAGGAATATACGTGTAAAATATTCTAGACAATGTCCATTTTTTTCATCCTTATTCTTGAAAATGTAACAAAAGATTAAGATTATCATAAACGTTTCTTGACTAGCTCCAAATGGTATATAATTTCAATGTTTGCTGCACATAAAACCATATTCTAAATTATAATAATGACTTCGTTGGATAGGGATCATAGGGTGCTTGATATGATACTTTAGTTTAAATCACAAATGGTTTTGCCGCCCATTTGAGTTCCATAAAGCTCGAAAGATTAGTTTGTGCAATTGCGCGCAGAGGATATCTGATTTATGCCGAAAAATAAATAGAACACAAAATAACAAATCAAACATACAAACAAGGACACAAATATAAATATTAAATTTTATTCTCAAACACTAATTGCAACATATACTAAAATAACAACATGTCAAATAAATTAACACTCATGAACTAGATGGTGACACATGAACCATCAAAGCACACTATTACATTATTTGGTAATAATTTTAATAATTGTTGGATTTTGTTAAGGAATTTTCCTTAATCTTTTCCACCATCTTCTCTTTGATAAGCCTTCTCATGATTTTACCAGAAGGTGATTTTGGTATAGCTTCTACAAAGTGAACCACTCTCACTTTCTTGTAATGAGCAGCATTTGATGCAACATATTTCATAATGTCTTCTTCACTCTCTTTTGCACCTTTGCTCAAAACAACACTTGCAGCTGGAATTTCCCCTGCCTCTTCATCTGGTAATCTGAACAATCATTGCACAAAATTGAAATTTGATAAGATTTAATTCATATACACTGTCAGTATAAATAATTTTTACACTATCAATCAATCATAGCTGTTGGATCATTAAAAATGTTTGACTTTAATCTTAACTATTTCTAACTCACATCAAACATTTGTTGACTGACAGCGCATCAAAATTAAACTCGACCTAAATCCAAATGAAAAGGTAAGATTAAAAAGAATAACCAAAAAGCGATGATTGGTTGCTTACGGTACAACAGCTGCATCTTCAACTGAGGAATGAGAGAGCAAAATAGCCTCTAATTCTGCAGGAGCAACCTGCATTCATACAGACACGTTAGATTGAAGGTATATTCATTGTCCAACACCAATACACGTGGTTATATTCAATTACTTCTATTTTCTCAAACTATCACCAGTGTCAACATAACAATAGTATCAGTGTCATGACCATTGTTCGTATCTGTGTCAATGCTTCATATGTAACATCAAGTACTTACTTGGAAGCCTTTGTACTTGATCAACTCCTTAATACGATCAACAATAAAAACATTTTCTTCATCATCTATGAACCCTATGTCACCAGTGTGAAGCCATCCATTTTTATCAATAGTCTGAGCAGTCTCATCCACTTGTTTATAGTAACCTAATAAGTTAAGACACTCAAATAATTTATATTACATTACATTTGTGATATAATAACTTTATCATAATTTTACACATAGTTTTATAGGAAAGATTGTATCTACATTTTGCATTACCTTGCATTACACATTGGCTTCTTACACAAAGTTCCCCTGGTGTGTTCCTTGGGAGAGATTTTCCTGTCTCAGGATCAATAAATTTAACTTCCAAATTTGGAAGAATGAAACCAACTGAATTTTTATGTGTACTTCCTAATCCTTTTTGTGCAAATGTAAGTGTGATACAACTATGCTCAGTTAGTCCATATGCCTGCAAAACAAAAAACTTGAACTTAAGAAACACATACTATACCTTCTTTTTTTTATATAAAAATAAACTCAGTATTTGGTCGCAAGCCAACACCACTAGTTCATGGTTAAACACATATAAGTACCTAGATAGTAGATTTGGATTGCGAGCGGTCAATAATTTGGCGCATTCCTGCAGTCAACATATTGATAGTTGTTTGATTGAGATCAGATGGTCCATATTTCAAAATTTGATTGCTTTTTGCACTATTTGATCTCGATCCAATGACTATTAATATACTGACTCTGTGAATGCGTGATATTGTGACAGCTGAAAGTCAAATTCCTAGTTTAAGAAAATGTTTTATATGTTTTGATTTTCTTTTTTGCCTTTTAATTGCAAAATTATCCACTATTTTGAATCTATTTTCTTATTTCAAATATTTATACTGAAAATTTATTTTTAAAAATTTTCTATCATTTCCCTTGTAAATCTGAAACAAAGTGAAAACACAACCATTTTGCAACTAATAGTATAAAAAACAAATGATGAACATCAAAAATAGTTTCGTAAACTCTAAAATGACAAGGATAAAATTGGAAGAAAAAATGATAAGCTATAAACTCGTTAGAAAAAAGTTTACCAAACAGGTCTTTTTTTTCTTTTAAAATAAGTTTATAAGCTATAAACTATAAGTCATAAGCTCAAAATTTGACATTGTCAAATAGAGCCTTAATGAACCTTTATAGTCCCTTTAATAAAAAATTGCTTATAACAAAAAAGTACTTAAGTGAACTAACAATACATTAGAAGGAGCAAGTGACAACCTCTTGGACAACAACACCAGGGAACTTATGTTGAAAGGAAGTTAGTATTTCAGGTGCAAGAGGTGCTGCAGCAGTCATAATAGCTTGAAGCTTAAGCTTACTAAGATCAAATTCATCAACAATAGGATTTTTAACCAAACCAAGAATAATAGGTGGAACAATAGGTGCAAATGTGACTTCATGTGTAATCAAAGCATTTAAAAATGTTTTCAAATCATATTTTCCCATAACCACAACTTTCCCTTTGTTCCTTATAGTAGCACAACATATTCCAGTTATGCCATAAATATGAAAAAAGGGAATTAACCCTAATGTGGTAACTTGACCAATCATTTCTGGCGCTACACTAAAGAGTGTAGAGCAAAGATTCGCGACGAGATTCTTGTGTGTAAGCATCACACCCTTCGACATTCCTGTTGTTCCGGACGAAAATGGCATGGCGCAAAGATCGTTTTGATTAACCGGTTCCTTCATTAAATTGTCGCCTGCTCTGTCCGCTGCTTCAAGAAGTTTGTTCCAACTCATTGCATCTTCAACAATTTCATCTCCTAGGACAATCACAGGTAGTCCTAGACTTTTCACCTGTATCATTTTCAATTCAACAAGTCTCAATATCTTATATCTAGTTCAACATGTTGTAATTAAAAGTGAAACAGCTAATAAAAACATAAACATAAAAAAAAAAAATTGATTACCCCTATAAGTATAATGTGAAGATTTTATCATTTACTAACTCTATTGACTCTTTGCTAACGTAATTGTTGGCTTTTTATCTATCATGTCAGTAAAAAGTCAATAGAGCGGAGTAAACGGTAGAATCTTCTCATTGCAACGGAAATAAAAAAATTGCAGAGGATAAACCAAAATTCATCCACATTACAGGGGTAAAATTTATTAACCCTATTTCGTAGAGAATTACGTCAAGTGGAGAAATATATGCGAAACAAAAAATATGATATTTTTGTGGAGACTAAATATATGTGATTTATGATTTGGAAGGAGTTACCTTTTCATGAGTTGTACTATTTGTGATAATTAATTTGGCATCAGCAGATTCAGCTTGTTTCTTAATTTCTGAGGTATGTGAAGCTGGATTTGCACCTGAAAACACACCACCAGAGTCCATGATTCCCAAAGCAACAATAGCATACTCAACCACATTTGGAAGTACAACAATCACAACACTCCCGTTTCTCAAACCAAGAGATCTTAAAGCCTTTGAAAATCTATGTATATCCCTCGCAACCTCGGTATAAGTTACCCCTTTTCCACTTTCCGCGTCTACAAATGCAACCTTATCACCATAAAATTCGACGTTTTGTAGCACAAATTCCGGTAATGTCACGTTTGGAACCGGAACCGGCGAATATTGGCTCTGGAAAATGTGCTCATGCTCATCTACAACATTTTCTATGTAGGTTCCCATGTTTAAGTGTTTTTTGTGGATAAAGCAATTGATAAAAGGGTGGAGTTGAATAGTGAAAATGAGAATGTTAGATTATTATATAGTCATTTTTAGTCTTTAGTCATACATTTTGTATGGTTTGAGGTTAGAAAAGTTGTAAGTGAAGTGTAATTGAAAATTTGACATGCATGTTGTTTTTGTTGGTAAGTATTTGTTGAATCATGTTATTGTCAATGGCCAACTACAATATTTGGCTACTCTTATCCAATTGATGAATCAAATAGGTAAACGGTTTCTCTATTTTGGTGAATGTGACATAATATATGTCTTCATTAATCAATAAATGTAGTTGGCGCCTATTATTGCCTATGAAAGTTTTTTTGTTTCAATTTTAATATATACCAGCAGAATAGAGTCAAGTAGAAGTTATGTTTTGTTAACAATAATTAATGGTCTAAGTGATAAAGAATTTAGATTTTTTATACTGGTTAGATGTCAAATTATTAATTGATTCTTGTTCTTCAAAGTAGATTAGTCATCGTTAAATGTTGATGGAAATTTAACACTTATAACATGATAATAAAAAATTCTTTAAAAAAAACATGGTAACCAAAAAAATGTAAGTGTGAAATTTTTACTTTTTATCTTTCTTTTGTTAAGTAGACTAATAGTTATAGACTCGCACATCTTAATTAAATGGGGAGAAGTGGAAGTCTGATGTACGAATTCCGCCCAGGCGCCCCTTGTAAATAAATCAAATTAGATCTACAAAACATATAGTAAAAGCTATAATGGAAATCAAAATCTCATAAGTACGTGTAGTTTGATTGCTATTAAGGATTTTATTGCATGGGTTGAAGTTCAAAATAATTCTCTATTTCCCTATGAAAGTGAATATTGGATGATTGTTATATGCAAAAAACTAAGTTTAGAGTGAGAGGGATTTTTTTAAACTAAATTATAGAGAGTTGGTTCTAATTTCTTTTGGAGTAACAATGCGATTCATGTTTGTAACAAGTATATATAAAAGTGAAATTAAAGGAAAGGAAAGCGAAATTCGTGAGATGTTGTTTAGCTATGTTATTTTTATATAGGTAAGTGTTAAATTATAAAGAATACAAGAGATATTCAATCATTACAATTCTTTAAAAATATCATTTGATGATAGAAATGCAAGATAATGAATCTTTACCCCCAATCTGAAAAAACAAGAGATAAAAAAAAATCTGATTCACTAAAGATTGCAATTAACAACTTCTTCGTTGAACATGATATTATTATGTGCTCGCCATAAACACTAAATAGTTGCCGACCAGATTACATGTCGAGCCGTTGCATATTTCTTGTTCTTCATCAAAACCTCAAAAGAAATGAAATATGCTTCCAAACTTCTTTAAAAGAAAAGAAATCTGCATAAAAACTTCTTCCACATTGCTGTGAGAAAGGGCAACAACAAAAATCACACGGATTAACAATAATTTCTTTTCTCACCAAAGCCATGCAAATTGGTTGAATCAATAATAACAATCTCCATCCAAAAATGCTCACTTTGGATGGCACCTCATTCACTCATAATTGTTGCAATGCTTCTAATATATGACCATTTGTAAAGCAATTTTATTATTTTACACGTGTTAAATAAAAATTTATCATTATAATTTTTTTTTTTGATATAGCATTATAAGTTTATAACATATGAAACATATATTGAGTGTTGTTCATTGGATGCCCCTCCCTAAAATAAACCATATGCAGAATCAATTAAAAAATAATAACTAATTCAAACTGAAAAGTTAAACTAGTAGTAATTAACAATAAATTATTTATCCATCAATAAGTAATAAAACAAATAATAATTCAAAAAATTTACTTAGACAAAAAAAAAAACATAAAATTGCAAAACGCCTCAAAAAGACAAGGCGACCCAAAAAGCCACTGCACCGCACAAAATAACCGGCGCCCTGAATGACATTGAACCCGAATCATCGCCAGAAGGACCCGGCGAAGTCTCCGGCGAAGAACTCGACGGTGCAGTTCCAACAGGCGGAGATTTGCTTGACGGAAGTGTCGCCGGTGAATCTGCCGGAGTAGCAGAACTTGAAGGAATGCCTGCAGAAGAAGCCTCCGGTGGAGAAGAAACAGACGGAGCCGCAACGGGACTGCTTACCGGAGCCACCGCTGCCGTTGGCGGAGGAGTCACTGGAGATTGAACCGGTGGCGAAGATGCATTATTGGATTTGGATGGACTGACTGCCGGAGAAACTGAAGACGGTGGCTGCACAACCGGAGATTTCTGCGGTGGGGCTGTTGCCGGCGGTGGTGTAACTGTAGACCCAGATGGAGAAACCGTCGGAGTTTGTGAAGGCGGAGATAAAGTTGGAGACTTTGCAGGGGAAGTTGTAGAAACCGTTGGAGGAATCGAAACCGAAGATGGTGGTTTCGCCGGCGATGGCGAAACCGATGATTTAGGAGAAGAAGCCGGAGCATTGTCTCCACTAACCAAAATCAATGTTGTGAAGAACATAGAAAGTACAAAGATTGAAACCAACTTATTCATTTTCGAAGTTTTTGAGGATTTTTTGGAAAGTACGAGGATAAAATGAAACAATGTTGGAAAATAGACAACGTTTGAATTCTAAGTGGTTGTGTTTGTTGTGTTGTGGGAAGTTAATGTGATGTGTTAAAACAATTGAGAAATGTTGAAACGTTGGTGTTGGGAATTTATAGGGTGAGAGTTTGGGAGCGTTAGAGAAACTAAAATGTGACCGTTGTGTTGGTTCACATGTTGCCAGTAAAGTAACCGTTGATTGTTTGAGTCATTGGACCGATCTGACATGTTTTGTTTGGATTCTCCATTTGGAGATAAAAACACATTAAACTACTAAGTTTGGGGTTAGATTATTTAATACATCGTCTTCCGTCTAATATTATATTATAAGCAACTTTTAAAAAAAATCTAATCTCTAAATATAAATTTTGTAACTAATTGTTGGTTGATTCAATAGTGATTGACGCTAAATTTAGTAGGGAGGATTACGGTTCGATCCCTACAACTGCGATTAGGAGGGGGCTGGAACCACTTGATGTCAGAACTGACCACCGAACCAGATTAAACTACCGGTGAAAACAAAAAATATATATATAAATTTTGTAAAATTACTAAATCATTTATTACACCAACTTGAATGGAAATATGAAAAGTTAAATAAACAAACATACAAACAAATGTCAATTTATTATTCAAAAAAAAAAAAACAAATGTCAATTTAGTAAAATTTACACACAATATAATAATTATACTACAAACTTTTCTTAATATATGTGAAATTAATCAAAAGAGCTTATAATATGGGACGGAGGGAGTATTTTAATTCGATATTTGTATTTATTTAATCTTTTGGGTTGGGAAGGGTTTGGGAGGAAATTGGATTCTTAGTCAACTTAATTAGGGGCGTTCAAATCTAATCCAATCCAAAAAAACCAAAAATCAAATAAAAAAATTGAAAATAACTGAAGTTTTTTGAATGTGTTTGGACCACCTTATAGCAAAATTGATTAGTTCGAATTGAATTTTAAATGACTTAATAAAAACCGAATCAATCCAAACCGAACCGAAGTTTGTGTCATAAACTCAAGTATTTATTTATTTTTTGACAAAATCTATTTCTTTATTTTTGTTATCAGAAAAAAAAATTATTTCTCTTTTTACAAGGGCGCTAAAATAGAAAACATTTTTCCACCGTAGCAACACACAAAATAAATATGTATGTTCTTTCAATCCATCAACGTCTCTCTTATATCATCGTTGTGTTACTCAATTATCTCTTTAGTTTCATCTAGCAATCTATTTTAAATCTAGCAATATAATTATTATTGTAGTTGCTTGTATAACTTTTTTTAACAGTTAAAATAAAAAAATTTATATTGACAAATGACAAGTGTTTATGTTTATGTTTATTTATTTTTATTTTTTTTAACCAAAGTAAACCGCATAAAATTGGATCGGATAAATTTTTTTAATCATCCAAAAATCGAGTCAAACTGTTGTTAGCCAATATTTTAGCTAAGTCAGAATAAAGTTTGAATATTCTTCTGGATATATTTAATATACCTTTAATCATGGAAATTTATGTTTTCCAGTTATTAATGATATTATAAAAGTCAAAATTAAATATATTTTAAAATATAAAAGTCAAAATTGAAGAATATTCATGACCCTCAAAAGGTAGAAAATATTCACAAGTTCAAGTTTCAAGATTTGATTCGAGTTACCAACCACTCGAGTCACACCAAGTTGTCTCGAACTCGAGTACTGGTTTGTAACTTAGCAAATGGTTAATGTTTATTTGAAAATTCAAATTCAAATTCAAAATTCAAACCATCGCAACGCTTTATTGAAGACTGATGACTGTTGACATTCAGGATAAGGATTACATGGTTGTACACATGTCAAATGGACGTTTGTTAGGCGTTACTTAGACGTTATTGAATTTAGCTATAAATATAGGTTCATTTGATGTAATTTCTATCACAAATTCTCATACTGAAATTCCTTATACAGTCAAAGTATCCAGCGTTCGAGAGAAACGAGTACACAAGGCGAAATTGTATGATCATGTGATCAATTTTTATCTTTTCATGCAATTTACATGTTTTCATTTACATTTCTTGCATTTTATTTCATTGAATCATTTACTTTTCTTGTCAATACGTACTCACTTTGAGTATTTTTACATTTCTTGTCATTCAAGTTACTTTTCTTGTCATTTTATTTACTGTTTCAATCAAACTTGTTCATTTGCGTTAATGAACATTGCTATATTCAATCATAAACAATAAATGCACAAACATGTCCCGAGATTTTCTAGTTGGTCTCTCAAGCATTGCAAACTAGCGGTTGTTTACCAAAAATCAGTATAAACAACTGTATACTATTTTTTCTTTAGATCGGATGATTTTTTATCTTTTTTATCTTATAACCGATTCAAATCGAACCGCAAGCATCCTTAATCACGTTGTTTTGAATGGAAGTGTTTGGTGTTTAATGTTATTAGTAATTGAAGTGCGTGTATTTTTAAGAGTGATGCAATGGTTAGAAGGATGTGTTTTTTAATATTATATATTTTTTGTTAATTTCAATAGTATATGATTTTTATTAACTGTAGAAGTCGTTCTAAGGGAGATTCTCAACGAGATTAGAGCCTTAGTTCCCTTCGAGTGTGAAGATATTATAATGTGGCGTGGCTCAAGCTAAGGGATGGTTCTTTCTCATTTTAATCCGTTTGTTATCACATAATCTCATGTCACTTGGATGTTTTTAGATTGGTTTGGTGTTGGCCGGTACCTGAACATGTTTGATGCCTTCTTTGGAAAATTAGTTGTGATTGTTTGATGAGTAATGCTAAACGAGTTTATAGAAGAATGATGATCTTAAATGTCTTGTGCATGTATTTGTCAAGTTGAATATACTCTGCATGTGTTTTGAGATTATGATTTTGTTAAGGAAATTTGGAAGACAACTTTTGGTAATAGACTTTGTGAAATTTTTTGGAACTTCGATTTAAATGAATTGGTAATGTGTGTTTGGCCTTATAGTGGAGGCCATGCCACCAATGAATTGGTGTTCTCTAAGGGTTTGTTTGATCTGTAAAATAAAAATATTAGACAGAACAGTATAAGACAGTACAGGGCAGAACAACACAATATAAATATTTATGGTATTAAACAAATTTTGTCTTGTATGATGCTTGATGGAGAAAATATTATTTTGGTGATTTAGAAAAGTTCTACATCCCGAACCTCATTTCGGAATCTACGTCCTGAATTGAAAGACAAATTGGAATTTTAAGAGAGTTATAGAGAAATGAGGGAGGCAAAAGAGAAATTTTCAACATTGACACACAAAAGAGTCACATTAATAGTTTTTTTACAAGATAGAGTAAGTGGACTTGTTAGGCCTAATAATAATTTTTACCGCCTTTTATGTATAAATCACAAACAAATTTTCATTTTTCCCCTTATATTTGAGTTATAAATTAGCGGAAATTTGTTTTAATTAAATTATTCTACTTTTATGACTTTAAACTTTTCTTATTATTTTTTTGAATCAATAAACTCATTAATTTTTTAATTTGGTTGTCTTTGAAGACTTATTATTATTTTTTTTTCAGGTAGTCTAACGGTTAAAAATTACATTTTAAAGTGATAGGTGGGATGACTGGAATTCGAACTACCTCCCTGCATATATAATGTAAAGGTCAACCAATTGAATTATGCTCTTGGGACTTATTCTAAATATTTTATGATGTATAATGAATTATTGAATGCTAATTTTTACAGAAGTAGTAGTAAGTTACATATTTCGGTTGCATAAATAACTTTGTTTTAGAAAGAGACAGATAGAAAAGGAGAAATGTAGGTCACGTTACATAAATGAATTTGTTTGACAATATGTTAAATTTTATATTTATAACTTATAGTTTATAAGTTCATTATCAAGAAAAAAAAGATATATTTAGTAATCTTTTTTTGACATGAACTATAACTTATTTTGACTAACTTTTAGCTTATTTTGATAAGCTAATTTATTCCAACTTTATTCCTTTTACTTTACTTAAAAACAATTAAATACTTTATTCGTTCCTTTTAATTTGTTGTTTTAGGAAAAAATATCTGTTTTTAATTATTTGTCATTTTGGCAATTTAGATTATATTTTGCCTATTATACTCTTCTTCCTAATTTTTTGGTAACAAAGTTTGTTTGTTTTTTTTTAAATAAAGTTTGTTACAATTTTTTTTTGGTGATTTTAATTTTTTTGGAAAGATAAAGTGTGTGTAAAAAAATAAGAATTTTTTTGTGGATTATAATTAGAAACATATATTCCAAAAAAAAGATATAATAGAAAGTTATGGTGTAAAATAATACATTTCTAATATGGTTTTTTATTTCTTTCTAAAACGAAAACTAAAAAATAACATAACGAGTATTAATTAAACATATATTTTTTGTCATTTCATATCAATAATTCAGCTCAATCTATAATTTTACTAAACACTACAAATTCAATAAACTAATTTTACAACTATAACCTATCAATTCATTTGTTATAAGTTAGTTTTTTTTTTTTTTTTTATGAAAGTTTATAAACTATCCACTATTTTTTTTTTTGGTAAATAGATCCAAAATATTTAACGGGCTAGTGAGTTTATGGGTTATGATGATTGGGCGGGTTGACCCGTATTAGCATCCCTACTTCACTATCAGCAACCTTAAAAAAAAACAACATAACAACGAGTTAGGATTATTAGATGAGTGGACAACTTCTTACGTTAGGGTTTGGATTTCTGCTCTGTTCTTCTTTCTCTTCTACAACACGCATCTCATAAATCCACACGCTTTCTATTTCTCTTCTCAGATCTCTCTCTAACCCTTCTTCTATACGCTGTCGTTTTGATCCCCAATTCGTTACAAACCCTAAAAATCAAAATCGTTTTTTTTTGGGGGAAAAAACTCCCTCGATAATGGATGAAGCTGGTGAGAGCAGAGATCCTATGGATCAGTTTCATCGTAACGAAGCTATATCCGCTGTAGCTGACGATGGTTTTTTAGCCGAAGAAGATGACGATTACGAAGATCTTTACAACGATGTTAATGTTGGTGAAGGTTTTCTTCAATCGTTACGCAAGAACGAAGATTCAGGTGCTAGAAACGATGTTGGTGATGATAAGAAGGTTCAATCTGGTTCTGTTGTTCAAGATCCGAGTGGGGTTTCGATTTTACCTAGTGTCGGTGGTGGTGGTGGTGAGGGAGTTGTGGGTGGTACTGTTGCTACTGGTGGGGATGAATCTAGGGTTTCTGGGTTTCAGAATCAAGGGTTTAGAGGGAGTAATCCTGTGGTTGGATCGGGGATTGCAGGCGGCGGCGGTGGTGGGATTAGGGTTGAATTAGGTCAACCATCTGGGAAAATTAATGTAATTGAAGAGCAGAGAAGTAATGATGGTGTTGGGTTACAGGGGATTGTGCAGCAGCAACAACAACAACATGGTGGTGTTATTGGAAATGAAGGTTTGGTGAGACAAGTTCAAGGTGTTGGTGTTGGTGGAGGGGTGAATCTTAATAGGGTTGGAGGTAATGGAGCTGGGAATAATGTGATTGCTATTAACAGTGTTAATCCCGGTGAAGGTGGAGGTGTTGGTGGTGGTGGCGGAGGAGGAGGTACTGTATTATTTGTGGGTGATTTGCATTGGTGGACTACTGATGCTGAGCTGGAAGCTGAGCTTTGCAAGTATGGACAAGTGAAGGAGGTGAGGTTTTTCGATGAGAAAGCTAGTGGGAAATCCAAAGGGTATTGTCAGGTTGAATTTTATGAAGCATATGCAGCTACTGCTTGTAAGGAAGGGATGAATGGTCATTTGTTTAATGGGAGGCCGTGTGTTGTTGCTTTTGCATCACCTTTTACTGTTAAGAAAATGGGAGAGGCTCAGAATAATAGGAATCAGCAGGTGAGCCAAACTGCTGGCGGTGTGGTTAACCAGGGAAGGAGAGGGCCTGCTGATGTGGGGGCTAAGCCTGGTGGTAGTAATATCGCGACAGGTGGTAACTATCAAGGTGGAGATGGGAATAATAATAATAATAGAGGTTATGGAAGAGGTAATTGGGGGAGAGGGAATAATCCTGGGATGGGGAATAGAGGACCTGTTAATCCGATGAGGAATCGGGGTGGTGGGATAGGTGGTAGAGGTATAATGGGTAATGGTGGTAATGGATTTGGACAGGGTATGGGTGCTGCCCCGCCAATGATGCATCATCAGTCAATGATGAATCAGGGTTTTGATCCTGCATTTGGTGGTCCCATGGGTAGAATGGGAAACTTTGGAGGCTATCCAGGTGGTCCGGCTCCTCCATTCTCTGGAATGTTGCCCTCATTTCCAGGCGTTGGAGGTGTTGGTTTGCCTGGAGTTGCACCTCATGTTAATCCTGCCTTTTTTGGAAGAGGGATGCCTGTGAATGGAATGGGGATGATGCAAACACCGGGTATGGATGGTCCTAATATGGGAATGTGGCCGGATCCAAATATGGGTGGATGGGGTGGTGAGGAACCAGGTGGTGGCAGGGCTGGGGAGTCAAGTTATGGGGAGGAAGCTGCATCAGAGCATCAGTATGGTGAGGTGAGTCATGATAGACCTGGGTGGCAGAATACTACCAGGGAAAAAGATAGAGGATCCGAAAGGGACTGGTCCGGTTCTTCTGAGCGAAGGTATAGGGATGATAGAGATCAAGGCTATGAGAGAGATGCACCTAGAGAAAAAGATGCTGGACATGATCCTGAATGGCAAGAAAGAAAGCATCGTGATGACAGAGAGGTGGTTCGAGAACGGTCTCGCGACCGTGGTCGGGAAAAGTCTCGAGATCGTGAGCGTGATAGGGGGGACCGTGATCGTGAGCGGGACAGATACAGGGAAGATAGGGACAGATATGCTGATCATCATAGGTACAGAGACCGTGAACCAGAGCATGAGGAGGAGTGGGAGCGGGGCCGGTCCTCTAGGACTCACAGCAAATCAAGATTATCACAGGATGAAGAACACCATTCTAGGTCAAAAGATGCTGATTATGGAAAGAGGAGGCGGCTGACCTCTGAGTAACACTTTCCCTTGACTAAGGGAAGAGTAGTTACTAAAATATCAGGATTTGTCATGGTTGTTTGGGTTTTCTGTTGGTGCTCCTCTGACCCCAGAAGTTGTTGATCAGCTGTTTTATTTCAGTCACTTGTTCCAGTTGCATCTTGTCAGGAGTGTGGTTTTACTCTCCTATGGAAATGGTTAGTTTCAAGACTCCATTCTTTTCTTGCTTATATATAGTATATGTCTTTCTATTTATGCATTGTGATACCTGTCTGCTATGCTTATTCTGATTTAAATAATATAGCGTGCAATTTAAAAGCTTGCCAATGTCTTATTATAGGTTAAATACGTAACAAGTTTTTGTAACTAAAATTGCATTGTAGTTTTTCATTTGTTCATGTCTGCTTTTCTCTAATCTAGAATCCTCCTTGCCGAGTCAACCTCTAAAATTTGTTTTTAGTTCATTTTCATTTATGTATATGTTCAAGGTTTACTTTCATGCTTCTCCTCCACTCTTCATTGTACTATTTTGCATGTGATTCCCGTATGTGATGATGCTGCATTTTTATTTTGTCTTCCTTTCCTGTGATGCCATGTTTGACTTAGAGGGATACTATTTGTATTTTTCCTGATTTGTTGAAGGGCAAGCATGCCCTTTTGTTAATACCAGGCAAGTGTTGGGCTATTGGTGTTTGGTAAAATGGAAATCCATGACTCTGAATGCCCTTTTCTAGAAAGTAGGGTCATGCATTTATCACAGATTTTCCTCGGTTAATTAAGCAAACTAAAGGGATTTATAATCTTGAGTCAGCTGTGTGTATGATCATTCTAGTTATGTAATTTCTATACTTGGATGCTAGTTCAGTGTTATTAAATAGCGGTATGGTGGAATAGTCTGGAGGATTTTGTGCTAACCGTCGTAGACAACCGCAATCTACATTTTTATTGTGCAATTTTAACCACCCGCCATAAAAGGCCATTTAACAACATTGTGCTGGTAATTTTATTGAGTATAACTACCACAAGTTTGACTGGAAATTTATAAGGTGCCCTTTTCCAATTCCCCATTTGTTGATAAATGTGTCATAAATGCACTTGTTGAATGTGTGATCATATTAATCATCATATCCCCTTGTACTAATTGCTAGCTTGGGACCTAAGTCTTTAATGTGCTGTTTAATTGAATTGTGATAGTTTCCCCCTCTTTTTTATATGAATTAAACCTGCTATTGCTTCTTTTTAATGCTATCTGAAGTGAAGCTGTTACTGTTATGAACTTGTATGTTATGTAGGGACAATTGTTTGAGAAAGAAACTGTTCAATCAAACTACTGGGTTGCTTTAGGGATCAAGTGGCATCAATACTGGAAAGCCAAGTCATGACAATCTTTTTTCTTACATTGAGAAATGGAACTTTTGCTATGAAGATATTCACTTATGATTTGAATTTATGTTTTTATTAGCTCTTGATTAAACCAATGTTGTTTATGTAATGGGCTTAACTTGTTGAGAAGTCTGAAATGTTGCAGACTATTTAGAACTTAATTGTTTGAATGATGTATTAGGATTTAGCCGAGGATGTTGATTATGTGCCTGTTTTTTATTGGCTCTTTGTTGTATCATATTTTTCCCAGCTTCCAATTTTTTGTTTTTCCCCTAACAATTAGTTAGTATACCGGTTGAGCATGCCAATTTTTGTGTATAATGTAGAGAATGTAGAGAGCTAACCATTCAATTACTGTAATCATTCTAAGCTGGAGGAATTGTATATATCACTTTCTCATGTATATATTGATATGTACTTTTCTGATTACAGTCCATCTCCAGTTTTGTTATCTGCTCTTTCTCTTGTATAAAACTGGTCAAATGAAATCCAACTGTTGAGAATTGGATTTTCAGGGTCTTCAAATGCTTAGATTTTTTGATAGAGTATATTGTTATTCACTCTTTCATAGAATTATAACTTGCTATTTCTATTTGTTTTTTTTTACTACCCACCTTTTAGGTTTTCCTTTTGAATATAGGGATTGTGTTCAAGTTTGAATTGACGGCGGAATCATGATATGTCATAGTGATTTTCAAAGTTACACTTTGAAGCTTCAATGCAAATGTTACCATGATTTGCCAAAGTTATTGGTATTTCTGTACTAATTGCTATTCCATGTGTGCAATAGTTTCTCATTGCATTGCTAACATATCATAACAGTTTCCTTATCTAGGCAGTGCTGCTCAACCGGTTGTTTTAAAAGATTACTATTTTCATATCCTAAATTATTGTGCTATTTATTTGAAATTAATTAAACGGTAAAATTTTCAAATATTTGCGATATTTACATGTTCATTCAATAATCTATGAACTTAGAACGTCTACAATTCACATAATCTAATAAACTCATTTTTGGTAGCTCATCTTTCATTTGGCAGTGAGCTCCATTATACCACATCATATTTATATAATTCATAATATTTTTACCGTAATGACGTACTATATTTAAACAATTCATAAGATACATACGATAACTAGCTTAATTAATTCTTTTTTAGTTGATTGTATGCGTAACTAATTATATCTCTGTATGAAATGATAGTTTAATTAATATAATCTGATTTTTTTTATAGAACTTGGATAGCTACATAGAAGTGTTCTAATGTTTTTCCCCATTTACCAAAAAAGAGGTGTTCTAATGTAAAAAAATTATATAATAGTCGCACAACGTATTTCTAAACTTGGTATTAGTAACTATTTTTTTAAGCTCTCTCCTCCCCTCAAAACTTCCAAACTTAGTACAAAATTTTACCTATCTAATAACTACAATTTCAACTTAAAAAATAATTTTTTTTATCATATAATTAATTAAACGTAAATAATTTACCTACCTAAAAGCTTATCATATATTACAATACCATGTCAAAATTAAAGTGATATTCAAGTGAATAATTCAAGTGAAAACATAGGATCAAAAAGAGGTTTTGATTATTATTTTAAAATTTTATTTCACATGTGATTAGTATATAATTTAGACAAACTTATCAAAAAAAAATTTAGACAAGATTATTACTTAAGAGTTAAGACCCCACTCTCTATTTTCTCTCTCTTCAATACGCGCCGTTTTCATCTTCTTCGTTTTTTTTTCCCGTTATTTCAAACTCTAATTTGAACAAGAAAAAAAGAGGGAAAACAAGAAACCCTAGAAATGGACGAAGGAGGTGGCCACGGTGACCCCGTGGACCCATTTCACTGCGACGAAGTTATACCCGCCGTAGCCGACGCCAATTTCTTGGCCGAAGAAGACGAAGATTACGAGGATCTTTACGGTGATATCAGTTCTGGTGAAGGTTCCAATCAACCTGTGCACAACAATGACGATTTAGAAGTTAACAACAATGAAGTTGAAGACAAGAAGAATCTACCACCACCGACACCGCCACCACCAGTTCAAAATGCCGGTGGAGATGGGGTGTCTTTGCCGGGTGATCAAGGAGGTGGAATTAGGGTTGAATTAGGGAAGAAATCTGCTACATTGAGTGGAATTGAGGAACAGAGTGGTAATGCTGGTGTTGGAATTGGAAATGAAGGAAATACTTTATTACTTGTGAGTGATTTAGAGTATTGGACTACTGATACTGATCTTGAAGATGAGGTTTGTAAGTATGGTAAAGTTAAGGAATTGAGTATTCTTGATTATAAAGATAATGGAAAATCTACGGGGTTTTGTCAGGTTGAATTTCATGATTCTTTAGCTGCAATTGCTTGTAAGGAAAGGATGAATGGGCATCGGTTTAATGGTAAGCCGTGTGTTGTATCGTTTACTACACCTTCTATTGTTGAGAAAATGAGAGAAGATCATTGGAAAGATAGTAGTCTACCGGTGAATCAAACTGATGTGGCTAATCAAGGAAGGAGGGGGCCTGCTGAGGTTGGGGCGGATAATTCGGGTGGTGGTAATGTTGGGACGAGTGGTAACTACGGTGGTAATGTTGGGATTAGAGGACCTGTTAATCAAATTTGGAATAGGGGTGGTGGGATGGGTGGTAGAGGTATCATGGGTAATGCTGGAATTCGATATGGACAGGGTATTGGTGCCGCTTTGCCTATGAGGCATCCTCAGTCATTGATGAATCAGGGTTTTGGTCGTTCCTTTGGTAGTCCCATGCCTAGAATGGGTGGCTATGCAAGCTTTCCCGGTGGAAGGGCGCCTATATTCTCAGGGAATTTGCCTTCATACCCTGGTTTTGGTTTGCTTGGAGATGCACCTAATGTTAATCCTAACTATTTTGGAAGAGGGAGGCCTCTGAATGCTTTGGAGATGGTTTTGCCATCAGGTATGGGTGGTTCTAACATGGGAATGTCGCCGGGTTCAAATATAGGTGGATCGGGTGGTGATGATTTTGGTGGTGGCAAGGTTGCAGAGCCAGACCATGGTGAGGTGAATCTTGATAGAGCTGGGTTGCCTATTTCTATGAGAGAAAAAGATAGAGGATCAGAGAGGGATGGGTCTCGTACTTCTGAACGGAAGTTGAAGGATGATAGAAATCATGAATATGAAAGAGATGTACCTAGAGAAAAAGATGTGAGACGTGACCATGAAGAAAGAAGGAACCGTGGTGATAGAGAAATGGGACGAGAACGGTATCATGATCGTGACCGTGAAAGGGGTAGGGATCGTGACCGGGAGCGGGAGCGTGATAGGCACAGGGAAGATAGGGACAAGCATATGGATCATCGTAGATACAAAGACCATGAGGAACAACACAATGATGAGTCGGAAAGGGGACAATCATCGAGGACTCACAGGAAATCACGATTTTCAACAGATGAGAAGTTACACCATTCTAAAAAAGATTCTGATTATAGAAAGAGCTGACGGCTTGCCTCTGAATAACATTGTATGCCTCTGGTTGTGGTTACTTCTTGTTAGGACTTAGGAGCATAACTTTTTCTATGAGAAAGGTTAGTGTTAAGACTTAAATGTTTTGTCTGCTTGTTTTAATGGTTGTTCTTTTTGTTGCCTATCCGTTTACTGCATGCTTATTAAGGGAATATATAATTTAGTCAAAGCTGAATATAGAATTTTGAGATTAGGAACACTAGAGATTAGGCTTATATGAGCTGCCTGTTGCTTGTTGATATGTAACGAATGTTTGCATTCAAAGTCCTCCTTTATGAATGTGTGCATTCGTCTTTGGTCCCATTTATTAACAGAGCCTCGTTTGCTTTTAGTGAAAGAAACTATGTTTTGTGGTAAGCACGTAATATGTAAACACCCGATGTTTAAATAGTTTGTATTCCATGGTCTTTTGTAGTTGATAAATTTTGTTTTTCCTTCAAAATGAAAGGTGTGTTTCTGATATTGATATGATGTATTATGATGTGATGTACAAGAGAAAGCAAGGATCCATGTTTATCAAGTAGGCTAAATACTTGATTGTTAACCATCTAACCCTAATCAAATAAGGGAACATAGTTATTGTAAATTGTTAATCTATTATGCATTATTTTCTCCTTCTAAGGTAAATATTTCCAAAGAACATAGAATCCTTAAAAATAATTTAACGTAGTTATCGTAAATTGTAATCTATTATGCATTATTTTCTCCTTGTAAAGTAAATATTTTGCAGACATTCTATTTCAAAAACATTAATATTTCCAATAACATTTGAATATGCAATTTTATGGTCTTAAAGTCTAAACTATTTGTATGAAGTTGTCCCAAAATGGTTTGTGAGGTAAATGCATTCTTTCTCATCTTCAAAATTAATTGCTTTTTTACTGCATTTCTGTCATATTTTGTTTCCCTTTTTAAATGAATTATTTTTTCTGTGTTACTGTCATCTAAATTGCAACTACTTACGTTATGTGCTTCGGTGTTTTGTAGGGACAATTGTTTTCTTTCAAAATTTGGTTGCCTTTGGATGAAAGTATCTTCAGTATTGGAGATTCAAGACATGACAATCATTTTCTTACTCAGAGAAGTGGAAACTTTAGCTTTTGGCTTGCATTCATGATTAAACAAATAATGTTGGATGTAACTGGTTTAACTTGCTGAAGTTTGTCATCAAGTAGACTGTTGTAGACTTTTTGTTCAAATGTTGTACTATGATTTAGCAGAGGTTGTTGATGTTGTGCCCTTTTTGATTGGCTCACTGTTGTATCATTTTCCCCTTTTTTCTTTCAATGTTTTCTTCCCAACATTTTGGTGAGGAATGAAAATATTAATAGTTATGATGTAGAGAGAGCTAACCATTCAATTACTGTAATTGTTCAAAGTTGGAGAATTGTATACTACACATACATGTGTATATTGATATTTGTGTTTCTGATTAAGGTTGTATCCATCTCCAGTTCTGTCTTTTGCTCTTGTCTAGTATATAAAACTAGCCAAATTGAAGCCAACATTTTTCCTTCACAAGAGTGCCAACAACACTCTCTAACACACTTTTTAACACACTCCTTTCTATTTGTAAAACTAGAAAAGGAATCCAATAAATTATATGGTACCGACATAAATTGATCGTATGAATTTCAATTAATAGAAAGTAGTGTGTTGAAAAATATGTATTAAAGACTGTTTTGTTAACATTTTTGATTTTGTTGATATCTTTTGTCACTCTCTCTATTGGGTCTTGAATGCATTTTTTTTTAGTACAGAAGAGCATGACTTAACTCTTCCATTCTTCCACTCTTCATAGAAATAAAGTTTATTAGATGTCCATAGGATGGATTGATCATGCTCTATTTTCAGGTTTATTACATTCAAATTATGTTTCATATGCCTCCTGTGTATTATGATTCTGATCATCTGCTTTAAATCATGCTCTTAATAAAGAGCTTTTATTGTGTACTTGTGCTGAAACCATAAGTGTTTCTCTGGTGACTGGTGAACTCAAATAGTAGAAGCTAATTGTGGTCATCTATTATGAATCATGATCTTTAGGCTTCAGCATTGAAAGTCTGACAAAGTTAGAGGGCCTATTTAATATTACTTTTACTTTCCTACAGAAATCTTAGTGATGAGTCACAGTGATTACATTTATAGATTAGTGGTAATCCAGGGTGAATTATATGAGAGATAAAATGAAATATGTACAATACAAGAGATACAAGTGTTACAATACCAACAATGTGGGAAAGTGTTGCAATACCAACAAACTATTTCAATTATACAACACTATAAAGTACAACAGTCAAAATTACAGTTGCATGTTACTTTGACTTAGGAGTGTGCCTTACTTTACACAATGCTAATTAATCTCCAAATAATATAATATCATAATACAAATCACAAAAGTTACATTTTTATTCAACTAATAACAATATATGAATAACTAATCCTTGTTACACCATACACCTAAATCAAAGGAGCAACTCTCTTCACCCAATTTTTTAAGAAAATCAAACATGTTTTCAAAAGTATACTTTCAAATTATACAAAAAAATTTCACATTTTTTCAAATGTGTGTGTCTAAAGTGATTTTGAATTTTTGATGATATGAAAAGTTTCACTCTATAAATCAAAGAAGAAACTTTATACATTTAGAAAATCACACATAATTTTGAAAGTATACATCTAGACAACACAAAAATTCTCGATTTGTCTAAAAATACACGTCTTGTCTAGACAACACAAAAGTTGCATTTTTTCATGATGCGTATATCCAATGAGTGTATCCACCCACGACATTTTAAAAACCACAGCCATTCGGAAGTACAGTACATGTACTTCCGAAAAATCTTTTTTTTTTCCCCTTTGAATTTATCCATTGTAGAAGGCGGAAAAAGAAGCTCCTTAAATAAATATCTATCTGGGCCTACCAGGATTAGATCCAGGCCCAGAATAACCCGGCCCACCCTTACCAATACCTTGATGAAACCCACCAGAACCATACACGTGTCCTTGATGCATCATAATTCCACCACCATAACTACCACTCTCAAACGAAGCATTGTTAACACTATTAGAACCTTGAGGCGCGTCCTTGTCACGCGCCACCACAGTTTTCTCTCCTTCCATCTCCCTAAACCGCTGAAGGTAACCCTTAAGAGGCTCCACGTATTCTTCAAATCCAAGCGTTGTCATCGCCCAAAGCAAATCGTCACCGTTGATCGTCTTACGCTTCTCGCGTTGACACTTGTCGGAAGCTTCGCCGGTGATGAAACTGATGAACTCTGAAACACACTCTTGAACTGTTTCCTTTGCGTCTTTTGAGATCTTCGCGTTCGCTGGAAGTGCTTTTTTCATGATTCTGCTTACGTTTGCTATCGGAAGGAAACGGTCTTGTTCTCGCGGTGACATCTCGTTGCCGTGAACGTTTGATCCGCCGTGTGGACCGCCGGAGTCGTTGTCGGAGTCCGCCATCGTAAAACTTCCGTCAGTTCAGTTTGGTTCGATTCGCCTAAGATTGAACAGTGCAATTCGATCAAGTTTGCCGGAACGAGTTGGAACGAGTTAGAACTCAACTCCGATCGATTTGACTCGGTACCACACACACGAAATCGAGACACTGAAATTGAAGCGCTGTTGCGAAACTCGCCGGAATCTGAAATTAAAGTTCGTTGATAACGATTTTATTTGGATTTTTGAATTCTAATTGGGTGAAAATGAATCAGAATTTGAGTTGGATGATAACGAGTCAGAACTCAAATTCTGATTCGTTTCTGCGCAACACGAATCGGTTTGACTCAGTTTCTGCGCGAACTTGGGTGAAAGGAAACGGTAAGGGTTTGTATTTTTGGGAGGTAATGAGCAGGGTCCGTTGGATCAGAAGGGTTAATAACGATTATTTGTTTTTTTTTTGTCAAGATAACGTTTATCTTTTTGACACGTGGATTGTTTTGAACCGTTGCTAGTGGATAAGTGATAGTTTGTACGGATCAATTTGTAGCCCTTGGATTTAGTTAGTGCTCCTTCATCTGGACCGTTGCTTTGGTATCTAATTAGCGTTAGTGTTAAAACTTAAAATCCAACTAGACAAGCGATCCGGTCAATGTTTTGGTTACTAGTTATATTGAGTCATTTAATAGATTTAAACATTTTTTTAGGTTCCTGTATACAAGATTTTGATTTTAATCTATGTATTTGATTTTGTTATAAAATAGTATCGGGATCGATCAAAAATTTTGGTTTTGGTCCCTGCCATTTGTTTTCGTTAAAAATTGTTCAGGTGACAAATGTTTTGATGATGTGACATTAATGACGCATACATTACATGAACTAAATCAAAAAAATTCAAACAAAAAAACATAAAAAGTTAAGTTCTCAAATCAATTTCATTCTCTCACCTTCACCCAACTCTTTCTCAATTCCAAAAATTTCCTTCCTCTTCTCACCAAAAACTTTTACCAAGTAGATGATTCTTGTCAAATTTCCTGTTAATTGGAATCTTACTTTGTATCGTGTTGAGAAATTTGGAAATAATGCCAAGTATGATTTTCAAACATAAGAAGTTAAGAACATAACAGTCATCATATATATGAAGTCATTGAATGGTACAAGTGTGTGAAGTCTTATGTTGGTTAACTGTTGTCTTCACTCTTCATACATTTTGTTTCCTTTATTTGCTCCTCCCCCTATGCTCCTGTTTGAGGAAACCATTCAAGGTGCAAGTTCAGTTGTTTTTTTCCTACATTCTGCGTAATTAGTTGTCAAATTGCTAAATGTAACATGTTTTAGAATCTATAGTGCATTGCACATATACAAGTTTTGTTATACAGTGAAGTAAGACATGGGGATTCAGCATATTGGGACATACAAGTATCTTGATTTACACTAGCATATGTGTAAATCATCTTTTTATATGAAATCCAAAGAGAATCATGGAGTTTTGAGTTTTCAAATAATTAGTTAAGTACTCCCTCCGTCCCAAAACTATTGTCCTTTTAGCATTTTAGTTTTGTCCCAAAACTATTGTCCTTTTCACAAACCAATGTAAAGTTAATGTTAGTTTATCAATTGTACCCTTACAAAAGTTAAAGTATTAATTAAATATATTTTCTCTTTCTTAATAAAGTAAGGGTAAAATAGACTTAACTTATCAATCTTTATTGTTTCTTAATCCACGTGCATAACTCTAAAAGGACAATTGTTTTGGGACGGAGGGAGTACTTATTTGCTATAATTTTCTTTGTTGTAATTATTTGATTAGATTTGCATATTGGAGATATTATGAGACCTAACTGTGAACTTTGTTATTGTCCTGGTTTTCTTCATTTGATGTCTCTAAGTAGTATGTCTTTAATCTCTTCTTTGAAATTTTTGGAATAAAGAAAGAGTTGATCTAAGATAAGAGAATGAAATTGATTTGAGAATGTAGGTTTTTATGTTTCTTCTCAATGTTCGAATTTTTTGGATTTAGTCTTTGTAACGTATGCGTTTTTTAGTTTTGATCCCTCTCTTTTCATTAATTCAGTCACACAGATTTTTTTGCCACGTCATCAGTGTCACATCATCAAAATGTTTGCTACCTGGACGGTTTTTAACGAAAACGAACGGCAAGGACAAAAACTAATTTTTTTTTGTAGATACAAAGACTATTTTAGAATAAAATTAGATACAGAGACTAAAATCAAAATTATGTGTACGTACATATAGACCAAAAAGATGTTTAAACCTATTTAATAATATAAAATGTCATTGTAGAACGATGAATCTTACCATTAGAACAAATCATATATGATCGAATAAGACAATCATACGGTGTAAGACTATTTATTTGTATAAACTAGACAATCATTTGTTAGTGTAATTTTTTTTTCGAGACTAAAGCTTCATTGAAGAATGAGAGACGATTTAAAAGTCAAAGTGGGCATGAACATGGGCAAGGAAGGGGACAAGGAAGGAACAAAACATGATTGTGGCCAATGGAGGAAGAAGAAACTAATCAATGAAACTTTGGGGAAGGAAGTCGTCTATCATAATATGAACTCGTGAAAGTTGATAATTATCAATTAAACTATGTTACAAAAGTTCTATCAATCTTTCATTCATAATCATAAGTTACCAAATGATACATTTTCAAGAAGAGTTGCAATGATCAGAAATTTTTATTAAAATTTCATTTATAATTAGTTAAGACACCATAAACTTAAAATTAATTAGATAATTAATTGGATCTTTCAATCAAACATTGGTATGACACTAGCTATAGTGAGTGTGGTCACATGCATAGTGACATTGCATGTATTATAGGCAAGTTGCAATGGTGCCAAAGGTATACCGCCATTATTAATTAACATTTTCAATTTGCCAAGTGGGTTACCGACCAATGGACCAATGTTTTTAAATTGTCATGTTATGTTAATGATGTGATATGGATGATTTTTAATTTCTTTTTCTCTTCATCACTCTCTTCTCTTGTGTTTTCCTAAAGCAACTTTTTGGTAAATACCAAACACGAGTGTGATAGCTTCTTTCAACTACAACCAAAAAGCTGAAAATTACTCTACGCACCCCCATGTTTCTCTTTCACCCCCCTAACTACCCATTGTGCCCTTTATTGCGCGTCAGAATGATTCGGGAAATATAATCCGAACCAATGACAAAAGTTCGGACTATATTATCCGAAGTAGGTTGAGAACGAGTTCGAACAAGTTCGGGGAAAATAATCCGAACTATACTTACTTAAGCAATTCTGCAGCTCACTTTACCAACTTCTTAAACACACAATCAAAACCTATATACTAAAAAGTTTCTCATTCTATTTGCATTAAGCTCATATCTCAACATTGGAACATTGGTGAGGGAGTTGCATACACTTTAGAGCGTTAACATAAGGTAATATTTCATTTGAACCGATTAAATTTTAGTTTTGCTGGTTTTGTGTTCGTCTGATTTTCTGGGTTTCTGACATTGACTGGGTTCGGAAAATATTTCCCGAACTGGTTCGGATTCTGCGCGTCCGAACTTGGCGCGCTGGTTGTTTGAAACATGTTTGAATATTAAGTTGTTGGAATATATTTTAGTTAAATATAGGTTGTTGAATATGATTAGTTGATTATTATTTTGTGAAGATTATTTGTTGAATATGATTAGTTGATTATTAGTTTATGAAGATTATTTGTTGAATATGATTATTAGTTGATTATTTGTTTACAATGGTTAATGAAGATTGTTATATTTAGGATAGTTGTTAAGATAGGATAGTTGTTAAGGTTTATGATGTTTGTTGAAGTAGTTTACTATTAGTTGTTTAATGATTGTTATCATAATTTTTAAAATATGAGAATCTAATGACCATATATGTATTTTGTGTTGATTTTTGATATTTGTTTTAATGTTTTTTAGTTATGGTTGATGCACCGGAGGAAGCGGTTGAAATTGAGGCGGTTGTTGTAAATGGTGACGGTGAAACAAATTCAAACGTTCCTCAAGTTGAGCCTCAACAAAATGTGGTTGAAGAATTTGAGCCTCAAGTTGATTCGAATTCGAATTCTAATCGGCCTCAACCCGAGGAAGAGGTAGAAATTGATACAGGGGCTCATTTTCATACCGATAAAAAATTCAAAGATAGAGATGAATTGATTGCTTGGGTTCGACGTGAAGCGGCAAAGTTGAAATTTTCGGTCGTAATTGTTAGGTCCGACTCTGGTTCCGATAGAAGAAAACAATCTTTAGTGTTGGGTTGCGAGAGGGGAGGTTTATACAGACCGGCAACTAAGAAGCCAAAATTTGAATCGGTTGGAACTAGGAAATGTGGTTGTAAATTTAGGCTCCGGGGTTATTTTCATGCATCTGAAGAGTGGAATCTCACCGTTGTCTCGGGGAAACACAATCATATTATGGACCGTGCTTTAGAAGCTCATTTGGTTGAGGGGCGTTTGAAACCCGAAGAGAAACAATTGGTTGTTGAGCTGACAAGGAATTTAATCGCTCCTAGAAATATCATCTCTACATTGAAAGAGAGAAACCCGCAAAATTCGACCGTCATCAAACAAGTTTACAACGTGGTTCATAGGGAGAAGGTTGCAGTCAGGGGTTCAATGACTGAAATGCAACAACTCTTTAAATGTCTAGGGGATAACAACTATGTTTGCAGAACAAGGACGGTTGGTGAGTCTACAACTGTGCAAGATATCTTCTTTTCACACCCTAAGTCCATAAGCTTGTTCAACTCATTTCCGGATGTTTTGATAATGGACTGCACATACAAAACCAACCGGTATAAGTTGCCACTTTTTGAAATAGTCGGTATGACATCGACTAAGTTGACATTTTGTGTTTGTTTTGTTCTGCTCAAAAAGGAAAAAGAGGAAAACTACACTTGGGCCCTTCAAGCTTGTCGTGGTCTTCTTAGTAACAAAGATATCTTTCCGAAGGTAATTGTGACAGATAGGCAGGATGGACTGATGAATGCGGTTAAGACGGTATTTCCGGAAGCAACACCGTTGGTTTGTTCTGTTCATGTTAGAAGAAATGTGAAAGCAAAAATGAAGACAACTTGCTTCATTAAAGATGGGGATAAACAGAAGCATCAAGCTGTGTGGGACAATATTGAGAGCTCTTATGAGACTATCATGTATTCAAAAACTGAAGAGGAATATGCTGAGAATCTCGAAGAGTTTAAGATTGTGTGTAAGAGGTGGCCAAGATTTGTGAATTATTTGGAAAGAACTGTTTTAGACACTGATAAACAGAAGTTTGTGCCAGCGTGGACTAACCGCATTATGCATTTTGGCAATACTACAACCAATAGAGTTGAGTCTGCACATGGTAGGATGAAGAAATACTTGACAGACTGTCAGAATGATTTTGTTAGGTTGTGGGAATCGATCCACAAAAGTTTGATAGGTCAGTTCACTGAGATTCAGGGTTCTTTTGGTAGGAGTTTGTCTGTTGCAGAACACAGACATAAGGAAAAAATCTTGTACAAGGATCTGGTGTTTAAAGTTTCGAGAGACGCATTGAAGATTATTTGTAAAGAAGAAAAAAGAGTTGAAGATGTTGGTATGGACCCCCTGGTATGCGGTTGTGTGCTTACAGCAACACATGGGTTGCCTTGTGCATGTAATCTTGCTACAAAGATTCACGACAAGCTACCTATTACACTTGACGAGGTGAACAGTCAGTGGAAAAAGTTGGTGTTCAATGACAGCGTAGCCGGTGAAGTCGAAGATGATTATTTGTGCTTAGAAGAATGGAATGCTATACAGGTTAATTTAATTTTAATAATATTTACCCGGTTTTACAATTATTAATAATATTTTAATAATATTTAATTTTACAATTTTTTTGTAGGAGCGATTAAAAAATGGAGACTCCGGTTTGAGAGCCGAACTCGGAGAGGCATTACGTCATCTTGCATGGCCTGTGATCACAAACTTGACAGCTCCGGAAGTTAGTGCTAAAGTGAAGGGCACGAAAACAAAGGGAAAGGGTTCAAAATCGAAAGACGCAAAATCCACCACTCGAGAGCCATCATATTGGGAGCATGTGGAGAAGCTTTATCCGGATACTCGAGCTTCACAATCCACTCCGATTCCAGCAAGTCAAGCATCGACCTCAAAGCCAAAAATTATGCCTCGTATTATTACAAAGATGCCAAAGTTTATGGTTCCGTATGTCGATGATATAATTTCTGTCGTTGGGGACGGCTTTTGTGGATATCGTGTTTTTGCTTTGGATGATGGTAAAACTGAAGATGAGTATTATTTGGTGCAGCTTGCCATGGCTAGGGAGTTAAGACATCACAAAACTGCATATGTGAACCTTTTTGGGCGAGAACGATATGACGAGATACTTGAATCTATGGCCCCTCCTGCAGAAGTTCGAAAAATGTCGTGTGCGCCTGAGCGATGGTGGTTTCAGTTTCCATGCATGGGGCATGTTGTTGCTAATTACTACAATAAAGTTGTAGTACTTCTGACTCAACCCTCATCCGAGGGTGTATGCGAAACCTTTTTTCCATGGCGAACCAAACCACCGTCCAACCCATCTTCACGTATTATGTCCATTTTTTTATATGGTCCTCATTTTTGGTATGTCAAGTTGAAGAGTGGGTGTCCTTTGCCTACTACATGTCTTGAGTGGAGGAATCACCGCACCGAACAAGCTGCGGCGTGGGAATACAGTTTCATGGATCGACAAGTCGAGTTCGAAAGACTTTTGAGAATTGAATATCCTTTGGTTGAATTATTTGGTATTGGTAATGAAAAGGACAAACCGTTCACAATCAGTTGAGAAATCGTTTGAATTTGTCAATGTCACCCTTTTTTTGGTTATAAGAATATAATGGATATGTAATTTCTACTTAATTACTACTTAATTGCTTTTGCTTATTGTAATTGTTACTTAATTGCTTATTGTAATTGCTACTTAATTGTTACTTAAATGCTTATCGATATTACTCAAATGCGTGTTGGAAATGTTTGATTTAAAATGACCACAAAAGCAGAGTTATGTACATAACTTGGCAGATTATGCAAAATAAGCCATTTCCTGTTTCTGGTTTAGCAGGTTCGGATAAAATTATCCGAACTCAACATGTAACGCTCAAGTTCGGATAATTTTATCCGAATTTATCCTGTAAATCAACAGTTCGGAGAAAATTATCCGAACCAGTTTGGATTATATTATCCTAACAGTACGTTCTGGGCTGAAATAATACAAAATCACAAACCCCTATAAATACATATCACAAGATTTTATAACAATATTTTCTATAGTGCAGGAGCAAAATGTCTACTCAAATTTGGGATCAACGAAATGCCAACTCTCACATTGCTGCGGTATATTTCAATGGGACACGTCAGGCAGAGCTTTTCAGAATTCATACTGACGACACACTGGAGAGTCTGAAACAGAGGCTGAACAGAGTGAACATCCGTTTGAATGGGGAAGACGACACCAGGAGAGTAACAACAATAGTCTATCGACGTCCGGAAGTTATATCAAACGGACGAGTCGTAAGCTTCAGCAAAATGTCTCTCAACAACGACGGCGATGTGATATCTATGTTTTCCATTTTCGCACAGTACAGCAGATTGGGTCCGATAGAATTGGATGCAAAATTAGTCAGATCTGTTGAAGACATCTGTGCAGCTTTGGTTGAACCCGTGGAAGAAGTGACCGTTAACTTGGCGGATCCTTAAAACATCGTTATTATTCAAATCTGTAGTGTAATTTGTGGTTTTAAGGTAGATTATGTAATTTGATTTTATTGTTAATCTTAATGTAGGCTATTATGTTAATGTTGATTTCTGTAGTGTTGACGAGAATATTCCTCAACTAATCCATTACTTGTAATCCATTATTAGTTTATGAAATCAAGTTTTCAGCTTCTGGTTTAGCAGGTTCGGATTCTGCGTTCCTGTATAGGTTCGGATTATTTTTACCGAACTAAACCTTTACAAGACTAGTTCGGAATATTTTTCCCGAACCACTCAATTACAAGTCCAGTTCGGATAATATTATCCGAACCTTAGCGATACAGGTCAAGTTCGGATAATATTATCCGAATTATATGGTTACAGGTCAAGTTCGGATAATATTATCCGAACCTGCTAAACCAGAAGCTGAAATGACTATTTCCTATCTTCTTATTAACCAAGTCATATCAATAACTCTGGATGCGTTCCTATTTAAACAAAGTCATTAACCATTGCAGAAACAAAATAAACAACATAAACAAACATCAAATTAAAACAAAGTCATTAACGAAAATAATCCAGTTACAATGAAGCAAAATTAAGTCATTAACAAAGTCGTTGAACAAGATAAAATATAAAAAAAAGTCATTACATAAAACAAATTCTTGGTCACTCCTCCATTTCTGCACTTCCACCGCGACGATGTCTCCTACGACGTCTCTCATTTAACCCCATGACCGACGGGTTAACGTACCCAAACATCCGAGTCAACCTATCATGGATTGGTGTTCCTGCCTCAACCTCACCGTGAAATGCCTCGCCTATATCAGTTTTCACCATCTGGAGTAATCGGAGTTGAGAAGTAATAAGTGCACTTGCTGGACGCATCTTCGGATGCGAAACTTTCCAAAACCAATCCATGTAGTCAGCAGACACGTCCCATGGGTCTTTAACAGCTGGACCCCTCTCATCTTCACGGATAATGTGATTGTCAAGGTTATCTTCAAAAATAGTTGAAAAATCATTGATGTTTATGACAATTGGCGCTGCAGTAGTCGGATTTGTTGGTATGCTTTGAACATGTCCATATTGTCTCATCACACGTTCAGGCAGGTGTTTTGCTTTCAACTCTCCACATCTCAACCAACCAGAGAACCAACATTCATCCGTAATGGGGCGTACATGACGGAAGTCCTCGTATGGAGCGAAAACCACATCAGTCACCTGACAATTATCCAAAAATGCTCTATAATTAAGTGGATCAGTGTGCCCTTGTCTTGCGGCGTACTTAGCACAAATTGGCATATGGTCATTGTAGTTATCAGCATATAGCCACGGGGTAATGGTAGGAAAATGTGTCATTACCCATCCCTGCGAAATATAGATTAACTGTTAATAATAAGTCTAAAATATACATTAATTGCAAAACTTATAAATTACTAAAACGAACATATAAATTGAAAACTTGGTAATTTACCTCAAGAAGTGACAAGTATCCTGCCATCATTCCACTTGTTGCCTTTGAAGACTCATTCATATACCTCACAAGATAAGTCAGAGCAGCTGCACCCCAATTCCATGTATGAATATTTGTTAGATCTGTGAAGTATTGTAGATAGACAACATCTACGTAGTAGTCACTCTTGTTGCTGAAAATGGTACAACTAACTAAATACAACAGAAAAGCTCTGATGCACCTCTCTCTGTACTCGTTCACCTCTTCCTCCGGCAACCCATTCTCAACACCACTATCAGCATTTTCTAAATTCTCAACATAAATCTGTTTCACGTAGCTTTGTTTCAGATGTTGGCCTCTAGTCTGTACGAACTGAGAATGAACTGTATTGGAATCACATCCAAGATACCTAACACACAAGTCTAGAGCATCAGTCTTCTGCATTCTAGAGTGGTTAAGGAAGCGTCCTTGGATGGAAATATGAAGAAGATGCTGGATGTCATCCAATGTGATGCCAAGCTCACCAAATGGAAGGTGGAAGGTCTCGGTCTCCGGATACCATCTCTCGGAGAATGCCGTCATCAGCCCGTGATTTATTACATTGTAGCTCGAATACAAAAGGGGCTCGAGACCAGATTCATTTACAGCATCCCAAAACCATTCATGTGCCGCATCACGATATGGTTTTGGAAGTTTCACCACCTTCAGTCCATGGGTTGTAACTTTCTGAGTGAAAGTTAAAATCTGAAAAAAAAATACCAAATCAATTATCGTAAGACACATACACTATAAATAATGTTCATAATGATTGTTATATTAAATAATATACAACAGTAAAATTAAATAATGATTGTTATACCTCTTTATCTTCTTCTTCATCTGCATCCCATATCATGCGGGACCTATGCTGAGCATAATCCGTCAACAAAGACGTATCTCTCGGGCCACCTCCATATCCTTCTTCAACATCTTCTTCTTCTTCTTCACCTTCATCAGCATTTAAGTATTGATCTCCTTCATGAAACTCTGGTTCACGATATCTTGGTTTCGGTATACGTCGTCGTCGCACAGGTTTCGAACCAGTAACATTATCAGCAGCAACATCAACATCCACTTCAATCTCATTAGGCACATGTGAAGCACCAGCTTCGGCATCGTTGTTTCCTGGAACTATCTCAGGATGCATAGTCTTACTTTTTTTTGTTCGAGCCGATGCATGTGCTCGACTTGGTCTACCATGTCTACCTCTTCCACCACCTTCTTCCATGACTATATAACAATAAAAATTTAAATCATCAAATTCATAAATATCAACTCATTCAAACAACTTATTAAAATTATCAACTTTCTTACATTCAACTTACTCAATTTATATTCAAATTATAAATTGAAATTATTCAACTTACTCATCCAATAATCAACTTATTCAACTTCTCAAACAACTTATTCAACAAAATTAATTCAATCAATATAATGAGTTCAACATAATGAGTTCATTTCATTCATTTCATTTCATTCAACTTTTTTTTTATAACCATAATCTATAATCATACAACTTAATTCAATCAACTTATTCAAACAACTTTTAATCATAACCTATAACTAAATCATCCAAAACCTTCAATCATCATACAAACCCCAATGTCAAACCCCTAAACTAATAAATCTTATCAATCATCATACAAACCCAATGTCAAACCCCTAAACTAATAAATCTTATCAAATTCATATTCATATTCAAATTCATCATACAAACCCCTAAACCCCAAACTCACAATCACAATCCTATCAAAATTAATTTTCACAAATTGGTGATAGTACTTACTTGGTGATAGATTGGTGATAGTTTCCACAAATTAGTGTGAGAAATTTGGTGCCCTTGTCGCGCGCGCAGAATCGTTTCCCTAAACCCCTTTCTTTCTTTGTTTTGTGACTGTTACAAATACTGGTTTATGTTTCGTGTTTCTGTCCTCATAAACTGTCAGGTTCGGAAAATTTAATCCGAACTTCTAGTGAAATACTTCGGGAAAAATTATCCGAACTTAACTGTTTCTCATAAAATGTTTCGGATTATATTACCCGAACCGTATTCTCTGTGAAAAATGAAGGGCAAATTGGGATTTCAGGGGGGTACTTGAGAAGTGTAGGGGGGTGCGTAGAGTAATTTTCCAAAAAGCTTACACGTATTTTTTCTTTAAAATAACTCACTCATGCATCACTAGAACTTATAAATATATAACTAAGTGATTGAATGATTAATAATCTTTGATTAATTTTAATAACATATAAAATAACTTTTATATTTTTAAAATTTTATATGAATGTTTGTACGATATAAATTTTCAATTCAATACTAAATTTTATAAAATTTATATTCGTTAGTGTTATGAATAACTTATACACCATATACCACTTGTAAATGTTGTACATGTTAGACAAAATTTTTGTACTAAATATATAGTCAAGTTCTTAAAAAGATAACTATATCACAAACACATGTGGAACACTATTTTTTGTCGGAGAATTTCCAAAATATACTATACAATAAATCATTGCTTGAGTTTAGGGCAGTCTTTGAACCTATCCCGTGTGTTCTGGTGTGTTGCAATGGTTAGTTAGTTTGAAATTCAAATTAATTATGTTGAAAATCTTTTAAGAGTGTGTCTCTTCACCAATTGACATAAATTTTTGTATAAATAAAGACACTTTATAGGTAGAAGAAGAGATCAATTTTATACTTGTATGAATAAAATTCTGTCTAAAATATCTAAATCATTTTTTCTTTTCTCTAGTGCACGAGAGTAATTGAAGGAAGTTTATTCTGTAAACTATCATCATGATATGCTTGATGTGAGTGTGTAGTTCATGTCAAAGATTCCAATAATATCCTGAAAAGCATTCGACAGCTATCCCATTTGCATTCGGTTTGCATAAACTAGGAGAGACGAATCGAACCTAAAAACTAATGCTCCTACACTCTTTAACATTTATGTGCAATTACAATCTTCTTCATCTCCTTGTTCAAGTATTTGAAGCTGTTTGACTGTGGTGTTACTGTTACACACACCCTCAAGCATGTAAGACACATTGATCATACTCCACCTCATCTAATAGAATTACAATACTAAATGACTTTATAAAATTATGGCAAAGTATATAAAATAAGGTATTTTCAAGCATCTTATCTTTAGTGTACCAAATAGATTTGCATTATTATATTATAACTGTCCAACCTAGTGAAATAATTAAGTACCATGTATATTTAAAACTTGATCTAATAAAGTGTTTCTTTAGCTGTAATATTTATTGACTAAAATGGGTCTAAAGTGTTCCATGCACCATCCAAACTGAATAGGGTTTTTATAGGTGTTTATAATAGGATTTGTTGGTGCTCCACTAGTCTTGGTGGAGAAGGTTTGTATCAAAAATCTTTTTGACTTGCTCCACTTACATGTGAATAATAGCTCCTACAGTTTATGTTAGAATTAATTGACCAAAAACAGGATTCCTTGAGAGTGTTCTTCACTACTAACAGTTCAGAAAATAGACATTTTCAAACTCCTTTGAGTACCATTTAGGCAAAAGTCCAAACAAATAGGGATGTCAAAGGTGTGTGATGGAATAGAAAGTTGGATGGCAAAACAGATAGACCCACCTCTTTATTACTCCTCATTCTCATTCTCATTCTCATTATTTTCAATTTCAATTTTATTCACCTGTTTCAATAGGTCATCAGTCATCACAGATCCCAAAAATTACATAGTATTTTGTTAAAAATTGTAAATAACTAATTACAGTTCTAATATCAAATCTTGACTGAAACAGTGATTAATTATATTTTACTCCCTCCGTTCCATTATATAAGCACTTTTAATACAAAAGTCTAGTCCCAAAATATAAGCCCCTTTACAATTTACTAAGTACATTTATTACTTTTTTGCTTACACATACCCCTAATTATTACTACTAAGTTGCATTGGAATACAAAAATTGTAAAGGAGCTTATATTTTGGGACTAGACTTTTGTAGTAAAGATGCTTATATAATGAGACGGAGGGAGTACTTACCTCTCAATCGAATTTCGGATAACTACAAAGTCTTTCCCTCAAAATTAGAGGGTTAAAAGATAAAATCAATTCAAACATTTAAATTTATATTAATAGTTGTATAACTTGAGTTAACAAGTAGTAATTTATAAGTTAAAAAAATTAATATAACATAATCTCGTAAATACAATTCAATTGATAACTACAAGTACGTTGATACGTAGGACTGAGTTCAATTTCGAGATTATTACCTTCCTCACACTTAGTGCCCGTTTGACCCGGCTTATTTTCTACTTTTCTATTTAGCTTAAACGAAATAGAGAAGTATAAAATTGAATTTAGCCTTATTTCTCTTTAAAAGTATTAGAGAAATAAAGTAAAGAAGTAAAAAATAAAAAGAAGTAGAGTCAAACACAACTTTTTCCTACTTTACTATTTTTAAGGAGAAGAAAAAAAGTAGAAAATAAGCCGGGCCAAACGGACACTTAATACATGTTAGTCTAACCGCACATGTTTACAAGAGTTTTAATATAATTTTATTGGAGACTGAAATTTAGTGTTGAGAATATGATTCCCATTTCTGCAGTGGCTTCAAAGAGATATGTTTCTCTGTCACCATTCATGTCCCTACAGAGAAGAAAATTCCACATGCAGGGTTCCAAACAAGGGATCCCCATATCCTTATGGATTTTGACATAACCAAAAGGCCAAAAGCAAAGGATATACTTGCATGAAAGAAAGAAGGAAAAAAAAATTCAAAATTTAACATGCAAATCTAGGGATGAAATTATAAACACATAGATGGACCTACACACCAAATGATACAAATGAGGTGTGGGGCCCTGGCTATGACATGAATCAAAACATTGAATAAAAGATAAGAGACTTCATCACCCAAAATCAATACATATTAATCAATATGCACAGAAAGATGTCAACTTCAAATGATGCTTAAATATGTATTAAATAGACAGATTGTTGAAACTAGAAAGAAGAAAAAAAGGCCAACAATTATGTTGATGTGTACATAATAAAACTACATGCTGGCACCTAACCAAAAGGCTGCACTAAATTATGACAAAAAACAAGTTTGATATCTTAAGATTGGAAGGATGTTAAGAACTAAGAATAAGTTACAGCCACTTCTACACAATTTAGAGTGTACATGAGAATTACAGTATGCATAGCTAAAGACCTAACACCAAGCAGGAATGTCTAATCCACAGTCAGGCTTATGCCTTCTGGCCGGTAGACCGACCTTCATTTTTCTCACCATCCTCTTCATCTTCCTCGGACTCATCAGCTTCTTCAGCTAGTTTTTCCAGCTCTTTCTGAATCATAAGCTTTATGTCTGCCTTTTTTGGGGTCAGATCCACATCAAATTGTTTAGCTGAAAAATTATGAGCAATTTTGTTAGTCTTCTAACAAAATTATCCATCAAATCTATTTTTTTTCCCACAGGTTCCAAAAATGATACGCTACTGCAAAGTATGCCGTTAAGGTTCAAGGATAACCGGTCGCTAGAAAATGCAAACACCACAAACAGACAACATAACAGAATTTTGCTCTTAAAGGCATATGTTGCCCTATCTCATAGTTTTAACTGAAAAGGGTATAACTACTAATATTATGGAAAAAAGAAGTAACAAAAAGAATGGCAAACTTACCAAGTAGCTTCAGAATGTCAGTAAATGTAGCCTGCAAAAGAGAAAGGGACTTTTAATTTCGGAAGAAAAAATATTTGGTAGACACCGAGTTGTTCAATCTACCAACAACAATGCAAAAAGAAATAAAATACTCGATATTACATCCAAACTAGTTTTATAAATTCGACCAACGTGAACAAATCATATAGTTGCCAAAAATAATTCAAGGTTAGCATGTAGCAAATCTGTTTCTACATTCCAGCCAGACAGAAATATACTGTATGTTTAATCATCAAATTTTCTAATTTTACAAGATTATGCCACCCTCGATAGGCCAAATTTTACCGAGCCAAGCTATATGATATATCCATACATAAATCGGTTTTAACCTAGGCTTTTTTCTCAAGCTGTCAAGGAACATTTTGACAGCATCCCAGTTAATAAAGGTATATTTATAGAGAATAGTATGCCTATAAGTAATTTATACATCAAACAAAAATCAACAAGCAAAAAGTAATATTTTAGTTGCAACATCTTACCGTATTGAAGTCAACTTCTTTAAGAATTTCACAAATTGCATCGCGCAACTGATTATCATTGGGACTTGAGGACTTCTCTTTCTTCTTGCCTTTTCCCTTGGTAACCTTTTCTGCTTAGCGCACACACAGTAATGATGATTATTTATACAGCATATTATCAGTTCTAACTAATGGAAAAGGAAATTAAAATGCTTCATTTCAGCTGAAAGTTATTATTCTCCGCCAAAACACAATAGGTATTCAATTCAGAACATTCAGAAATGAAATAATGACAAAAGGGGAGGTGAGATCATGGCATCTACCAGTTTTCTCTTTGGACTTTGAGGAAGACTTGGATGGAGTTGGAGTTGAAATCTTCTGCTTTCCCCCTTGCTCGTTTTTCTTCTTCCTAGAAAATACCTTTGGACTTTCATCAATATCATCAGACTTTGGTTGGGTATTTGATGATTTCTTAGGTGCTCTCTTAGGTGGTGGTGAGCGAGATTTATTTGTGACTGTAGTTTTCCCAGTTTTGTTTCTTCCAGAGGACTCTTTCTTTTCAGATGATTTTTTAGTTTTAGAGGGTTTTTTCTTTTTTTTCACATCTTCAGATTCGCTCCCAGAATCACTTTTATCTTCCCTTTCAGATTTCTCTGGTGTTTCATCTTCAGATTTCTCAGCAATATCATTCTCGGCTTCATCCTCATTTTCTTCATCTTTCTCTTCTCCCTCTGATTCATCTTCAGTGTCAGTTGTGCTCTTTTTCTCCACTCCTGAAGAATCTTCATGTTTCTTCTGCCTCTGAAAAATATACAGCCACAAGGTGAAAACTAAGAAACTCCTAATAAAAACAACTAAAATTTCACATATTGCATACATTGACTTCTTTTATAAATAAAATAGAATGTAATACACAGAACTAATAAAATCAAGAGGGATTTGGCTATGTGATTTGCTGATGTTTTAGGAGTTTCTACTCCATATTAGTTTCTGTGTAGTTCTTTCTTAGGGCTTTAACCCCTGTTTAATTCCGAAAGGGAAAAAATAGAGAATCGAGAATAAAAAACAAAGATGAAGTGGCAAGGTTATTATTATCAAATAAAGCCGAAAACAGCAAAACAAACTCAAGTTCAAAAAAAGAGAAAAGAAGTGCCAGACATTGTGGCCGAAAAAGTCATCAGTTTTGGCCTTCACCATTGACCAGAGTTCCATGCTGCAATGCAAACCATTGCGAAACAGGGGGGAAAACTCCGAGCTGCGAGGACTAGTAGACTGCAGTTGATCTACTAAGAGATGGCAGGGAGGAAGAGTTTTGAATGAGACCAACAGCTTGGCTCATGAATCGAAGGATTGACAGAAATTGATAATTTCATGATAGTACATCCTTGCCCAGTGAACACAAAAACCCAGTAAACTACCAAAAGATAAAGTTACACACATTCATAAAATTACAATCAAAATTATTTATTAATATTATTCAACTTAGAGTTTGAGGGCTATTGCTGCAGGGTATTGTGGCAGCAGAGAAGAAGTGGATGTGTTGAGATGTTAGACTTTGAAGGGTTGTGGCTGCCAGGTTTTGTCATAGGAGAGAGGATGTGGTACTAGATCTTGTTTATGCAGAGAGGAGGGAAAAATTGGATGAATAAGGTTTAGTATCTCCTCCAAATCAATTTTAGACTCTTTAGGGATGAAAAAAGTCCCAAAAAAAAGAAAAGGGCTATAGACTTATAGTGAAGGATATTTTTGGGCTTTTGCGGCTTCATCATTGTAGAGGCTGGTTTGACTGAAATTTTTGCATTTTGGCTGTGTTTTGGTCTCAATTTGGGCTGCAACGCTAAAATTCTACACAATGTCATCTCCATAATGCGGCCCCTATGCTTCAATTGCAGCTGCTAAGGCCGCTATTGATAACATAGAGAGTATTTATTGAAAAAACGATGAGCTGCTCAAACAAGTTTCATTAAAAGGCAAATGATGTCGCATATATGAAATGAAAACTACAATGGAATTTCAATTCACTTTCCTAGTCTTCACTACAAAAAATATAAACATGATTATTAACCAATACACATACAAAGTAATAACTGACAATTAGTAGTTCCATCATAACTAAACAACATAACATTCAATTAATTATGGGAAGAAAACACCTAGTCATTTTGAAACAATGTAGAGAGAAAAATAAGTATAAAAGGCACTCAGATTAAATTTAGCTGCTAATATCATATTTACTGCGGTAAAAGTAGCGAGATATTACCTTTGCAGAACCTCTTGAAGTATTAGTCCCAGATCTTGGTGTACCTCGTTTTACACCACCACGGTTGCGCTTCTTACTTGACTGATGCAGGTAAACCATAAAAACTATGAATATGTTGCGCCAGAAACTATAATCTTAGTAAAAAAAATTACCATAACATCAAAAAGAAAAAATTGGAATACAAGAAAGAAAGAAAGAAAGAAAAAAACTAAACCTCTTTTTCTGCAAGCAGCACAGTTGTGGTTGCATGAGGGGCAACCAAAAAGTCTATCAGCTTAGCAATAGCATCTTCCTGCATAGGCAGAAATTCATTGAGTCGTGTTAAATGGTATTAGTGAACAGGGTTTCCTTTTAAAGATTAGAACATATACATTGCATTATGAATATTATCATAACAACGAAAGATTCTTCATAACCCTTGTGCATTCGCATACCAAAGCATGAAATGTGGCAAGACTGATGTATTAATATTTTCATCCAAACCAAGAACATCAGTAATGCTAAATCAACAAACCTTTTTTATTGTTGACTTGTTAAGTGGTAAGTCAAGAAAATCACAGAATTCTAGTAACTTCTCTTTAGTACACCTGTCCAGCTTTTCTTTTACTTTACTCATTTGCTTCTCCTGTAGAAACAATATTAGGATTTTACAACCTTTGGCAGACAAGGACTTAAAAAAGGCAAGAAGTCGGTAAAAGAAAATTCTATGCAAATCAACAAAATCCTTCTATTTTATATGATATAGTTGCGCACGCACACACACATCGATCTTAGCAACATTGGTTATGAGTATTACATTTGGTACTTTTTGGAATAATAATATTACCTCATTGTCACGCCATACAAAACCAGAAAACCTCAATATATTACTCTTGACCAGAACTGCCTGCAAAGGATAAATAAAATAGTCACATGGTGTAACATGAGTCTGACCTGTAAATTCCATAACCCAAATATCACAGGTAAATAATAATGTTAAACTTTTCAACAGTGCATGCCTGCATTTTACAAAATCCTGATCTATAGAACCCCAATAATAAGAAAAACAAAAGAAAATCAATAAGGCGGTTTGAAACAATTGTAACAGAAAGAAAGATACTTAATAAAGTAAATTGTACCTTCCCTCTCCTTCCAAACAGGATAGTATGGAACAACTTGAGACTATCGTCAGTCTTCCTTCTAGATAACTTAAATGCCACTAAAGAAGCAAAATGAAAGAGACAACTTATTAGCTATTCAGAAGAAGCATAGTTATGCATCCACAGTGTAACAAATGTAAAAAAGAACAAAAACTAAAAAACTCCCACATATCAGGTCATCTTCACTTAAATATATGTATAAAATGAACTCCTTCTATTACTCCTGAATTATGGTCAATTTGACAGTCCATTTATGTTCGGATCTCCGAGTCCTAAAGATTCAAAAGATCCAATTTACAATTGACCTTCTTATGATGGTCCCAAAAATCAGTAGAGGGCCATTAAATAACATGGATAAATTATAATGATGAGCTAATAATAAACTCTTTCTCCATAAATTATCCCAAACTAATTCACATACATACAGCATATTGGTACTCGTGAACCAATTCACGATTCTCTGGTCACAGCAGCGAATTATGTGGCTATGGTTATGGGGTATATGCCACAGCTTCGAACGGGCATAACACTGTCTCGTCGAAATGCAGTCTTGCAACCTTTTGATATTAAAGTTAATTTATAATAGCATTAGCATATACCATCATCAAGATAGCTACAGTGCATGCCAGAAGCCACGTGCCACCACAATCAATCCAGTAGTGGAGGCATGGTATGCATAGAAGGAAAAAGAAAAAAAAAAAAGGCATGTGTAGAATTTAAAAGTTAAAAACAAATAAATAACATGAACTATTTATTAGTCAAAAAAACATGAACTGTTTATTTGATCGAATGGTAGTTATCTGTTCATCTCATCTCTAGCAATAAGACAGTCATCTCACTTGATATGCCCTGTGTGTGTGTAATAAAAATTAAAAAGAATGCACATGCACAACTATACACACAAAATGATTATATTATTATATGGTTATGCTCTATATCTTTATCACAGTAAATTTTATACTATTATTTTACTAGTGTTGTGTATTGACTGTCAAACAGAATATAGGAAAAAAAGTTGAAATGTGAATCAAGTGTTTGTCATATGCTGTTTCACTTGTACTATGTGTTAGTGTATATCAAACACACCCTCGGTTAACTTTTGCTTACTATAAAGTATATAAATAGAAGGGAATCCAAACATGATTACTGATAAATAAATAAAAAATCAATCAAAGAGAAGCACCATACCATTGGGTATATCTTTTAAAGGTGTTCCACGACCCTGCAATTTGAAAGGGAAACTGTAAATAAATTAAGTTATAATAAAAATGCATAATTAAGTATAAATACTTCAAATGTGATATTGAAAAAATAGACCTTTTCAATGTGTAATTCTTTGGTAGCATCTGTATCGATTAATGCCACCAACCTCTCAACTGACTTCCTTTCTCGCACTGGGCGATCACTAGTTGGAGTCTTTGGCTCTGGCTGCTTCAGTTCCTTCTTTTTATCTTTCACTTTCTCCTCATTAACCTTCCCTCTTGCACGCTTTTTTGATCCTTTCTCAACCTTAATATCCCCTGCCTTATCTTCTTCTTTTGATTTATCAGTATTATCTTCGTCATCCTCCTCATCAGTCTCTGCTTCAGTTTTCTCCTTTACATCACCCTCTTCTTTCTCCTCTGTCTCTGCTTCAGATTTCTCCTCTTCATCACCCTCTTCCTTCTCTGACTCTGCTTCAGTTTTCTCCTCTTCATGACCATCTTCCTTCTCCTCCTCAATGCTACCCTCTACTTCCATCAAGTCTGCTTCTTTTTCACCTTCTATTTTTTCCTTTTCTTCTTTACCTTCTGTAGTTTCCTTGACCGCATCATCAACATCCATTTTCTCATTCTCAGTCTCAGTAACATTTTTGTCATCCTCCACTGGTTCTTTCACACTATCAACTTCCATATCCTCTTTAACTTCTCCCCCTTCAATCTCATTATCTTTCTTTTCGACCTTTACTTCCTCTGCAGCATCAACTTCCTTATCCTGTTTTACTTCTTCCACACCATCATCTTTCTTCTCTTTTATTTCAACAGCCCCATCGTCTTTCTTCTCGTCTTTTCTTTCTTCCACCCCATCATCTTTCTTATCCTCTTTTACTTCTTCCACCACATCATCTTTTTTATCCTCTTTTACTTCTTCCACCACAATATCTTTCTTATCTTCTTTGACTTCTTCTACCGCATCAACTTTCTTATCAGCATTTACTTCTTCCACTCCGTCATCTTTCTTATCCTCTTTCGCTTCATCAGCCCCATTAGCTTTCTTATCCTCTTTTACTTCACCCACCACTTCATCTTTCACTTCTTCCAAAATACCAGCTTTCTTATCTTCTTCAATTTCTTTCACATTATTTTCTTCCACCTCTTTGACTCCATTACTCTCCAAGGCTTTCCCTCCATCAGTTTCCAATTCTTTCTTCTCAACAACTTCACCTAACGACTTCACCGGAACGCTACCTCCATTTGAATCAGTCTTAGAAACTTCAGCCGCTGGTTCTTCCACACCCATACCGATCCTATTTAAATAGATCTAAAAAATTACTCTTACTTGCCGCAGCACTCTGTTCAATTGAAATCATTTATCATTTAGTATAAGTACAACAAACACCAAATTTCAAAGAAAAGCAGCAAAATAAGATTATAAGAATTTTTTTGACTAACAAGATTATGATTATATAAAGTAAGTAAGGAATTGTTAAGCTTCAATAACTACAAGTCTAAAAACATTTATAACCCTAGCACACCATTTAAAAATAAATGTTATGGCTACAATGTTAAGAGTATCTCAATCAAGCAACAGATTCATAATTATATCTAATAAATGAACATATTTATCTCATGACAATTAATTGCAATGAGAGCATGAAAATCACCCCCACCCACCACCCCCAAATCACAAAACAAACAACACAATGCAGTTAGAAAATCAAAAAGTCAAACATCACTATTTAGCTGAAATTATAGAATAATTAACCACCCAAAAAACCAAAACAACAACAAAAAAAAACTCAACTTTAAATATTCTTTTAGCATTAAGAAAAACCCCACAAAACCCCTAAAAAGATCAAACCCTAAAAACACAATTCCAAGCAAAATCCTCAACAGTAAAGCACAGTGTTCATACCCACAAACTAAAATCACAACAAAATTTCAAATTTACAACCTAAACAAACCAAATATCAAAAAATAAACCAAAACAAGCTCAAATTTTTTTTGGGAATTTCGTTTCAAAATGAAAAGCCCTAATTTTCGAACACTTCAAATCCATGAACTAAACAAAAAAATTAACAATAATAAAGCTCAAGATGCAAACTTTTTGAGATGAAACGGTGCGTGAAAAGGGAAAACGAAGTGAAAACTTACAGATTCGAAAGTTGGAAGAGAAAGAACGAAGCTTTTTTTCTTCACTCTTTCGTTTTTTCTGTGTGTGTCAGTGAGAGAGTAACAAAGCGAGTGGGGTTATTTTGGTCAATTTATAGTTCGGACTTGAAATGCGGAATTTAAATGTAGTTTAATTGCCACGTAGGATATGCACGTTGTTGAAAATTCGTATCCGATGGATATCGTGAGGTACGTGGGTAGTTAACGGTTGTGATTTGAAATTCCATGCGTTGTGTGTGTTTTTAAATTATTTAATACCGGTTTTATCCTTTGTTTGGATTTAACTATTTTTCAGCTTTTATCCTTGTGATTTTAACTTTGTTGATAGGGATTATTTTATTAGTTTATAGTTTTTTTTATACTAATGCTTTAGCTTATAGTTTTTCTTAGTAAAAATAATGGATAGTAATAAAGTTTATTTATGATAATTGATGGCTAATGGTTGATATAAGTTTTCTTTTTGCGAGGCCGGAGTATCCAACGTTCTCGTTAAATTGGAGACATCTCGATAGATGGGATAGTTGGCCTAAGAATTTAAATTTGCTCCATAGCCAATGTTAACCCTCGACCTTTGGTAGGATTTAAAGTTGCTCTATATTCAATGTTAACCCTCGACCTTTAGTTAAAGGATGTTGAGCCCAACCGCTCAATCACACCCTTGAGTTATGGTTAATATAAGTTGTTAACGTGTTTAATAAAATTAACGATTAAATAACATAAAATGATATAATAAAAGGACATTAATTTATAATAAAATTTATATGTAGATAATATTTAAAATACTTTTTTTTTGATAGATAGATAGATGAAACGATTGCAATATTAAAAAAATATTATCAACAAATAAAACACTATAAAAATTATTTTTAAATAAATTTAAAACAAACACACCCTCAATATGAACAATAAATCACATTTTTTGGTGGAAAAAAGTCATTGTTTGTGGGAAAAACATGTTTTGAGACAAAAATTGTAACACATGTTAAAATAGAGCTAAAAGTTAAATTTCAAAATAGGGAAACCATTGTGGTAAGCCAATAATATAATAACATACTAAAAGTAAATCATAAAATTGATCCTAGTTTTTATAAGTCATTTTTAAATTGATCTCTGACTCTATCAATATATCTCAAATTAGTTTATATTTTTGTCAAATAATTTTTAATTTAGTCCCTCTAAATGACTGAACTGAGATACAATTGACAAAGACATGACTAATTCGATATATTGATAAAGTTTTTGAGAGTGAATTACAAATAAAAGAGGGTCGTCCCCCTTCTAAGTTCTAACTCTATCCTTGGCTGCATTGATAAGGTTGGATTCGAATCCATATTTTTTTTTACTAATATTACAACTTGAAATATATAAATACATAAAAGTTATCTGCAACTTTTGTTAGCATATTCTAAATTATATTTTCACAAATGCATCTCATAGTTTAATTTAGATGTGAAGAAACATAAATATGTCACACAAAAATGCTAAGCATAGAACATATAATCTTGCTAGACCCAATTCCATTGAATCAAAATGCCAAGATGACTAACACAAAATCTTTCTCAACTTCAAGATTAAAATACTTCCTAACATAAAATTTAATTAAAGATGAACACGTTGATTTCCTAAATATGCAAAACTACTTCATTCTCCAATCTTTACTATTGGTGGATCACATGGAAATATCAATCTCAATTAAGTTTTGATCATCCTCATTCATATCATTAATTTCTTCTAAAAGTTGCATGAGACTTTGTTCCTTGTAAATGGATTCTGAAAAGAAACCTTGCAATTTGGATTCCAATTTTTGCTTAGATTCTTCAGCTGAGTTAGATAAGTGCCTTCTTGGCAAGTCAATTTCAATCAAACTATCCTCCTCCTCCTCCTCCTCATGATCGTTACAATCATCATGATCATCTGTATAAATATTAAACAAAATTATCCATAGATACAAATTATAGCATATACACAGATACGAAAAGATAGAGAAATAATTATGTACCTAATGTAGGATAGACTATAGGAGAGTATGAGAGTAAACTATCATCTCTTTCATCTAAGTTATAGTTTGTATCTATGATAATTCTGTTAATTTCACCGTGATCATCGTAGTCATAATCATCGTCTTCATCATCAGATTCAGAAACTAACTCATCATGGCTACTATCATTTTGATATTCATTATGATCAATCTCAAAAGTTTCGCCGACAATTCTTCCACTACTGCTTCCACTTTCACTATCCAATGGAAATGAATAATCCAAGTGTGCTTCATCTTGCTCCTCATGATTCTCAGCAGTTTCACTAACATCTAATGATGGTTGTTCCTTCTCTTTAAGCAACTTATTTGGAACTACACTTTCCTTTCTAGGCCATTTTTTCCTTTTCAATTTGACAAGTAATACACTAGATACAAGAGCAATAGGTATTGTAAGAAGGAAAGTGAAGGATTTAAAAATTGAAAAGAAAAATGACAAGAGGACAATAATCAACATGATAGGTAGAAAAGTGCTTAAATTGGAACTAAGTTTGGAACAGAAATGTTGCTTATAATTTGCCTTCATGATCATTGACTTGCAAGAACTGTTGAAATTAAGGAGAAAACTAAATCAGAAGAATTTTGATTAGCACCAAAATGAGCACAAAATTTTGTGGTTTGAGTACCAAAATCAGTTTTTCAGCAAATAGTTGCAAAAGTTTTAGCTTTTACATAGCTAAAATGTCAAAAAGATAGAAGAAGAATCTCATTTCACAACTTAAGCTCCAAAGCAATTTGTTTCTTATTTATCATGCTTGAAGTGAGAGTGACATTTAGGCTCATTGGCAAAAATTGGCATATAGCTTAACATGTAGCTGATGAATTTATTGTTTATAGCAATGATTAAATTTGTAGTGTTCGATAAAACTAGGGGTTGAACTAACTTATAAATCTAAAATGACATAAAAAAATCACTTTTAGAAGAAAAGTGACAAGTTATAGACTAGTAAAAATAAACTATAAACTAATGAGGAAAAGATTACCAGCTAGATATTTTATTTTCAAGATGAACTTATAAGTATTTTTTGATGAAAATGTGTTTATATCAATCAAAATTTAGAAGACAATGTGGTCGCCTCAGCAAGTTTATGACCAACCTCATTTGCTTGTCTCTGCAGAAACTCTACACTTGAGTTTCAATAATAGTTAGAAAAAATAAATTTACAATGCTCAACATACAATCATATCAAACTCTTCGAAAACAATCAAAGGAATAAAAACTATCAATCACTCTTTTCGAATCCAGTTCGAACTCCACCAAACTTAAGTTAGACTCATGAACCCAGATAAATACCACAAGAACCCATGTCGTAAACTATAAATTATTAACTCAAAAAATGATCTGATTCATATACTATCAATTTAATTGACCGCTGAAAACCATATTTTACTAGTTCTGTTTCTATCTCCAATTAATTTTCTAGTAGGTAGCAAAGCTAGCTGTTTTTAGTTAAAATTATACTACTAGCTTAAAGTCCTGAAGTTGCTGAATGCATGTACAAAACATGTCTGACCCCCCTAACATGGCATTGCATTAAACATATAAAAACAAGAAATCTATAACATACTTAACCTATGTTTGGTATTACGATGGGAGTGACAAAATTACAGTGGCTCATCATTATTTTGAAAAAACTACAACTTATAACTTCTACAAAATTACGGTGAGTCACCGTGATTCTGACATTTTCACCGTGATACTAACCATGCACAATGATTTGCTTCTTCTATATATGTTTTATCATTTCTAAAAGATCAATCTTCCTCCCACAAATGTAGGCAAATATTATCTATGGAATCAAACACAATATGAGCACTTTTATGACTTTTTTACACGACATGATTTCAAGCCATACATAATAAAATACCATTAAAATCAATGTGGTAATTAAGCTTTTGGTGACAGTCACAAACTTGGTTGGTCATGTAATTTATGAGACATGATTACATGAAAGATATATAAATGAGTAGTGTCGAAAGTTATGATGGCACTCTTTTTCTTCTTTCTTTCTCTGCCCTTCATTATAAAAAACTTCGTAATTTTGGAAGAATGATGATAACTAATGTTCCTGAAATACTAGTTATATATTAGTTAAAAAATAAAAAAGTAAATTTTATATTAAAAACAACAATTTTAATAATTTTAAATGATTGATTATTATACCTTGTCAAAAAAAAACATGATTAATTATTCAAATACAATTCTAAAATAATTTTATTATATTTAGTTTTATTAACATGTGCTCTATAAATATTTGTTAACATTTTTAGAGTATAATTTATAGTTTTTAGCTCAAGTCCACTTTTATACAACACAAATTGAATGGATTTTTTTTACCAATAACATATGACATAAGTGATAAATATTTCCGTTAATTATTTTGTCTAGATTCGATCTCTAATAGATACATATAAAACAATACATATAAAAAAAAATTAGAAAAGATCAACTCTTAAAATAAATATTTTTTATTTCTAAAATTAATCTCTATAATATTGTGGGTGACTATACTTTTACATGCACGTTATGAAGACTCATTCATGAACAATTCTTTGTCGAGTAGTTAACAAATTTCCATTATCATCATGTCCCCCCGTGCATGATATAACTGCAACAAAGGCCCATTAGTTGTTACACAAAACAGAAACAAAATTGTCTATACTATGAATGCGGTGCAAGAATTCAGCTTCTCATGGTTAAGTAAAACAAAATTGTTAAGATAAGGGGGAGTCCAATCATAGGACTCTAGGACAATTTTGTCTTTAATTTTGATTATTAATTGGATTATCATGTGAATATTGGAGGGTTCAAATTTGCTTCAAAAAAAAAAAATTAGAGGCTTCAAATTTTGTTTGGATTTGGATTATGGGTGCAATAAAATTTCTCTCTAAAATTTTGCTTAAAATTGCTCTTGCTCGTAATGAGACCAAGTGAAAGAAAAATTGTTTTATTCTTATAGGAGAATGGGACTCAGTTTATAGCGAGTTATGACATCAAATGATTTTAATCTTCTTTTAAATATAGTTGTGGGAATCAAACTGCAGTTTTTTATATCAAGTCCAACATCAATCACGCATAGACCAACTAACATTTAATCAAGTGAAAAATCTTTTGATTACTATAAGTAAGTGTGTGTTGATAGATGTTGATAGAGAATTAATAGAGTACATTAAATAATAGGTTAATAGATTTTTTACTCCATGTTATTTGGACAAGTTTTGCTTTAGTCTAGGGGTGGTAAAATGATCCACCAATCCATTATTCATCCAATCTATCCACATAATTATTAATCCAATTCATTCATTAAACAAATATTTGATAGTGGATTGGATTCCATTTAAATTATATGGATGGATAATCATCCATCTTATTTCAAAAATTCAAAAATCCAATAGATTACCTTAAACACTATTACAAAATCAATTGGATGATATAAAAGTATTTTTTTTTATAAAAATATAAAACTAATTTATTTACAATATATTTATATTAATTTTATAAATAAAAATTTGAAAAAAACTGAATATGTTTTAAAAAAAACTGAATATTTTAATTAATTTATATTTATAAAACAACTGAAAAATATATTGGACTTTCATTGATATGTCAAAACATTCATAAGCCCAATGGTAAAAAAATATTTAGGCCCATTATTTTTAGTAATATATTTTTTTTTGACAGCAATTAAATATAAATTGATATGTCAAACCTCCATGTTCTGCCGCGGTCCACCAAAATATTGCCGGTCTGCTGCCATCCGCCACCGTGGCCAACACTGGTGGCGGCGGTCAACACCTTTGACCACCACTTCCACCTTTTTTTTGTACAACTAGCTCCTTTTAATTATTTATTAATAATAAATTAGGTAAATTGTTGTTTTGGGCTCATATCAAAACTCTGCTTGGATGTATCCAAAAAAAAAACTTTGCTTGGGGGAAAATAATGTTTTGGGCTTTAAATCAAGGAAAAAAATTATATTTTAAACTAATTCATTTCATTAATTTAATTTAATTGAAAATTTATTATGTTTAAAAAAAGTATTAAATATATGCTAAAATTTTTAGAAACATTATTAATACATTTAACTAAATGGATCAGATGGATTGGATGAATTTTATGTTAATTGGATTGGATGGATTGGATTAAATTTTTTTTCTTAAAATTTTATTGGATTGCAATAGATGATTTTGATCCATCAATTAAAATCTAAATCAAAATCCATCAAATTCATGTATTTTGTCACCCCTACTTTAGTCTCGTAAAAAAATTGCATTTATTCCCTATAATTTAAAGATTCCTTATTTTTTGTTATTCACCGCATATGTTATGTGAACATTTTGATGACGTGGCTTGTTTACATGGTAAAAAAATTAATTATTTTCTACTTTGCCACATGTATAATTTACTTGTCAATAATATTGTTTTTAAATTAAAAATTAAAAAATAAATTAAGAGAATAGCAGGTGAAAGAAGAAAAAGGAGAAACTGCGATGCAAGAAAGAAAGAAAGAAGATCAGCAATGCTAGAGAGAAAGAAGCACATACAATCTCTTATCTCTTATTTATAAATGCTATTGGATTTGCTACAACTAAACCCTACTTTTTTTCCTCCTAAATTGTAGCATTAAATGCTCTCAACTACTTTTTTTTATTTTTGTTTTTGACAAATAATAATTACATTAATTTTCCCACTTTTCATGAAAAAAAAAGTGTTATTTTTTCATTAGTCAAAAATAAAAATAAAAACTTTCCCACTTTTCATGAAAAAAAAAGTGTTATTTTTTCTCATGCTTTTGACCCATACTTTTTTTATTATGCATGGCTGAATTAATTTTTTCTTAATATTTTAGTTCATTTTTTTCATAATGTTTTTGTTTTTCTTGGAGCCATAATTCAGGATGGTAGTACAATCAGGTAGTCATTGAGGTTTTAACCATTGAAACAAAATTTAAAATTTCTTTTTATGATCATTGGTTGACATCTATTTTTTTAACAAAAGTAAAAGAAGGACATAAGATTTGAAGTTCAACAGAGTAACTTCTTTTCCTATCACTCGAGTTTGTTTAAGGTTGTCATCGACTCATTATGATAAAATAATTCTTTTCAAATTTCAATGTTTTTAATTTCTATTGATGATTTCGTTTGCATTGACTATCAACCATAGTCAAGGTCAACCACTTAAATACTCCCTCCATTCACTATTATAAGCAAAAAAAAACTATTTACGGTATTTAAGAAATTTAATTAAGTGTAGTTAATTTTCTTGATTTGATGTAAGACATCAATTAAGTTTATTGTATTGTCCTTTTAAATCACAAGTACCAAAATATAAAAGTGAAATAATTGTCTAAAAAGTAGTAGAATTAAATAAGGGTGTATTTGAAACAGTGGTGTTAAATATTTCAAAAGTAGTTAAGTTTTGCTTATAATAGTGACCAAAATTTAAAATGTTTCTTTGCTTATAATAGTGACTGAAGGGAATATATTGGAGTATATCTTTCACATTTAAATTTTTTTCTCATGGATAATTTTATGTGGAACTAGGTAGGGTAAATTCGAAGAAAAAACTAAAGATATTGTTAATAGATAAAGAAGGAGAAGATACAACTGAAAATGAAAATGTTGATTATACAAAAATATTTTTATAATGTTAGCTAGAAGCTATTTTTTTTGTAGTTGTTAAAATATATACAAATTGTCTAATACAATAATTTATTTAGAACTACGTTTTCTATTACCCGTGCGAGATCGCACGGGTGAAAGTCTAGTAATCAAATATCACTGCTGGTTGTGGTGGCGGTGTTCCAATCCTTGAGCAATTTAAAATTATAAGGTTCAAAAGTGGAAGGAAGCAAAGCACGAACTTATGTTTTTTTTTTTTTGAAGCACAGCACGAACTTATGTTGAAGATATTGAAATCAAGGCGTAAATTTCAACGACACTATTGTTAGTATGTTTAAAAACATATTTTATATGAATAAGTTTAAATAAGTAATTATATTTATATTTAAATTAATGAACTATTTAATCAACTAATTCACCAATCACGAGATTAAATTCTTTTTTGATATTTCACATCATACTTTAGAGAATTTGACTATATATACATCATATTTCAATTTTAGTTTATAATCAAACATTTATATATGAAAAAAAATGTATTCATTATAAAGTTTGTAGAATTAAAATTTAGTTCAAAATTCAATATTTAATATTAAATGATAAAAGTAAAAAATATTATTAATAATATAGTGGTTAAATAAGGTATGAACCTGAGTTGTATTGTCTATTTTTTTTGTTAAATAATTTAGTGGTTAAAAATTCCACCTTTAAGATAAATAAATGGGATGATCAGAGATTAAATCCCAACCTCTTACCTATAAAATGCACTAGTGTATAATTGAACTAAACTTATAGACAGAAAACAAACTTCGATCATAAATTACACGATTCATTCCTCTACTATATATAAATCTATATAGCTAAGCACCATTTTCGGTAAGTAATCTTCATTTATATATGACCTATGTTATTTCTCTATGAGTGTCTTCTCTTCATAATTAATCATCTAAAAAAGCATAAATAATTCTATAGGAACATAAATAATTATTATTAAATTAACGAGACTTTTGCAAATAATTAAAGTTAATACAATACTTTTTTAGGCAGAGGTAATGTGGGAATTGAATCAAATTAAGAGGGATTCATCATCTTTTTTAGAGGAGGTAATTCGGTGGTGGAGGTAGTAATCATATCTAACAACAATATAATCGAGGATATCCTTGATTGGTAGATCATTGTTGGGTGGAGTGGTGTTGGTGAAGAGTGGAGTGAAAAACACTATTAAGTTTATCAAGGTGGGAAGAAGGTAGATGAAAATGCCAAATAGGTAAATGAGGGATTCAATGATATTGTGTCTGAACTTGAAAAGTTTTTGTTGGTTATCCATGAGGGATCCACGAGTTTGTGCTTGTTCAATAACAATGATAATAGCAAAGAGTTCAGTGAATAATACAGGTACATGAGAGATTGTTGATTAACAAAATAATCATTGATAATTACATGAACAAAAATGATATTCTTACTTGATTTATAAACTTTCTAGCTCCGCCGCTAATCTATGTAATGTAGTTGTCGACTTTGTATTTTGAATTCAATTTATCAATATTAAAACCCGAACCATAAATTAATAATCGTGTCAAATGCAATTTAAAATCGTCATTGTCTTTTTTGCTTACTAAAATTAAGTGAGTAAATTAAAACCTATTAATGGTTAGATTATAAGTTAGAACTACCTTATAGCTTACTTGCAAAAAAATAATATAGAGAGAAGATATATATATATATATAAATTAAATGTTACCAAAATAAAATTTTCATATTATTTTAGGTTAAGTAGCATTTATATAGCTATTACAATTACAAAGGAAAGTAAACACAGAACACACAAACTTTGATCATAAATTAACTATTTAACTATCTACTATATATAAGTCGATATAGTTGATCAGCATCTTCAGTAAAGTAAGTAATCTGTGATCTACTCTCATTTATATATGATTTATGCTATTTCTCTATCGTTGTCTTCTTTTCATAATTAATCACCTGAAAAAAAAATCCAAAAAAAGATACATTACATATTTAATATAATCACTTGATCATAAATATGAAACGTAAAAGTAATGAGCTTTTGAAAGTATTGGGTCATATATAATTGATTTGAGGGGTAATAATCACATAGTGTTTGAACTTGAAAAGTTCTTGTTGGACATCTATATTAAAATGGACAATGATGAGTGAAGGATGATTGTGGTTGTATTAAATTGTGTATGTAAGGGAGAGTTGTTATATAGTGTGAGAAATTGCTGAGAGAAGAGAAAGTATGTATTTGACGAATTGACGTTGTGTAGAGATTCTCTTTACTATTTTTTGGCATTTTTATAAGAGGTACGTAATTACTTGAAAGACCTTGTTTGGTTCAATTTTCTTTTGTATCAAAGGTTTGGTTTTAAAATGTTTGTATTGTGGTGGAATTGTAATTGGATAGAAACTGATATAGATGATGTGGCAAGAAGAAAGGGAAGAGTGTGAGTTTACTTTATGAAATGAAATTGCATAAAACCTACTTGAAATCCAATGTATTGTATAAAATAATTTTAAAAAATGTAGGGATTATTATTGAATTTTTTTGGTCACTTTTAACTTCACCCCTCTCTATTTTAATATGAGTGATCTACTTTGTCACTTAACGTATATTAAAAAAATGTATAAATAATAAAGAGGAAGAGAGAGACAGTGAGATAGAGATAATTTTTTTTTTTGGTAAAAAAAAAGAGGGCAAAGCCTAAAGAAAAGGAAAAATTACAACTCTAAGCAAATATTCCTAGGCATGTAAGTCTTGGATATGTCATAAAAAAGGAGACTATGAAACTCATTAGGATGAGTCTCTAAAACATGAGTATCAAAGGAACTCAGCGTGAGACTGAGATTAGTTAAAAAATTTGCGCTTCTGTTGCCTTCACGCCTAGTATGTGTTATTTGCACATGCCAAAGCAAATTCATGAGATTGCGAATCCCCTGAATCAACATAGGGGTTGCTCCGTTAATGTTGCATCCTCCTAAAACCATGTCAATGAGTATCTTGGAATCACTTTCCACTATAAGCTGCGAAAAACCCTCTCTCCAAACCATTGCCATTCCCACATACATGCCCCACATCTCGGCATGAAGAGCGTCACACATTCCAATTTTTCTAATGTAGCCCTTCAACCAGCGTCCATCAGAATCACGAAATAGACCTCCACATCCCGCAAGATCAATCGACTTTTTTGAAGCTCCATCACAGTTCAACTTGATTTTTCCCTCTAAAGGTCGTTTCCAACCAATGTAAATAGTGTTAATTTGTCGCAGCAAGTCAGCGGAGCGAGTTTGATCGCAAATGTCTATATCTTTTTCCGTCTTGAGGATCACATAAGTTGGATCAGCTGGGCGCCTAAAATCTTCTTCGAAAATAGACTTATTTCTCCATTTCCAAAGATACCAACAAGCTACCATGAAAATAGATTTCCATCTGTCAATATGCAATCCATGTTCCTTGCTGGTAAGATTCTTGAAAATTCAGTCCCTGCTATTCAAAGAAAAAAAATCAGTAACACAATCATAAGGTACTAACCCTATCCATATTCGAGTTGCATGAATGCAATCTCTTAAAACACGGATTGTTGTTTCCTCTTCATTCCCACAACTAGGACAAAAGGGTGAAACCCCCACACCCCAACGACTTCGACGATAGTTGGTTAGAAGACGCTCATGAGCTGATATCCACATAAACGTTTGGATTCTGTGAGGACCCTTCTAATCCCAAAGCTTTCTATAATCTCCTTGAATAGGCTATGAGATAGAGATAATTAACTGATCTTACTAAAGTAACTTTTATAAATATTGATGTACTTAAAATTGCCATAAGTGCAAAGTTAAAAATATTGAATTAAGAGTAATATAACCAAATTTTCTAAAAGATATGCATCTCAAATAAAAACTTCATAGGGTTGTTTTACATCTCCAAAGATTATGTGCTAGCTTTTTGGAATCCTACTCAACTTTAATTAAGTATTTTTGTAGAAGGTTAATTAGTTAGAAATCCTATAATAGATATGTATGACTATTTTGTTATTAGTTAGTTTCGAATTTTATTTTTGGTTTAAATTAGGTATCCTCTGCGCGCAAGTGTAGATGTTAATTTTTCGAATTCGGTAAGACCATAAAGGGTGCTTAAAGTCATCTCTCAAGAAAATTTAACATTGCTGTATTCTTAGGACTAGTTTCGATCTCATGACCTCTAGTTAAGTTAGAAGAGCTCACTTACCATCTCATCCACATGCTCTTGTGTAGTTAGTTTTGAATTAAGGTTTTTGCTGGCAAACATTTTAAGGAATAAAAATTAAAATTTTTATCTTGGAAATTGTGTGTAAATTTTGTCTGTTAGTGCTTTGAATCAAAACTGTCAATTTTATCGTAGAAATTGCGTGTATTTTTGTATTTTAGTGCTCAGAATGTCAAAGAAAGACAAGGTTGTGTATTTAACATTTTAAAGTTTAAATTTTTTTAAACACTGATTTCAAGATAATATTTTAATGTTTGATTTTTCTTTTTTGTTTTACAATTAATGTTTGTTTTCTTTTCTTTTTTTTGACTAAAAATAATATTAATTTATTCTTTTTTCTTTGAATCAAAACTTTCAATTTTATCATAAAAATTGTGTGTTTTTTTTATTTTATCTTTTAGTGCTCAGAATATCGAAGAATGACAAGATTGTGTATTTAACATTTTGAAGGATAACTTTTGAAGGTTAAATTTTTTTAAACACTGATTCCAATATAATATTTTAATGTTTGATTTTTCTTCTTTGTTTTGCAATTAATGTTTGTTTTTTTTCTTTTCTTTTTTTGACTAAAAATAATATTCTTTCATTTAAATTGAATAGTACAAATGATATTCATTTTTTGACTAAAAATGATATTCATTCATTCTTTTTTCTTTTTTTTTGACTAAAACAGATATTCATACATTGAATAATACAAATTCAAAAATTTTAAAAACGAAAAGGATGATTCTATGATAAACTGAAAACACCCATACAAATGTAACAAAAGGCTACATATATTTCGAAATTGAAGTGCTCGTAATACCCATGTCTACAGATATGTAACGTTGAAGCAAAATTATTGATTGAATACGTATTGGGTCGAATTTAATTTGTCATGAACCGAACAAGCACCACACTAAGACAGAACAAAAAATTTTCCTAAAACAAAATAGAGTAACAAAAAATGGAATATGTTTTTTTTGAACACCGAAAAAATGGATTATGTATATTCATACAGTTGTAATTGATCAAGAATATCACAACAAAATCAAACAGCTCACATTTTGATACAATATTTGGAATTTAATTTAATCTTAATCAAACAGTCTAAACTAAATAATCATGCCAAATGCATTTGAATATCCATATATAATTGTCATTTTCTTCTTTCCTTACTAAAATCAAGTGAGTAAATTCAAACTTTGCAATAGTTAGAATAGAAGTAAGAAATCCGCATTTGCAAGAAAAAAAAAAAGAAGCCAAAATATTACTATTATTTATAGCATTTATAAAGCCATTACAAAGGAAAGCAAAAACACAGAACACAAACTTTGATCATAAATTAACTATTCAATCATCTACTATATATAAATCTATATAGTTGAGCAATATCTTCAGTAAGTAATCTGTGATCTGTACTCTCATTTATATATGGCATATGCTATTCTTTATCACAGTCTTCTCTTCACAATTAATCATCTGAAAAAATAAAATCCAAAACAAGATACATTACAAATTAATTAAAGAGACTATTGCAAATATTTACTATTTGTTTGGTTGAAGAGAAATAAGGAAGATAAATTAAAACACGAATATCAATGCATGTATTTGAACTATATTACTGTCCAAATACATGCATTGATATTTATATTTCAATTTATCACTTCTTTATTTTTGTCCAACCAAACAAAGACTTAAAGTTAATATTTTGTGTGTGTGTGTGTGTGTATGGGGTGGGGGAGGGGGTATAATATAGTCTTACCGTGAGGAGGTAATTCATCAACATTTTCTAGAGGAGGTAATCCAGGGTGGTTATGATCATCAAGGTGGTGAAGGTATTGATTGTATCCAGCGACAATATAATCAATTATTTCTTTGATTTCTCTAGGGATAGGAATGGGATCATCGTTGGGTGGAGTGGTGTGGGTAAAGAAGGCAACAAGGGCAGCAAAGAGGGCAGTAGATATCAAGAGCGGAATGGAGAATAATATCGACTTGATAAAGTAGGGAAGAAAGTAGAAGAAGATGAAAATGGCTAACAAGGTAGTTAGGGTTCCAATGATGCAGTGTCTGAACTTGAAAAGTTTTTGTTGGATATCCATGTTGGAAAATGAAAAGGGATGTGATAAGAGAGTGTTAATTGTGATTTATTTGTGTGGGAGGGTATGTGAGGGAGAGATGTTTAAATAGTGTGAGAAATAGAGGAGATGATGTAATTGTGAGGTTACGTGGAGATTCTCTTTATTATTTTTGTCATTTGTGAGGAAAATAAGGATAAGAATAGGAAGGAAAGAAAATAAAACACGGAAATTAATGCATGTCTTTGGACTATTTTATAATCTAAATAAATGTATTAGTTTCCGTGTTTCACTTTCTCTTCTCCCTATTTCTCTCCAACCAAACAAAGTGTAAATGTCCTTCTTTCCTTTAAAATGTTTATGTTGAGGTAGAATTGAAATTAGATATATGACTTGGGAAAATATTAGTGTGGTCACAACAATTTAGATACACCATTGAGCACATAAATACAAAAATGCATACATTTTTTTTATCACTGTTATAAGGAAAAAAAAAACTTTTTAGATCAATTGAATAGCACTGATGTATCACTTCAATATTATATATCGATACATCACTTATTCAAATTAAAAAAAATGAATTTTTACTTATAATAATAATAATAAGAAGGAGTATCATTTAACTATATATTTTACTTATATAATTATGTTTTTCTTTCTAATATTTTCAAGTATGTGTGTGCCTAAATAATATGATTAAAAGTAATTGTGACCATACAAGACTTTCTAAATAAATTTATATATTTGACATGGCATGAAGAAAGGGGAGAGTATGGAGTTATTATAGGAATTTGTATCAAATATGCTTGCGATATAATGTTTGGTGTCAAATTTTGATGTCTAAAAATATTTTTAGAAGAGTATACAAGTTACTATCAATTTTTTTTAAGTCTTTTAAGTTTAATTAGTTTAGAAGAATCCGTAGTGTTAATATTGTTTGAGTAAAATTTATCGGGTCTCTTTTAGATTATTTTTATTGTGTTTCTTGATTGATGTTGTAAAAAAAATTGAAAAATGCAAAAGAATATCGTTAAGACATTTATTAAAAAAATAACTATGAAAAAATTGTTTTAAAAAATGGCGTTCAACTTTATTTAACTTTGTAAAATTTAAAAATATGTTATTTCCAATGCAAGTCCAAAAATTGTTTTTCCCAATGCATGTTCAAAAATTGTTATTTCCAATGCAAAAAGCAATTTTTTAAAACAATTTTCAAACTAGACCAAATATGTTTGACCAAATTTGTATTTAATTAATGCATTGTTTGAACTTTTTTTTTACTGCATTGTTGATCATTTGTTAGTATATCCATAAAATGATGAATTAATATATTTTTTATCTCAGTAATTTTGTGATTTACAGTTTTGGTTATCGTATTTAGAAAATTAAAAATATATTTTTATAAATTTTTAAAATATTAAAAAATTTCTCAATAAATTTGAGATTTATTTTTATTGATTAAGTTAATTAATGAACAAAAAAATTATAGATCAATGAAATATTATTTTAAAATAAAACTAAATTTTAAAACTCTAAGATATGGTAACACAAGATTGTTAGTTAAAGGATTTAAGCTATGAATATGAGAAAAAAGTTTGGTCCAAAAAAGCTTAAAAGGAGATCAATAAATAAGATTCAAACTTTTTCTAACCACTTTCTTTCTTTTGATTCTCATTTGTATATAGAGACAATTTCCTTAATCAGTATTTGAAATTTTGGATATTATTGATGATTTTTATGTTGTATATGTGTTTGTTCTATATTATAACTGTAGATTAGGGGGATAAAATAAGAAAATTACTTAATTAAAATGTCAAATGTATTTGGCCCATGTTTTGATTAAATACATTTATCAACTAAATAAGAACAGTTTTGTCCTTGTCCTAATCCAAGTGATTATATTCATTTTTTTTTTGAAAAAAACATTTTACAAAAGTAAATTTTGAATGCTCCAAAGGATAAGTGTCACCCGTAAAAAAATTACTTCACCAAAATGTCAAATGTATTTGGACTATATTTGGACTAAATACATTTGATTTTATCTATATCTAAAATGTAAGAAAATTTGTACCTTACTTTTTTTCAATTGTTAGTTACAAATGAAAATGAAAGGTGATAATTAACATGTGAAAACTGAAGGGAAAAAATACATTACATATATTCCTAACAATTTAGGGGAATACTTGAGATAAAAATAAATTCGGAAGGATCATTTTCAATTATTTATATTAATGTCAACTTTGGTGAGTAAAACACTAATAACATAAGAAAACTAAATGAAAAATAAAGAATAATATAATGAACAAAATTTAGTGTCAATTTATAGAATTTACCATGAAATTCTATAGAATTTACAATAAATTTATAGAATTTATATTTTTTTTAATTTGCTTGATAACATTCAAATGTCGTTCACTAGTCGGTGAATATTTTTTTACGGGTCATTCTAACCGGTGCTCTCGGAGTATCGGTTAAGGAACCTAAAAGAAGAAAGTTTTAAAATAAAATTATTATTTTTTAAACTTTTGAGAAGTTGACTGCATAATTTCTAATGTCAGATTTCTATATTTGGTTCCTTAACCAATGCTCCAAGGGCACCGGTTAGCATTTCGCTTTTTTTATTCTTTCCATTTTTGAAATTTAACACACTTTCTACCAAATCAGCGAGGAGTAAATTTGGAAAGACACGAAGCTCGAGAGAGCCGGAGTGTTCTCGATATGAATTCGTTGTTGTAGCTGTTACACGCAGTTACACACAATATAATCAATCCCAATCTGTAATAAAATCAGACGGTCATGATGCATCAAGTACACTTTCTTTCTCACATTTTCGATCTCAACTGTTAATATTTAATCAAATAGTCGAGCCGGTTATACAAATCAGATCAGATGGTCACGATGTATCACATGCAATTTCTCACAGTTTCAATCTCGACCGTTAATATCTAATCGGACGGTCTCAAACACTACACTGTTTCCGTTTGTTCTGACTTATGACTTATGAGTGTACACAAGTTAAGAATAAGAAAGTGGTTAGAAAGCGCGGTTAGGAAGAGTGACAGAGCGAGTGAGAACGCAACGCACACATAGTCGTTGTTAAACGGCGTCGTCTTCGTCGTCGTCAACTGAAGCAAGTGCTACGAAACGCGGTGGTTAGTAAGAACCGACGTTAGACTCTAATTTCAACGTCATCATGATTGGGACGGAGGAGGAGGAGGAGAAGATTAGTCCTATTAAACTGTGCTCAGATTCTTTACTTAATCTCATTGTAATCATTGTTAATGTTACATTCCACCGAAGAAGAAGAAGAATTCGTCTCTTGCATTGTTACTACTCTGGTATGCTCTTTTCTTTTCTTTCCCCATTTAAGGAACATTAGTTGGTCTGATAGTGATTGGCGCTGAATTTGATAGATAGAACCACACCGTTCGATCTTCTCAACTGTGCTTGAGAGGAGACCGAAACCACTTATGCTAGAATTTGTTCCAAACTGAATTAGTTGGCTCAGTGGGCCGGATACCGGTGGTGAAAAATAAAATAAAATTAGAATACCACACTACTATCTTCTAGATATAGCTCAATCTCATATGTCATAATTAGAAACTCTCTCACACACACAAGTGGATGAGCCGGGATTCGAACCCGGATCACGGTGTCCGACATAAGAGTTTCAACAGTTTTTTTAGTTGAGGTAGGATTTGTGGACTGTTAGGTCAGATTCTTTATTAATATAAAAAATGAAACCCACTTGGCTTGGGTCCTTGAAGTGTGCTCCTCACAAGGTTTCATGTTCGATTCCCTCTGATGTCAATTTCGGTGGGCTAGTCCATACAGAGCAAATACTCTGGCTTTAAATGGGGCCGCCGCAAGTGGGCGGTGGGATTGGTCGGATTAGTCGGTCCTTGGGCCGGATACTGAGCTTTAAAATAAAAAATGAAACTTCCAAGGATCACAAACAGCTTGAAATCACAAGTGCTTTTTATTTATTTATACAAACCATAGATGAGATATATGTGAACTTTGAATTGCATGATCTGATGTTAATTAGATTTATAAACCTAATATGTAACAATGAGAATAAGTGCCGGTCACAAATGTCATTCACAAGACATATCAAGAACATATTTAAACATTAAATATTGTTTTATTTTTTAGTGTAGCATTATGATTATGATTAGTGCAGGCACTTAGAATTCAGAATGGCTTGGCAGCAAAATATCAGTGCTTTTGGTTCTTCCTCTATACCTTCTTCTGTGCCATCGTTGAAAAAATATGACGTTTTTCTTAGCTTTCGTGGTGAGGATACTCGCAGAAACTTCACAAGCCATCTTTATGATGCTCTGAGCCAAAAGGAAGTTGAAACCTTTATTGACACCAATGAGCTCAACATAGGAGATGAGATCTCACCAGCACTCGTCAAAGCCATTGAGGAGTCACATGTATCTATCGTCATCTTCTCAGAAAACTACGCTTCCTCGAAATGGTGCTTGAATGAGCTAAAAAAGATTCTACAATGCAAGAAATCTAAGGAACAGATTGTGATACCTGTTTTTTACAACATAGATCCATCACATGTGAGGAAGCAGACAGGGAGTTACAAGCAAGCCTTCGCAAAACATAAGCGAGATTTGAAGCACAATAATGATGAGTTGAAGGAATGGAAAGCTGCTCTCATTGAGGCAGCTGGTTTAGTAGGTTGGGACTCTCGAAATTACAGGTAAATAAAACGCACTATCCAACTTTCTTCATGTCATGACTAGTATGTTTACAAAATTAGAAGTAAACTCAATAAACTACTTTTCATCATGCACATGTTATGTGTTCTAATTTTTAGTTATGTATATATGTATGCATTAAGATGATGAAAGGAATCTATTAAATATTATAGGGGGCTGAAATAATGCTATCCCCTCATCCCTAGTTAAGTTGTTCAATTCAATCAAACATAATACATCATTTATTATCTTTTTTAAAACCTTAACATGCTTGGATCCCGTAGTTTTCTCCGCTTCCCCTATTCCCTAACATCCACTGTTGTTCAATGAAAAATTTAACTTTAAATTAAGTTCTCCATTGTCTTCTTCACATTGATCCCCTTCTCCTTCACTTCTATCAGTGTTTCAATGTAAAAGATAGTGTTGCTTAGTTAATTTGATTGTAAAATCCAACAGATGATAAATAAGGATGCTAAAATCATTAGACAAGTTATGTGAAAACTTGTGTCCTGTTTACTTCCCATATTTCCTGTTTTAACTTTTACTACAACTAATTATCAACTAATAAAAATAGTGTAGTTTCAAAAAAGAATTTTATCTCCTTGTTTGCAATTTCAAATTAACACAAATTTTAGAAAATGAAAACAAAAAAGAATTTCAGAAAGCAAACGAATCCCACATTATTTGAAGAAGTGAATATGCTTGGCCATAGTCGATATGAACTTCTGGAGGGAAAATTATCTAAGTCATATGCTCATACTTGTACCCTGCATACACTACTTATCACAACTTTTAAAAGCTGTACTATCCATCTATTGGGTTATATTTTAACTTTTGAACTCTTGTTACTAATAATACATGCATCTTGTAATACATGTAGCATAAAACTTTTTTTTTTCTTTTCGGAATTTGGTCTACTTTGCCACTACCAATGTGTTGACCATAAATTTGTTATATAAAAACTTCTTCCCTCTTTCATATGCTAGGATTGAATCAGACTTTATTAAGGACATTGTCGAAGATGTTTTGCAGAAACTGAATCAGAGATACCCATTTGAAATTAAGGGGCTTGTTGGAATTGAGAAAAATTATGAACAAATTGAATCAATACTGGAAATTGGGTCAAATGATGTTAGAGTCCTTGGAATATGGGGCATGGGCGGCATTGGAAAGACTACCCTTGCTAAGGCTTTATATGCTAAACTCTATTCCCAATTTGAAGGCCGTTGCTTCCTCGATATAAAGGATGAATCAAACAAGTATGGACTTAATGTTGTACGCAATAAATTTTTTTCTACATTGTTAGAAGAAGAAAAGCTTCATCCTGATGCACCCTACATAGAAGCCCCTTTCTCTGTAAGAAGGATTGCACGTAAAAAAGTTATCATTGTGTTGGATGGCGTGGAAACCTTAGAGCAAATAGAAGATATTATCCTTAAAATTGATGGGTTGGGACTGGGTAGTAGGGTCATCATTACAACTAGAGATAAGCACATATTTAGTCAGTTCAGTAAGTGTGAAATATACGAGGTTATGGAATTGAACAAACATGATTCTCTTCAGCTATTCAGTTTGAAAGCCTTCAGAGAAAACCGCCCTAAAATTGGATATGAAGATCTAACAGAAAGTGTAATTGCCTATTGCAAAGGCAATCCTCTAGCTTTAAAAGTTTTAGGTGCAAATCTCAGTTTAAGAGGCAAAGAAGCATGGGAAAATGAATTGAAAAAGCTCCAAAAGATTCCCAATAGGAAAATTTATGATGTGTTAAAATTGAGTTATGATGACTTAGATGATTGTCAAAAGGCCATATTTCTAGATATTGCATGCTTGTTGAGAGAAGAGGATAAAGTTTTTGTAACAGATCTATTGGAAGCATGTGAGTTCTTTGCAATAAGTGGGATAGAAGTCCTTCTAAATAAAGCTCTCATACAACTAAAACCAATTTGGAATGTCAAGTCGGAAGTTGATCCAATTTGGAATGTCAAGTTGGAAGTTGATGGTATAGAAATGCATGATTTGTTACGAGAAATGGGACAACAGATTGTTAATCAAGAATCCAAAGACCCAGGAAAACGAAGCCGATTGTGGAAAGCTGAAGAAATCTCTGATGTATTGAAAAAAAACAAGGTAAGTAGAGGATGCAAATACTTCTATATGAAATTGAAAACACGTGTATATGATTATTTTTGCTTAAAAAAATGTGTATGTGATTATGAAATATAACAAGGAAAATATACGACAGCCTATCCTCATTAATAATCCAATTTTTATTTATCAGGGAACTGAAGCTGTGGAAGGTATAACATTCCATAGTACAGAAGTTGAGGATCTAGACTTGAAGTCTGATTCCTTTAAAAGGATGACAAATTTAAGATATCTTAAAATTTATAATGTATCTGATGGGAGAACATGCAATGTGTACTGTCCTGATGATCTTGAGTGGATTTCTGATAAATTGAGGTTCCTTCGATGGGACGGATACTGTCTTGAGTCTTTGCCATCAACCTTTCGTGCTGAAATGCTTACAGAGCTGCACATGAGTCATAGCAAACTTAAAAAGCTCTGGGATGGAGTTCAGGTACAAATATGTTTGGATATACTTGTTGATTTTTAGAGGTACGAGAGGAAGTCTGATGCTCATTTACAAAATTGCGCCAGAGCTAGGATGGCATGCCTCTATTTATTCTTAATTAGGTTTAGTTTCTCATTCATGCATAATTATGAATTTAATGGTTTCTCAGCAATGTCATGATGTTTATTTCTTGTTACAGGATCTTGCGAATCTAATCATACTTTGGCTCGAATCCTCCAAAGATTTGACTGAGATCCCAGACTTATCTAAGGCTACAAATCTTCAAAGAATATATCTCTTTGAATGTGAAAGCCTGCGTCAGCTCCATCCATCTATTTTTTCTCTCCCCCGACTTACATATCTAGGTTTAGGAGGTTGCATAAAGATTGAAAGCCTTAAAACCAATATTCATTCAAAATCTCTCTGTAAACTCTTACTTGATGGTTGTTCATCACTCACCGAATTTTCGGTGACATCAGAGGAAATGTCAGACTTGAACTTACATGGCACCGCTATACATGAATTGTCTTCATCGATTTGGAGTAATAGCAAACTTACTTTTCTTGACCTGACTGGATGTAACAAGCTTAACATTGTTGGCGAAAAGTTATCAAGTGATTATGGACTGGAGTTTGTTACAGAACTAGACCTTTCTGGGTGCACAAAAATGGATGTATCAAGTCTACAGTTCATCCTTGATGGCATAAGATCTTTAAAACGGCTAACATTGAAAGGGTGTTCCAACTTAGAAGGTCTCCCTGAGAACATCCAAAACCATTCAATGCTGGAATGGCTTGTGTTAGATGATTGCAGGAAACTTGTGTCTCTAACAGAGGTCCCGGCATATCTGCTATATTTGAAAGCTATTAATTGCACTTACCTGGACACAAACTCTATTCAATGCTCATTGCTTGAGAACATGTTAATAATCTTCTCTGTATATCCTCCTATTGAAGATCAAGGGGTTGATGATTTCATTTTCTTACCAGGAGCACAAGTTCCATTGAAGTTTGATTTTCAAACAACAGAGGCTTCAATTACTATTCCTCCTATTCCAAAATCTGATTTGCATGGTTTCATATTTTGCATCATTCTTTCTGAGGGCTTCAATATTTACCAACATGCCCTTCATTGTATCATCTTTGAACACACCAAAGAAGTCGACAGACGTCGTATTGATCCCAATTATTTTGGGACATTAATTTCAGATCATGTATTGATATGTTGGCATGGTTACAACGGACAAGAAAGTGGAAGTTATGATTGCAACTTATCATTTAAGTTCATACTTGAAGGTCCCAATGAAAAATATTGGTGGTCAACGGAGGGGATAAAGGGGTGTGGGGTCTTACCTGTATATGCCTTCAAAGGTGAGTTCGAGCTGGATGGTAGTGATATCATTAGTAAAGAAATTGGTAAATTAAAATCTAGTGCTCAAGACTTTGATGAGTTTGATTGGCTTTTGGAAAGTGATATTGAAGATGATCAGGAACAGCCTTCTTGTTCTCGCAAAGAAGAGGAACAACTTTGTTGTTCAATTGGTATAAAACTTTTCACCCACATTCAATTATACATTCCATATTAGTTTATTTTTCTATTGAATTATTTTAATCCTCCAAATGAATAATTGTTTAAAAATTCTCCTGATTCTAGAAAATAGTGCTCAGTGTATTGCAATAACTTTGTGCTTGACTACATATTGGACAGGTCTTTTTTTGAGGCATTTGTTAAGAGGATCAGAAGAATAATACAAGTCAGAAATGTTCAGTGATGTTCCTCAGAAATATCATTGACGCAGAAGACTGGTGATATCAGGTTGTGTTGGTAATAAGTTCATGATTTAAATGCCGAAGTTCAGTGATGTGTTGCATGTTACTTTTCACATTGCAGAATATTTCGTAATTGTATTCAGTTGTTTGGTGTATGTTTGTTGGTATCAACTAAATAATCCTGTTGGTATTCTTGGTACATTAATGCCTCTTTCTTCAAACATCTTCTGCTTTGTCAGTACATGAATGATAATTCTTCTTCCTTTTTTTCTCCCTATTGCGGTAATAACTTGATTTTCATGCTTTTGAATCATAAGAAAGATAAGAAGAATGAGGGTTGTATTATTGGGTTTTCCTTTCTAAAAGATACAGATCATGGTGTTTTCCTCAAAATAACACTGTCTGTGTAATCATAATATTAATTCATGTATTGATTCTACTGTTTATAGTTCTTTCTGTATTTGGCATTGTCAACTAAGACATGCCCATTCCAATGATGTGAATTGTCAAAATTATATTCAATCATTGTAAAAAATTAAGTTTGGTAGTCTAAAATATAACAAAATGTTAACTACTTCTATCATATTTAAGGTTATCATTTCTATACTACCCTTCAATTAATTTAGATTTTATTTTCCAATAACCCATTTATTCTCATTGAACAAGTTTCCATGAGGGGAAATTTGGAAAATATAATTTCTTTTTTGATTAGTTTTAGAAAATCAGACGAGATTAATTACTTTTCTTAAGGGGTCTGAGTAGTTCTTTTCCGCTTCCGTTTATCAATAAAATAGTTATTGGCATGTGCTAGGCATGCTATCAGTCAAGCTAAAGTGTGCTGGTTGCATTTAACTTCTACTGCAAGTGTTAACTTTCCCAAAGTGTCCTTGTGGTCTTTCATGTTATATTACATTTGTTGATACACAGTTCTGTTACCTTTTTTAAGTTAGTTCTGTGCAAACTGACTGGGCAGGGTAGTATAGGCCATTTTCCAAATAAAACATAGAATCATGCAGACTTAGTGATCTTCATACCTAACTTAAAAACAAATTAATTAAGCATATTCCAAAGTTATCTCGTGCTCAATTTCATGGTAATCTAATTAATCATATTTATTCGTTGTTCGTTTTTGTTGCCATAAAACTCTGCACTAGATGCTTGTTTTCGTTCAAGTATTAAGAACAATGCAGGACTCACTCCATAGACTTCTTTTGCAACTGTACTGAGAGCTTGTGATGTTTCATATAACTAACTAAACTGAGACTTTGTTATGTCTTTCAATGAAATCTTTTGAAGGTTGGAAATCAACATAATGATTAGACCAACTTTGATCCTTTTATAGTTTTAAATAGATTATGATATACATATACCTAATGGATATGAATAACAGGCAAAATAAAATCTATACAAATAATTACACAGTCTAAAATTATATTTACAAATTACAACACAAATTTATATTGTTAACTTTTTCTTCTACTTGAGTTATATTGTGTACTCTGCTTCAATATTCTCTGATCATGCTCATTGGTTGTTTTTCATTCACTACCAACATTGGTTCTTTAACATAGTTGGAAGATTCACCAAAATTACTAAACCAAGATAAAGATCTTGTTATTGCAACAAAAACAAGGAGACCATTGCAATAGATAATTCTATATATTTTATTCAGCCAACTTCTTAGACATATATGCATCTGACCAGATATTGACAAATTCATAATACATATTTTAAGTCAAAGAGTCACTATCTCTAATGTCTTTTTTCTTTGTATGCTTTGTTATATACTTTTTTTATATAGAAAGTAGATAAGAGCCCAAGTCAATATTATTATTGTTATTTATATATTTTATGTTATTATAATAATATACAACCAAATGAATCAATCCATTCACAATTGCAAACGAAACTTCCTTGAAGCACATCCTTAACTTATTTATATTTCTCCAAAATTGTTTCAGGCACTTTCAGCAGAAGCTAAGCCCTGAGATTGTTACTGTACAGTCTTTTTCTCCTCTATTGCAGGAACCTGGATTCTAACTTTGGTATGATATTTTTCCCCTCAATTTTAATTAAACTAGTCAATCTCTAAGTCTATGTTAGTTTCTGAAATTATAGGTAGTTTAGGTAATTGACTAATTGATCCTTGAATTTGAAATCAATATACTCCCTTCAGCTGGCAAATATTTCAAATTAGTCATTCAAATTGAGTAACAAAGATCAAATTGGTCCTCAAGAATTTGAAATTAATTAGTCTTCATATTTGTTATAACTAAAATGATATATTGACTTTGTTACTTGAATAGAATTGATCTAGGCTTTATCTGGGTTGTTCTTTACTTAATCTATGTTATGATTCTTTATTAGTTCATGTCATTAAGCTTTTAATGTCTGTTCATTTTCTGAGTTTTTTTCATGTTCAAATTGATTGGTTAGCTTTTTAACACATCAAAAGCAAGTCATTAATCTAAGACAAACAAATTTTCAAGGATCACAAACAGCTTAATTGAAAACAAAACTCACAAGTGCTGTTATTCAATCCATAGATAAGCAGTATGCGAACTATGAACTTCTTGATCCGATGGCAATCAGATTTATGAATCCCAATATGTAACATTGACAACAAGTATCAAGACCACATTTAAACATAACTTTTTATTTATTTTTTTACTTTTGAGTGTAGAATTGTGATTAATGGCTTAGTGCAGGCACTTGGGATTCATAATTGCTGGATGGAAAATGAGCAGTGTTTTTTCCTCTATATCTTCTTCTGCGGTGTCTTCGAAAAAATATGACGTTTTTCTTAGCTTCCGGGGTGAGGATACTCGCAGAAACTTCACAAGCAATCTTTATGATGCTCTGATTCGAAAGAAAGTTGAAACTTTTATTGACAACAATGAACTTAAAATAGGAGATGAGATCTCACCAGCACTCGTCAAAGCTATTGAGGACTCACATGTATCTATCGTCATCTTCTCAGAAAACTATGCTTCCTCAAAATGGTGTTTGAATGAGCTCAAAAAGATTCTGGAATGCAAGAAATATAAGGAACAAATTGTGATACCTGTTTTTTACAACATAGATCCATCACACGTGAGGAAGCAAACTGGGAGTTACAAGCAAGCCTTTGCAAAACATAAGCGAGACTTGAAGCACAATAATGACAAGTTGCAGAAATGGAAAGCTGCTCTCACTGAGGCAGCTAGTTTAGTTGGTTGGGACTTTCAAAATTACAGGTAAATAAAAGGAACTATCCAGTTTTCAACATGTCATGATTTGTATATGTTTCAAAAAGTACATGTAAACTCAATAACAATTATATATCATGTGCATGCTTTGTTTTCTAATATACTATGCTTTGTTTTTGATTTTCATTGTTTCTGAAGATGCATTTTTTAGCTTGCCCTTTTATCTTCTTTGTAGCACAATTATTCACTGCATGAGTCTTTCATCTTCTTCTTTGCAATTTAAGATGTACATAGAAAATAAAATTAAATGTGGCCCATAGCATTTGAAGAAGCAAACATTGACCATTGATATGCTAATATATTTTAGCATATATTTTATATACTAATCTTATAAATATATTTTTCTTCTTTTCTATTTGTTAGACTTGTAAAACCTTATTCCTCTCTTTCATATTCTAGGACTGAATCGGACTTTATTAAGGACATTGTCGAAGATGTTTTGCAGAAACTGAATCTTAGATACCAATATGAAATCAAGGAGCTTGTTGGAATTGAGAAGAATTATGAAGAAATTGAATCAATATTGAAAATTGGGTCAAATGATGTTAGAGTCCTTGGAATATGGGGCATGGGTGGCATAGGAAAGACCACCCTTGCTAAGGCTTTATATGCTAAACTGTACTCCCAATTTGAAGGTCGTTGCTTCCTCAATGTAATGGATGAATCAAACAAGTATGGACTTAATGTTTTACACAGTAAATTCTTTTCTACATTGTTAGAGGAAGAAAATCTTCATCCTGATGCATCCTACATAGAAGCCCCTTTCTCCGTGAGAAGGATTGCACGTAAAAAAGTTTTCATTGTGTTGGATGGCGTGGAAACCTTAGAGCAAATTGAAGATCTTATCCTTAGAATTGATGGGCTGGGACCTGGTAGTAGGGTCATCATTACAACTAGAGATAAACACATATTTAGTCAGTTCAGTAAATGTGAAATATACGAGGTTAAGGAATTGAACAAACATGATTCTCTACAGCTATTCAGTCTGACTGCCTTCGGAGAAAAATATCCTAAAATTGGATATGAAGGTCTATCAGAAAGTGTAATTGCCTATTGCAGAGGTAATCCCCTGGCTTTAAAGGTTTTAGGTGCAAATCTCCGTTCAAGAGTAAAAAAAGTATGGGAAAATGAATTGAAAAAACTCCAAAATAGTCCCAATACGAAAATTTATAATGTGTTAAAATTGAGTTATGATGACTTAGATCGTTATCAGAAGGCCATATTTCTAGACATTGCATGCTTGCTGAGAGAAGAGACTAAATATTTTGCAACAGTTCTATTGGAAGCTTGTGAGTTCTTTGCAATAAGTGGGATACAAGTCCTTCTAGATAAAGCTCTCATACAACTAAAACTAAGTTGGCACATAACGGCAGAAATTGATGCTATAGAAATGCATGATTTGTTAGAAGAAATGGGACGTGAGATTGTTAATCAAGAATCTAAAGACCCTGGAAAACGAAGTCGGTTGTGGAAAGCTAAAGAAATATCTGATGTATTGAAAAATAACAAGGTAAGTAGAGGATGCTATTACTTCTATATGAAATTGAAAACACATGTATATGATTATGAAATATAACAAGGAAAATATATGACAGCCTATCCACATTATTAATCCATTTTTTTGTTAGGGAACTGAAGCTGTGGAAGCTATAAAATTTCATTGTATAGATGTTGAGAATCTAGACTTGAAGTCTGATTCCTTTAGAAGGATGACAAATTTAAGATATCTTAAAATCTATAATTTATCTGGTGAGATCACATGCAATGTGTACTTTCCCGACGGTCTTGAGTGGATTTCAGATAAATTGAGGTTTCTTCTATGGGACGGATACTGTCTTGAGTCTTTGCCATCAACCTTTTGTGCTGAAATGCTTGTAGTGCTTCAGATGAGTCATAGCAAGCTTAAAAAGCTCTGGGATGGAGTTCAGGTACAAATATCTTTGAATATACTTATATGTTGATGTGCGAGAGGAAGTCGGATGCTCATTTACATATTTGTGTCAGATGCTTCTTTTTATGCTTAATTGGGTTTAGTTTTTCTTTTAGTCAGTACTCAGTACTGATTCATGATTATGAATTTAATGGTTTCTCAGCAATGTCATGTTTATTTTTTGTTACAGAACCTTGTGAATCTAAACTTAATTGGGCTTGAATACTCCAAAGATCTGATTGAAATCCCAGACTTATCTAGGGCCACAAATCTTGAAACAGTATATCTCTTTGAATGTGAAAGCCTGCAGCAGCTCCATCCTTCCATTTTCTCTCTCCCTCGACTTATACGGCTAGGTTTAGGAGGTTGCAGAAAGATTCAAAGCCTTAAAACCAGCATTCATTCAAAATCTCTCTGCGAACTAACACTCAATGGTTGTTCATCTCTCACGGAATTTTCGGTGTCTTCAGAGGAAATGAAACATTTGTCCTTACGAGACACTCCTATACATGAATTGTCTTCAACGATTTGGAGTAATAGCAAACTTACTTTTCTTGAGCTAACTGGATGTAACATGCTTAACATTGTTGGGAATAAGTTATCAAATGATTATGGACTGTGGTCTGTTACGGAACTAGACCTTTCTGGGTGCACAAAAATTGATGCATCGAGTCTATGGTTCATCCTTGATGGCATAATGTCTTTAAACCGGCTAACACTGACAGAGTGTTGCAACTTAGAATGTCTCCCTGAGAACATCCAAAACCATTCAATGCTGGAATGGCTTGTGTTAGATGATTGCAGGAAACTTGTGTCTCTAACAAAGCTTCCGTCATCACTGCTATATTTGAAAGCCGTTAATTGCCCTTATCTGGACACAAAGTCTATTCAACGGTCATTTCTTGAGAACATGTTACGATTCTTCTCTGAATACCATTCTTTTAAATATCGAAGTGTTGATGATTTCACTTTCTTGCCAGGAGCACAAGTTCCATTCCAGTTTGATTTTCAAACAATAAACGCTTCGATTACTATTTCTCCTATTCCAAAATCTAACCTGCGTGGTTTCATATTTTGCATCATTCTTTCTGAGGGCTTCAATATTAACCAACATGCCCTTCATTGTATCATCTTTGAACACACCAAAGAAGTCGACAGATGTCGTATTGATCCCAATTATTTTGGGACATTAATTTCAGATCATGTATTGATATGTTGGCATGGTTACAACGGACAAGAAAGTGGAAGTTATGATTTTTACAACTTATCATTTAAATTCATACTTCAAGGTCCCAATGAACAATATTGGTGGTCAACAGAGGGGATAAAGGGGTGCGGGGTCTTACCTGTATATACCATTGAACGTGAGTTGGAGCTGGATTGTAGCAGTATCAGTAAGGAAATTGGTAAATTAAAATCTAGTTCTAGTGCTCAAGACTTTGATGAGCTTGATTGGCATTTGGAAAATTATATTGATGAGTTACAGTTTAGAGAAATTGGAGGTGAAGTCGGAAGCTCTAACCATGATGGTGAAGATGACCAGGAACAACCTTATTCTCGCAAAGAGGAACAACTTTGTTGTTCAATCGGTACGAAACTTTTCGACTACATTTGCATTTCATAGTATTATATTTTTCCATAAAAAGTTTAATCCTTCAAATGAATAATTGTTTTAACATTCTTGTCAATCTAGAAAATAGTGCTTGGTGTATTGCAATAACTTAGTGCTTGTACAACACATTGGACAGGTCTTTTGTTGAGGCACTTATTAAGAGGGTCAAAAGAATAATACAAGTAACATCATTACATTCATTCAGCAATATCCGTTGATGCCTAAGAGTGGTGATAACATGTTGTGCTGGTAATAAATTCATTATTTAAGTGCCAAAGTGCAGCGATATAATTAGGGGGGGCAATAAAACCAAAAAACCAAACCGAACCGCCGAACTTAACCAAACTGAACTTAAAAAAACTGAACCATAACTAACAGTCTTGAAACTGAACTAAAACGGTTCGGTTCATGATTATCAGATTGGTTCAGTTTGGTTCGCTTAATGTTCGGTTTGCTTTAGTGACAAGTTAGTTATGATTTGGTTCAAAACCATATGACCGAACTACTTTAACAGTTCGGTTTGGTTCAAATGGTTCAGTTCAGTTACTATAAATTTTGAAAACAGTTTGGTTTCTGTTCAGTTTTCCTCCAGAACTGAAACATGCCCACCTCTGGATATAATGTTGCTTGTTCAGTCCTGTTATTTTATCTTATTTTGATAATACAAAACTATCGTGGTGTTTCACATGTTCTCATTTTTGTCCACTTTACTTGGCAGGATCTCTCAAAGCTAAACAGAAATCCGACAAAATTTCCTCATTTGAGGGTCATGCTTTAGAAGGTTGCCTTCAATCTGAGAAATTCTATGTGCAGTTTGAAACTAACGGATCACTCACTCAAAGTGTCTCAAACTGCACAAAGAAGTAAGTTGATCACCTCATTTGTCCATCACTTAATCACACGTTAAGAAAAGCTAATTGTATTAGTTTGTTTGTTATTAATAATAAAAAAAACAAAAAACATAATTGGGGCATAGGTCATTAATTCATCCATCTTTTGGTTAACTGTTTAACTTGTGTGAGGGATTTTTATTTTATTTCTTCTTTCACCTAATTTGGTTGAAATGTGTGCATGTGTTTTGGTAACTTTTAACCTAATATGGACTAAAAGTTACCAAACTTGCATAGATTAATTTGAAATATCATTACTAAGTTTTACATCAATAATGAATCCTATTATGATAACTTTTGTGATAATAATATAGAAATAAAGAATTAATATAGTTATTGTAGAGAGTCACATATGACTCTTCTTTTGAAGTTTTACTGGAAGTTAAAGATGTTAATTACAGTGAATAAAAAAAAAAACTAAAGATTTATTGATTTAAGATTGAACAATCAAATTGGGATTTCAATTTGCACGAGGATCAAATTGGGATTATCCCAATCTTAAATCTTTAGTATTGATTTAAGATTGAACAATCAAATTGTAATTGTGTTATGAAATAATCCAAATCCATGTTTCATTGTGTTTTTTTTTTATCGTGTATAGATGTTTCATCATCATCTTAGTCAAGGTTACATGTGTCTATACGACGTGGTCACGGACACATGAGCTCGTCAACATCAATAGTGAGAATTTTCTTGGTGTGGTTATCCTTAGCGTGTTGTAGAATTGTCTACTAGCAAAGTTTCAACGAAATTTTAATTTGAATGCGACTCCTCTTTGACTCAGTTTCTTCCTTCTTTAATTCTTTGGAGGTTACAATATCTCTCGTATCTTTTGAGAAGACAATAATTGAGGATAAATTAACTAATCATTAGTGCATGGTTTCCAAATCACTAGAGTGGTGTGGTGGGACTTCGTTCTAATTTTCTTTTACTCATTATTTTGCTTTGCACTCCTTTTCTTTTTATACCGCCAGATTGAGGATGAGGAGCGGGGTCGTTCGTTTTTCAAGCACGAATAGAACTCTAATCTAAAGTTTTATTTCATAATGAATCAAAATGTAGGATGAAATTGACAGAAGCCAAATGATGAACAATATAGAAACACATAGTATGAAATTGTGGATGGTTCTTGGTTGTTGATTGATAAACGTAACTTCTTAACATCACATGTCCTTTTCACAACAATTTGTCCTTTTCAATCTCATCAAAATAATTTTGTTATTATATCAAAACTTGTTTTCATCAAAACTATCGTCTATCCTTAATAAATATCTGTTAGTTCACGAGCAATCATCTATGTTAAGGAATATATTTGTACCATGAATATAAAAAAACAAAGTAGATAAATTTCCAATGAAAATTCAGTATTTTGTCTTTATATTTAAAGTGTGGTAACAAAGTGATGATGAGCTTAGTAATAGGATTATTTCTCAATATATATATACTATTTAAAATTTGTCAAAAATATACTATTTAATTATACCACATTAAAAATTGGTATCAAGTGTCTCATGAGCTTTGTTCAATTAGTATAACATTACATTTTATATACAGAGAACTGATGTTCGATTCATAATCATCTCACTTATCCACGTCAACAAGTGGAGTTTCTAAACTCTAGTCTACTTGATCAAACAAAATTTGGTATCAAGTCGCAATTAATAGGGACTGTCACATATGGACCACTTTGATGTTTGTATGCATCAATTGGATTGTCTTCTTTCTTAAATATACAACCCTACACTTCCCCTCTCTTAACTCTCTTACTCTTTTCTTTCATTTTATCAAAACTTATTTATTTCACCTTCTACATATGGGAGAAGTTCAAGAAATTCAACTTCACAAAATGGGTATGTGACTCAAACTTTCATATTTTCTTTTAATTGTTGCCTATCTTTTTCTTTTGCTAAACTTGTTATAATATTTTGTTAACATGTTCATTAGAACCATATTGTTTGGCTTTGATTATTAACTAAGAAACAACTCATGAGTAAGACATAAACAAAGTGCCAAATATAGAGTCCAAACAAAAACAACTAGCAAGAAACAATATCATGGACCATTAAAGCTTCTTCTAATTAGTTGTGACATATTGTTACATATATATGCACAAAAGAATCATTGAAGCACCCTTATATTTTCTTGTATATAATAGTATGAAGAAGAAAATAAACAAATTAAAGAAAATATATATAACGGTGTGTTTGGTTTGAGAAAACGTTTAATATTTTATTTTCAAAAAGAAATGTTTTTTAAAACCAAACAGGCCAAAATATTTTATAACCAAATTAGAACTACATGTAAATTAATATAACATCTTTGTTCAATATCAAGATATATCATCTAACTTGATTTATTAATCAAATTTGTATGAATTTTGTAGATACAAATGAAGCCAAAGAAACATTTTCACTAGAGAAAAATCACTTAGAAGATCAAACCATGAATGAGTCAAGTATAATCAATAAGAAAAAAAGAAGATACTATTTGAAGGTAGCAATTTATGCTGCACTTGTCTTAATAGGCCAATCATCAGCAACACTTTTAGGAAGATTGTACTATGAAAAAGGAGGAAATAGTAAATGGATGGCAACAGTTGTACAACTAGCTGGTTTTCCAATTCTACTACCTTACTATTTTTTCATCACATCAACTAAAAAACTCACCACAAATAAAAATAATAATAACATTATTATTGATCAAAATCAACCATCCATTTTCATGCTAGTTTTTGTCTATGTATCAATTGGCCTAATTGTTGCATTAATTTGTTACTTATTTTCAATTGGGCTATTGAACCTTCCTGTCTCAACTTTTACATTAATTTGCTCATCACAATTAGCCTTCAATGCTTTATTTGCATTTTTCCTAAATTCACTCAAATTCACACCTTACATAATCAACTCATTAGTCCTTTTAACAATCTCCTCTTCTCTACTTGTGTTCCAAAGTGAGTCATCAAATTCCACAAATGTGTCCAAAAAAATGTATGTGATTGGATTCATATGCACATTAGGTGCATCTGCAGGGTATGGATTAGTACTTTCCCTTACACAACTAGCTTTCAAGAAGGTAATAAAAGAAGAAAATTTTAAAGCTATTATGGATATGATAATATATCAATCAATTGTAGCTACTAGTGTTACTCTAATAGGACTTTTTGCAAGTGGAGAATGGAATGGTATAAAGAAAGAAATGGATGAATATGAAATAGGGAAAGTTTCTTATGTGCTTGTTCTCACTTTCATAGCTATAAGTTGGCAAGTTTTTAGTATTGGTAGTATTGGACTTATTTTTGAGATTTCTTCATTATTCTCTAATGCTATAGGCGTTTTAGGTTTACCTATTGTTCCTATATTAGCTGTGGTTTTCTTTCATGAAAAAATGCATGGGATTAAGGCCATATCTATGGTACTAGCTGTTTGGGGATTTATATCATATGTGTATCAACAATATTTAGATGAGAGTAGCAACAAAAATGAAAATAGTAACACTCTTAATGTTACCAAAGATACTTTACCTTTAGAAGAGGTTAATATAAGGGGTTGATTAGTGATCATAAGTTTTTATTAGTTATATGCTTAATGGCAATTGTATATGAAAAGGTTATAGCTATATATGCTTTTATGATGTGTTATGTACTTCAAGGACAATGTAACTTTTTATTTATTTTGAAAGCAAACATTCTATAAAGTGAAGTAGTGAACAATAAAATATGTTATGATATGTTTTGTTCAATTATTCTACTTCATTTGAAAATTTTATTTTATTTTAAACATAACATGAGGAATCGGTTCATGTTGAAAACAAGAAAAGCAGAGAATACAATGAATGAACGAACTCGTGATGTGGAGAATACATTTAGTATTGAAAAATATGATTCATACTTTAGAAGAGGAAGAGACTGAAACCACTTGATGTCAAAACTTGTCCCGAACTTTGGACTACTAGGGTCTCCTTCCCCCAAAAGATAAAAAAAAAAAATCAGTTGCTAGATTCATGACAAAATATCTAGTTCTCATATTTATAGATTCATAATGAATCAATTCATGATGTTAAGTAAATCGATTCATGGAAGCTAAAATTTGTTTTGGAATTTTCTCTGATGTGCGTGATGAAGATACTAAAACACAAGAAAATAGGTTTAAATTGTGTTGTTTTCAGATGTACTTAGCCGTTTAAACGGCGTAATTAATAAAGTTCTTTGTGAAGAAAGAGCTTTTCTTCAATTTTTTTAATGAGCTTTTGCTCAATACTAGGGGTGTGTACTAATTACTAAGCTTTGGAATGGGTCTAAGTCTAAACAGCTAAGTGCATGATTTCACAGTTTTGCTAATTTTCTGTGTAGGATTGATTCAGTGTAAGATTTTACTAAGGTGATTTGAATCCGTGTAAAATATAGTGATTCAAATAAATTAACCGAAAATTCACACAGTCCTCATAACCAAGTTTACATGTCTTCATTAGAAATGTATGTATTAATAACAAGAAATGTATGGAAAAAAAAAAAACTGTCAAAAGTGGGATTTCAACCCACGCTCTCTCACAAGAACCAGAACTTGAGTCTGGCGCCTTAGACCACTCGGCCATCCTGACCTATTTATTAACTTTTTAAATGATATTTATGAAACCAGTCTATTTCTCCACATAATTTAATTTCTTTTTCAATTATTATCTGTTTTTGTTTAATATTCTTATTCATCGATGATGATGTAGTTTTTCTGTCAGATTTGGATATGATTTCAATTTTCAAGTTTTAATCTATTAGGGGAGTTTCAAACTCTAGAGTTAGAGTTCGAATGGTACGGTTACATAATAAAGGTAAGATTTGAAAATTGCGTAATAAGAATAAGAAGCAAATTGAAATATAATCAATGTTTATTAATTATTATTTTCATTATAATTGAAAGCAAAATTACAATGAAATAGGTTTATTACAACATAAAGTAAACTTACATAAAACATTAGACGGAAACATTACATCAAAATTAATAAAAAAAAATACATGAAAAAATGACTCTGCTATTGTCATCCCTCTAGAAATACAAGATTATGGATGCAATATTTCCACTTTTTCTCTGCTAGCCTGTCGAGGCTTACAATTGGTCAAAAATTTGTCACTGCCTCTCCAGTTAACCAATAATAATTTGCCACCGTCAAAGGCTACTTGATTATGACCACCATCAAAAATTCTAACAATCAATCACATTCGAATTTTAGAATTCGAAACCTGGTAGAAATAATTTTAATTCTTAAGACTAATTGAGTTTTTTTTACACAATGAAGCTCTAGAATTTGAACAAAATATTTATGAAAATGTAAGGGGTGCACAAGAAACTTGGGGGGGCAAAAAGAGAAACTTGTATAATATATCATTTCAACTATGTGGGCCGGTCTGCAAACAAAAAATAGCCCATATCTTAGCATCTAATATACTCAGATTACAAAAATAAGTCTTTTTTTTTTTATTTATCAAAAGGAATTAAAACGACAAAAAGAAAGGAAAAAAATTACAAACGGAGGAACTGAGTTCCTCGACTATTAGCTAAATAAATATTTGACAAAGAAGATGGACAATTTGGGATGATCCTAAGCTCCTGAGAAAGCGAAGCACCCAATTTGGCGAGCCAATATGCACACGAGTTTTCTTTCCGCAAGGTATGAGTTAACACAACATTCCAATCTCTCGATAAAAAGGAACGAATGTTATTAATAATAGGAGCATAATGATGGGTAGTTAGAACTCCGTTCCTGTAAGTCTCTAATGAATGTGATGCTATCGCAAGTTTTGCAGTACATAGACTTTTCCTTCCAAATGGGTTGGAACTTGTCAAGTTGAAACTTGCAACCAACCAACACTCCGATCTCATGTATAAACAACCAAATTAAAAAAAATTAAAAGTTTTAAATATAAATAAAAATCATCCATAATCAATATATTCAATGTCATTATTCTAAATATACCTATGTATTTTTCACATTCCCATGTTTTTAACGATTTACAAAGTAAAAACTATGGATAAAACCCGTTTCTAAAAAAAACTATGGATAAAACTAGAAAGAGTGTATGACTTAAATGTATTTAGATACTTTCTTAAAAGATGAACTTTTTTGTAAATTTGCTGAACGTTTGATCTAACAATCCCGATCATGAACGTTTGACCCGACAATTTCATTTTTCACATTCCCATGCACACATTTGGTTGAAATGTGTGCATGTGTTTTGGTAACTTTTAACCTAATATGGACTAAAAGTTACCAAACTTGCATAGATTAATTTGAAAAATCATTATTAAGTTTTACATCAATAATGAATCCTATTATGATAACTTCTGTAATAATAAAATAGAAATAAAGAATTAATATAGTTATTGTAGAGAGTCACATATGACTCTTCTTTTGAAGTTTTACTGAAAGTTAAAGATGTTAATTACGGTGAATAAAAAAAAACCACGAGTTCTCAATTTGCAGGAATATTGCATTAAATATTATGGAATTGCGGTTACAATCCTGGTAGATCATTTATTAATTCACTTTTAGAAAATGAAATTTTAGTCACTAGACTACTTAACAAAAAATAAATAAATATATGATATAAAAAAGTATATATGATATAAAAAAAAAAAGTAGACAGTTGATATAAAAGAAAGATCGCTTAAATAAAAATATTTTTTTGATATTTAATATTAATTAGTTGCTGTGAAAATAGTTCTCATGATTAGTAGCAGATTTTTGTTATGTCTATTACAAATATGAATTTATAAGTAGACAGTTGATTTTGTAAGAGATCTAATTAGGCTCAATCTAAAATCTCCACCAAAAAAATTAAAGGCTTAATCTAAAATTTTAAAATATTAGAATATCTATTCAAGATTTGTTGGATTCTTTTGAAACAGCAAAAGAAGCATGATATATATTAGCACACTAGAATAACACAAAGAGTGCTCGATTCTAAGACGAAAAAAGAGTTAAAAAGATTTGTTGGATTAATTGCTAAATGTGTGGGATGTGTGTTAAGTCTTCATTTGAAACATATGAGGCTTTGGAACATACAAGTCTCGTGTTTCATGTTGATTCACCATCATATATGTCCTTGTCTAGTTATCCTCCAATATTGCAAAATTAAAAACCCTAAAATTCAAATTGAAAAACTCCAAACTAAACCAAGTTAAGAAAATCTTAAACACCATAAAATGCCAAAGATTTTGAGGTCTCTTCTAAGCAAATTGAAATCCTTGTGCAAATAGAGATGAAAAGATGACACTGGACTATTGGGAAAGTAGAAAAACTAGAGATTTTATTTCATCGACCTTGATCTCCTACGGTAGGAGATTTATGTAGTTTCACACCGTAGATGATCTCGGTCGTTGATTAGATATCAAACAATTTATATTATACGACCGTTAAAATAACTTTATACGTTACTCTCCAAAGTATTGATTTAAGATCCAACAATCAATTGTAACTGTGTTATGAAATATTCCAAATCTACGTTTCATTGTGTTTTTTTATTTTTTATCCTTTATAGATGTTTCATCATCATCTTAGTCAAGGTTTACATGTGTTTGCCACGTGGTCACGGACACATGAGCTCGTCAACATTAATAGTGAGAATTTTCTTAGTGTAGTTTTTTTTTTGACAAAATTTTCTTAGTGTAGTTATCTTTAGCGTATTGTAGAATTTTCTTCTAGTAAAGTTTCAACGAAATTTTAGTTTGAATGCGACTCATCTTTGACTCAGTTTCTTCCTTCTTTAATTCTTTGGAGGTTACAATATCATTCATGGATTTTGCTTTGACGCCTCTCTTATCTTTTGAGAAGACAATAATTGAGGATAAATTAACTAATCATTACTGCATGGTTTCCAAATCACTAGAGTGGTATGGTGGGACTTCGTTCTAATTTTCTTTTTGAGTTTATTTTCATAATAATGAATCAAAATGTAGGATGAAATTGACAGAAGCCAAATGATGAACAATATAGAAAAACATAGCAAGAAATTGTGGATGGTTCTTGGTTTTTGATTGATAAACGTAACTTCTTAACATCACATGTCCTTTTCACAACAATTTGTCCTTTTCAATCTCATCAAAATAATTTTGTAATTATCAAAACTTGTTTTCATCAAAACTATCGTCTATCCTTAATAAATATCTGTTAGTTCACGAGCAATCATCTATGTTAAGGAATATATTTGTACCATGAATATAAAAAAAACAAAGTAGATAAATTTCCAATGAAAATTCAGTATTTTGTCTTTATATTTAAAATGTGGTAACAAAGTGATGATGAGCTTAGTAATAGGGTTATTTCTCAATATATATATATATATATAGGGGAATTCTAAACATTGACCTATGTAGGTCAAGGTTAGCAACTATGACCCAAAGGAATTGCTACACGCCCCCCCCCCCATGTTTTTACTCCGCGCGCCCCCCACCACCCATAATTACTCCGCGCGCCCCCCACTCCCTTCTCCGCGCGCCCCCCTTCTCTGCGCCCCCCCCATGCGCGCCCCCCCCAAAATCCCTTTGGGTCATGGTTGCTAACCTTGACCCACATGGTCAATGTTAGCATTCCCCATATATATATATATATATATATATACTATTTAAAATTTGTCAAAAATATATTATTTAATTATACCACATTAGAAATTGGTATCAAGTGTCTCATTAGCTTAGTTCAATTAGTATGACATTGCATTTTATATACAGAAAACTGAGGTTCGATTCATAATCATCCCACTTATCCACATGAACAAGTGGAGTTTCTAAACTCTAGTCTACTTGATCAAACAAAATTTGGTATCAAGTTGCAATTAATAGGGACTGTCACATATGGACCACTTTGATGTTTGTATGCATCAATTGAATTGTCTTCTTTCTTAAATATACAACCCTACACTTCCCCTCTCTTAACTCTCTTACTCTTTTCTTTCATTTTATCAAAACTTATTTACTTCACCTTCTACATATGGGAGAAGTTCAAGAACTTCAACTTCACAAAATGGGTATGTCACTCAAACTTTCATATTTTCTTTTTATTATTGCCTATCTTTTTCTTTTGCTAAACTTGTTATAATATTTTGCTAACATGTTAGAACCATATTGTTTGGCTTTGATTATTAACTAAGAAACAACTCATGAGCAAGACATAAACAAAGTGCCAAATATAGAGTCCAAACAAAAACAACTAGCAAGAAACACAATCATGGACCATTAAAGCTTCTTCTAATTAGTTGTGACATATTGTTGCATATATATGCACAAAAGAATCATTGAAGCACCCTTTGTATTTTCTTGTATATAATAGTATGAAGAAGAAAATAAACAAATTAAAGAAAATATAACGGTGTGTTTGGTTTGAGAAAACGTTTAATATTTTATTTTTAAAAATAAATAAATGTTTTTTAAAACCAAACAAACCGAAGTATTTTAGAATCAAATTAGAACTACATGTGAATTAATATAACATATTTGTTCAATATCAATGATATATCATCATGTCAAAAAAAATGATATATCATCTAATAAGTTGTTTTACTAATCAATTTGTATGAATTTTGTAGATACAAATGAAGCCAAAGAAACATTTTCACTAGAGAAAAATCACTTAGAAGATCAAACCATGAATGAGTCAAGTATAATCAATAAGAAAGAAAGAAGATACTATTTGAAGTTAGCAATTTATGCTGCACTTGTCTTAATAGGCCAATCATCAGCAACACTTTTAGGAAGATTGTACTATGAAAAAGGAGGAAAGAGTAAATGGATGGTAACAGTTATTACACTAGCTGGTTTTCCAATTCTACTACCTTACTATTTTTTCATCACATCAACAAAAAAACTCACCGCAAATAAAAATACTAATACCATTATTATTGATCAAAATCAACCATCCATTTTCATGCTAGTTTTTGTCTATGTATCAATTGGCCTAATTGTTGCATTTATTTGTTACTTATATTCAATTGGGCTATTGTACCTTCCTGTCTCAACATTTACACTAATTTGCTCATCACAATTAGCCTTCAATGCTTTATTTGCATTTTTCCTAAATTCACTCAAATTCACACCTTACATAATCAACTCATTAGTCCTTTTAACAATCTCTTCTTCTCTACTTGTATTCCAAAGTGAGTCATCAAATTCCACAAATGTGTCCAAAAAAATGTATGTGATTGGATTCATATGCACATTAGGTGCATCTGCAGGGTATGGATTAGTACTTTCCCTTACACAACTAGCTTTCAAGAAGGTAATAAAAGAAGAAAATTTTAAAGCTATTATGGATATGATAATATATCAATCAATTGTAGCTACTAGTGTTACTCTAATAGGACTTTTTGCAAGTGGAGAATGGAATGGTATAAAGAAAGAAATGGATGAATATGAAATAGGGAAAGTTTCTTATGTGCTTGTTCTCACTTTCATAGCTATATGTTGGCAAGTTTTTAATATTGGTAGTGTTGGACTTATTTTTGAGATTTCTTCATTATTCTCTAATGCTATAGCCGTTTTAGGTTTACCTATTGTTCCTATATTAGCTGTGGTTTTCTTTCATGAAAAAATGCATGGGATTAAGGCCATATCTATGGTACTAGCTGTTTGGGGATTTATATCATATGTGTATCAACAATATTTAGATGAGAGTAGCAACAAAAATGAAAATAGTAACACTCTTAATGTTACCAAAGATACTTCACCTTTAGAAGAGGTTAATATAAGGGGTTGATTAGTGATTATAAGTTTTTATTAGTTATATGCTTAATGGCAATTGTATATGAAAAGGTTATAGCTATATATATGTGCTTTCGTGATGTGTTATGTACTTCAAGGACAATGTAACTTTTTATTTATGATCTTGAAAGCAAACATTCTATATATAAAGTGAACAATAAAATATGTTATGACATGTTTTGTTCAATTATTTTACTTCATTTGAAAATTTTATTTTATTTTAAACATAACATGAGGAATCGGTTCATGTTGAAAACAAGAAAAGCAGAGAATACAATGAATGAACGAACTCGTGATGTGGAGAATACATTTAGTATTGAAAAATATGATTCATACTTTAGAAGAGGAGGAGACTGAAACCACTTGATGTCAAAACTTGTCCCGAACTTTGGACTACTAGGGTCTCCTTCCCCCAAAGATAAAAAAAAAATCAGTTGCTAGATTCATGACAAAATATCTAGTTCTCATATTTATAGATTCGTAATGAATCAATTCACGATGTTAAGTAAATCGATTCATGGAAGCTAAAATTTGTTTTGGGATTTTCTCTGATGTGTGTGATGAAGATACTAAAACACAAGAAAATAGGTTTAAATTGTGTTGTTTTCAGATGTACTTAGCCGTTTAAACGGCGTAATTAATAAAGTTCTTTGTTAAGAAAGAGCTCAATACTAGGGGTGTGTACTAACTACTAAGCTTTGGAATGGGTCTAAGTCTAAACAGCTAAGTGCATGATTTCACAGTTTTGCTAATTTTCTGCGTAGGATTGATTCAGTGTAAGATTTTACTAAGGTGATTTGAATCCGTGTAAAATATAGTGATTCAAATAAATTAACCGAAAATTCACACAGTCCTCATAACCAAGTTTACATGTCTTCATTAGAAATGTATGTATTAATAACAAGAAATGTATGAAAAAAAAAAAAACTGTCAGAAGTGGGATTTGAACCCACGCTCTCTCACGAGAACCAGAACTTGAGTCTGGCGCCTTAGACCACTCGGCCATCCTGACCTATTTATTAACTTTTTAAATGATATTTATGAAACCAGTCTATTTCTCCACATAATTTAATTTCTTTTTCAATTATTATCTGTGTTTGTTTAATATTCTTATTCATCGATGATGATGATGTAGTTTTTCTGTCAGATTTGGATATGATTTCAATTTTCAAGTTTTAATCTATTAGGGGAGTTTCAAACTCTAGAGTTAGAGTTCGAATGGTACGGTTACATAATAAAGGTAAGATTTGAAAATTGCGTAATAAGAATAAGAAGCAAATTGAAATATAATCAATGTTTATTAATTATTATTTTCATTATAATTGAAAGCAAAATTACAATGAAATAGGTTTATTACAACATAAAGTAAACTTACATAAAACATTAGACGGAAACATTACATCAAAATTAATAAAAAAAATACATGAAAAAATGACTCTGCTATTGTCATCCTCTAGAAATACAAGATTATGGATGCAATATTTCCACTTTTTCTCTGCTAGCCTGTCGAGGCTTACAATTGGTCAAAAATTTGTCACTGCCTCTCCAGTTAACCAATAATAATTTGCCACCGTCAAAGGCTACTTGATTATGACCACCATCAAAAATTCTAACAATCAATCACATTCGAATTTTAGAATTCGAAACCTAGTAGAAATAATTTTAATTCTTAAGACTAATTGAGTTTTTTTTACACAATGAAGCTCTAGAATTTGAACAAAATATTTATGAAAATGTAAGGGGTGCACAAGAAACTTTGGGGGACAAAAAGAGAAACATGTATAATATATCATTTTAACTATGTGGGCCGGTCTGCAAACAAAAAATAGCCCATATCTTAGCATCTAATATACTCAGATTACAAAAATAAGTCTCTTCTTTTTATTTTTTTTATTTATCAAAAGGAATTAAAACGACAAAAAGAAAGGAAAAAAATTACATACGGAGGAACTGAGTTCCTCGACTATTAGCTAAATAAATATTTGACAAAGAAGATGGACAATTTGGGATGATCCTAAGCTCCTGAGAAAGCGAAGCACCCAATTTGGCGAGCCAATCTGCACACGAGTTTTCTTTTCGCAAGGTATGAGTTAACACAACATTCCAATCTCTCGATAAAAAGGAACGAATGTTATTAATAATATGAGCATAATGATGGGTAGTTAGAACTCCGTTCCTGTAAGTCTCTAATGAATGTGATGCTATCGCAAGTTTTGCAGTACATAGACTTTTCCTTCCAAATGGGTTGGAACTTGTCAAGTTGAAACTTGCAACCAACCAACACTCCGATCTCATGTATAAACAACCAAATTAAAAAAAATTAAAAGTCTTAAATATAAATAAAAATCATCCATAATCAATATATTCAATGTCATTATTCTAAATATACCTATGTATTTTTCACATTCCCATGTTTTTAACGATTTACAAAGTAAAAACTATGGATAAAACCCGTTTCTAAAAAAAACTATAGATAAAACTAGAAAGAGTGTATGACTTAAATGTATTTAGATACTTTCTTAAAAGATGAACGTTTTTGTAAATTTGCTGAACGTTTGATCTAACAATCCCGATCATGAACATTTGACCCGACAATTTCGAAATTTCCCGCGTATTAAAAAATATCAAGATTAATGTAGGATTTCTAAAAATTAATATTAGGTACTTATATATGCAAAAACAAATATTTTCATGTAGAATTTTATGTAAAAAGTAATGTTAAAAAATAGAGATAGGAAATTTTGCGGTAATTTTGAATTCTTATTTTAGTAGTAGATTAAAATTGCATAGCATACATTTGAAATGGAATGGATAGGAAGGAGTTTCGGTCCTTATTATAAAAAGAAATTGACTTTTTAGATTTATGGAATGTTTAATGTATTTAGTTCATAATATAGTTCAAATACATAAAATATTCCATGAATTTAAAAAACAAATTTTTTCTTATAATAAATACCGGAAAAAATATAATAGAATATGAAAGGCCAAGCGATCTTGTACCTATCCTACAACATTTTGGATTTTTTTTGTTAAATGAATAATGAAAGAAAGGTTAGCTTAGCTGTAACTTGTGTTACTAAAGGGTTTGTCAGAATTTTTTGTTCACCCAAACAATAAATGATTAAAATATGATAAGTCAACCAATCGTTAGTTGGTTTAGTGGTGACTGACGATGAATTTGGTTGGTAGGACCACAGTTTGATCCCTCACAATTGTGATCGGGAGGGAGCTGGAACTATATGATGTCAGAACTGAAGTACTTCGGTAAGTAGAGTAGTTAAACACAACGTAGAAATATAAGTGTTTTTCAATCGTCATAACTATAATATAATAACTATAATATATGCAATTGTGGATGTTGAAAACAAAGTCAATTGGAATTTTTTCTAACATTATTGCAAGAAGACTTAGGTGACTATCCACAATATGGTTGAAACTTCATGTGAGACATGCAAAACGTAAACATGAATGGTCCCATATATTCATGAAAATGAATTTATTTGTTTCATTAGGTTTAATCTACATGCTGCAACTATTCATATCTATAAATTATGCGCTTCAGTAACGATTGAAAAACACTTACATTACTACGTTGTGTTTAAGTATAAATGACTTTGATTCCATTATAAGTGAAAATTATGCGCTTTAGAAAGAGCATTCTGGCTTTTTTTTTTTTCGAATTTTAGGGGGGATTTTGCATTCAAGTTATAAATTTATGAGGGGTATTTGACAATAAGTTTAAATTTCACTGAGGTATTTGACTATTAAAATTGTCATTGACGAAATTAATAGATCAGAGGGTATTTGCTAACGTCTTTCAACTTTAGAGAGGTATTTGTCTATTTCCAAATTTCAAAAGTGTATTTGACGAAAGTTGGAATTTCAAGAGGACTTTTACTATCTCACTCTAAAAAATATAGTAAGTCAGACTCAAAAAATGTAGAAGTCATTAAATTAAGTAATTTGACTTTTAAAATAAAATAAAATAAAATAAATAATTAAATTAAAAAAGACAATTAAGACTATTAAATTAAAGATTTGATTAAGATGATTGAGGGCAATTAAGGAAATTTATTGATAAATAGTTTTATTATGAATGAATATGAATGTGAGGATATCACAATTTACAAGTTTTGCAGTACATTGACTTTTCTCTTCAAATCAAATGGGTTGCAATTTGTCAAGTTGCGAGTTGTAAGTTGCAACCAACCAAACCAACACCCATCCACCAATGTATGTAGTAGTACAACTCTGTCTCTGTCATTATAACTCGCCATAAGTGTGTAGTACAAACCCTACCCTGTCACAATTCACCAAATGTTAAGTCCACTCCTAAATACAAACGACCAAGTCACCAAACCAATACCCCCTCCATTCAATGGCTTGATGCACCGGCAATGGCGGATCTACATACATCACAATTGGGGCTTAAGCCCCCACCAAAAATAAAACAATTCTTTGAATACTAGTATTATATTTTATTTAAGCCCCCCTTGGGTTTATTAACTACTACTAATAGTAATCAACTAATCATTCACTAAAAATTTAACGTTTTAAATAATAATATGTGTAAACTTTTTTGTTCAAAAAAATATATGTGTAAACTTATATGTTGACATTGACATATTTATATATATGTTATATTTATATACTATATGTTAAACGTTGTGTTAAATAATATGTAAGTAGGTGTATTGTCCAAAAAAAAGAAATATGTGCTTAACTATCACGTCCTTGTTAAATAATATGTAAGTAGGTGTCTTTGATTCCATCGTATATTTTAATTTGGTACCGAATAATTTTCTTTTCTTTTAGCCGTGGTTAAAACAAACAATGATGCTTTAAGATTCTTTCTGTTTCTATTTAAACCTCTCCTTAACTATCACGTCCTTGTAACACTCACCTTAAAAATCTGTCTTTGTTCTTCTCTTACACTCTTTACACTTTCTCTCCGCAATGTCTTTCTCTCTTGGCACCTTCTTCTTCTTTTCTCTTCTCCTTCTTCTCTTCTTCTCCACTGTTTCTTCTCATGGTGGCAGCAACGACGACGACGGTGACTCCGAGGAAGGCACTCCCAACCTCCGTTCAAAATCATTAATCCTTACAAAAGTTTGGTGCTTAATAGCAATCTTTTTCGCCACTTTCTTTGCTGGTGTTTCACCTTATGTGTTGAGATGGAACGAAGGGTTTTTGATTTTAGGGACACAGTTTGCTGGTGGAGTGTTTTTAGGAACTGCTTTGATGCATTTTCTGAGTGATGCAAATGAAACTTTTGGTGATTTGACTGAGAAAGAGTACCCTTTTGCTTTCATGTTGGCTTGTGCTGGTTATTTGATTACTATGCTTGCTGATTGTGTTATTTCTTCTCTTTTGGAGAAGAAGCATCATGTTGGTGTTGTTGACGTTGAGGGTGAAGGTTAGTTCTATTTCATTATGAATATTTATATGGTGAGATAGTGACTTGTGAGTTAGAACTTAGAAGGGTAAGTGGTTGACTTTTGTTTTGACACAATAAGTGGTTGACTTGATATTTAGACTTTACAAAGTCTTGTGCTGTACAACATATTTGTGGACCTAGCTTCCTTACGGTTGGGATAATCTATTATTCGCATCTCAATCGTTGAATGAAGATCGGATGACTCATATTCTGTCAAATCTTCTTTAAAATAAAATTCAAAATATAAACCATTTGATCTCATCTATGCGTCGAGATTCATGTCTTCATGGATATGTGACAGCAGAAATTCCAATTTCTGATATTTGCAGTGGAATCATTAAATTCGGAATTTGTTCTGTAGAAAAAATTCTGCAGTCACCGTAATGTAGCCATCTTGATGGTTGGCCGAAGGTCATCGTGTGGAATTATGATTTCGTCAAATTGAATACACCATAGCGTAGTACACTTTCGAGTTTATCAAGTTCATTTACTCATACTATAGGATAGTACGCATTTCATGCTTGTCGTCAATTATTATAATATAACAATTATGAAACTTAATTTGAATATATCCTTCTGGTTCATCTGGTTTAACACATAGCTACTTTCTTTTTATGGTGCAAATTGCAGAGGAAGACAAAGGAAGAAGCAATAGTGTTACGCCTCAGTCACAATATCAGGTTACATATTTGTAGCTTTAACTATACAAGTAGAGAAAAAAAATTTAATATGAACAAAGTCATAATATTTGTATCCTTATCAAGTTATCATCACTTATTTAGTTGTAGTTTCTTTGTTTTCTATGCTAATAGGGTTCTTCAGACACCAATGACCGTGATCGTGCATCCAGCGCTTCAATTGGAGATACTGTATACATATTTATTTATGTATACATAATCGCCCTCTGCGGTCATTCTGTTTTCGAGGGTTTAGCAATTGGTGTTTCCAAGACAAAAGCAGACGCGTGGAAAGCTTTATGGACAATCTGTTTACACAAGATATTTGCAGCCATTTCCATGAGTATTGCTCTCCTTCGGATGGTTCCTAATCGGCCTCTACTATCGGTTGCAGCCTATGCTTTCGCCTTTGCAATCTCTAGTCCAATAGGCGTCGCCATTGGGATTATATTAAATTCTACAACACAAGGTCATGTGACTGATTGGATTTATGCTATATCTATGGGTTTAGCTTGTGGTGTGTTTATCTATGTTTCGATAAACCATCTATTTGCAAAGGGTTATGTAGCTCACAAACAGTCAAAGGTTGATTCCGCCTATATGAAGTTTCTTGCAGTGTCGCTTGGAATAGGAGTTATAGCTGTTGTTATGATATGGGATACCTAAAATGCTTCAAAAATAAGAGGGATAACAGTGTTAATTAATTATAGCTTGATTCTACGATGTTGCGTGTTTGTGAATATTGGTTTATGCATAGGGGTTTGAAATTATTGTACATATGGTTTGAAATGGAAATGCTCATACATATGACATGGGTGGATGACCTCCAACTACGTGACATGGATTTTGAGTTGGATTACAAAAGGGTGGTCGACAGCGTCTGCACAACAACAAAATTTATTTATCTGACTTTGGTGTTATTATCAGTGTTGTAGAAGTATGTTAGCTACAAATTTAGTGAACTCTCATGCTAAGTTCATTAGCAGACGAGCCAATGAATTTGCCCATACTCTTGCCCGGGCGGCTAAATCTCTAGCTAGTTTCCATTCTTTTATCTATATTCCAAACATGTATTTATGATATTGTTATGAATGAAATGAGATAAACCTTTTACTGTCAAAAAAAAAATTCTACCCTCCACCTTAGAAACTGCTAAACATTATAAAGGCTTCATTTTCCAAATAGTTTTATTTTTTGAAGAAGTTAAAATGAATATATTAACAACAGCAGGATTTTTACTAGCACAAGGTGTGCCAGAAAAAAGTCCAAAAAATAATCAGTTTACATCACTGTCTTACAAAGAGAACAAAATAAAATGTAGAGGTCAACCGTATAATTTACCTGTTTTTTTTGTCATTGTTGTCTTTTTTTTTTTTTGTTTAATATTCTTATTCATCGATGATGTAGTTTTTCTGTTTGATTTGAGTATGGTTTGAATTTTGGAGTTTGAATTTTTTTAGGGGAGTTTCAAACTCTAGAGTTTGAAAATTGCATGATTAGAATAAGAAGCATCTACTATCAATATAATAAAATAGATTACATATAACATTACTTTGTTATCCTTCATTCAAATCATTAAAATTAGTATTTTTGAGGATAAAAAAGTCATTTTAATTCTTACTTTAATTTTTTATTACTTTCTCTTTCTTACTTTTTTGACTTTTTCTCTTTCCTTACATTCTCTCTCTTACTTTTTAATTATTTATTTATTTATTGTGTTTTATTTATTTCTTTTGTCTTTCTTATTTTCTAATTTTTTTTTCTTTCTTTCAACTTTTATTCTTACTCAATTTTTATAATTAAATTTTCTTTCAACTTTTTTAATAATATAAAATTTCACCTTTTTTTCTCCAATAATAATTAGATAATAAAAAAAGATGAAATAAATGAAAAGTACATAAAATTTCACCTTTTTATTTGAACGTTTATAAGTACATAAAATTTGCAACGAACGCGATGCAAATAATTGATGGATTTTCTCATATAAAATAAGCAAATGTTTTTTAAAAATCCTACATTAATGTTGGAATTTTGAAAATACTCACGAGTATCAAATTTTATCATATCGAGACATAAAAAATTCATGTTGGCATTATAAGCAAATAAAATTCACAACGGGAACAATAATTTATTTAACGGGTTTTTACATATAAAAAGATATTTAACATAAAAATCTAACTTGAAAATATTTATTTTCGCATATATAAATACTTAATATTAATTTATAGAAATCCTATATTAGTCTCTTGGTATTTTAAAATACGCAAAAAAATGTCGAAATTGCTAGACCAGACGTTCATGACAGGTTTCAATCCCCGGTTCCTACACTTTGAGTGTGTGAGTTTATAATGATTTTATCATTTCATTTACGTACCAAAAAAAATTCATGTGTTTTTAAATTTTTATCATTTCAGGACATAAAAATTTATTTCAACATGTATAAACACATGAAATTTGCAACGAACGCGATGCAAATAATTGACGGATTTTCTCATGTAAAACAAGCAAATATTTTCTAAAAACCCCTACAATAATGTTGAAATACTGACAATCCTCATGAGTTTCAATTTTTATCATACTGAGAGATAAAATGTTTGTTTTGACATCTATAAATAAATAAAATTTGCAACAGAAAAATTTATATATTTATCTGATTTTTGCATCTAAAAAAATATTTTAGATAAAACTCTACATGAAAATATTAGTTTTCACATATGTATCTAATATTATAATTTATAAAAAACCTACATTAATTTTGATATATTTTTAATTTATTAAATATTAATTTATTAAATTTACAACAAACCGTGCGAATGCACGGGTCTTTTGCTAGTAAACATAATAAGAAGCATATTGAAACATAATCAATGTTCATTATTTTCATTACAATTGAAAACAAAATTACAATAAAATATGTTTATTACAACGTAAAGTAAACTTACATAAAATATTAGACGAAAAAATTACATCAAAATTAATAAAGAAAAATGCATGAAAAAATGACTCTGCCATTGTCATCCTTGTAGAAATACAAGATTATGGATGCCATATTTCCACTTTTTTCTTCCAGCCTGCCGAGACGTACAAATGGTCAACACTTTATCACAGCCTCTCCGATAACTAATAAGAATTTTCCACCGTCCAAGGCTACTTGATTATGGCCACCATTAAAAGTTCTATCCATCGATCACATTCGAATTCTAGAATTCGAAACTTGGTATAGACATGATTTGAACTCTAAGACTTTAATTGAGTTTTTTTTTACATAATCAAGCTCTAAAATTTGAGCAAAATATTTATGAAAATATAAGGGGTGCGCAAGAAATTTGGAAGGGCAAAAAGAGAATCTTGTATAATGGTCTGCAAACAAAAATAGCCCATATCCTAGCATCTAATATATTCATATTCATAACCACACCTTTTCATTTTCCGACTAAGACTTGTCTAATTGAGTTGAGTATTACACAACTCAAATTAGAAAAATAAGTCCTACATATGGATAGGGTCTCTAATGAGTGTGGGGATATCACAAGTTGTGCACCACATAGACTTTTCTCTTTTCTCTCCAAATGGGTTGGAATTTGTCAAGTTGCAAGTTGCAACCAACCAACACCCACCAATGTAGTACAACTTTGTCTCTGTCATTATAACTCACCATAAGTGTAGTACAAAAGCTACAAACCCTATCAAAATTCACCAAACATCACTAACTAACAGCTGACACGGTCCTAGTCCTCTGCTAAATACAAACCACCAAACCAATAGCCCCTCCATTCAATCTCCTAGAAGCTAGAATTATTCAATTTATTGTTACATTGCTTGATGCATGGTAGTGTGCTTCTCACAAGGTTTTAAATAGACTATTATCAAAGTCGGCCTAGTATTTTTAGTGGTCTTGTTCAAAAATTAAAAAGAGGCCTTTAATAAAAATGTAATTTAAAAAAAAAAATCTTTAATTTAAATTATAAATAACATAAAAAATTGTAATTAGAATAAAAAGATTTATAATCTAATCAATAACAACATAATATAAATGATTTACATAAAACAAATCATTTTATCAAGACAACTATGACAAAATAGTCAATAACTATGTTAAAAAACTAAATTAAATCACGTCTATCAAAAAGTTTAATAGTATATCAATAATGTCTCATCTTTATTTCACCCAACATTTTGTTTTACTTTTGGTCAGTGGCTAAAAATTTCACCTATAAAATGTCATCATGTCAACTATAACATATTTTATAGTAACCTTAATTAATACTTTCTCCGTCTCAAAATATAATGTAAAATTGGTCAACCAAAGTTAATGTATAGTCCAATTTTTTAGCCAAATTCCTTTGAGAAAATTTTATTCTTAAAAATGAACCTATAATTGTATTTAACTACAAAATATTGTTAGTTTACATTACGTCTTTTTTTTTTAAAATAGATCACATAGTTACTTATCAAATTAAAAATATATTTACTAAATCTATTTCTTTAGCAAAAACAAAATATTTTTAACCAATAACAAAGTCATTATTTTTTTATACATATATTTAAATTTTAATAAACACATTCAAATATTTAGAGGACCTTATTTTTATGAGGCCTGTGCGGTACAGGGCCGGGCCTGACTATTATAACGATCATATGTGGACATTGTAAATTTGTAATAGTAAAATGTATATATAGATGTCATGTAAATAAATAGGTGTTTAAAATTTGAATTCCGATTTTAACGTATATAATGTGATGTTCTTAATAACTAGTTAAGTTTACATGTACAATTCTAATTCATTTCTTTTTTTTTATACGTAGATGAAATGACAAGTCATTGAAAACTCAAAGGGACCGAGTTTCGAACTCCTATCATAAACATCCAACCTAATAATTTCGACATTTTTTTATGAGTCGAGTTCATTCTCATTCATTTATATTACGACCAAAATATAAGAGAAAATTGATCAAAGAAAGCTAATATGTCTAATTTAAATTTTAGACCAGATACATTAACATCTTTTGACCTATTTTCTCTTATATTTTAGCTGCCGGTTAAAACAAACAATGATTCATTAAGATTTTTCTATTTTTATTTTGTTTGTCAGATAACCTAGAGGCTAAAAAATCATCTTAAAGGTGAAATAGTGGGTTTATTCGAGTTGAGCTATCCTAAAATTCTTCTGTTTCTATTTCTATTTAAACCTCCTCCTTAATTATCTCGTCCTCGTAACACTCACCTTAAAAATCTGTCTTTGTTCTTTTCTTACACTTTTTAGTTTTTTCTCTTTCTCTCCACAATGTCTTTCTCTCTTCGCACCTTCTTCTTATTCTCTCTTCTCCTTCTTCTCTTCTTCTCCCCTGTCTCCTCTCACGGTGGCGACGACGACGACACCGATACCGACTCCGACGCACCCGAATCCACTCCCAACCTCCGTTCAAAATCACTAATCCTTGCAAAAATATGGTGCTTAATAGTGATCTTTTTCGCCACTTTCATTGCTGGTGTTTCACCATATATATTGAGATGGAATGAAGGGTTTTTGATATTGGGTACACAGTTTGCTGGTGGAGTGTTTTTGGGAACTGCTTTGATGCATTTTCTGAGTGATGCAAATGAAACTTTTGGTGATTTGACTGAGAAAGAGTACCCTTTTGCTTTCATGTTAGCTTGTGCTGGTTATTTGATTACTATGCTTGCTGATTGTGTTATTTCTTCTCTTTTGGAGAAGAAGCATCATGGTGGTGCTGACGTTGAGGGTCAAGGTTAGTGTTTTCTAAATTAAAATATTAGTACTTTTTTTGAATATCATGTTTGTGAAATTTTGACTTTGGTCCTGTTTGATTAATTAAGTGCTTATAATCTATATACTCTTATTATATTATATAGTAAGTTCTTTATGTATAAGTATAACAGTATAAGCTATTTTTTGTAACAAAAATTAAAATAAGGACTTGTTTGGATAAACAGCTTATTTGCGGCGTATAAGTTATAACACAAATGTTTATCATGATAGGTGCTCATGTATAAGCTTACATAATCTATAATAAAAATGATAAAATAAAGATATTGTTTTTTATATATACTACAAGTTGTTTTCATAAGCTACATCGAAGAACTTATGAAAATAAGCTGAAAAAAAACGTATGAAAGTTATCATAAGTTGTTTTTATAAGTTCCCCCAAACAGTCTCGTAAAAGTTATGTCAGTAGATAATAAGCTAAAATAAGTCAATCTAGACAGGGCCAAAGTCAAACTTTTTTTGTGTATGATATAGTATTTTGGTTTTATAAACTATTTGAGAGCTTATAAAAATAGATTGTCATAAGCTTTGGTTCAATAAGCTCTTTCAAACCATCTCAAAATTGCTTATGTCATGTTAGTAAATTAATTTAGATAAGTTAAATAGGTAGTTTGTGTTATAAGGAAAAAGTGAGTATGGGGTTTCTATTTTAGTGTTTTAGGCTATTTTTATTTTTGTTGAATATGTTATAAGGTCTACTGATTATGCAATTCAATATGATTTTTAAAATAACTTTTCTGTATTTGAAAATTAGCTGTGCTGTTACTTGTTGGGATAATATGGTTACAATTTTAATTTTGGTAGTGTGGTACTGATTTGGATTATAAGGATTATTATTGAGTATTATAATAGTCTTAACTCTTAACTATGAAGGTTGAAATTGAATGCCATAAAGAAATATATATTAATTGCTGGTGGTAGTTCTATTTCATTATGATTATTTATGCTGAGATAGTGACTTGTGAGCTAGAAGGATAAGTGGTTGACTTGATATCAGACTTTTCAAAGTCTTGTGCTGTACAAGATATTTGTGGACCTAGCTTCCTTACAGTTGGGAATTGGGATTATCTATTATTCGCATCTCAATTGTTGGATGAAGATCGGATGACTCATATTCTGTCAAATCTTTTTTAAAATAAAACTCAAAATATAAATCGTCTAATCTTCATCTATCCGTCGAGATTCATGTCTTCCTGAATATGTGACTGCAGAAAATCCAATTTCTGATATTTGCAGTCGTATCATGTAAATTCGGATTTTGTTCTGTAAAAACAATTCTGCAGTCAGTCACCGTAGTGTAGCCATCTCGACGGTTGGCCGAAGGTTGTCATGTGGAATTATGATTTCACCAAATTGAATATACCATAGCGTAGTACACTTTCGAGTTTATCAAGTTCATTTACTTATACTATAGTATGGTTACACATTTCAAGTTTGTCGTCAATTATTACAAGGTATAATATAGCAATTATGAAGCTTAATTTGAATACATCCTTCAGGTTCACCTTGTTTAACACATAGCTAATTTCTTTTTATGGTGCAAATTGCAGGGGCAGACAAAGGAAGGAGCAATGGTGTTACTTCTCAGTCACAATATCAGGTTACATATTTGCAGCTTTATACAAGTAAAAAAAAATCTGCGCAAACTATAATTTTTTTAATCGTGGTTTCTTTTTTTCTACTCTAACAGGGTTCTTCTGACACCAATGACCATGGCCGTGCATCCAGCGCTTCAATTGGAGATACTGTATACATATTTATTTATGTATACATAATCGCCCTTTGCGCTCATTCTGTTTTCGAGGGTTTAGCAATTGGCGTTTCCAAGACAAAAGCAGACGCTTGGAAAGCTTTATGGACAATCTGTTTACACAAGATATTTGCAGCCATTGCCATGGGTATTGCTCTCCTTCGGATGGTTCCTAATCGACCTCTACTATCGGTTGCAGCCTATGCTTTCGCCTTTGCAATCTCTAGCCCAATTGGCGTGGCCATTGGGATTGTATTAGATTCCACAACACAAGGTCATGTGGCTGATTGGATTTTTGCTATATCTATGGGTTTAGCTTGTGGTGTGTTTATCTATGTTTCGATAAACCATCTATTTGCAAAGGGTTATGTCGCCCACAGAAGCTCAAAGGTTGATTCAGCCTATATGAAGTTTCTTGCAGTGTCGCTTGGAATAGGAGTTATAGCTGTTGTTATGATATGGGATACCTAAAATGCTTCGAAAATAAGAGGGATAACAGTATTAATTAATAGTATATACTTGATTCTACGATGAATTATCTTAGTCTTTACTTCGTGATTGTTTATACTGTACTTATGAATTAATAATGTCATCAGTTTTGAAGTCCTAGCGCGACATTTTGCGCATTGCGTCTTTGTGAATATTGGTTTATGCATAGGGGTTTGAAATTATTGTACATATGGTTTGAAATGGAAATGCTTATAAAGGACTTTGTGGTTGTAAACTTGAAATTATGAACTGCATAATCACAATCACCGGACTCTGTCAAACAGTTGCTGATCTTGGTGTTTCTTCCCCACAGGAAAGGTCTTTGAGCTTAACTTCCATAAGTCACCGATGCTTAGATATATGAATATTCTACCTAGAGCTGTCAACATTGGGCCGGGTCGATGGGCTGACCCATAGCCACAAGCTTGGGCGGGCTAGGTTTCAAAAATCTAACCCCAAATGAAATCGGGCTAGCCCATTAGCCCACTGGACCCATACAGGGCCGGGTCAGGCTTGTTAATGTATTGTCCAACAATAATTGGGTCGGTCCAGTCTGACCCATTTATAGAGTCAGACCCACCGGACCAGCTCATTTGGCCAAGACGGGACCGATTGGGAAATATGTGACAAAAGCATGCACTAATTTGAAATATTAATAGAGTCAAAGATTTATTTGAGAGTGATTTATAGAGACAAAAACCAATTTTGTGGTTTACTCTATCTTAGACTAAGTTTATTTTGAATGAGAAGGGGTATAATTCACCCACCATAAGCAATATGAGATAGAAGATGGTGTATAGTTGAATTTGAATATTCTCTCGTACCAAAAAAAAAAAAGCATGTGAATATTCTCAGTTACCGCTGTCCCTAGTTGTTAACATTGTCTTGGCCTTTCATTTTCTTGTTGGAGCTATACATACATAAGCTGAAAGCTATTAAACACATCAGACAAAAAATGTCTTATTAATCCTTTGTGTGATTAAGAAAAAAATAATAGACGATTGTGACGAAACGGCAAAAGTACATAAGAAAACAACAACATAATCTTGACAAAAAAAATAATGGTGTCTTCATTATTTTTTTATTTTTTTTGGTTAAGAGTGTCTTCATTATTTTACTCTTAACAAAACAGCTCTCTTACAAATATTTTGAGTTAATTCGGTTTATTGTATGTCTTAATAAATAAAAAAATTACTAACGGTAAATGTTTAGTCATTGTCACAATTTATGGATTTAATTCATTTACTGATTTTTCTACATTTCTTCATATTTCATTTTATGTATCTATCTCTCTCATCACATTTTTATCTCTCCTCCTTATATTTTTATTTTTAATTATTATATTTCTCTCTCTTCGCTGACATAACGACAATGTAACACTCCTTGAAAAATAAGAGGCGATCCACTTCCAACTAGTTCCCACAATTCGCCAAAGATTACTAGTAAGAAAATCATATGATTCAATTTATTGATACAAGGGATTAACAAACTCAATTAATAGAGAATAATTTTGATACACAGTTGAGTTTTACGCTATCAACTAATCATAATTCATAACTTGTTAAACATTTAATTAAAACATGATAAAAATTAAACTTTTTAATAATGAATTATTGTGATTGACTAATAATTTAACTTTTTAGTTGCTAGATTTATTAAGTTTCCTTCTATTTTTAGTTGGGTTATGCTAAAAAGTAAGAACCCAAAAATAGAAAATTTATGAAGAAAAAAAAACAAATTTTGAATTTTTAAGAAATCAAATACATATAACTTACGTACTCATAATCATAAACAATATTTCTATATTTAAGTCTTTACCACCTTAGCATTTTCTATTTCTATTTAAACCTCCCACTAATCATGCACACCCTCCCTCCTTACAAATCATTTTTGTTCTTTTCTTACACTCTTTTTTCTCCGCAATGTCTTCCTCTGTTCGCACCTTCTTCTTCATCTCTCTTCTCCTCCTTCTCTTCTTCTCCTCTGTTTCTTCTCACGGCGGCGACACCGACGAAGACGAAGAAGGTGACACTCCCAACCTCCGTTCAAAGTCATTAATCCTTGCAAAAATTTGGTGCTTAATTTTGATCTTTTTAGCAACTTTCATTGCTGGTGTTTCACCTTATGCATTGAGATGGAATGAAGGGTTTTTGATATTGGGTACACAGTTTGCCGGTGGAGTGTTTTTGGGAACTGCTTTGATGCATTTTCTGAGTGATGCAAATGAAACTTTTGGTGATTTGACTGAGAAAGAGTACCCTTTTGCTTTCATGTTGGCTTGTGCTGGTTATTTGATCACTATGCTTGCTGATTGTGTCATTTCTTCTCTTTTGGAGAAGAAGCCTCATGCTGGTGCTGATGTTGAAGGTAAAGGTTAGTGCTTTTCAAATTAGATTATTACTTTTTATGAACTTTGTGTTTGTTACTTTGGCACTTAGTTAGGACTATTTGGATTGTCATATTTGAACTTTATGTAGTGCCATAAGCACTTGTGTAACTGTTTGAAAAGAAGGACTTGTATGAGATGTTTAAAACTTAAAAGTTGTTTTCAGCTCATTTTCAAGTTCTTATACCAATATTGTTTGACTCCATTTTATTTTAATTATGACATAGCGTATAACAAGCGCTTCTATATGATAAGCGTTTATGCTATAAGCTGCAAATTAAGTTGTTTATCTAAACAAGGTATTGTTATATTATGAAGCACGAACACAAACATAGACATTTGATACGACGCGGACACTGATACATTGACACCATAATAATTTGAGAAAAATATATAATTCGATGCAATCATGTGTTACTATCATGTAAGTTGTGTTGGACTCTAACATGCCTAATCTGAGGAGTATCCTTGCTTTATATTATTATATATGAGTTTATGTATAAGTTATATTTATAACAAATGAAAGAAAATATCAAAATGTTTTTGTATAAAATATTAGTTTATGTATAACATCTCAAAAGTGCTTACGTGAGTAGATAAGTTCAAATAAGTCGTTCATAAAGGTGGTTTGTTTTTTAACGTTAAAATGATTATGAGGGATGTGTAGTATTTTAGACTTTAGATTTTTGTTTTTGTTGAATATATGTAAGAACTAAAATTAAACTGTAGTATAGTACACATTTCAAGTTTGTCGTCATTATTAGAAAACATTAAGATAACAATTATTAAACTGAATTTGAATATATCCTTGAGGTTCAGCTTGTCTAACACAAACCTAGCTACTTTCTTTTTTGGTGCAAATTGCAGGGGCAGACAAAGGAAGGAGCAATGGTGTTACTTCTCAGTCACAATATCAGGTTAGATATTTGTAGCTTTATACCAGTAAAATAAATTCTGAACACACACATAATCTTTTTATACTTGTCATAACTTTTTTAATTGTAGTTTCTTTGTTTTCTATACTAACAGGGTTCTTCTGACAAAAATGACCACGATGTATGTAGTACTTCCGTTGGAGATAATGTATACATATTTATTTATGTATACATAATTGCACTTTGTGCTCATTCAGTTTTCGAGGGATTAGCAATTGGAATTTCCGAGACAAAAGCAGACGCTTGGAAAGCTTTGTGGACAATCTGTTTACACAAGATATTTGCAGCAATTGCTATGGCTATTGCGCTCCTTCGGATGGCTCCTAATCGACCTCTACTATCAGTTGCAGCCTATGCTTTCGCCTTTGCAATCTCTAGTCCAATTGGCGTCGCCATTGGTATTGTATTAGATTCCACAACAGAAGGTCATGCAGTTGATTGGACTTTTGCTATATCTATGGGTTTAGCTTGTGGTGTGTTTATTTATGTATCAATAAACCATCTATTTGCAAAGGGTTATGTGGCTCAAAAACATACAATGGTTGATTCAGCCTATATGAAGTTTCTTGCAGTATCGTTGGGAATAGGAGTTATAGCTGTTGTTATGATATGGGATACCTAAAATGCTTCAAAAATAAAAGGCATAATAGTATTAATTATTAGTAGCTACCATGATTCTATGATAAATTTTCTTAGTCTTTACTACTTTTTAGTTGTTTATTGTGCAATGTGTGTTTGTTGTATCATATGTGAATTGTGAATGATTTATTCATTAGAGTACAAATGGTTTGAAATTTAAATTCTCAGACTAGTGGTTGGAAACTAGAAATTGTGAACTGCATAAACACAATCATATAAGTGTCATGTGAATAACATTCATATCCTTTAATATATGAAGAAAGAAATTTGCAGCATGTTTGGTCACAGTAAGAATGGCAATTCGTGTCCCGACTATCCCATTACTGTGGTTTTCAAGCTAAAAACTAGAGTTTGAGCACCGTACATTGTGAACGTGACTATATATATTTCTAAATATTTGCTTAAAGAATGTAACTCATTAATTATTATATACATTTCATAATAGTCGATCCGAAAGTATTTATGACGATTTTGTATACATGATTTTGAATCTTTGATGTAGCTGTCTAAAGCATGTGGATGAAATTAAAGTTTCCTAGTTGGTTGAAGGATTTGAAACTTTAACACAATAATAATGGTAGCGTAACTAGAAAAATTCTAAACTTTTTAATATGTTTTGTAACTTTTCCCTCTCACCCACTTCTCTCTTTTCAATTTCACTAGAAACAAACACTTCATAAAAACACCACACTAATTAGGGTCGTCGGGTCTTCGGTATCGGGTTTTTTCCGAACCGAGTTACTAAACGACACCGTTCAGTCACAAAACACGAAATCTTCGCAAAGCCATAAACCATTAAACCCTAACACACCAAAGCTTTTCTTCTTCTTCCTCTCTGACATGGCTTCAAGAAAGCTCTTCTCGTCGCTACTCCGTTCACCTCTCACTCGCTCTCCACCGGAATTTCAATTTCCGACCTATTTCCGATCACTCTCTTTCTCCAATCTCACCTCTCCTCTTTCTCCGATCCCAGTAAGTACTTCATTTCCAAAAAAAAAAATTCACTGTCTTATAGTTATAGATTTACATAGTTATATTATTTTAGATTTTAGATAGTAAGATCCCAAAGTGTAATTGGAAGCTTCAATGATCATATTAATAACACTCAATGCGATTATATGCTTTCTCTGTTTTTTTTAATTGTTCTGTATGCATGATTGAATGAATAATTGAATTGAATATGAAATTAATAGCTAGATTAGGTTTATTCATGTGCTGCGTTGTTGTTTTGTTTGAATTCTTGTGTTTCGATTTAGGTGCATAAGGTATGGAAATTTGGGATATGAGTCTCTTTGGATTGGGTTTTTTGAGTTTATGTACTGATATAAGCACTTGTGACACTATTTGTGAGAGTTTATGGAAATAATATATGGCATGTTCATACGGTGGTTTTAGCGAATTTCCACTAGTTTTCTAGGATAGCTTATAGTTTATATGAAAACAATTTGACTTTATTTTATCTTTTTCTATAGAAAAAATTTATGTGTAAACACTTATACGATAAGTGCTTATGATATAAGTGTTTAATTAAGTTGGAATGTTTGGGGAATGTCTGGTAAATTGAAAGGGTGTGATGTCAGTTTTGAGAGATGTTTTTGTTAAAGAAAGAGGTTTCCCAAGTGTTTAAATGGTTTTCAATTTGATATGTATGGGGGTGTTTGTTAAAATCGTATAGTTGAGAAATAACATAACAACCTTTGGTTTGGATTAACTCAGTGGCGTGACAAGTTGCTGTCTTTTGAGCATGCTGAAAACAAGTGCAGAGAGGTGTATGTTTGGCATCAGCCAATTTGTGTACGTATCACGTGGAAAGGTATATGTGGATGGACTATAATTAGTGGTATTAGGTGGTTCTACAAGTTCTTTATAATCTTCGATGAGGATGAGAGGCCATTGTATCAACTATCAAGTTACAAAGGCGAGATAAGAAATTTTTGGAAGTCTGATATGATTTATGCGTAGTAGTGGTACTTGAGTGTCAAGTGGGGGGACTGATTATCTGATAAGGATGGTTATTAGTTAGGAAATTGATTTGAAATGGATCCCTTATTAGTAGAGGAAGTAAAACAAAGTAGTTGACCACTACAAATCATATTCTAGTTGGAGTTAAGAGGATCCTAGATAAATTGAAGTTACACAGTTCGGATTCCATGACAGGGGTCCAATGTTTGTGTTTGATTGAGATAAAACTGTTTTGGTGCTTAATTTTGTTTCGATATTGGTTATATATCTGATATAGTTATTGGATTAATGTATGTTCTTAGGGCGATATTATGCTCATTGTGCGGAATCTTTACTCTTTTGTCCAAATCACTACACACCTTGTGCTTATGTCAGTCTTTTTCTCAATACATTTTGCTAAAAAATAAAACGATCCAAACATGGATGACTTTTAGGGTGCTTATTGCTTTTGTCACATTTCTTGCAGGTTACAGTGTCTCCTCAGACGAATGTATTCTCTAGAGTTGAGTCTGGTAATGGTTTGACTAGATTAGCTTCATTTCAACATGGTTCTGTGCTTGTCCCTCATTTCCAAAGCAAGTTTATGTCTACCGCGACAAATTCTGTTGATTATTCTTCAGAAGATAGTTCCTTACTAGAACCTGAAGTCCCTCGTCCCATCAAATTTAAGAGATTGGATAAAACTGCAAGGCACATTATGCAGGCATGTGACTTCCCTATGTTGTTCTAAATAAAGAGATTTGTTTTGTTTAATCATTTGTAAAAATTGTTTATATTTATTTATATCCTTTAGATTTTAGACAAGGAAGCAGTGGAGGAGGTGAAAGGACAGAGAGAAGTACCTGATATAAAGCCTGGCTATATTGTGCAGCTCAAAGTGGTATGCAAATTTTGTTTTTGAAGATATATTCGTACTTGTTCTTTCTGTAGTTTTTGTTCATGAGAATGATACATCATTTTGTTTACTGTTATGTCTGATATCATAGGAAGTTCCGGAGAACAAGAGGCGTGTTTCTATAATAAAAGGGATTGTTATTGCAAGACGCAATTGTGGACTCCATACTACATTCAGAATTAGAAGAATGGTAGCTGGGGTTGGGATTGAGTCTATGTTCCCACTGTAAGTATTACCTTCCATTTATGTATATCTGCTTGTAACCGCACCTTGGCTGGAGTTTTGTAGAACCGGGTTATCATTTCTTTATCTATCTGCTTGTATTCATGCTATTTTGAACTGGTAAAACAGTTAAATTCATGACTGTCTGTTGGCTTTTAAGGAGGGTTTAGTTAAATTAGGAATTGCTTAAATTGCATCACTTCTCAATTCTCACCCAAAAAAGAGAATAAAAAGAATTGCTTTACCGAGAACCTGATGATGCAGTGAAGATAATTATTTGAATCTAGTTATGAGGTCGTCACCAGGTTCTCGGTAAAGCAATTCTTCTAGTTAATGAGAACCTGGTGACCGTCATTGTTTATGCTTTTAAAGCACTTTTGACCTCACCAAAAACTTATTTGAACATACCTTATGTTACTTTAGAAAAACACTTATTACTGGAATATGAATTAAGTGTGTGTTTGTGTGTGCATGGAATCCAATTCAATGTGTTGTGTTGTGTTTTGATCTTATTTAAAGTTGATTGTGCTTTAAGTCATTTTACTTAAAGCTTAATTACTGAGCTATGGAATACATGTGACAGGTATTCACCTAACATAAAGGAGATAAAGGTGCTGGACAAGAAGAAAGTGAGAAGAGCCAAACTCTATTACCTGAGGGATAAAATGAATGCGCTTAGATAGAAATTAACACTAATCTTTTTACTGTTGGAAAGTTTGTGATTAATAATTTTTACTCAGTATCTCCATTTGTATTCACATGCATTCTTCTGTTTTGTTGTCAATTAAGATTCTTTATTTCAAAATGGCTTATGAACTCCCAAAATTATACATTTTCATTCTTCTCTTTAGATCATGTCAGTGTTTTGGAAAAGGTAGTGTGTGAGAAATCATTATAAGACATATTAAAATATTCTCAAATGTATACTCTGATTATTTTTGCTGCTGAAATGAAACTGCATAAAAGTGGAATGGTAATGCAATTTAATTGCCTTTTGCTGTTATGATAAAGTTGAGAACAACAGAAGCATTGGGGGGATTAACTAATCACATGTATTGATTTTTTTTTCTTTTCAAAACATGCAAACATAAATATTCTCATTAATCAACAAATAGTTCAATACAAGGTGGAGTAATATCCAAAGCATTGCGACTTTTCAATTTTCAGATGACTCAATTTTGTACTCGACAAAAATAAAACCTCATTAATCTATGATATTTATTTTATACTTGAGACAAATCAATCCTTAGTTTGTTACATTAGATTGATTAGAGGGACTAATTTATTTCTGTATGAAAATGTTAAATTCTATAGATTAATTTGAATTTTATTTTTTTTAAGAGATTGATTTGTCATAAAAAAAATTGAGGGACTAAAACAAATTTTCACTCTTATAAAATAATTAGAATAATGAGTGTAAAAGCTATAGTTGAAACACTATTCAGAAGTAATATTTAGAAAAAGTGAAAAACACTATAACCTAATGAAAATGAGCAGTGCCGTAGCCGACATTTTAGAGATCCCGGGCGAATAATTAATATGAACCTTTAATAAAAAAGTTGTATCAAAAAAACTCTCTCCCTCGTACCATTTTTTGAAGTAAATTCTTTGATCAATTCATCATATTGTATATTCTCCAACTCATTAAGCCTTTTTTGTTACACTATTGTGCTTTGGGCCAACTATTGATTGAAACTCTTGTTTCAACTAAGTAATATAACTACTCCAATTTATTTATTTTGAGGCCCCTATTTTTTGGAGGTCCTGGGCTATAGACTTTGTTGCCCTTGCTCAAATACGGCTCTGAAAATGAGTTATACCCTCTTTTTAGAATGACAAATATAAACAACTTTACGTTCATAATATTGACTTATACAACAGTACTATTTTTCTTTCTGATGTACCAAAAAAATACAATAGTACTCTTTCTAGTCGTTTTTTTTGTTTTTGAAGCACCGTATCTAATCATTATTACAAGTAAATTTAATTTTTTAAATAAAGAAAAAGAAAAAATATATTTAATCTTTAATATGAACTTAATAGTTAATACAAAATTTATTCAATGTACAAAAAAAAAAGCCAAATTCTTTTAACCAAATAGAATGTTTGTAAAAAAAAAAAAATAGAATATTTGGTTCAGTAAACCGGCCGAGTTACTGGTTTGACAGTTTACACGGGCCTCTCCGGTTTAAATGCCCGGTTGACGGTTCCGTTTATAAAACCGCTGTTTCAAATTCAAAATCCCCAAAATCTCGCGCGTTCTTGATTCGAAAACATCAAATCAAATCAAATGGTTTTCCTTTCGATTTTTCCCCTTCTTCTCCAATCGTGCATCAAATTCTCTATGATCTTCAACAATCCCTAATCTCCATAAACAAATTCTTCATTTCTTCAATTGTTAATTTTCCCATTTTCATTCAATCGATATACTACTATTCTTTATTTCCGAATTTAGGGTTTGTGAAAATGAACTCAGATGATCCATACAAGGTTTGGGAAATCAAAGCTCTCAAGAGGAAGCCAGGGTCACAAGAAGAAGCTCACAAGATGTTGGAGAAGATTGCCAAACATGTTCAGCCTATTATGCGCAAACATAAATGGAGGGTCAAACTTCTCTCTGAATTCCGGTGATTCATCATTTTCTCTCTGCATAGTGAATGTGAAAGTGAAATGTGTTTCTCTCTACGGTAGTGAATGAGAAACTTATTTTGATTTAGTATGTATTTGGTTCTACGGCGGAAAAATTGATTTTAGTTAAAAGTGAGTTCAATAGAATTGATTTATGTTTGGATACATTAGTGTAAAATTGATTCTCAATATTTGATGTTGTTGTTTGAATAATTTGAATCAAAATTGATTTTTGAATGCATAATTACTAAATTGGGTTTTAATATTGTTTTTTCATTGTAGTAAAAAAAATGTAAAACCAATTACACATAGACACTTGTAAGATTAAAGGGGGAATCTAAATAAATATACACTACAGCCAACAGCCCAACACTGTTAAGTATAGAATTGCTTTTATCCACCACAAAAGTTATGAATTGGTGCTTCATGCAAAATCAATTTTGAAAAAGTAAAACTGTCTCTACATTAATATTCCAAACAACTCTATATGACAGTAGAATCACTTTTGATGGTATGAGCGCACGTTTGAGTGGTTCTACCGTGCAACCAAACGTATACTTAATTGATTTTAGTTAAAATTGACTTTAAAGTAAAATGATTTATGTTTTGATACATTTTTACATGAAACTGAGTTGAACAATATAATTGAGAATAAACTCTAGGGGCATAATCAATTCTAATAAAGAACCCGAGAACATACCAAAATATGACTGAAAATATGTTTGCATGATTGTAGGCTGTAGCCATTCGTATTATCTGGGGTATAATACTGGAGCTGGTTTAGAAGTTGCGGCTACGGAGGCCAAACAGTGGAGACTTTTATCCATTTCATGAAGTTTTATATATGATGCTTCATGAGCTTTGCCATAATGAGTACGGTCCTCATAACGCAGACTTCTACAAGCTCTGGGATCAACTTAGAATGGTATACTTTCTCCCTTAATTCTGTTATTCACAGTGCAAAATGGCCATATTAGATTTCTTACCTTTTCAAATGCAAATGTAATTCTTCAGACACTTCATTGCAGGATTGTATGCGGGCTTCGATCATTTTTTCAATTGTATTTGTCATTCACTATTTTTGTTGGTTTAGGTCTAAGTATGAAACACTCAAGTTCCCAAATTGTTTTGTCTAATTGATTTTTGTTATTCATTATTTTTTTGGTTTAGGTCTTGTGTTTCTCTTTTTCTTGCTACACTGAACTTTTTTATTAGATAAGAGTCCTAAAAAAGTAAAAGTAATAATCGTAAAATAAAATTAGATATTTGTTTAGTTGAACCATTTGAAAGAAACAGAAGAAAATCAAATAGTAGGTGGATTGAACTTTATTTTGCTTGCACCTTTCAGCTGCTTGTCAATGCAGAAACTGCTTGTTGCTAACAAGATACTTACAGAACCCACAACATTTCACATTCTGTTTTGAGTAATTGGATTTACTTTTATTGGCAAAACATCTTACTATCAGACAACGTTCAGTAGAATGGTCAAATGAATGGTTAAACTTAAACCATTGATTTACCATTGCTTATGATTGTTCTAAAGACTTTTTTACAGCTGTCAATTCTAAGCGGAAAAGCTGTGTGTTACTTTCTTAGCAAGTTATTAGATTTGCTTAATTGTTGTTCCTCTATCCATGTGACTAATCATGCACAGGAATATCAAGAATTGAGGGCTAAGGGGATAACTGGCTCTGGGCAGGGGTTTGACGGCCCAGGAAGGCGCTTGGGTGGTATTTCTCGTCAACCTCAACTCTCATCTTAACGTAAAACTGCACTTGGAGCTGCACAAAAGGGATCACAGTTGGGAACTCTTCTTCCATCTGGACCTAATCGTATTGGTGGTGATAGTTTCATGATGAAGGCACTAAGTCCAGGACAAGCTGCTGTGATGGCTGCAGAGTGGAGATTACAGGATGAATTATGGTGTGGTTCTCAATCTTGTGACCTTTCAGATCATAAACATGTTAACTATGAATCTTATGGAAACCTTGTAAATAAGCAAATAAGTGTGGGAAGCTCGAAAGAAACAGATAATTATACTATGGCTCTGGATCCGACATCTCGGAAAAGAAGTCGCGACAAGGATTCAAGTTTACCAGTTCATTCATCTAGTAACCTTAAATTTGTTGATTTGACAAATGAACATCAAGCTGGGTCTCAGCGAAGAAGTTTTGGATTAGAAACCATTTCAACTTCTCAATCGAATACTCATGCTGGATCCACTTCTGCAAATTTAGCAAGTTCATCTGGGTCACTATCTGGCGATAATAGAACACTTCATTTTGAAGAACCTGCATTGTGGCAGTGTCTGACATGCACTCTGGTTAATAAGGTAAGCATTCAACTATACTGCTTTCATTCATCACAATTATTTTGTTTTCATTCTTGTATTGCAAATAAGTATATTAAATTAGGGTTTATTATTTTGTTCGAGAAATAGTGGCTTGGCTTTACTCTTTCTGAAGAATATAATATAACTTCCGCTACACATGGTCTTGTAACACACTTCCTTTTCTAATGCATGTGAGTGTTCCTGATTGATGCAGTCATTAGACCCTATATGTGAATTGTGTGGCACGCAACAGCCAAAAGATGTTACTACCAAGCACAACACTTGGTCTTGTTCATTCTGTATGTTGGAGAACAGTGCAAAGTTGGAGAGATGCTCAGCCTGTGACGAGTGGAGATACTCTAATGGCCCCAAACTTGGCCCTTGACAGTACCATGTAATTTTCTTCATGGGTAAATATTGTTCAATTTTGGCTTTGGTCTACAGTCTACACAACGTTGTGCATAGCCATCAATTTTTGGCATCCTTGGTTTTTATTTTCTGTATACCTATGATGAACTTCAAAATTGGTTCATGGTGTACCTTATTTTATCTATACTAATGTCAAATTTGACTTTGATATGCAAACTTCACTAATTCCTAGCCCCTATTTTGAATTTTGAAATTCTCAATATTATTACTATTTTATTTTCCTGTTACTACTTTTTCATTGTTTTGTTCTTGAGTAAGATTTCCAATGTGAGTTGGTTATTGAATTCTTAAATGTGAGTTGAAAATTAAGCAATGCTACTTTTATAAAGAACAGTAGCATAGATATAAAAAAATTTCTATCTTGCAACCTTTCGAGCAAAAAGTTTGAAAGTCTGTGTTGTTTAAAAACTGCCAATTAGAAATGCTCTAAGGGACAAGCTCAACACTTTTTACGTTTCTTGTGGTCTTGTGACATTCGCCAACACAATCCAACATTTTTTTTTATAATATTCTAGTTGGTCAAGTGAATTTTCCTGATTGTTTTTATGCAAATAATAATGAGTGGAATTGGGAAGTTCTTAACCAACTTTTGCCTCAAGATATCTGCACTAAAATCTGCATTATTTAACCCCATCATTCAGATTCCCAAATTGAAACATTTCTAGTGATGACAATTTTTCTCTCAATTCAACTTATTCTCTTCTAATGGACAAAAATATCCAAGAGAGAATTGACTCCTACCTATTCAAGTTGGTATGGAAATGGAAAGCCCCCAATAGAATCTGTTCTTTTCTACGAAAAGTAGCACATGAGAGACGTATGACTAACGAGGAGAGACATAAACTTAATATGACAGATGATAATAGTTGTACCTGTTGTCAACAGGGACTGAAATCTATTATGCATGTCTTAAGAGATTGTGATGAAGCCCGAGAATTTTGGTCTCCAATCATCAAGTCAAATAATTGGACAAAATTCTTTAGCCCATGACTCATGTCTTGGCTTGAATGAAACCTTAATAATGAAGATATTGGAAATACACCTTGGAGTTGGGTGACTTTCTTTGGCGTTTCCATTAATGCTTTGTGGAAAGATCGCAACGAATTAGTGTTTAAACAATAATCCAGTCTTCGACAAAATTGACTTTTTCAAATAACTAGTCAAGTGTCACTTGTTGTTGAAAGTATTGTTAAACCTGCACTTACATGAATAACTTTGATTCCACTATCAAGATCAAATCAAATGGGAGTCCCCTCCTACATGTACACTTAAGTTTAACGTTGATGGTGCACATAGTAAAAGGAATGACTTCTCAGCTAGTGGAGGATTCTTTAGAGATACTCAGGGTAACTTTACACAAAAATTTTATTACAATCTTGGTCGCAATAATTGTCAAGGTATTGAGATGTGGAGTTTCCTTCATGCTATGTATCTTGCTCGCTATCTCCACCTTGATCGTGTTATATTTGAAACATATCCTACTCTTGTGGCAATTGTTGTCCTTAATCGTTCTACTACCATATCTTATCTCAAACTATTTTAGAATAAGTTCTTAAATTACTACACCTCAGAATTGATCTATCACTATTCAACGTCAGAGAGGCTAACTCATGTGCAAATTTGTTAGAAAAAAATGATTTGATGCAATTTTTTTCTCAATTATTTTTTTTACATGCACTTTTTAGTTTTAAATTATAAGGAATTTAATTCAATAATTTAATCTACTTATTATAAAAAAAAAAAGTAACCAAAGAAACCTAAAAAAGATTTTTTCCCATGTTTCTTTTCTATTCCGGATTTCCGGTATAGTTTTCTTTCCAAAAAAACATAAGAGAGTGAATGGGTTTCATTTTTTGAAGGGTTAAAATTGGTATTTCCAATTCCAACTCAATTCAACATCCCTAAAACCTCGCGCGTTCTTAATTCGGAAACATCAAAATCAAATCAAAAGCTTTTCGTTTCGACGTCGTTTCGATGTTTCCCCTTCTTCTCCAATCGCGCATCAAATTCTCTTCAATCTTCAACAATCCCTAATCCCCATAATCAAATTCTTCAATTTCCCACACTTTATTTTCCCCATTCTCATTTAATCGATTTAATATTCTACATTTTTGAAAAATTAGGGTTTGTGAAAATGAACTCAGGTGATCAACACAAGGTTTGGGAAATCAAAGCTCTGAAGAGAAAACCAGACACAGAAAAAGCTCACAAGATGCTGGAGAAGATTGCCAAACAGATTCAACCTATTATGCATAAACACAAATGGAGGGTCAAAGTTCTCTCTGAATTTTGGTAATTCATCATTTTCTCTTTGCATTTCGCTTCCTTTTTGTGTTTACTTTAATGGGTAATGTAGAAAAAAATAGGCAATAGAGTTAGGGAGTGAAAAGTTTTCAACTTGGAGTGATAACCACAGTTCTTAACATTTGATGATATTTAGTCCAAATTTATTTGCACAGTATTGAAATTCTATTGAGTTCTTATAAGGACAACAGGGGGTACCTATGAAGCACAAACACTGACACTGACACAGACACCGGACACGACACGGACACTGACATGTCAACTCGGATAATTTTTTGAAAAAGTGATATAATTCAATGTAATTATAAGTGTCGGTCCGACACCGGGACACGCCTAATCTAAGGAGTGTCGGAGCTTCATTGGGGGTTACAATTACATTATTGTTGATTTAATTGATTTTAGTTAAAATTGAGTTTATGATAAAATGATTTATGTTTTGATACAGTTTTATATGAAACTAGGTTGAACAATAAATTTAAGTGTAAAACTCACATTTGGAGGTAAAAACTACAATTAATAGTTTCAAGGGAGAATAAACTCTAGGGGCAAAATCAACTTTAATCAAGAACCTGAGAAAATACCAAAATATTGCTGAAAAATATGTTTACATTATTGTAGCCCAGGCAATCCGTCTCTTCTGGGGTTGAATGTTGGAGCTGGTATAGAAGTTAAGTTGCGGCTACGGAGGGCAAACAGGGATTCAGACTTTATTCCATTTAATCAAGTTTTAGATACGATGCTTCATGAGCTTTGCCATAATAAACACGGTCCTCATAATGAAAACTTCTACAAGCTCTGGGATGAACTTAGAAAGGTCCACTTTCTCCCTTAATTCTGTTATTGACAGAGCAAAATGGCCATATTAGATTTCTTGCCTTGTGTTTCTCATTATTTTGCTAAATTGAAATATTGTAGCCGCAGATTTCATTAACAAGGTTAGGTTCTAAGTATAAAATACTCAAGCTCCCAAATTGTTTTGTCGAATTGATTTTTATTATTCACTATTTTTTTGGTTTAGGTCTTGTGTTTCTCTTTTTCTTGCTACACTGAACTTTTTTATTAAATTACAAGTAATAATGGTAAAATAAAAGTAGAAATTGGTTTAGTTGAACCTATTTTAAACAAATAGAAGTAAAAGTAAATAAAATAGTAGGCGGATTGAACTTTATTTTGCATGCAACTTCCAGCTGCTGGACAATGTAGAAACTGCTTGTTGCTAGAAAGATACATACAGAACCCTCAACATTTCACATTCTATTTTGAGTAATTGGATTTACTTTTATTGGCAAAACATCTTACTGTCAGACAACTTTCAGTAGAATAATCAAACGAATGGTTAAAACATTGATGTACCATTGCTTATGATTGTTCTAAAGACTTTTTAACAGCTGTCAATTCTAAGCGGAAAAGCTGCGTTTTACTTTCTTAGCAAGTTATTAGATATGCTTAATTGTTGTTCCTCTATCCATGTGACTAATCATGCACAGGAATGTGAAGAATTGATGGCTAAGGGGATAACTGGATCTGGGGAGGGGTTTGACGCCCCAGGAAAGCGCTTGGGTGGTTATTCTCGTCAACCTCCACTCTCATCTTTACGTAAAACTGCACTTGCAGCTGCACAAAAGAGATCACAGTTGGGAACTCTTCTTCCATCTGGACCAAATCGTATTGGTGGTGATAGTTTTATAATGAAGGCACTTAGTCCAGGACAAGCTGCTGCGATGGCTGCAGAAAGGAGATTACAGGATGAATTATGGTGTGGTTCTCAATCTTGTGATGCTTCAGATCATGAAGATGTTAACCATGAATCTTCTGAAAACCTTGTAAATAAGCAGAAAAGTGTGGGAAGCTCGAAATCAACAGACAATGATACTATGGCTTTGGATCCGACATCTCGGAAAAGAAGTCGTGACGAGAATTCAAGTTTACCAGTTCATTCATCTAGTAAATTTGTTGATTTGACAATGGATACACCAAAAAAGGGACGTGTCAATGAAAATCAAACTGGGTCTCAGCGAAGAAGTTTTGGATTAGAAACCATTTCACATTCTCAATCGAATACTCATGTTGGATCCACTTCTGCAAATTTAGCGAGTTCATCCGGGTCACTATCTGGCGATAATAGAACACTTCATTTTGAAGAATCTGCATTGTGGAAGTGTCTGACGTGCACTCTGTTAAATAAAGTAAGCATTCGACTATACAGCTTTCATTCATCACAATTATTTTGTTGTCATTCTTGTATTGTTACCGAGTATAAATATTAGGGTTTATTATTTTGTTCTTGAAATAGTGACGTGGCTTTATTCTTTCGAAAAAATATAATATAACTAGCTACATATGGTCTTGTGTAACATACTACTTCCTTTTCTAATGCATGTGAGTTGTTCCTGATTGATGCAGTCATTAGCCCCGATATGTGAATTGTGCGGCACACAACAGCCAAAAGATGTTACTACCAAGCACAACACTTGGTCTTGTTTATTCTGTACGTTGGAAAACAGTGCAAAGTTGGAGAGATGCTCAGCCTGTGACGAGTGGAGATACTCCAATGGCCCCAACCTTTGGCCTTGACAGAACCATGTAATTTGCTTCATGGGTAAATATAATTCAATTTTGGCTTTGGTCTACTCAAAGTTGTGCATAGCCATCAATTTTTGGCATCCTTGGTTTTTATTTTCTGCACACCTATGATGAACTTCAAAATTGGTGCATGGTGTACCTTACTTATCTATACTAATGTCAAATTTGACTTTGATATTCAAACTTCACTAATACATGGCCACTCTATTTTGAATTTTGAAATTCTTAATATTCTTACTATTTTAATTTCCCCTTTATTTTATTTATTATGCTCAACTTGACTCACTGCTTCAGTTTTGTGCTAAAGAAAAGACTGCAAAACCTGAGATAACTACTTTTTCATTGTTTTGTTCATGAGTAAGATTTCATTATGAGTTGGTTATTGAGTTCTTAAAAATCTGTCAAATATACTATTCCAAACATGTAACCTTACATCCAACATCATACATAAAAGTATACTATTCCAAACATTATACATGTAAGTATACTGCTCCAAACATTATAAGTATACTGCTTTAAACATAATAAAATAATAAATACCCCCTAAGTCACTGTTATTATTTTAAATCCATCAGACACCTTTATATGTCTCATCATTATCACTTGTCTTTGGCAATTTGGTTACAACACCTTCGAGAAGCTCACTGTAGAGTGGAAGTTGTGATACTGCATACAAAGTCACAGGGAAGCAAGTGTATGCATAAATGAGGAACACAATGTGTTTGTATTTATGGTCAATCTGAAAGTAATGGCCAGAACAGAAAGCAACCATCATTGCAACAATAGACAAGAAAAGAAAACTTAATCCCGAAAGAAGCTTGTTCGGCAAATCAATTCTGAAATCTTTGGGTTCTTTTCGAGAAGTGAGTATAGATAGGAACCTTATGAGTGCAGTGACAGCGAAACAAAGGCCAATTACTGAAGACAAAGTAAATACGTCAAATGCAGGCCTTCCTTCCAATATTGGTTCACCTGTTTCACTTTGGTTGCCACCCGGTACAGTGCCTGATGTAGCGAACGAAACGCTAGCAAGGAGTGCTGCTACTACGGAACAAGATTCAGAAGTGTCCTTGTACCATGCACTACCATTTTGTATCAGTGCTGCATGTGATTCCTTGAATAAATCTCCTGCTGTTTTGTCCAATCTGTTGGTTCTAACTGTGAAATCTTCTGGCAGTAGTCCTTTAGTATACTGCTCCATGGTGCAAATTAGAAAGGTAGTAAAACTAGAGTATCAAAATGAGTTAAATTCATGCTTAGCTTTTATAAAGAAGTCCCTGTAAACTTATCTCAGTTGGTAGGGACATTGCACGTAATGTGCAGGGATTGGGGTTCGAATCCTGATACGCCCACTTATTCATCTTTAACGGGTGAAATTCTAGTCGCTAGGCTACTTTACTCAAAAAACAAACAAAGAAAAATACCTGAAACCATTTGATATGCCACATCATTTGCAAGGCAGCACCAGGTATGTTCCAATCTCGATCACTAGTAGCTACTAAATGTAACACAGTGTTCTCTTCGTTATCCACCGCTTGTATTAAGTTATCAAATATTTCCATTTTTTGGCTTTCTTCAAACCGTTTCCTTATTGCCTCAACAACAATGGTTCTCCTGTTCTCAACTGCTACAAGTAATACATTTTTATTTTCTGAGTTAACATCATATATGGAACGTGGTATTTTTGTTATAAGCACATCCACTATTTCAACTATGCCATTTCTTGCTGCAGTCAAAAGTGCTGTATCACTTTTCAGTATTTCTGAAATCTTTTTTCTGTTTTTATCTCCTGCAAGTTTCATTTTTGTTATTTTCAGTAACATATTAGTATATTATACTACCTCCGGTCCTAAATATAAGAGAAAATTTACTTTTTAGATTCATTGAGAATCTAATGTATTTGGTCTACAATATAGACTAGATACATTAGATTCTCAATGAACCTAAAAAGTAATTTTCCTCTTATATTTAGGACCAGAGGGAGTAACATCTTTGTAAAAAAAAAGTATATTATAACATAGATTTAATTTTTGTCAAAAAAAAAACATAGATTTAATTGTTGGTCATAATAATAATCTGATTTCTGAGAAAGGGGACCTTTATAATCTGAATTTCAGTTTAAAGGTAAATACAATTTGGTTAATGATTGCTACAACCATGATTTGACATTATATTCTCTTGAATAATTCGTCTTTAACCGAAGTTTATTAACCATTTTGGTTCAACTATTTAGTTTGCTATGGATTAGCATGGCAAAAATCATGTATAGTAATTGTAGAATAAAAATATCATATCCTAATTTCATCACCTTTCGATGCTTCAGAAATGGTTGTGTCCTCACTATTATCACCTTTCTTTATTGTCTTGAAGTATGATTCATAAGGGTTCTCCATAAATCTCTTCAATAGTTGACCACTCCATTTGTGATTTTGTTTCATCTTTTTAATTTCTTCAACCCCTTTGAACATATTTTGATTTTCAAACGAACAATGAATTTTGTAAAATTTATAATCATCAAAACATTATTCAAATATTAAATGTCATATCATGAAATGACTCACCCACTCCTGCAAAGCCTAGGATAGAGATGTATGCAAACTTCAAAAACAAAAGGCACGTAGCATAGTTTTCTGGAAAATGCTTGCATTCAGATGACATTGCCATTTCATGATGTTGATAATGTTGCTGCACTTTGTTATTTTCAGATCCTGCAATTTAATAACATAGTTTAATTATTTTTTCTATTCTTTATATAAAATTATGGTAATCAACTAATCATGACGTGATTTTTTTTTTTGGTTTGCACCACCAGTTTAATCTGGTTTGGGGCGAGTTCGGCCATCAAGTAAAGAGCCGACCTTTGGGCTGTGCAAGCAAGGCTAGTGCTTTGGGCCTCAAATTTTTTGAGGCCTCCATATTTTTTTTAAGTCAATCATCATTTAATCTTGGGAATATGTATTATCTCGCGTAATTTGATTTATAAAGTGTTCATTGGTGCAGTGGCAAACTATTTAATCTGAATTTCTTGATGAGCGGAGGTTATGGGTTCTAATCATCCTTCTGACACTTTTGTTTTCTTTTGCAAAATAATATTATTTCTTACTATAAATAAATAGAATCACTCCTTCACAATTTTAATTTTTGAAATAACTATATTTTGTTATTTTTATGAAAATAAAAAAATAATTAATAAAAAAAATATTAAGGGCCCACTTTTGTTATTTGCCTGGGACTTCTAAAAGGTCGGGGCCGGCACTGATCAAGTAGTTCCATTTCCCTTCCTAACGTAATCATAGGGATAGAATTTGATTCTGTCTATCAAATTCAGTGTCAATCACCATTAAATCAATGTTTAGTAATCATGACGTGATTTTATTGAGTCATTTATAACATCAAATATAAGATAAGATGTAAATAAGTACTAAATACAAGATATCAAACATTATCTTAAGATGTACATACATACCATATGTAGGAGAAACATTTTGTTTCATCGGCATCGGCTTGAATACACGTAGAGAACCAAAATCTCGACATTTTTCAAGAAAGAGGCAACATGTGCGGTAGTTCTTTGGGTAGTTCATGAAATAGCTTGACTTATGTGGTTTCATCTTATAATATATGAGAGCTTCTTCCACATTTAGGGATCCCACATGTATACCTTTTGTTTTGATAGAGTGTCATGGTATTAATTAGAGCAACACATTGAATATTGTAAAGTAATACATAAAAGTGTTTCTAAAGAACAATAGCAATGTAGGTTACTTCTATGAACATGACCGAAATTGTCTTATTCAGCTATGAATCGGCCGTACACATGATTGAAAATCACACCGCCATTGTGGGACGATGTAAACAATATTGCAGCTACAACATGTGAATTAATGCAAACTGCAATTTAAAACCATGGATGCAATGCAAGTAGAGAAAATGAAAGAATGGAGAAGAAAGTTGTATATATATATATACACACACACACATTGAAATGTTGCAAACTTACAGTTGTAAAGAATCCTCTTCCAACATGTCATATTGCTTCCATTTTTTAAGACTGAAGGCCTAGTAGCAAGAAGTTTGAGAGGACTAAATCCATCATTGTTCTAAACCATAGCAAGATCAGGATATTTATGTATTATTATAAGCGCCAAATCTGTTGCAGTATACACAAATATTAGAAATTTAGAGAAACAATTTTTATAAATTAGCTACTAATAATCTTTTCATATATATGTAAATTAGCTACTTATTTTTCTTTAATCTTTAGTTGCAGATGTTGTTCTCATATTTTTATGTAGCTACCTAGAACTTGTTTTTAGTCAGGTAGTTCTATGGATATAATTTTACTCCTTCAAGATGAATAAGTGGGCGTATCAGGATTTGAACTCCAATACATGTATATTAACAACGTAAAAAACAGTCATATTATAATCATAATTACCAAAAAATTCTTTCCGGATGGCAATGTGAAGAATACTATCCCCATTATTTTGCATAAGATCTTTGTAATAAGAACATATATCACCATCTTCAGAATCCCATCTCTTACGATTACTTGGCTTCAAGTTGAAGAGATACACAAATGTTTGTTTTCTCCAAAACAATGCAGCAAGAAACAAAGGAGTTTCACCATTATTGTTACCAATATCAATCAAATATTTTCTTTCACCTTTTTCTCCTATTATACATTCACATATATCTTTGAATCCTCTTGATGCTGCAAGGTGCAAAGGTGTGTCACCTTTTTCATTCTTACATTCAAGTGCTTCCTTCTCATATTTGTGTCCTTTGATTGATTTCACAAGATTATAAACAACACTTACATTGTCATCACTTATTACTGCCAAGTGTAGTGCTGTTCCTCTACCTTGGTTTATGTCTATGGATATTGGGCTATATTCAGGATCTGATTTGTATAATTTCTCTATTTCTTCCCAATCTCCTCGTACTGTACACCCTCTTAGCTTTACCTCTAGATGAACACACACACATATCAAAGTGGAACTGATTAGAGTTGGAACATGTTGGGATGGGATCTATGAAGCACAGACACATACACAGGAAACGGCATAGATACTCATACTATATACTCCCTCCGTATCAAAATATAAAAGAAAAAATTGGTCAAACAAAGTTGATATATTTAGTTCAAATTTTTAACTAAATACATCAATTTTCTTTGACAAATTTTCCTTTATATTTTGCGACGGAGGGAGCAAGTGATTATTTTTCATTGGTCATAAAAAAAAAACTTACCTTTGGTGGTGTACATGTGATCTTTCATTTCAATTATAATGTCCATAGTAGTTTTCAAGCTTGAAACTCGGATTGAGTTGAAGGGTGAAAGAAGTATAAGAACAATGTGAGATAGGAAACATAAGTTTATTAGATTCTATGTTTATGTTTTCAAAATAGTTGAACTCCTCTCATGTTTATAGGCTTCCAACTTTTTTTTGTCAGATAAGATAGTATAGTGATTAGAATTCTACTTTTTAAAAGTGAATAAGTGGATATATTAGGTTTGAACTTTAGTTCTTGCACGTTATATGCAATGTTCGTACCAACTGAATTAAGTTCACTAGGACTATAGGCTTCCAACTTTGATTGTGTATATTTGAAGTGAGTTTGAAGTGCAAAAGAATATGAAAATATATTATTCTATACATGCTTTAGAACACATAGGCACAAAATTAAAGTAAAAAAGAAAAAAATATATTCTAAAGGAAGTTTATTTCGAAGTATACAAGTTAAGTATATTATATTATGATTATTACACCTTAATAAAATTCAGGGGAAGAAGCTCAACTGATTTGAACTAAGAGTTAAAGGAATTCAGGAGTTAAAGGAGTATAGTTCAAGTTTTGGTGAAGGTAAAAATGCTAGTTGATTTTGATTCTGTTTGGTTCTCTTTAGTTTATTGATTTTATGTATTTGCTTTAATTTAGTTCTATTTGATTTAGTTTTACTTTGTTTTGTTTGGATTGGATTTGTTTCATTTGGATTAGATTTATTTGGTTTTATTCTACTTTATAATGGCTCAACATAGGAGTACAGTGAGCCTTGTGAGGGGTCATTTATCAGTTGTAGGTGAGACGTATTCAGGGTGGTACGCCTAGTCTTGCACATTGAGGTTTATGTGGTAGATCGACTACCAATTATGAGCCTTAATTCAGTCCAAAACAACAATGATCTTTGAAATTAACTGGTAGCTATTAATCGATAATTCAAGAAGAAAATTGGCAATGCAGGGTGTGAATGCTAAAATAAATCTAATTTTAAGGATTGACAGAACACATGATAATATAATCTCACTAAAAATCCACATTCCAACATCATACATATAAATATACTATTCCAAACATTTTACATATAAAGTATATTGCTGCAAACATAGATAGTACTAGTACTACTCCGATCGTTGTTATTATTTAAACAATAAAATACATTTTCGATTCATCGGACTCTTTATATATCCTCGCCCTTATCACTTGTCTTCGGAACTTTGATTACAATACCTCTCAGAAGATCAATGTAGAGTGGAAGTTGTGCTATAGCATACAAAGTCACAGGGAAGCAAGTGACTGTATAAATGAGGAACACAATGTGCTTGAATTTTTGATCAATCAGAAAGAAATGGCCGGAGCAGAAAGTAACGAACATTGCAACAATGGACAAGAAAAGAGAACTTAATCCCAAAAGAAGTTTCCTTGGCAAATCAATTCTGAAATCTTTGGCTTCTTTTCGAGAAGTGAGTATAGAAAGGAACATTATGAGTGCAGTGACAGAGAAACAAAGACCAATTACTGAAGACAAAGCAAATGCATCAAATGCTGGTTTTCCTTCTAATGCTGGTTCACCTGAATCACTTTTGTTGCCACCTGGGACAGTGCTTGATGTAGCGAAGGAAACGCCGGCAAGAAGTGCTGCCACTACAGAACAAGATTCAGAAGTGTCCTTAAGCCATGCACTCCCATCTTGTACCAGTGATGCATGAGATTTCTTGAATAACTCTCCTGATGTTTTGTCCGATTTGTTCGTTCTAACTGTGAAATGCTCCGGCACTAGTCCTTTAGTATACTGCAAAATCATTTCAATTTTCAAAGTGAGACTCTTTAACTAAGCTGCGATATTTTCAATTCGTGCTTATATAAAGAAAGAAAAAAAATACCTGAAACCATTTGATATGCCACATCATTTGTAAGGCAGCACCAGATATGTGCCAATCTCGTTCGCTTCTTGTAGCTGCTAAATGTAACACAGTGTTCTCTTCCTTATCTACCCCTTGAATTAAGTTATCAAATATAGCCCTTTTGTTACACTCGTCAAACCGTTTCCTTAATCCCTCAACAACATTGGTTCTCCTGTTCTCAACTGCTACAAGTAATACATTTTTATTTTCCGAGTTAACTTCATATATGGAACTTGGTATTTTTGTTATAAGCTCATTCACTATTTCAACTATGCCATTTCTTGCTGCAGTCAAAATTGCTGTCTCCTTATCCAGTATTTTAGAAATTTTTTTGTCCTGAGAAATCTTTTTGTCTTCACTGTTTTTATCTCCTGCAAGTTTCATTTTTGTTATTTTCAATAATATGTGCAACAAAAACATGTATAATAATCACAGTGTAAAAATATCATATCATAATTTCATCACCTTCCGGTGCTTCAGAAATCATCGCGTCCTCCTCACTTTTATCATCATTGTTTGGGTTGTAAGCAGACATGAAATCAGTTCCACCACTAACGTCATCTCGTGCTGGTTTTGCGCCAGTTCCCAAATACGATTCATAAGGGTTCTCCATAAATCTATTCAATAGTTGACTACTCCATTTGTGCTTTTGTTTCATCTTTGTAATTTCTTCAACCCCTTTTAACAAATTTTGATTTTAACACATCAATAAAACAATAACAACCGAGATAGTTGAATGAAATGAAGCTTTGAATATATGTGTGCGCGCGTGCGCATGTAAGTGCAGGGTTGTAAAACAAACACTAGATCATGCGATCAACTAGGATGATGAGACACTTACCTACTCCTGAAAGGCCAAGGGTATAGATGTATGCAAACTTCAAAAACCAAAGACAAGTAGCATAGTTTTCTGGAAGAAGCGTGCGTTCAGATGGCATCGACATATTAGGATGTTGAGGATGTTGCATCACATTGTGTTTCTCTTCCATAATTTTAGATCCTGCAATTTAATAACATAGTTTAATTTTTGTGCATTGTTTATATAAAATTATTATACACACGATTTTTCGTTTTAATTAATGTACGTCTTCCAAATTCAAAATCTATTGTTTTTAGTTTCTGACATCAATTGATTTAACCACGTAGTGTCATTTTAGTAGGTCATTTATAACATCAAATATAAGGAGATGTAAATACTAAATACAAGATATCAAACATATTATTGTAAGATACAATGCACATACCATTTGCAGGAGGCAATGTATTTTGTTTTTTCGTCGGCAGCATCCGCTTAGCAAGGCATATAAGTGGATCAGCATACTCTAGACATATAAGAAGAAATAGATAACATGTGTTGTAGTTCTTTGGGCATTTATGGCGCAAGTTCGACTCATGTGGTTTTTTCTCATAATCTTTGAGAGCCTCTTCCACGTCTAGGGTTCCCGCAGGTATACCTTTTCACAGTTTAAACATATATCAGAGATAACAAAATACTAACAAATTAATGATTAACATTGTAACATTGGTTGTTTCGAAAAAAAAGTCATAGATAGGCATATAGTTAGCGATAAAGTCGTATGTTTCAAAGATATCGAGTTTCTTCTCAATTCAGCCGTAGCTATAATGTATACAATATTAAAATGATGCAAACTAACAATGGTATAAAATCCTCTTCCACCATATCATTTTGCATCCACTCTGGAAAGCTGATGGTCTAGTAGCAAGAAGCTTGAGAGGACTAAATCCACGTATGTTTGGAGTGACTATAAGCTCCGGATATTTATGTATTATTATAAGCGCCAAATCTGTTGTAATATACAAAAATGTTAGTTTAGAACCTAAACTCTCCCCACTCACCAATTGCATGTGTATTTACGCAGTCAACATATTGGTGGTCGTTTGATCGAGATCAGTTCAAATTCAAAATAGAAAACTTAAAATTTGAATTATTCTGATCTCAATTCAACGACCACTTATATATTGTTTGTTTGACTACGTCAATGACAATCAAAAATCCGAATTCATAATTCATATAATATGAAGCAGACAAAAAATTTACCAAAAAATTCTCTCCGGATGGCACAGTGAAGAATACTATCCCCATTGTTTCTTATAAGATCTTTAGAATAAGAAACGTTGCCAGCAATTTCGCGCTCTCTCTTACTTGGTTTAAAGCTAAAGAGATGCACAAAAGTTTGTTTTTGCCAAGAAAGTGCAGCAAGAAACAAAGGACTTTCACCATTATTGTTATCAATATCAATCAAATACTTTCTTTCACCATCTTTTCCTATGATACATTCACATATATTTTTGAATCCTCTTGATGCTGCAAGGTGCAAAGGAGTGTCACCTTTATCATTTTTACATTCAAATGCTTCATTCTTGTTATGTTTTATGATTGAATGCACAAGATTTCTAACAACTTTTTCATTATCATCATTTACTGCCACGTGTAATGCTGTTCCTCTACATTTGTTTATGACTATTGTGCAAAGATTAGGATCTGATCTGTATAATTTCTCTACTGCTTCCCATTGTCCTTGTACTGTACACATTTTTAGCTCGTCCTCTGGAGACACATGCTTGTCCTCTAGACACACATTTTAAATAGAGTTAGTTTTCTCCAATTTACTACTAAATTATGAAGCACAGATACAGATAGGACACAGACGCCAGACACGACACTGACACAGATAAATATATTTGAGAAAATGATATAATTTAATGTATTCAGAAGTGTATGTGGGACATGACTAATCCGATAAGTGTCCGTACTTTATAGCTACTAGGAGAAAGTGATTAGAGTTATGGTCATGGAGACTGTTTGCAATTTATTACTATATTAGAAAGTGGAGTGTTATAGTTAATTATAACATGTTTGGATAAACAACTTATTTAAGTGCTTATAACAGAAACATAAACAAATATATTACCTTCCGTGGCGTATGTGCTATCATAAATAAAATCTCCCACTTCAATAATGCTCATGGTGGTCTTCAAGGTTGAAACTCAGATTTGAACAATGTGAGTGGGATGGGAAAGAGAAGTATAGCCCCTATGTTATGCTTCAAAATCACTTGAACTTCTTGCTTTAAATACCAACCATGAAGAAACTATTGTGTTTCCAAATTTTGTGTATATTTCAAGTGAACTTGAAGGATAAGAGAATATGAAAAGATTAGTATTCCATGCAGCTTTAAAAAAGAAAAAATATATATTCTAAAGAAAGTTTGGTTGTTTACAAGTTAAGTATATTATATTATGATTGTTACAATTCAATAAAATTCATGAATTAATACATGCAATTTTAAATATTTTTTTGATAGGAAAATACAAGAATAAAAAGGGGAATGGAGAAGAGCATTTTAAATTTGGATTGGGGGCTCTTAAGCATTGTAATATGATATTGTTTTAAAATATTACACCACTTTTAATCAACTGATCAAATTTTATTGAGATATATATTACGTGTAAGATAATGTCTCACATTATTTAGAAGAGTTGAGGTTGAACAAAAATATAAATGAGATGATTCATTTATCCAATATTTTAAGATTTTGGATGAAAATGTTGTGTTAGAATCGCTTATATAGTTGTGTGATCGACTATCACAAATCTCATTATATTTTGAGAATTACTTTTCGCGCCCATGACATTCCCGCGCCCTCTGCGTTTTCAAATTTACCCCTCACTAATTAGGCAGCGCGTGTATTAAATTGCAAAAACCGGAAGAAGAAATATTGTTTGCCGACAACATAGTGAACAAAGTTCGCATTTCAAACAATGAAACTGTTGACATGTAAAAAATGCAGTCTCCCATGCAGTCAAATTTGGTTGACACGTGACCAAATGAAATTGGTCACATGACACGTCGTGCCACAACATGCCAATCATAATTCATGGTGAATTCTATAGATTGATACTAGTATTTGTGTCCAAAAAATTTCACCACCGATGTCAAGGTGATTCTTTCAATGCAACATGAATTTCATTCGCTGTTTTTCAACGCACTTTGATAAATTTGTTTTCCTTGTTAGGTGTTTATTTATTGTGATGAAAATAAATGTTAGGATAATATTTCCATTGTGCTAGAAGGTTTTTCAGGAATGGTTCTATATTCTTATTTTTCTTCTGTCATTGAACTTTTTATTACTTGACATTTTCATCTCTAAACAAACAGCTGTATATTTTAACTTGCGGAGATGAAAAAAAAAAATAGTCCGGTACACTAAAGTTTCCGCATAAGAGTCTGAGAAGGGGTCCTACCATTTTGGTGTGTTGTACGCAAAATGAGTTCCTATCATTTCAACTACTTACAAATTGTTTAAAAGACAATTTAGAAATAGCTATTTATTTTATGGCACTATCAAAGACTCATAATGTTATGGCTGTCCCTTCTGGAAAAATTAGGGATGAAAAAAATGTGTAATCTATTGAGTTCTCCCTTCTGAATCTTTCTTTCTCTGGTAATTTCTTCTTTAGAGCAACCAAGTGTGACAGAGCACATAATAATAAAATTTCACTAAAAAAACACAATCCAAACATCATACATATGTAAATATACTTTTCCAAACATCATAATACATTAATACATATAAGTATATTGCTCCAAAAATTATACATATAAGTATACTATTCCAAAAATTATAAATACCAGTCAAGTCACTGTTAATTTTATTATTTGAACAAGCCAGACACATTTTTAAATCATCATACACCTTTATATGTCTTCGCCCTTATCACTTGTCTTCGGCAATTTGGTTACAATACCTCTGAGAAGATCAGTGTAGAGTGGAAGTTGTGCTACTGCATACAAAGTCACAGGGAAGCAAGTGTATGCATAAATGATGAACACAATGTACTTCAATTTATGGTCAATTAGAAAGTAATGTCCAGAGCCGAAAGCAACCATCATGGCAACAATGGATAAGAAAAGAAAACTTAATCCCAAAAGAAGTTTCCTTGGCAAATCAATTCTGAAATCTTTGGGTTCTTTTCGAGAAGTGAGTACAGAAAGGAACATTATGAGCGCGGTGACAGAGAAACAAAGGCCAACTACTGAAGACAAAGCAAATACATCAAATGCAGGCTGTCCTTCCAATATTGGTTTACCTGTTTCACTTTGGTTGCCACCTGGGACAGCGCCAGACGTAGCGAAGGAAACACTGGCAAGGAGTGCTGCCACTACGGAGCATGATTCAGAAGTGTCCTTGAACCATGCACTTCCATTTTGTATCAGTGATGCATGTGATTCCTTGAATAAATCTCCGGCTGTTTTGTCCAATCTGTTGGTTCTAACTGTGAAATCTTCTGGCAATAGTCCTTTAGTATACTGCTCCATCGTGCAAAAATAGAAAGGACAGGTAAGACTATAGTATGAAAATGAGTTCAATTCATGCTTAGCAATAGCTTATATAAAGAAAGAAAAATACCTGAAACCATTTGATATGCCACATCATTTGCAAGGCAGCACCAGATATGTTCCATTCTTGATTACTTTTTGTAGCTGCTAAATGTAATACAGTGTTCTCTTCCTTATCTACCCCTTGGATTAAGTTGTCAAATATTGTGTTTTTATTGCACTCTTCAAACCGTTTCCTTAATCCCTCAACAATATTGGTTCTCCTGTTCTCAACTGCTACAAGTAATACATTTTTATTTTCTGAGTTAACTTCATCTATGGATTGTGGTATTCTTGTTATAAGCACATCCACTATTTGAAATATGCCATTTCTTGCTGCAGTCAAAATTGCTGTTTCACTTTTCAGTATTTCTGAAATCTTTTTGTCCTCACTATTGTTATCTCCTGCAAGTTTCATTTTTGTTATTTTCAATAATATGTTAGTAGCTTGTAACATGGATTTAATTATTGGTCATAATATTCATCTGATTTCTGGGGAAGGGGACCTCTGTAATATGAAATTCGGCCTAAAAGTAAATAAAGTTTGGTTAATGATTGCTTCAACCATGATTCATCATTTGGATTTCTCTTGAATACTTTTTCCTTAACTGAATCTCGTCAACCATTTCGATTCAACCTATTAACTTAATACAGATTAGTGGGGCAAAATATTGTGTTTGTGTTAGCCAAGTTCAGTTACTTGTGTTACAAGGTAACTAGCTCGTTATTTGGTTAAGACTAAGAGTTAGTTAAGCGCAGTTACTTGTGTTGCAAGATAACTCACTTAGTGTTTGTAATTGGGACTTAAAGCTATATAACGCTTTGTCCGTGAGTTGAAAACCAATGAGAATGATCTTTACCACACACAAAAAAACAAGTATAATAATCATAGAATAAAAATATCATATTGTTATTTCATCACCATCCGGTGCTTCAGGAATCATTGTGTTCTCACTTTTATTACCTTGGTTTGGGTTGTAAGCAGACATGAAATCCGTTCCACTCACATCTCGTGTTGTTGGTTTGCCGCCAGCTCCCACGTACGATTCATGAGGGTTAAACATAAATATGTCCAATAGCTGACCACTCCATTTATGCTTTTGCTTCATCTTTGTAATTTCTTCAACCCCTTTTAACAAATTTTGATTTTAACATATCCATAAAACAATAACAACTGTCAAAATCCACCGTTGAATTAAAAGTTATAATCGATGTAAAATTTTAAAGACATCTAAAATCATTTAAATTTTAAAATGTTATTGATATTGGTTTATTAATCCATAATGTGTAACAAGTTAGTTATTGATATTGCTAGTTATCTATTTAATTAGTTTGTTAACTAATTAGTTAGGTAGTTAGTTGGTTAATTTAATTAGTTAGATAGTTAAAACGTTATTGAACAACGTAAGATTTATCAAATATTAGATATTAGATCATGAGAACACTCACCAATTCCTGAAAAGCCAAGGATAGATATGTATACAAACTTCAAAAACCAAAGACATGTAGCATAGTTTTCTGGAAGAATGCTTTCCGATTGCATTGATATTGATATATCTTCAGATTCTGCAATTTAGTACACAGTTTAATTTTTGTGCATTATTTATATAAAAATATTTTACATGTATATATATGTTTCAATCCAAAATATTTAATATAAATATGAACATACCATATGCAGCAGCAGAAGGACGTTTGTTTCGTTTCATCATCAGCAGACATCGACATTTATGAAGAAATAAAAAACATGTGTCGTAGTTCTTTGGCCATATGTTGTGCTGGTATGACTCATACTGTTTTGTTTCATAATATTTGACAGCTTTTTTAACATCTAGCAATTCCACAGGTATACCTTTTGTTTTGATAGTGTGTCATGGTATTAATTAGAGCGCGCAACACATTGAATCTTGTAAGTAATGCATAAACATGTTTCTAAAAGAACAATATGAATGTATAGTTTTGAGATTGTGGATGCAAGTAGAGAAAATGTTGCAAATTAAACTTACAGTTGTAAAGAATCCTCTTCCACCATATCAGATTGCTTCCATTTTTGAAGGCTGAGGGCCTAGTTGCAAGAAGTTTGAGAGGACTATATCCGTCGTTGTTCCAAATGACAGCAAGCTCAGGATATTTATGTATTATTATAAGCGCCAAATCTGTTGCAAAATACACAAATATTTGACATTTAGAGAAACAAATCTGTAATGTGAAGATTTTATTATTTATCCTCTTTGTTGACTTTTTCCTGACGTGACAGTGAACTTTATTTGATGTGACAGTTGAAATTTTGTCTCTCACGTCAGCAAAAAGTCAACAAATTGGGTAAATGATTGATTCTTCTAATCAAATTGTTTTAACGGAGGATAAACCAAAACTCGGCCAGGTAAAAGCCTATTAACCTTCTTTTTATAGAAAATCTAAAATATACACTAAACTTAAAATTTGAATTGCAGTAGAGAATCCCAATTTGAAATTCATAATACTAGTATGAAGCACTTATGCAATTTAATTAAAAGCTTAATTACCAAAAATTTCTTTCCGGATGGCACAGTGAAGAATACTATCCCCATTGTTTCTTATAAGATCTTTAGAATACGAAAAGTTACCATCAATTTCATGCTCCCTCTTACTTGGTTTAAAGTTGAAGAGATACACAAATGTTTGTTTTCTACTAAACAATGCAGCAAGAAACAAAGGAGTTTCACCATTATTGTTATCAATATCAATCAAATACTTCCTTTCACCATTTTCTCCTATGATACATTCACATATATCTTTGAATCCTCTTGATGCTGCAAGGTGCAAAGGAGTGTCACCTTTTTCATTCTTACATTCAAGTGCTTCAATCTTGTTGTGCATTATGATTGAACGCACAAGATTACTAACAACACTCTCATTCTCATCATTTACTGCCAGGTGTAGTGCTGTTCCTTTACCTTGGTTTATGTATATTGTGCAAAGGTTAGGATCTAATCTGTATAACTCCACTACTTCTTTCCATCGTCCTTGTAATGTACACATTTTTAGCTTGTCCTCCATATACACTAGACACACATTTCAAATATAATTAATTGTTTGGATAAACAACTTAATTATAAGCGATTATAAAATAAACATATATATATATATATATATATATATATATATATATATATATACTTATTGCATAAGTGATTATGTAGTCGTAGATCATCCACCAAAAAAGTTCTCATGCTGGCTGTGGGAGTTGAATCAACACCGGGTTATGAGCCAAGCCAACTTCTTATCAAGTGAGCCAATTTTGATTGGCTATTATCTGGTTACTAATTTCAACAATTTTTAGGGGTGATTATTTTTTATTGGTCACAAAAGAAAAAAAAACCTTAATTTGTGGCGAATGTGCGAATGTGCTATCATAAATATAATATCGCCCTTTAATAATGTTTATGATATACATCACTTATTCAATAAATTGAAAAAGTAAATTGTTTCTTATATTTCTTATAGTAAGGATAGGAGGGAGTAATAATACTTACTTTCCGTGGCGTATGTGTACTCATAACTATAATCTCCCACTTCAATAATGTTCATGGTGGTCGAAACTCAGATTGAATTGATCAAGGATACAGTTAGTTAGAACAATGAGAGATGGAAGGAAAAGTATAGCCCCTATGTTATGCTTCCAAATTAATAGTTGACCTTCTTTTAAATACCAATCATGATGAAGAATCTTATTTTGTGTTTCCAACTAGTGTATATTTCAAGTGAATTTAAAGGATAAGAGAATATGAAAAGATATTGTTCCGTATAGCTTTAAAAAAGAATAATATATACTACAAGTTAAGTATATTATTTATTTTTATTTTACACAAGTTAAGTATATTATTATGACTATTACAATTCAATAAACATCATAATCAACCTGTGTTCAAGTACCATTGATGTATTAAGAACATCAAAGACATTGATGTATTAATAACAAAAAAAGCTTTTTCATCTTTCTTCTTCAAGTCTGTAAGCGCTGCAGTTTGTGTTTCAGTTGTCCCTCTTGCAAGAATTGGAACGCCTTCATTGACAATATCAAGCACAACTTGATATAAAAAAAAATCACCTTCATCTTTAAAATCCACTGATCATAATTCTTCCCATCAAAGACCGGTAGATGCGCATGAAATCCACCGTTGTTAGAGCTTGAAAATATCATCTTTCACATATTGCAGAGCTCTTGATGCAATTTTGATAGAACAAATTGTTTCTTAAAAATTAGAACTTAAGGATTTGAGAGAGAAATAGAGTGAATGTTAAGGAATCAAAATTTTATTGATTATGATCATTGTTACATGATGATCTCATAGTATTTATTCAATGAAATTAACGACTAACTTATTACTTGCTTAACAAGTAACTAGTCATCTAACCTGCTAATCACTAGCAATTAGCAGCACCCGAAGCTAAATTAATATTAACTGTTTGTCAATAATAGCAACTGGTTGTGGTGAGTTTGTTGACTGTTTCAGATGTGTGGATTCTCAAGGGATTGAATGCACTCGTGTGGTAAACTTGGTGTCATAGGCTTCTGTTTCTGTTAAATTCGGTTGATGTGAGTGTATCATCAATGCTGAAATGGGGTTGGCTGCTGGATATTCATCCAAACTTTGAGACATGGTTCCACACATCCACGCTTGAACTCCATTCGAAAGTGCCAAGTCCTCTAAAAGTTCCTTAATTGTTTGGTCTGCTCCAACCAGAGGAAATCCAATACCCCTCAAAACCTTATGTAGAGTAGAACTGGGACTTTGAAAGCTCCACAATAGTAACATGTTTGTGGCCTTCAATTTCGCTATAGCAATAGCACGAGATAGCTCGCCAATAGCATCAACCAAACCACGAGATACTGCGTCTTTACCGGTCCAAACCCTCCCCTGCGCAACCTCTTTCATCTTGTCATCAGTCATTGATCTGGAAATTGTTTATAAATATGTTGTGTGCTCTCTTGGCAAATAACTTTGCTTCATGGGGCCTAAAAGAACTTTGATTTGCTTCAAAGAGCTCGGCATATTTACCCCACGATTCTCATAAAGTTTCTAAATTTTCCTGAGATCACTCCAATTGAACCAGTTAAAGTGAGATTTTCAGCAACAATAACATTTTCCCCCATTTTCAAAATTCATAATATAATGTAATAATGTGTACGATGCAAAAACATAATAGATTTGTATTAGCATGTACTGTAGCGTGACTAATGAAAATAAAAGATTCGTGCACACACCTTTGAAGATAGAGGTGAAGGAGAGAAAGAGAACACAGAACTCTTGTATTCCTTATTCTCAAGTATCTTATTACATGGGAATGATAGTCATATTTATAAGTGATTAAATGGGTCAAAGACATGGGCCAAGACAAATAGACATCCACTATATAATTATTCATCACAAAATTTAATTTAAATAATATATATCTTTTATTTCCAATCTTTGTTAGGTCTTAGTTGTAGAAAATCTTTGTTATAAGATGATCGGTTCAGTTCACCGGTTCCGCGGATTGAAAAAATGAAAACCGAGAAATGATCCAAACAACTTCGGTTCTCATCAGTTTAGTTCGGTTTTTAATCCGAATAAAAAACAATCATTTTTTCCGGTTTTTTCATCAGTTTTTTTCGACCCGCTTATTACACCTCTAGTTCCATCAAATTGAGAATGGTCTTAGTACCATAATACTTGAATTTTAAGAATGGTTTTAATACCATATGAGAATGGTCAAAGTACTATATTGGAATGAATTTAATATCATTATAAGATTGAATCGTATGCCAAATACGAATGGTTTTTATATCATAATGAGGGTGTAATTCTTGACCAATATCTACAGTGCAGTAGTTATTCGGTATTAGTTTAGAACTGAGCTGTTTTATCTTGGAGATGACATGGTTGATAGTCTGCCTTGCACAAATTTGAACAGTGTCGTGAAACATCTTAAAGAAAGCATACTGATCCGCGACTCAACCCAATAATCTCTTCGGTGACTAAAAGTTATTTTGAACGGGTTTTGAATCCAAAAACAACAGCTATGATAGTCACCTATCATATTTATATTCACAATGTTACTATAATGTTACTAATGTAACACTTACATAGTCACCTAATCATTTTTACTATAATGTTAATATTCACAATATTTTTGTAAGGTAGTCATTATTAAGGTTTCTTACAAGAAATGTAAGTGTTTATAGGTAACTATCGCAAGTGTTTATATAAACATTGTGAATATAAACATTATAATAACATTGATTAGCTTAGAAAGATATTGTTTGCAAGAAACCTTAATAATGATTACCCTTTCAAAGACATTGATTAGATAACTACCAATAAGATTGTTTATATAACATTGATTAAATGTTTATATTATAACTACTAGTGTGTATACCCGTACGATGTACGGGGAATATTTTTTTAGAATTAAATTATAAATGAAATATTTTATACTTTATATTTTAAATTATTTTAAATTTGAAATAAAAATTTGAGAGTGTACCATAAACACAAAAAATCAACACAAAAATAAGAGAATTTTTATACTTACCTACAATAAAAAGAAAATCAATGCACACAAATATTGTCTTATAGCTTTAATATTTTTGAGGAAAAAAGATGAAGTAGAGGAGACAATACAAAATTGTATCCATTTCTATAGGTTTTAACTTTTAATAGATCATGGATATGAATTTAAAATTAGTGTTTAGATGAAATCAAAATTGAATTATATGAATAGAAATCGGTAGATATATATCAACTTGCCACAACTACCAAATAGTTTTTTTTTTTTGACAAAAACTACCAAATAGTTAAAAAAGAGAAAAAGAAGGTGAATGTTCTTTTGCTTAATAACAAAGCATGCATAGGTAATAGCTAAATCAAATAAATGAATGCATAGAGAATGTACTAAGCACATGTGTGGAAATGTGCCTCATTCATAGATAAAACTAATTAAATATTAATTATACAATTAAAAAATAAAAAATAAAATAAACAATAATAGAATTAGTACTATTAATAGCAACTTTGAAAATAGCAAGCTATGTCATTTGATGACAAATGTCAAACTTGCCAAAGAACTACTCTTGTTCTATTATATTGTATGATTATCTTACATAAAGATGACTACCCTTAATAACATTGATTAAATGTTTGTATAAACATTATCTTACATAATTGCTTAATCATCCAATTAGATTGTAATTATGGTTTGGAATGATCTCAATGACGTTTTAAACTTACATAAACACTTACGTCAACATTATCTTATTTAAATTTCACTTACGTCAACATATTTTTTGTAAGATATTCATTATCAAAAGTTTCTTGCAATTTTTTTAACATAATTTATATTATTTTATCTGAATATTTAATCTTATCAACTAAATATGACACATGCGTTAAATAGTCTAGTGTATCTTCCGATTCCGAATTTGATTTAGGGTTAACAATTATAAAATTACATCGCCGAGTCATCACTACCTAATCCCTTCACTCATTTCAATTTCGCGATTCTTCTTCACTTCCTAAACTCCCTCATTCTGATGTCTGAATCAACTCGCCACCATTTGATCGAAAACGGGACAGAATCATTCATCTCGATGACACATTATGCAGTCCCATTCTCTCACATCTTCCAACCAAGAATGTTGTAGCAACATATATTATCTCTAAGAAATGGAGAAATATTTAGAATTTGTTGCTAAATCGCATATCGATTCTTCATGCTTCGCTGAAAACTACTCCACTATGCATATTTGTATCAAATCGGTAGTCATATCTAGAGAACACTCTACACTTATTCGTTCATTTAGAATCAAAACCTGCAAGGGAGTGATAATGAAAGATGTCAATTCCCTTCTCCGGACAGCGTTAGAAGCAAGAGTTGAAAGTATCGACATTGATATTCTAAATGTTTTTTCTGTAATGTAAGCTTCAAGTTGAGTGATTGATCATTGGATCTCATTAACTCCCGTTTTGATTCGAACTTCTCTACATCCCAAACACTCACTTCAATAAAATTCAAAAACTTGCACAATAACCATCTCTGTGGTGATGTCTTCCTCCCTTTGTTGAGAAAACTCACTATACACAATGTTTAGAGATTCCTCATTCATAACAAGATTGCTCCTCGGTTGTCATCGATTAGAGCATCTTGAAACCATCGGTCCAATACGTATCTATGTGCATGATATATTCAACCCGGCGAGGGGAATTTCTGAAGTTTTTGTTGACATGCCTTTATGCCAGAATATTCACGAAGTCAATTCGCCCCATTTTTTTCGCGAGTTACACTACTAGAAAAAGTTTAAATACCGACGGAATTTAGAGACGAAATTTATTTCATCTATATTAGAGACGGAATTAGAGACAGAAAAAAGTGTTTAGAGACAAAAATTAAAATATATGTGTTAGTGACGGATCTTAGAGACAGAAAGATCTGTCTCAAAAATATTCTGTCTCTAAATCTGTCTCTAGTTAATTAGTTTTTTAATTTATAAATAAAAAAATAATTGGAGACAGATGTTAGAGACGGATTTGATTGTGTCTAATAGTTTTCGTCTCTGTATTCGTCTCTAATTAGTCAACTTGTTATTATAGTAGTCAAACATCTGTTAGAGACAAAAATTATCCGTCTCTGAAATAATCTGTCTCTGAAATCCATCTCTAAACGAAATAACATTGAAGATTCATCCCGCCAAAAAATTTCCTACCAAATTTTTTATTATCCGCCAAAAATTTAAAAGTTAAATATGTTTTTGATCTTTATAAAATGCGAGCTTTCTAAGTTTGGTGGCTTCTAAGGTGATGGATCTATTAAGTCCCTCACCGGTGGACCATTAAAATTTTACTATCTGTTATAATTAATGGTTTAGATTTGTTAAAACTAAAAACAAGAACATGTGCAAATGTCTGCACACAATCCTATAATATTTCTCCTTCATTCACTCTGTAGTTTGTAGTCTGACATGCTTTTCTATTCAAGAGAAACTACACCATAGGACAAACTCAAGTCCCCACGAACATCCACACCACGACGGCGACCACTACCACCATAAATGGATCTTTCTTTTTCTTACTCAAGCATATGAAACAATAAATTTTTTATTTCCATGTTAGAAAAAGTAAAATGGTATTTACAGTGAATCAAACACTAAAAATCTATGATTTTGTTTTTGATTTATCAAAGAACACCATATATGTTAATAGATCTGTAATTCGTCTGAATAGTGATGAATAATTTTACTATATATGCACAATTACTTTTACATTAATTTTTTAAAAAACTTTTTTTCCTGAGAGCACCTTCATCTTCAAAACTCACCTAAAATATAAAAAATTCACCTAGTCTTTACACTAAAATAAAATTCACCTAAAATTCACGGACGAAGTAATTAATTTATCAATTGTGACAGTTATTTAAGAACGAATGGAATAATTAATTTGTGTCAATTAAGATATAAAAAATTCACCTAAAATAAAAAAAAAAGATATATTTTTTCTATTAGAATAAAAAAACAATATTCACCAAAATTATAATGCATCATAGGAGAGAATTCAACTACCTTTTAAAAAAATTAACAAACTAATTTTGTCTAAATATAATAAATAATTAAAGGAAAATAGGTGTTACTCTTTTAATTATCAATTATTTTTTCTAAAAATAACATATTAAATATGATGTCTTACACACATAGTCTCTACACTAACTTCCTAAGGCTTTTTTGCTATTTTTTTGCCTTGTTTTTTGTCTTGTTGCTGCGCTATTTTTTGTGTTGTTGGGGGGCGAGGCTTTGTGTCTCTTGTTATTTATGGTGTTTGCTTTTGTAGTGGTGTATTTCTCCCTTTTGGGTTGCTTTGTACTTTTTGTGCATTTCAACCTTTATTAATAAAATTTTGTAGTTAAAAAAAAAAAAGTCTCTATATTAGGCGCGTTTTGTGAATGTCTTTTTATGTGCGCGCGTTAGAAGTTTGTTACGAAATTAAAAGATTCATTTACTTGCATGAAGAAATTGTCTATTCAAACTTTATTTGATTGAATTGGATTGAATATTTTTTGCAGAAATTTTTATTTGTTTGAAAGAGAACAAATATATTTTTGTTTGAACAAGATTTGTTCGAAACAAATATTTGTTCATATCTTTGGAGAAGATTATTTTTATTCATTTGGAAGTGAACAAATATTTTTTTGTTTGAAGATATATATTTAAAATTAAATATTTCAAACAAGTAATTTTTTGAAGATTGGTCAAACAAATATATTTTTTTAAGATTTTTTTTTTTGGAAGCACAAACTGTTTTTGGAAAAAATTTGTCTTGTTTGAAAAATAAATCTTTGGAAAAGGTCTAATGAAAATTTGGTGTTAACATACTTTATCACATTGAAGTTAATCCTTTATGGAAGACTTGAATATTATCCGAGAGTCTGTTTTACTATAAATAGAGACTCAAGTTCAACAACAATACTCACTCAAAAATATTGTGAAAGTCTAAAAGTTCTTAGAGTTTTGATGAGTTTTGTTTGTTTTTGTTTATTGTTCATTATATTTCTTTATTTTCTAGCTTGTAATCTTAATAGAACTTTAATTTCATGTTTTTTAAAAGGTTTGTGTCTAATTTTTTTTTTGAACTGCAAAAAATTTTATTAATAGGAAAAGAATAGTACAAGAAGTACACATCAATCCACATGAAGAAAATACAAAGCCGAAAGAATAGGCTAACCAAGAGGCCACACAAAACCATCTCCACCTAACATACAACAAACATACACAGGAGGAGAGAAAGGCAACGTGCAAAAAATTAAAGAAGGGAACAAAAAGATCAACCTGACCACAAAAACATATCAGAGGGCAACTACACGACAGGCAATGAAAATTCTCGGGTTCAACTACTTGAAAGAGAAGGCGACTAATGAAAATGATGAGAAGAGTGATGAAGTTTAACTTTAGTTATTTTCTTTTATGTATTTTTGTTAAATTATTTAAATTTATTTGTGTGTTGGATAACTTTAAGTTTGATATTGATACTTTGTAAATATGAGACATTTTTATGTTAATGTTTCAAATTTAATGTTAATCGAAATTTGATTTTCTCACATTGTAGAATTATGTGAATTACATTTAGTAAATAAAAATTAATATTTAAAAAATTGTATAAGCATTTAATTGCTAAATAGACAAAAATAATGATTAATAAGACATGGATAATGTGTTTTGTGAGACGAAATTTTATGATTTGAGACAAAATTATTTGAATTCAGAGACGGATAATTCTGTCTCCGATAGAGACAAACTTTTATGCTTAGAGACGAAATTTTAGAGACAATTATTTGAATTCAGAGACGGATAATTTTGTCTGTAACAGAGACAAATTTTTTTGCTTAGAGACGGAATTTTAGAGACAGAATTATTTGAATTCAGAGACGGACAATTTTGTCTCCAACAGAGACAAATTTTTTTTGCTTAGAGACGGAATTTTAGAGACAGAATTATTTGAATTCAGAGACGGATAATTCTGTCTCCAATAGAGACAGATTTATTGTGTTTTGAATTCAACATTTAGAGACAGATATATAAAATTTGTCTCTGAATCAAAGACGGATAAATTCCGTCTCCAATCAGAGACGGAATATAAAATTCGTCTCTAATGGCTTAGAGACGAGAAAATTAACGACCAAATCAAATCCGTCTCTAATTCTGTCTCTAACGTGCTTAGTGACGAAATATTTGTCTTTTAGAGACAAATTTTGGCCGTCGGTATTTAAGATTTTTTTAGTAGTGTTAAACGGGGTGGACCACCTAAACAAGTCGAGCTCAAAATTTTAGCTTAGCCCGCTAAAATTAGCAAATTAAATAGACTGTGCCGGCAGGTCAGGTCAGGTCAGGTCCATTTTGCAATTTGTATTAATTTCATATAGCCATTCCCAATTTGTATTTATTGGTGGATATACCAATTCCAACGAAGGATAGTGTTGCAATTTAAAATGATTTTGTAGAATAATAAATTAAAAAAAAATCACTTGAGTAATTTTTTAAGTTTGACTCTACGAATAATAGGAATGTAGGTAGAAGTATAGAAGATAAAAAAAATTACAATTATAATTTTTTTAAATTTCATCCACTTCAATTTTTGTTTTATGGCAAATAACCATTTTTATTTCAATTTGAATATGTAAATAAAAAGAAATTGCATACAGTACCTTGGTTTTACATTTGTTTTTTGAATAATAAATAAAAGTGCACTAAGAGCAACTCCATTGGGACTTGGGAGTGCTTTCATCTTTGTCCGCCAGCATGGCACAACACATATTTAAGTTTTTTCTCTTTTCTTCCACTAGAGTTCGTCAGCGTGGCAATACGGTTGCTTCACGAAGTGCTGTTCTTGAGCATTGTTTCACTGACACAATCTAATATAATAATTGGATAATTAATGAAAAATAAATAAAACATAGATTTATAATATTAACACTTGCGTATTACTGAAAGTCGCAATATAAAACATGTCTTAATTCTTAGATTTGCCATTCAATTTTATTTTTTTCCTAATTATTTTAATATTAATACAGTATTAATCTTCTTTTTTGACAAAAAATTATATTAATATTAATTAAAAATATTGAAATTAATATTTTAAGTTGCAACAAAATTAAATATGAATAAAATATTAATATATGCGTAAAGTTGTGGGACTCAATATGAGTTCTTCAGAATTGCACTGTTGGAGTAAAAATTTAATGAGTTACTTCAAAATGATATGGCTTTAATGAGTCCCACAAAATACCATTGGTGTGGTTCACCAATGTAGACCCTACATTTTCTCTAAAATCCATTCCTACTTTCTCTCTTCAAAATTTCTTGCAAGCAAATCCAAGCTCCATTGTCATTCCCATGGCAAGTTTCCTATACCAAAAACTCAAGAATGGAAATTATGGTTAGTTAAACACTTCAAAATTTTAATCTCATTGTTAATTATATTTATGTATATCAAAATTTTAATTTACATTATATTATTTTCAGTTGCTACTAGATCGATTGCCCCACCACATTATGATTACCCCAAACCAATTGTTAAGTATATAATTCCCAATTTTGACCAACTCACCGTGAAGTATGAAGTTCCTAAATTTGACAAACTCATTGGATTGATGGGTAATGAGGTGCATAATGGATTGAATCCTGTATTGACATTGGTGGGAAGTGGCATAAAGAAAATTTCGTCAGGGGTCAAATCAACTGGGAATGAAATGATGTATTTGTATGAAAATGGAGAGCTCAAACTTCAAGAAAAACTTAAAGAAGGTAAGCAAATTTATTTAATATTATATACATTAAATCATGTTTTCAATTTTTTATTTTTACACCCTCAAAATTATTTAATTTTCTTCATTTGTTCTTTCTTATGATATTTTGCACGGTTTTCATTAAGAAGCAAGCTAAGAGTTGAAAGTATCGACATTGATATTCTTGATGTTTTTTCTCTAATGTAAGCTTCAAGTTGAGTGATTGATCATTGGATCTCATTAACTCCCGTTTTGATTCTACCTTCTCTATATCCCAAACACTCACTTCAATAAAATTCAAAAACTTGCACATTAATCATCTCCGTGGTGATGTCTTCATCCCTTTGTTGAGAAAACTCACTATACACGATGTTTAGAGATTCCTCATTCATTACAAGATTGCTCATCGGTTGTCCTCGATTAGAGCATCTTGAAATCATCGGTCCAATACGTATCTATGTGCATGATATATTCAACCCGGCGAGGGGAATTTCTGAAGTTTCTGTTGACATGCCTTTATGCCAGAATATTCACGAAGTCGTGCCATTGTTGGTTGGGGCAGCCATCTCGGAACTACTCTATGTTTCATTCTTCTACCTCTCTACAGCATACGGGATCTCCGTTTGAATATGGTACTATTTTTTTATCTTTTATATATTGTATGTATCAATTTATGAATTTTAAGTATCTTTATGGTGTCATTACATCTTAGTTTCAATGTTGTTGAAGCATGAAATTATAATTAACACCATAATTGCTTGTGATTCGATCAAATTCACTATCAATCCAAACATTCCAAGGATTGTAGTTTATTGTTTATTGAATGTGAATTGATTGTTATGTATTGTACTGATAATAATTTGATTTGCATGTTCATTTTTTGGGTGATCACATTGTGGAATTTAGCAGAAATGATTGAATGATACTGATTCAAATCTACTACTATAATAAAATTCGTGACCATCAAAATTACTCATTTATCTTCAAAAAGTGTGGGCCTCAATTTTTATCTTATATCCTAAAAAATGTTTTAATTATTTCCAATCTTTGTTAAGTTTTACTAACTTTAATCTTATATGAGTCTTCTTGGAAAAAATATTTTTGTAAGGTAACCATTCATAAGGCTTCTTGCAAAAAATGTCTCTATAAGTAATTATCACTAAGATTTTTTGCAAAAAAAATCTTTGTATGGTAATCATTATAGACGATGCTTCTTAGTAATGTTGTCTTTACGCAAAACATGTTATTGTACCATTGATGTTAGTGTAATATGTAATCATGATATGATTGAGTGATTGAAATTTAAACAAGATAATGTTGCCGTAAGTGTTTATGTAAGTTAAAAATGTCATTGCAATCATTGCAAACAATAATTGCAACATAATTCGATGATAAATCTTTATATAAGATAATGTTTATATAAACACTTGCGATAGTCACCTAATCAAATTCTTTGTATACGTAATCATTATTAAAATTTCTTGCAAAAAATGTCATTCTAAGGTAATCAAAGTTACTATAATGTTTATATTCACAATGTTTATATAAACAGTTACGATAGTCGCCTATAATATTTATATTCAAAATGTTACAACAATGTTACTAAGGTTACACTTACGATAGTCACCTAATCAATGTTATTATAATATTTATATTCACAATATTTTTGTAAGGTGGTTATTATTAAGGTTTCTTGCAAGAAATGTAAGTGTGTTTATAGGTAATTATCGTAAATGTTTATATAAACATTATAGTAACATTATTACCTTAGAAAGACATTTTTTGCCTGAAATTTTAATAATGATTACCTTTTCAAAGACATTGATTATGTGACTATCGTAAGTGTTTATATAAACATTATTTTATATAAAGATTTATCATCGAATTATATTGCAATTATGATTTGCAATGACCTCAATGACATTTTAAACTTACATAAACATTTACGTCAACATTATGTTATGTAAATTTCAGTCACCCTGATTACATCTTACACTGACGTCAATGTTACAATAACATATTTTTGTAAGATATTCATTATCAAAGTTTCTTACAATTGTTTTAACATAATTTATATTATTTTATCTGAATATTTAATCTTATTAACTAAGTATGACACATGCGTTAAATAGTGTAGTGTATCCTCTGATTCACAATACCCAACTCCCAATTTGACCTACGATTAACACCAATTCTCAATTTCCAATTTGATTTAGGGTTAACAAATATAAAATTACATCAACGATTCATCACTACCTAACCCCTTCACTCATTTAAATTTCGCGATTATTCTTCACTTCCTAGCAACCCCTCACTTTGATGCATGTGTGAATCAACTAGCTACCGTTTGATCGGAAGCAGAGACAAAATCACTCGTGTTGATGACATATTACACAATCGCATTCTCTCACATCTTCCAACCAAGAATGTTGTAGCAACATCCATTATCTCTAAGAAATGGAGAAATATTTGGAAACATGTTGCTAAGTTGCATATCGATTTCTTCATGCTTCGCTGAAAACTACTCCACTATGCATATTTGTATCAAATTGGTAGTCATATGTAGAGAACGCTCTGCACCTATTCGTTCACTTAGAATCAAGACCTGCAAGGGAGTGATAATAAAAGATGTCAATTCCCTTCTCTTGGGGAGCGTTAGAAGCAAGAGTTGAAAGTATCGACATTAATATTCTTGATATTTTTTGTCTAATATGAGCTTCAAGTTGAGTGATTGGTCATTGGATTTCATTAACTCCCGTTTTGATTCTACCTTCTCTACCTCCCAAACACTCGCTTCAATAAAATTCAAAAACTTGCACATTAACCATCTCCCTGGAGATTTCTTCATCCCTTTGTTGAGGAAATTCACTTTAGACAATATTTAGAGATTCCTCATTCATCACAAGATTGCTCCTTGGTTGTCCTAGAGCATCTTGAAACCATCGTTCCGATACGTATCTATGTGCATGATATATTCAACCCTGCTAGAGGAATTTTTGAAGTTTACTGTTGACATGCATTTATGCCAGAATATTCACAAAGTCATGGCGGCGTTGGTTGGAGCAGCCATCTCGGAACTACCCTATGTTCCCTTCTTCTTCCTCTCTAGAGCACGGTATCTCCGTCTGGATATGGTACTGTTTTTTTTCTTTTATGTAAGAGTATACTAAGAAAAACAACATTAAATGTTTTATTGGTATTGTAAAGTGAATTATTTTTCAAAGTAACTTATATTTTAATACGGAGGGAATATAAAGTAGGGAAGAGTTCTAGATGCAAGTCTCTCTGATCTTTCGGATATAAAAGAAAAAAGAATTCTAGATGCAAGAGTTTAACAAGTCTTACGCTGCATTTTTGGATCAAATCACGCTACAATATTTTATCATGTACCCTCTACACTAAATTTTTCCCTCAACAACTCTCTTTTCCCCTTCTTTTTCCCTTTCATCCACCATTAACGCTCATGCTTCATCTCTATCGTTTACGTCAACTTTCTCAAAATGCTAGAAGAAATATGAAAATAGAGGGACCGATAAGTTCGTGAATTTGATACAAGAGGAGAGTCAAAATTGATATTAAGCCAACAAATTATGATTAACAAAATAAATGTTTCGATGTATATTTAAATGTGAAATAGAAAGTTGTCGGTAACATATATACATGCAAGTAATAATATGTGTACTTATATTGTAGGCTAACTGACTTAAAAAAAATGGTACTTAATGTTATTAGATTAAGTTCCTTTTTTTATTTAATCAAAAAATAAAGTTCTTATTTTTATGTGTATTTATCAACAAAAGGATTTTTTTTTATATAGATGAGATGACAAAACCACCATAAATGTTTGACCTAACAATTTTAGCATTTTGTGAACTAGGATTTCTGGACAAAAAACTTCTATTTTTATGTGTAGATTGATGTTTACTTTTTTTTATAATAATTATAACTTACAATATTTGATTTTTTTTCGACTAAAAGATACAGTAACTTATTTGATGTTATTAGATTTGGTTTATATTTTTAAGTGATGTTATTTGATTTAGTTCTTATTTTTACTTTAAAAAAATGTAAATTTTTTTTTTTACTAAATGTAAAATTAGTTTTAAGCTTGAAAATTTTAAAATATTATCAAAATTAATGAGCACATATTAAATAATTCAAATTTCAATATATATATATTTTTGAACAAATCACTTTTAATATATTTTTTAGTAGATCCTTTAAAAATATATATTTTTAGTAGATAAAACCGAAAAGCCCAAATTTCAACCTTTAAATATTCAACTTTGAGTCTTTGAATCAATTTTACATCAAAGAAACTAATATATATAATGGGGAAATGCTAAGTAATTATATGTGAGTCATATCTATTGCTTAATTTTGATCTAAGTCGGAGTTAACAATCTTCTATATATATAATGTGCCAATTACATAAGTTTTTGACCCATGAATATCCACTTATAATATTTATAAATTATAACATTGGGTAATTAGTTGTTTTTTTTTTTTTGAAAGGATTGGGTAATTAGTTTTTGTTAGTTAGAAAAAAGGGGTTAAAGTTAAACCCCATTAGGTATAATTATTATATCCAATGGAAGATCGGATTAGCTCCCTTCCAGATTCAATCATATCTCACATTCTCTCTTTTCTCCCAACCAAATCCTCCGCAGCCACATGCATCCTCTCCAAGAGATGGAAGCCATTGTGGCTCTCAGTTCTTCATCTTCACTTCGACTGCAAAAGATTCTTCAAAGACTATACCACCTTCCGCCATGTGGTATACTTAGTCATGCTGTCCCGACAATATGCTGTACCAATACAATCACTATCCCTCCGCCTTGAGGGTTGTAAAAGAATCGACATCGATAACAGTGTCAATGCAGCAGTTAAACAAGGACTTCAAACCCTAGAACTTATTATGGGCTTCTCTTGGACCAAATATCATCTTGAGAATAAGTTAAGTCTTAATGTTTTCAATTGCAAGACGTCGAAGAATCTACGTCTCATTGATCTTCCTCGCCAAGTAAGTGAATGTGTAAAAATCTGAAGTTCATCATATATTTATTTTTATGTTCTTGGTTTATAATTTTTTGTCTTTCTAATTCATGCAGATATTTCCCTTCTCTATCCAAGTCCCAACTTTTCACAATCTAATTCAATTGGAGTTAGTCTTCTGCAACTTTAATAGTATAATTTGGGATAAGAAGTCGACGTGGATGATAGAAATGCTTCAACATAGTCCCAATCTTCAACATCTTACCATTCATCAGGTTTTACAACTATAATCTGATAATTTAATTTGTTAAATCTATCTTTACATATTTTAACCTAGGAAGACACAGACACGTCAACACTGCTAACGTAGAAAACACAGGACACCGACACGGTTACATATTTATAAAAGATCTAAATTGAGAATCAAAGTGTAATGTCTTTAATTTAATCCTGCATTGATCAACATTGTTGTTTCAACACATCTTTAACCCTCGTTTCAACAGGGAATATATACCTTTTTTTTTGTGTGGAAATTTACTTGAGTTGTTTACAGGAAACGGAAGATGGAAATTATGACGACAACCGGCAGGACCCCGAAAATATTCCGAAATGTGTTTCATCTCAGCTCAGAACTTTGGTGCTTAGAGAATGGAGAGGCACACATAGTGAGTTTCAATTTCTACAATATGTTTTGGAAAATTCAACGGTGTTGCATACAGTGACAATTCACCACCATGCCAAATCCATAACGTTATATGCTAGCCAGAGGTTAGAAGAATTATGTAGGCTCCATCTCCGAAGGGCTCGTCCCCCTTTTAATTTTAGGTTTAGTTATGGCTAGGAAACATAATATTTCCTTCATGTCAAAATTATTTTCGGTAGATTGATAGTGTTTCAAAGACATTAACTCATTCTTATTTTGTCCTATATGTCATAGATTTTTAGTAATATACCTCCTATATATATGTCATAAGGTTTCGAATAAAATTTAAGAAAGAGATAAGGGCCAAGAGAAAGCATTGTTCAAAAGTAGGAGTTTAATGATATTTCATTGGCATACAAATAGTTTCATGAATCTCTTCAAAGAATTAGTGAATAATTCGCTCTCTGAAGAGATTCATCCAACCATTGTAATGGCTCAGGTCTTCCATAATTTATACCTAAAGAAACTCAGGAAGAAAGGACTCGTAAGTAAGTAGCGGAATAAGTAAAAAAAATTGTGTCATTCCTTATATTATACTTTATTTTATGGCTTTTTTATGTTTTCTCGCATGATTTGTTCGAAAACATAAAAATAAAAACAGGAAAAAATTGTGATTGTTTGAACTTCTCACAATTTTGATTTTGGATTTTAGTTCACCCGCATTTTTTGGAGTTTAATATATAGTTCTTATTTCAATTGAATTCATGGGACAATGAAGGGATGGAATGACTTTAGTAGTTTAGTATTTATTTATGTCATATATATTAATTAATTTATGAGCTCTCTTAAGGGATTTAAGGGATGTGTCTGATCATTACTCTATAATTTTATGGTATTCTAATTGTAATTATGACCAGGGTCAAAACAGTTTAGATTCAATAATTACTGGCTCAATAAGAGTACTAATAGTTTCAAAGAAATTGTAACTGGTGGATGAGATTGGCTGGAGACTCGAGGTTGGTAGAGTTTCATAGTTAAAGAAAAATCGAAGGCACTCAAAAAAAGTTTTAAAAAGTTGGAATACTAAGTATACCCGTTTGGCCCGGCTTATTTTCTACTTTTCTATTTAGCTTAAACAAAATAAAGAAGTATAAAATTGAATTTAGTCATATTTCTCTTTAAAAGTATTAGAAAAATAAACTAAAGAATTAAAAAATAAAAATAGAATCAAACACATTTTTTTCCTACTTTATTATTTTTAAGGAAAAGAAAAAAAGTAGAAAATAAGTCCGGCCAAACAGGCACGAATATTTAATAGTGGTCTTACATTTGACACAGCCAACTAATACACTTTGACTTGAAATCAACTTTTTTTTGTTTTTTTTATTTATAAATTGTTCCACTTAAGATTTAAACACTTATTTTTTAAAATTGCAAGAGCATCTTTCATCTTGATATTATTTTGAATTTCATATATTAATAATAAGTGGTCTCTATGATTTAATGTAATAAGTGGTCTCTATTTTGAATTTCATACACATGAAGTTTTTTTATTTTTTTGTCAATTAAACCGGTGATTACAAATTCAACTTTTAAAGTGGAGGTTTGAACCCCCCTCTTACATATATAATGTGATGTCCAACCAATTTTTTTTTTTGAAACAATGATGTCCAATCAATTGAGTTAAACTCGTGAGACCACACGAAGTTTATCAACCACTTAAAACTGAATCACTTATATTAAACTTCAATTTTTCGATAGATATTTAACTCCAATTTTAGGTTATGTTAAAAAATATCAAATACAGTATATTACTCCCTCCATTCCTTTTATTTGTCATTTTAGAAAGAAAAAAAAAATTAAGAAGATGTATTTTTGCACCTTATTTTTCTATTATACCTTTTTTATTTTGGAATCTATATCTTAATTTGAATTCACCAATAAATTTATATTTTTTTTTGCAGACACACCTTTTCTTTCCGAAAAAAATTAAAACCACAAAAAAAACTTGTAAAACAAACTTTATTTAAAAAAAAAACTTTGTTACAAAAAAATTAAGAAGGAGATTACAATACGTAGTAAAATATAACCTAAATTACCAAAATAATAAATAAAAATGAACAAATATTTTTTTTTTAAAATGACAAATAAAAAGAAATGAAGTGATTAGTGAACAAAAATAAACAAACTCTAATCTTTTAGTAAAAAAAGTACTCTAATCTTGTCCCAAAAACAATCTAATAACAAATAAATTGGGTAAATTTGTGTGTAGATCGGTGTTTACTTTATTTTTATTCTTATTTTTTACTCCCTCCGTCCCATTATATAAGCACCTTTATTACAAAAGTCTAGTCTCAAAATATAAGTCCATTTACAATTTTTGTATTCCAATGCAACTTAGTAGTAATAATTAGGGATATGTGTATGCAAAAAAGTAATAAATGTACCTAGTAAACTGTAAAAGGGCTTATATTTTGAGACTAGACTGTTGTAGTAAAAGTGCTTATATAATAGGACGGAGGGAGTATATAGTAGTATAATTTATTTGATTGGTTTATTTGTTTTTTTTTACTAAAAGATAATTTATTTGATGTTACTAGTATTACAATAGATTTTGTTTACTAGTATTTGATTTGTTTCTAATTTCTTTTTGTATGTGATGTTATGTTATTTTATTTTTACATGAAAAACTGTTCAACAAAAAAATACAAATCCTTATAAAAAAAATTAAATAATTTGATAGTAATTAATTTTAAAATATTGTTAGTAGATCCTTTAAAAAAATATATTTTTAGTAAATAAAACCAAAAAACCCAAATTTCAACCTTTAAATATTCAACTTTGATGCGTTTGATCTGCTAAAAATAAGGAACTGGACATGACAACTTCTGTTGTACTGTGTTTGATTTTAAAACTGTCACTAGGACTGGACAAACTGGGAGTCAAGGGACTGGACAAAATTAAATATTCTTGTCCTCCACATAACCATGGGACAACTTTTTGTCCTCAGCACAACTTGTCTAAATCAGCAAAGTACCATTTTCTCCATCAAGTATCATACAAGATAAAATTTGTTTAATACCGTAAATATTTGTCATATACTGTTCTATCTTGTACTGTACTATTCTGTCCAGTACTTTCATTTTGCAGATCAAACGCACCCTGAGTCTTTCAAATTTACATCAAATCAAATAATCTAATTAGTTAATTCTCCTATTTTTACTGTTTTAGTTTTCTAACTAACTATGTGGCAAATAATTACAGTAGCAACTGAACACGGTGAATCCGACCCAAAACAAAAACCCTCATTCTTCACTCTTACCTTTCTCTATGCAACTTTCGCTCTCTTGTTTATGTTCATTACTCGAACATTCTCATCGCCGCCGCTTCCACAAAGGTACCAAACCCTAACCCTAATCCCTTTCTCTTCTCTCTTCTCATTCACAATTCAATTTTCTTATAATCAATTTTTTTATGTTTTCAGGTTACGTAATTATCTAGCTTCTGCGTTGAACCATATTCGCGGAGTAACTGATATGGCGGAAGGTTCTAGAAGTTTCGTACGGAGAGATCGACTTCGTGAAATTGAACTCAAGGTTCAAAAATGGTGGGAAGAGAAAGAAGTGTTTAAATCTGAACCTGGTGATAAACCACCACAAGCAAGTGAAAAATTCTTCGGGAATTTTCCTTTTCCTTATATGAATGGTTACTTGCATTTAGGTCATGCTTTTTCGCTTTCCAAATTGGAATTTGCTGCTGCTTTTCATCGTCTTCGTGGCGCCAATGTGCTTTTGCCTTTCGCTTTTCATTGTACTGGTATGCCTATTAAAGCTTCTGCTGATAAGTTAGCTAGGGAGATTCAGCAGTTTGGTAATCCTCCGGTTTTTCCTGAGGAAGTTGAGGAGCAAGAGGTTGTTGTTGAGAGTGGTGGTGGTAATGCCGATGAGAATGCTGTTGCTGGGAAATTTAAAGGGAAGAAATCGAAGGTTGCTGCGAAATCGGGTGGACAGGCTTATCAATGGGAGATTTTGAGGAGTGTTGGTATAACTGATGAGGAGATTTCGGATTTTCAGGATCCTTATAAGTGGTTATCTTATTTTCCACCGTTGGCTATTGAGGATCTTAAGGCTTTTGGTTTAGGTTGTGATTGGAGGAGGTCGTTTATTACGACTGATATGAATCCGTATTTTGATTCTTTTGTTAGGTGGCAGATGAGGAAGTTGAAGTCGTCGGGGAAGGTTGTTAAGGATGTTAGATATACTGTTTATTCGCCTTTGGATGGACAACCTTGTGCTGATCATGATAGGGCTAGTGGTGAAGGTGTTCAGCCTCAGGAGTATACAATTATTAAGATGGAGGTGGTGACGCCTTTTCCTGAAAAGTTTAAGGTTTTGGAGGGAAAGAAGGTTTTTCTTGCTGCTGCGACGTTGAGACCTGAGACTATGTATGGTCAAACAAATGCTTGGGTGTTGCCTGATGGGAAATATGGTGCCTTTGAAATCAATGAAACAGAGGTTTTTGTTGTATCACATAGGGCTGCGCTTAACCTTGCTTACCAGAATCACTCTGTGTTGCCTCAGAAACCAAATTGCTTGCTTGAGCTTACGGGTCAAGATTTGATTGGGCTTCCATTGAAATCTCCTCTTTCATTAAATGAGATTATATATGCACTCCCTATGTTGTCTATTTTGATGGACAAAGGTACTGGAGTGGTGACCAGTGTGCCCAGTGATGCTCCTGATGACTACATGGCCTTGCATGATTTGAAGTCGAAACAGCCGTTTAGGGCTAAGTATGGTGTTCAGGATGAATGGGTGTTGCCATTTGAGGTCTTGCCTATCATTGAAGTTCCGCCGTTTGGAAATAAGTGTGCAGAGACTGTTTGCTTGCAGATGAAAATCAAAAGTCAGAATGAGAAAGACAAGCTCGCAGAAGCCAAGAAACAAACATATTTAAAAGGATTCACTGATGGAACTATGATTGTTGGAGAATTTTCCGGGAAAAAAGTTCAGGAAGCTAAGCCCTTGATTAAGAGCAAGCTTTTGGAAGCAGGTTAGTATTCGACTTCACATGTTTTCTTTTACTCTTTTAGTGTAATTCCCTTTTAAAAACTACCAATATAGTATAAATTTCAATTATTTTTAGCTAACTTGGGTAAAGCCATTCATTAACAAGTTTGTAACAAGAACAACCCTGCAGAATTTTACTTAAGTGAACTATATTCTCAACTATACACAAAACTGTAGCCTTAGATATACTTGCTGGTTGTAGATTTATAGTTTAGCACAGATATTGCCTACCATAAACCCAAGAAACTAGTTGCTTATCAATAACTTGACCTTTGAAGGGTTAGAAATTAGAATACTAGTACATTGTTTTGTATTTGGCACTAATATTTTGTCCTTTAATCCATAAGGATATCCATGAAGAAGCCCTTCTTAGAAAGTAATAAATCAAGATATAATTAATAAACAGAAAATCCTTTAACACTGAAAGTGTTAATAGAGTTCTTCCTTTGTGGAGTGCGAAGTAGAATGACCGTGCGAAGTAGAATGACCAATTTCTTATATTTTTAGAATTGATGTTCTGCTTAGTTTTCATTTGTTGTCATAAAAGAGATTTTTCTGATGATGTCAAATGTTCATGATGTATAACCACCCCTTCTCTTTTATTCATCATATTTGCATGGTTAGTTTTTTTTTTGTTAGTCCATTGTTTTGAACTATTACTTCTTTATTATATATTTCAAAAAAATGCAACTTATGTTTCTTATGCATGATTTGTTTGCCTCAATGATTTCAAATAACATTTTGTTTTTGTGATACGACTTCTTTAAGACTTTTGTCTCTCTTGTTCATAACTTCATTATTTTATATTATGTATTAAACGCAATCACAAATTTGTTTTAAAAACAATTAGTTATACATTCTCCTATAATTTTGTATTGAAGATGTACGACATGCTCCAAGTAAGTTTTTTGAATCTGACACTACATTGGGGTATTTTAGAAGGAAAATAATGTGAAGAGTAAAATTAAAGCCTTCACACTGTTTTCAAATATGGCTCCCACTTCCTGTTTAATATAATTAGAGGTTGATTTTTTCAAAATATTATAACAATATACTCCATTGTTAAATGAATAATGAAAATAATTTTCCACTAATAGTTAACTAAAATTGAACTTTGTTATTATTATTTTGTACATAAATCTTGTTATTTATTTATTTTTCTATGTGGCTGTATTATTCTGAGTCATCTTGTTCTCATAACTTGAATTTTTGGTTTTGTACTTCCAGGTCAAGCTATTGTATACAGTGAGCCAGAGAAGCGGGTGATGTCAAGATCTGGCGATGAATGTGTGGTAGCTCTGACAGATCAGTGGTATATTACATATGGGGAATCAGAATGGAAGAGGTTAGCTGATGAATGCCTGTCCAACATGAGCTTGTATTCTGATGAGACGCGGCATGGATTTGAGCATACTTTAGGCTGGTTGAACCAGTGGGCTTGCTCACGATCATTTGGTCTTGGCACACGCATACCATGGGATGAACAGTTTCTTGTCGAGTCTTTATCGGATTCCACCATTTACATGGCTTATTACACCATTGCACACTATTTACAGAACAATGATATGTATGGAACCAGTCAATCATCTATCAAACCTCAACAACTGACTGATGATGTCTGGGATTTTATCTTCTGTGGAGGACCTTTGCCTAAATCCACTGACATTGAATCATCCCTTTTAGAAAAAATGAAGCTTGAGTTTGAATACTGGTATCCATTTGATCTCCGAGTTTCTGGAAAAGATCTAATCCAAAACCATCTCACTTTTTGCATTTACAACCACACTGCGGTTTTCCCCGAGCGTCACTGGCCCCGTGGGTTTAGATGCAATGGGCACATAATGCTCAATTCTGAAAAAATGTCCAAGTCTACTGGAAATTTCAGAACTATTCGTCAGGCGATTGAGGAATTTTCTGCTGATGCTACAAGGTTTTCTTTAGCTGATGCTGGTGATGGTGTTGATGATGCCAATTTTGTCTTTGAGACAGCAAATGCGGCAATTCTCAGGCTCACCAAAGAGCTTGCATGGTATGAAGAAAATCTGGCTGCAGAATCTTCTATGAGAACTGGTCCACCCTCTACTTATGCTGATCGTGTGTTTGCAAATGAAATTAACATTGCTGTCAGAACAACTGAACAAAATTATTCCAACTATATTTTTCGAGAAGCCCTCAAGACTGGCTTTTATGATCTTCAGGCTGCCAGGGATGAGTATAGATTGTCATGTGGGGTTGGAGGTTTCAATCGTGATCTGGTGTGGCGTTTTATGGATGTGCAGACACGTCTGCTAGCACCTATTTGTCCGCATTATGCAGAATTTATTTGGAGAGAGCTTTTGAAGAAGGATGGATTTGTGGTGAAGGCAGGTTGGCCAACAGCGGATGCTCCTGATCTTACTCTAAAGAGTGCCAACAAATATCTCCAGGATTCTATTGTTCTGATAAGGAAGTTGCTTCAGAAGCAACTTTCAGGCTCAAAGAAAGGAAATAAGAAAGGTGCTCCAGTTGCACCACCGAAAGAAATCAAGTATACATGCTTGATATATGTGAATGAACAATTTGATGGTTGGAAAGCTGAGTGTCTTAATATTCTTCAAAAAAAGTTTAACGCGGACGCTCAAACTTTTGCTCCGGATTCAGAAATTATGGATGCTTTACAACAGAGTTCTGTAGGCCAATCTTCTGAGTTTAAACGAACTCAAAAGTTATGTATGCCTTTCTTGAGGTTTAAGAAGGATGAAGCAATTGCACTAGGGCCTCAAGCCTTAGATTTGAGGTTGCCATTTGGTGAAATTGAGGTTCTTCAGGAAAACTCGGACTTGATCAAGAGACAGATAGGTTCAAAAGATGTGGAAGATATGGAAATTTTATCTGCAGCAGATCCTGATTCTGTGGCTAAAGCTGGATCTCTTGCATCTGTTCTAAGAGACAATCCTCCATCCCCTGGAAGTCCTACTGCCATATTCTTACCTAAGCAGCCACTGGGTAGTTTCTTGAAATTTTACCTTAAAATTAAAATGTCACGATTCCTATCATTTTTCATTTAGACACGAACATATTTTATATTCCTCTTATATATATATGGACATGGGGTGAGTTAAGTTTTTGTGAAGTTTAAGGTCGAAAACATTTAGTGTTGTGATGCTTGTCTTGACCTGACTCACGTATTGTGTTGTGTGCTTGTCTTGATATGACTTAAAGATTAGATTTGTTTTCTTTCATATTTTGTCATTTGTTTCTTGTTTCAATTGTGCATCCTTCCCCAACCTATGAATTATTCAGATTTTAAGCCCCGATTTAACTAAAAATATCATTCACTCAGCCCCTTTCACAGTATTTAATATTTGTTGTTTGAAATTTGGATGCTTGTTGGTGTTTTTGGAAAGATGCTCACAAGGTGTAGTTTTATGGATGGATTTGATTTAGTTGCTTTTAATGTCTAGGCTGTTTTTTTGCCAATGTAATATCATTCACTCAGCCCCTTTCACAGTATTTAATATTTGTTGTTTGAAATTTGGATGGTTGTTGGTGTTTTTGGAAAGATGCTCATAAGGTGTAGTTTTATGGATGGATTTGATTTAGTTGCTTTAATGTCTAGGCTGTTTTTTTGCCAATGTAATTTTCATGAAAAAAATTGGTTTAGAGCTAGAAGTAAAATCCTTTAGAGACAACACTAAAGGGGTAAGGTGCGGAAATGGTGGTAGAAATGTAGAATACTCTTAGTCGTTATACAAGACATGTCCATAAACTGAAAGCAGAGACCTTAAGCTCATTCCCTTTGTAATTTGACAAAACAAACAGGTCATGGTTTATACGGCAAAGTCTACACACATTCCCTTATTCAAGTCAATATGAAGGATTTGCAAAATGCATATGTCACTGTTTGTTAATGTCTCTTTTGTCATAAATGTATTTAGTGAAGTGAATTTTTTTTTCCCATTTCAAAAGCATGTGTTAACTGGGAGGCATCTAGATATTATTTGTATTGCTTAGTGAGACCTGTTTTGCATTGTGAGTTGGTGTTATGTGCAAAGTTTTGGATTTGTTCTGATTTCACGTAATTGATTACGACTTAACTTATTAAAAGAAAACTGTGATTGGTGTTTTATTAGATTAGAGGCAATGGGGATTGGGGAGGAAAGCAAAAGGCATCTAGATATTATTTGTATTGCTTAGTGAGACCTGTTTTGCATTGTGAGTTGGTGTTATCTGCAAAGTTTTGGATTTGTCCCGATTTCATGTAATTGATTACGACTTAACTTATTTAAAGAAAACTGTGATCGGTGTTTTATTAGAGAAGAGCCAATGGGGATTGGGGAGGAAAGCAAAAGGCATAAGGTATGTTTGGGCATGTTCTAATCCATTTCGGTTTCATATTGCAGGACCTCAACAAAGTGAAAATGTGAATCTTTAAGATAATGATCGGAACCGCAGCAGTCAAGTTTGTTTCTGTTGGCAGAAATCCTTGTGAGAGCTTGGCTGAAGTTTTGTATTTGTATCTTCAAGAAGCTAGTGCATTTACATTTTTTTAAGATCATAGTACAGTTGCATTAGATTGATCAGATTACTTTATCTTTTGTTTACTTGTATGTGCTGTCAGAAAGGCTGTTTGAAGTTTTTTATTTGGAATGTTGATTTAGCAACTGGGTAAAAAGGTAACAAGATTCTCATTATGTTCGAAACGAGGTGATCCATCCTCATATTCAGATTTCAGATGATGGGTTGTGTTTATTTTGCTGTTATGTTGAAGCTTTATACTTTGTTTCTTCTGGGTTCTGCTTTACCATGCTACCACTGCATTCAACTTTGCAATACCACATGAATCATCAACTCATTTATACAATTTCACGTTAGCATACCAAAATTCTTTTAGGACTTGCATAAAACATTTTATTTTATGCTTCATTCTAATATTGACTTTGTGAACTCCTAAACTAAATTATAATATTTTCTAAATGAAATCTTCAACCAAGCCCTTTAACTACCCATTACACAATCGTAGAACATAGACCTTAGTAAAGCTAAAATAGCCATAACTTAGGCTAAAAAAATTTGGGAAGCTTATGTATATTCTCAGAGTTTTACATTAGGACTGTTCATCTACATTGTACATTTGTGATTGTTTTTAGTGATTTTATAACTGCATTAATTTGAACCATCTATAATTAACTGTCATAATTAGGACTGTTTTTTTAAAATATTAAAACACAATTTTCAATGTAAATATTGTCTTGTTTGGTAATTTTAACTAGTGTCTTACCTAATTTAAAATTGTGTAAGTATAATTGTAGCAATTCTCAATCCCAGAAATTGCACAAGATCAACATGAAACACTGAAGGAATATTCAATATACTTTTAATGAAGTCAAATCAATTTGTCACTATAAAATTAATAATATTTTTCTCTTGTCGATTGTTGAATATATTTTTCTCTCTACAAATGAAAAAGGTGTTAGTTGCTAAAATAAATTTAAACTTTCATAGGTGTATTGTAACTCTCTTTATAAACACTTGATTAAACTATTTATCCAAATATAACCTCAATATATTTTTATAAGAAAAAAGAAAGAAAGATATAATATAACCTCAATATTAAAAATAAGTAGGCATACAAAATACAATCCTTAAAGAGAGCAGGAGCTTTGTATGGTGCACAGGAATTGTTAGGGGACATATCCTATTATGATTATTATTATTGAAAACAAAAAAAAAGTATATTAAAAAACAAATAGAATTATCTTATATTTTTGTCTTCTCAAATAATTCAAGTGTGTTTGAGCGGTTGAAATTCATTCTCTCTTAATTAAGAGTCGATGATTCGATCATCGTCTTAAATACGAAGCAAATTTTAAATGTCTAAACTACCTATTTCACCAATTGATGTGCTTTAATTCAACGAAATAAATAGTCACTACGTTCGGCAGAAAATACATTAATCTCGACAAAATCTCATGGTTTTATTTACATCTACTATTCAACAAAACACAACAGGTCCCCACTTACCCCTTCCCTTGCCTTCTATTTCTAATTCTAATAACACCTCTCTCCCTCTACATTGGATTCACATCTGCACCCCCTCTCTGCAACTCTCTCTTTTTCCATTGCCATGTCCATGCCAATTTCAACCTACCATTTTTCATCCTCTTCTTCATCATCTCTAACATCACCCTCTTCCATCCTCTCACTAAACCATCCCCACCTTAACCCCCTCTTTCTCCATTCTTACACTCTCAACACCAGCTAGTTTACTGAAGATTTTGCTCTAAAGTTTCAATCTTTTTGTTGTAAACTTCGTTTTCTTCTCTTGATTTGGATACCCTTTTGGCCATTTTGGCTCTGTGTTGCTCCTAAATACTCAATAGTTCTATGTATGTTGTTGGGTTTTTCAGCTTACGGATCTATTTTCTAGAAGGGTTTTTCTCTGATCTGATTGTAGAAAGAGGTTTTTGTGGCTTTGGTCTATTCAGAGGATCTTCTATTTTTGCAGAGGATCCTATCTCTCTGAGAGGCTTTTGAGATTGAGAGAAGAAAAAAAAAGGGTCATTTTAGGTGATGTTTTTCTTTGATTGCCAAATCCCTTTTTAATATTTGAGATTTTTTTTTGTTTTTATTTATATATATTTTTGTTAGATTTTGTGATTTTGAGGGTTGTAGTTAGTTTTATGTTGTAGGCATCTTTGTGTTTTCCTATGTAGTTGTTCTTTAGATTTGAGATAACTGAGGTTTTTCAGAGGGTTATATTTGTTGTTCATGATGATGGTATGTTATAAGGTTGTTACTTTGTGACAATTGAATTAAGGGTCTAGATTGGACCCTATACCAGTTTTTTGAAATCAAGTGTATGACTAGTGTTGGTGTGCTCTTCAAGATGACGGTAGACGATCGGTGTTTTGTGGAGTGGAAAGAGCAATTTGTTTCACAAGAACGTGGACATCGTATAGTTCACTATTACTTTAAGGATTCTGCTGGAGAATCATTCCTTGCAGTTATCGGCACTGAGAGGAGTGTTAGACATATGTGCTATGTTATTGCCGAGGAGTTCTTGGAAATTTGTGGAATGGAAATTCCACCTGGTTTTAAATGGAGATCTAGAAGAGAGGTGGTTGATTGGCTAACGTCGATGCTATCAAAGCAACATCTGCAGGATGATAGAAATGGTGAGTTGATATTTCTTAGTTCTAATCTTATCAGGTTTTGTCATATACAGTTGTTTTGATCATTGTAGTGTTGTGAATCGCGGAAAACAACAGTTTGTTCAAATTCTGCTACGCAGTAGTGCTATGGTGCCACTATATCTTCTATTTGACAACATTTTATACTAAATAGTGTATTGCGGAACAATAGCGATTTGTTCAAATTTCACTATGCTATAGCCGCTATTTAATAACACTAGATCATTGTAGGTTGAAAATAATATGTAAAATATTAATATAAGGATGTGATGGTTTTATGTGATGCAATCGAATGATATAGACTTAATGAACAATGGCATATGCTTTTGTCTGAAACAGCAGCAATATAGATGTGGTTCGATAAATATTTTTTCCATTGTCTGTTGTACAAGAGAAGTACATAATACTTAATGTTTAAGTAAATTAATCATTTTTTTTTTTGGATTTGAAATTACAGTATGGCCTGCTCATAACTTTGCACTAGCTCATGCGATCACAAATGGCAGTGTCAAAGAAGTTAGTGCACAAATGGTGGATGACAAGGTATTACCCTTTTTGTTTATTTTTCCTTATTCTTCTTTCGCTGTTTCCATCTACTGTTTCTGATGAATGTTTTTGACACACACATACTCCTCTTTCTCAGGATATTCCAAAGAGTAACTCTAAATTATCCAATTCAGACATTGTTTGGTCAGGACTTGCGTGGACATGTGGCAAACAACTCAAGCATTATCCTGCTTTTTGCAGGAATGGCATCCAAATAGGGGTAAGAAGCCGTTGAATTAAAAATCAAGAGAATATAATTGTTTTTTTTGTGAGACAAACATAATACTTGGATCATTTTTTAATCTTGCGTTTACATTCTTTCTGATACTCAGATTCAATCCTTTGTCTTCGTCATGGGCAATGGAGAGAACCATTATGTTGCTTATTTAGAGGATATGTATGAAGACAAGAGGGGGCAGAAAAAGGTTAAAGTAAGGTGGTTTCACCACAATCAGGAAGTCAAGGGTGCAGTTCCTGTACGAAATCCTCACCCTCGGGAAGTTTTCATCACATCCTATTCTCAAGTCATCAGTGCAGAGTGTGTTGACGGACCTGCCACAGTCTTAACACGTCAACATTATGAAAAATGCACGCCTTATTTTTCTCCCACGTCCACAGACAGAATACATTTGTGCTTTCGGCAATTAAAAGGCAACAAAGTCAAGCCCTTTGACTTAAGTAAACTGCGCGGCTACTATGCTCAGCCAGCTCTTTCTTCCTTGCACGTTGATACTAGCAACAACACCGAGTCTCAGAGCAACAGCCTCACAGGAGAAGATGAAGATTTGGATGTTGGGGATGATACAAAGAGTGGAGATAAGAGGAGTAGAAAAAATGGTCGACAAGGGGTTAGGAAGTTGATTAGAAGTAATCAAATGATGGGATACCAAACTTTTCAGGTTGTAAATTATGCCAGGCCAGATAGTAGATTGCTTTCTTTGAAACAGGTTGAATGTAAACCATGGTATAACCCGGCATACAAGGTTGATGACAAGATAGAGTTACTCTGTCAAGATAGTGGGATCCGAGGCTGTTGGTTTAGGTGTACAGTTCTACAGGTTGCTCGGAAAAAGCTGAAAGTTCAATATGATGACGTTCAGGATGAAGATGGAAGTGGAAATCTTGAGGTATAATCAAACTTTTGAGAGATTCTAATTTCATTTTTTATGTTAGTACTTGGAGCTATCTTTAATAAGTATATAAATAAAAGGGGTTCATATGTAAGTTTATATCGTAATAAAAGTATAATGCTATAAAAGCATTTGCTATTACTGGATCTAGAGAAAAGCTGAACCTATTGATGGTCCATTATAGTCACATGGTGACAATCCCACATGTTGTACCAAGCCTCATTTTATTTAAGGTTTTATAACAACCTAAAAAGACATATTTAATTTTTTATAGTTTTAGAAACTAAGTAATAAGTGTTCTTTATTCATTTGAATAACAGTAAATTATTTAGGCTTGTTTTATTCAGAGATTTCAGTTTCTTAGGGCAGTACAAGAGATTTAGTTTTAAAAATATGATACTCCCTCCGTCCAACACTAAGCGATTCATTTGTAAAAATAATTGTCCCAAAATGAATGACCCTTTCAATTTTCAATGAAATATTAGTTGTTTTTTTTTCAATTGTACCCTCTAACTAATACTACTTGCATCACTCCCAAGTCAACATCTTTTACATTGTATTTATGACAAACAAGAGTAAATACACCAATACTTGATACTGATAATGTAGTAAAACTAAAAGTATTATTCTCTCTTCCATTTTTACACTTTTCTTAATCTGTTTAAATTGACAAATGAGTCACCCATTATGACACAAAAGCTGTAGTGGTTTTGTCTCTAGCGATATATCTTGGAAAAATAGAGCTAAGGCCCCAAATGTAAAACAAAATAATCCTATGAAGTGATTGCTTAGATCCCCTTAATGCATAACTTTTCCTCTCCTCACTTTTGAATTCAAAACTTCATCTTGATTTCCTGTTTTTAGGAGTGGATCCCTGCTTTTAAGTTGGCCAAGCCTGATAAACTTGGGATGAGACAACCTGGCCGATCGACCATCAGACCAGCTCTACCTAATGAAGAACAAGAAGTGATTGTTGAAGTTGGAACTGCCGTTGATGCATGGTGGAGTGATGGCTGGTGGGAGGGTGTTGTAACTACAATTGACAATTGTGGAGATGACAATGTTCAAGTCTACTTTCCTGGTATGCTGTTTTATTGTTGCACGTATCCCTTTAGGCCCTGTTAACTGTTTGGATAAACAACTCCTTAAGCCCCTATCATGTACATGCTTATATAAGTTATTTCTATAACAAAAGGTAAAATAAAGTCAAACTGATTTTATATAAACTAATAAGCTATCCTAGGAAGCTTATAGAAATAATCTGAATACAACTTACGAACATGCTACAAGCTATTTCCATAAGCTCTCCCAGACAATCTCACATGTGTTTATGTTAGTAAATAAGTTCAAATAAATCAATTCAAACAAACCTAATATTTGTCATCATTCTCCAATTTGTGCAACAACCAAGCCTTATCCCACTAAGTTGGGTCGGCTACATGGATCAAACAGCGTCATAAGGTTCTACCGTATACCATATTTCTATTCAGCTCATTAGTCTCTAAATCTTTCTTAATAGTTTCTCCTATAGTTTTTCTAGGTCTTCCTCTGTTCATAATGATTTGACTACCCTCCATCTGATCTACTCTCCTTACTACATAATCCACAAACCTTGTCCAATTTGTAATAAAATTATTTTTTGTGGTATCAGGTGAAAGCTTGCAAGTGACAGTACATAAGAAGGATTTAAGATTATCTAGAGATTGGTTAGGCGGCACTTGGATTAATATAAAGGCAAAGCCTGATATATCTCCAACTATAATAACCACTAGTGGCTTTAACACAAATCTCACCATGTCTCCATCTATGGCTAAAGATGCCGACTCTGTTGGTTTTGTTAATTCATGTCATGAAGTTCCTTCTGGTGATAAGTCTAATGAACCTGATATTGTTGAAGAGAAACTTGTATGCGATGATGGTGTTGCTGAAGATAGGGTTTGTGTCCAAGATAATAAACCCTCTTCAGAAAAAAGTACAGATATTGAAGATAATGGTAGTAATAATATTGATAAGGACAACAAAGAGAATGGTGATAACAAGAACGGTAATAATGAAAATAGCGATGTTGTAGAGGTGATTGCGACTTTGGGAGCTGACTGTAAAGGTGTAGAACTAATGGATGTGGCTGTGTAATCAATTTTTTAGAAATCATGCTTAAACATATGATGGCGCTGAACATAGTTTTAAATTGCAGACCACAACTGCAATTGCGGCTACTATTACGACTGCATTTGCTTGCGTTTTACTGTAATTTAAAGGTTCATGACAAACCGCAGCTGCTATTTGAAACCATGGTGCTGATTGTAGAGTTTTGCCATCATTTCATGCTTTGTTGTAATCTGTGTTTCAATGTTAGTGTGTTAGAATGTAATGTAAATAGTAGTTACAAGGGATATGATTAAGCTGATTGATTTTTAATTTCTTTAGTTGCCTTGATAGTTGTACAGTGTTGAGTGTAACTTAGGAGTGTTTGTTTTTGTCCTTTCAGTTGGTTGTAGTAGAAAGTAGATTTCTTTTGTATGAGACAAATATTGTTGAGTAATTTCACATTTTATATGACTAGTTTCAATTACTCCCTCTATTTTTTTTACAAAGAAAATCTTTATTTTTTAGGTTTATTGAATGATTGGTGCAAGTGTAATTGGAATGAGAAACACAATCAATTGTGTTTGGGAGGAGACTTAGTAGGAAGGATCACGGCTCTGAACTCTAGGTCCTTATTCGCTTAGGAATCAGAGGGTGAAAAAAAAATGAACTGTCAAAACAATAAAATGAAAACCCTGATTTTATGTTTCAATTTTTTATTTGTATTTTGTAGGCAAATGCTAAATAGTACCCCTGGGGTACTCTTTAAGACTTTAAATAGTAAGTTTTTATAAAAAAAAATTATGGAAATGTATGAAGTCAATGCATTGAAAATTGAAATGTTCAACTTTTTGAATAGATTATTTCTTTAAATGGAATTCTTAAGAGAGTGTTCGGGGGCACTGTTTAGAAAGACTCATAAGTAAATAGTTTTGTTTCAAATTTGATTTAATAAGGAAAAAATATTTTAATTATAAGTAAATAGTTTTGAAATTTAGTAATTTAAATAATTCTTTTAAGTTGATCAAAAAAATTGTTTTAAAAAAGAAAAAAAATTATAAATTTGATTTTAAGAATAAATTGAATATTTTCTTCAAAAAAAAAAAAGAATAAATTGAATATCCATCCAATATAAAGTATTAGTGAACAAATTGAATAATTTTTATCAAATGGATTATTTAAGTTTTCTTTTACAAGATAATTTTTTATTGGACTGTAACTAAATTAACGAATCAATTTTTCAAAAGGATTAATGAATTTTTTTAAATGTCTTTATTTTTGTTGTTGTTGATAATTTTGTGTTAAGGTGATGCATCTTTAAATTTCTTTAGTGTTTTACATTGAACCTTGATGTAACTATTTGATTTTGAATTTGGAGCGCCACACTACGATATAAGTTGCTACATCTTAGGATTGATTATATGCAAAAATATAAGTCTGTTAGGATAATAAATTTGATTTTACTTCAAATAACTATCTTTTTTTTCAAAGCATATACATTGTCGATTACAAACTATCAAACTATGTTACAAGAGGGTAATCTTAGTTTTCCCGTTTATGCTGTTTCGGGAATGTATGTAAATGGTAGCATGCTGATTTTTGCAAGTTTGGAACTTCCTAAAAACTTGAGTCTGATGATGGAAGTTTGAGATCACATGCATGCTATGATGGGACCTAATGTTCAAAGCTTTGGAACTTTAGATTTTAATTCTCTGGGATTGTTTCTAAGAATGATGGTGAAAAATTGAAGTCAAGAACTATGCTAAGAAACGTAAGTAATTAACATACTCTCTTTTTGTCTGTTTTTGTTTTTGACTACTCCTAAGAATTGTAGGTTTGTTAATGTTATATTTCAAATTGATAATTACTTTCAAAAATAAAAAATTCAAATTGATAATTCAACTTTATTTTTTTTTAGATTTTTGAACGGGTTTACTTAAGCAAATTGGTTTGTTATATATTTTTAAATTTGTCGGATGTATGTTATCTTATTTATTATATAATTTAATGTAAATCAATGATATCCTTGCACTTTTTCTTGACTTCATTTTTTTTTTGTTTAGAAATATTATACTATCTATTGTTTAGAAAAAATATCATATTATTTTCATAATATGGAATATTTTCTAATGAAATAATAATAACTTTTATTATTATTATTATCATTATTTTAACTATTTGTTATACAAAGTTTTTAAAATAAAAAACTAAGTAAAAATAAAATGACATTTGTTTTCTTGATACAATCATAGTTTATTAAAACATGTCTCCTCTAGTTATACATACTAGATGTATACTCGCGCGCTGCGCAGTTGGAAAGTAAAATTGAAATAGCTTATGTTTAAATTAAAATAATTTGTGGGACTAAGAAAAATATAAGTTATCGTCTCGTGAGTTTAACTCAGTTGGTATAGAACATTGCATTATATATGCAGGGACGGAGGTTCGAACCCCAACCATCCCACTTATCTACCTAAAGGTGTAATTTTTAGCCTACTTGACCAAAAAAAACATTAGTTATCAACATAGTGCTAGAGTTGATGATATGTCTCTCCACTAAGAAAATTTTTTGGATTTAATTTCTGACGTTGTCGTATTAAAGGCAGACTAACCTTTGTTAAAAAATGAATAAAAAATGAATATGTATAAGTTATGTGGATATACTTAGACACTTACGGAATAAAATAAAAAATATTTTGTGGTAAAAATTGAGTTTTAAAAGTAATTTGCTATAAGATAAAAGGAAATGGTTATTATAATAATGTGCTATTATCTGAAAATGGTATCACATGATTAAAAATATAAAAAAATAATTAAAAATATACTTATGAGAACCGTAAAATCTTAATTTAATATAAAATAATTGTTTTTAGAACTTAATAAAAATAATCTTTTATACTATCTTCTTTTTTTTGACAAAGTTTATAGTATCTATTTAAAATGCCATTATATATTATTATACACTTATTTACTATTATGAAGAGTTGTGTCTAGGAATGATACAATGAAAGAATCAATCATTTGAATTAGGATGATGAATTTTTATCTTTTTTTCATGTCTTACTTGCTTTCGTATCGGTAGTTGAACATATTTCATTGTTAACATGTCAGCATGTGTTTGACATGACAAATCAAACACAAAATATAATCATATCAAAGAAATCCTATTTATTTATTAATTTATTTATGGTAAAACACATTGCACAACACTGTGACAAAATGATATACATTGTACAATATATATATATATATATATATATATATATAGTCGAAGATAAATGAATCAGAAAAAATAGGAGAGATATAAATAATATTGGCGACTAGTTAGAGGAGTGGTGTTGTGCAAATTTGGAATGGATGACTCGTATCATTCACATTATTTATCTCAAGCATACGGTAAAACTATGTGATTAGAGAAATAGATAGATTGTACAAAAATATTTAGACAATAAAAAAAAAATTGACGCGCCAAGCCTGCAAAAAAAGAAAGAAAAAAAAAAACTATGGATAATTCATATTCACAACATAATCTATGTTTTGTTTCATAGTTTGAGAATCAGTGAAGAAGAAGGTTTCAATTTCAATAGCGGTTTCTTCTCTCTCAGCAACATTTGACCAAAAATAGTAACTCTCTTAAGTTGACCAAAAAAACTATTCTCTTTTTTTTTTTTACTAGAAAAAAATAATTCTCTTAAAAAATAAAAAAATTAGAATTTGATTTTATGAATAAATTGGATATTTATAATTTGAAAAGTATTAGTGGCATCATAAAAAAAGTTTTTTTTTTTTTGACAAATCATAAAAAAGTTATTAGCGAAGAAATTATGATTTTTATTTTTTTGAAACTTTTTTACAAGATAACTTTTATTTGATTGTAACTAGATTAACGAATACTTTTTGAAGAGGATGAATTTTTTTAATATGCTTTTTTTTGTTTCTGTTGATAATTTAGTGTTAAGGTGATGCATATTTAATTTTCGCTAATGTTTTACAGTGAACTGTGATGAGTACGTATGATATTTGATTTTGAATTTGAAGTGCCACACTGCGATATAAGTTTGTTTACCTCTTTCTTAGAATTCATTAAATGCAAATATATAAAGTTTGTTATCAAATATGATAAATTTGGTTTTATTTTTTTATTTTTATTTTTGTTGATAAGGTTAATCTTTTAGAAAGCTAAAAGTGTGACCAAGTATCCTATAAATAATTATGGTTTGATTCTCACAATTACATTTAAAAAAAAGGATTAAAATCACTAACTCGCTCCGAACTAGATTAATTGGTCTAGTGGGCCGGATATTAGTGGTGAAAAAAAATCCATATTACCCTATAAATATACTGCGAATCATTCATATATAGTATTCAAAACATAATCAAATATTTTATTTTCTCTAACCATGGCTTTCACTCAAGAACTTCTCTTGTTCCTCACACTCTTCACATCATTCATTAACCCTACAACATCACAACTATGCAACTCATACACTTTCCCAAACAACCTTAATTTCGCAACATGCAACGATTTACCCGTCTTAGAATCCTCTTTGCATTGGAACTACAATCCAAAAACTAACAAAGTTGATATTGCATTCAAGAAAAACAATGCAAAAGATTCAAGCTGGATTGCTTGGGCCATAAACCCTACTTCAAAGGGTATGATAGGATCACAGGCCCTAATCGGTTATCAAAGATCAGATGGAAGTTTCAAAGCGTATACATCGTCAATTACAAGTTATCAAACTATGCTACAAGAAAGTAATCTTAGTTTTCCCATTTATGATATTTCGGGAATGTATGTGAATGGTACCATGATGATTTTCGCAAGTTTGGAGCTTCCTAAGAACGTGAGTTTGGTTAATCACCTTTGGCAAGAAGGGTTGGTTTCTGCTGATGGAAGTTTGAGATCACACGCTATCACTGGATCTAATGTTCAAAGTTTTGGAACTTTGGATTTTAATTCTGGAATTGTTTCTAAGAATGATAGTGGAAAATTGAAGTCAAGAACCATGCTAAGAAACGTAAGTAACATACTCTCTCCTTTTTCTTTTCTTTTTTTCTTTTTTTATTTATTTATTTTAAGTGATCATTTGTTTTTTACTAAGAGATTGTAGGTTTTTTTTTTTTTGTTTTTGTTTTGATAGGCGAAGGTTTGTTTTGTTAATGTTGTTATACTTCAAATTGATTTCAACTTTGTTTTTTAGATATAACCAACTTTTTTCTTGGAACGGACTTGGTTTGTTATATTTTAAATTTATAGGATAAATGTTATCTTTTTTTTGACTAAAAGGATATATATGTTATCTTATCTTTTGATCTTCATTGTATAATTTAATGTAAATCAATGATACGCTTGCACCTTTTCCGGACTTAATTTTTATTTGGAAAATATTATATTATCTATTTTTTTATTTAAAATAAGGAAAAGATATCATATTATTTTCACAATATGAAATATTTTCTCATGAAATAATAATAACTTTTATTTTAACCATTTGTTATACAAAGTTTTTAAAATAAAAAACTAAGTAAAAATAAAATGACATTTGTTTTCTTGATACAATCATTCTTTTCTTTTTTTCTTGATACAATCATGGTTTTTTTAAACACGTCTCCTCTAATTATATATATTTTGATTATTAATTATGTATACTTTGTCTCAAATATAGGTACATGGAATTTTGAATGCTATAAGTTGGGGAACACTAATGCCAATTGGAGTAATATTAGCACGCTATTTGAAGTCATTTGAAGGATCAAAAGGCACAATTTGGTTTCAATTGCATAGAGCATGTCAATCTATAGCATTATTAATTGGCACCATTGGTTTTGGCACAGGCATATATATGGGAAATCAACAAGAAGGACTACACAACACTCCACATAAATGTGTTGGAATCACTCTAATGACTTTAGCACTTGCTCAAGTTTGTGTTGCATTTTGTCTTAGGCCAAAGAAGGATCACAAGTATAGAATATGGTGGAACATTTTTCATTTCATAGTTGGTTACTCAACTATTTTCTTAGCCATATGGAATGTCTTCAAAGGCTTGGATATCTTGGTGTATAAGCTAAAGGGTGTTGATGATATGTGGATGATAATCTATGGTGTTGTAGTTGGATTTTTGGTTTTAAGTGCTTTTGTTTTAGAGGTGGTAACTTGGATTAAGAAGAAGAAGAGTACGACTCAAGAACTTGATGTATAGGTTGAAGGGTAGTTTTGTTTATTTATTTATGCTGAAAAATTTATGCTTGTGTAGTTGTACTGAATGGTTCGAATATTGTTTGCACTTGTGCATTTTTAATAAAATATATATATTTTTTGACAATATAAATTTATATATTTATTCATATTAAGATTTAATTTCTACTTTTTGATCAAGCTATAAGATTTTTTTTTCTTCTTTTTCTACTTTAATTTGTGATCACTTTTGTATTTTTGTAAATTGTTCATAGTGCATTTACATTTTTGAAGAGGAATAAGTTGGAAAATATTGATGAAAAAACACCACTCATAATATAACTTTGAAAGTAAATGAAAGTGTTTCATTTTAGAACTTAATTTTCAAAATGTAATTGCATTCTTGGTTTATGAAATACTTTCATAAAAGGATGGATTAGTTTATTAAAAACAATAGTAAGTAATCCAAAAATTATTTTCGAAATGTACTTCATTAAAAAAATATTGAAAATTAATATTTAAAAGCAGCTCAAACATAAAAATGTAGAGTGTGTGAAGGGTTTTTCGATTGTAAAGGTATTTTAGAGCATTTTGAGACTTATGTATTCTCCACGCCAATGTTTTATTAAAAAGTGGACCGAACTGTTATGACCTCTGGTTTATAGGTTAACTGGTTAGACCGATTTAATTGTTATAGAATCGGTTGAACTGAATATTAAATAAATAAATAAATAATATATTTATTAATTTAGTGTTAGTTTTTAAACATTGCTTCACGGCCCACACACAACTATGCACGTGTCAAGAATAAAACTCAAGAAAGACTAAATTGTTAAGGGGTCTAAGTATCAACCATGTGTAACATATATAGTGTTACTTTCGTCTTTAAATATAAGATCATGTTTGACTAAACTGTATTATTCATCTATTATGTTTTGACCGTATCTTTTTAATAATATATAGATATAAATATTAACATATAATATCTTGTTTGATTTGTTTTGAGGAATATTTTCAAAATATCAAATTTTTATAATTTTTATTGCTAGATAATTATAGATATTAGTGATCAAACATGATCTTATATTTAGGAATAAAGAAAATATGTAGGTTATTTTTTTGTCTCTATAATTAATTCTAATTTACTTTATAAAATAATAAATAAATTCTAATTTAAAGTTACGATATGTACCTTTTATCTCCAAACGTGATTTTTACGCTAAAATTTATTTTGAATTCACTTTACAAAAACATATCTACTACATATAAATGATTTAACCTAAAATCCACTTATAACTAAAATTAATTTAATCACCTCAATCAAAACCAAAAACACACTAAACTCAAACTACAAATATTAATAAGAGTTGTGAGGTGGTGTAAGTACTAAATCAAAGGTGGAGATAGCAAAGCCCAAAATGGATTGACTAGTTTCTGAGCCTTAACGCGCCAAGCCTGCAAAACTAAAACAAAAACAAAAATAAAAATAAAAATATAAAATAAAAACAAAATAAAAATAAAAATAAATAAAAATATGGATAATTCATCATATTCACAACATAATCTTTTTCTTGCTACAGAGAGCGAGAATCAGTGAAGAAGAAGAAGGTTTCAATTTCAATTTCAATGGCGGTTTCTTCTCTCTCAGCTACATTTGTTCCTTCTCTTACTCTCTCCAATTCTTCTTCATCATTATTATCTTCTAAGCCTAAGTTTCAATCCTTAACCTTTCTCTCTGGTAATACATTGAAGCTTACAAACCAAAAATCTCTTCAATTATCGTCTGTTGTTCATGCTGCTCCCGAAGTTTTGAATTCTCAGGTAACCAAAAGATGTTGAATCTGTGGTAACAGTGCTTTTAGATTTATAAATTTACATTTTCCCCCTTTTTATAAAGAGTGTGTGTTGGGTAATCAACTAGTATTAACATAGACACTAGACATGACACTGATACATAGATATCGATAATAATCGGAGTGTGTGTTTAGTCCTACGGTGACAATTGATTAGGATTAAAGTGAGTTGAATTTGAAGTAATTTATGTTTGTATATATTTTATGTAAAAAATGAGTTGCAGACTAAATTCAAGGTTAAAAATAATTGTAGAGGTAAAAAATTCAAATTATAGTTAGTTAGAATCTATTCTTGAGGCTGTCCCGTGAGCTTATCTTAGTTGGTAGTAGGGACATTGCACATTAAATGTGCAGAGACCGGGGTTTGAACCCTGATAGTGATAGCCCACTTATTCACCTTTGAAAGGTGAAATTATAGCCACTAGGGTACTTGACCAAACAAAAAAATCCGATCTTGAGGTAAAATCAATCATACTTGGAAATATTATCGAAATCAATTTTACACGTATAGAATCGACTTTGGATTCTTCAAAAGTAGAACCAACTAAACATACATTATGAAAATGTAAGTGGTTAGGTTAGGTGTAACCATGGGAGTCATTGTCTGACATCGACACATGTGAGACATTGGAAACACCTTCAGTCTATGTTTGGTATTGCCGTGATTCTGGCACTTCATCGTAATACCAAACATTCACTCAGTCTGTTGCTTCATAGGAATCTTCTCATTGCTTGGTTAATTATATATAATGTATTAATTGAAGATATGTAATACAATGGAGGTTCAATTTACATAGTAATTTAAGGTTTATGGAGACAAAATGAAAGGGAAAAATGAGAATTATTTACGGCAATGTTGTGTCAATTTTTTGCCGTTTGTTATTAATGTTGCTTCAGTGAATATGAATTGCGTTGGCTTCAGCGTTGTTATGAATTAGATTGGTGGCATGTGTTTTGAACTCAGTTAAGTTAGTATTCTTGGTTGTGATGAAATGTCTTGGTGTTTTAGGTTGATGAATTGGAGACTCCAAGCACTTCGTCAATTAGCACTGGGGCTGATGCAGAAATGGTATGTTAATCGGCTCATTTGTTATGTTCAATTTTTGGTTGATATTTGTTTGCTCTTGGCTTCTTTTTATATGTGGTGCTCAAATTCCAAGTGTGCACTTTTTCCACAGTCATTGAGTATATCATAGTAATGGAGTTATTGGACATTTAAATCTTTAAATTGTGTCTGGTTAGCCAGGTAATTGGTTATTGATGCTAACCAGTTACTCAACAATGAAACATATGCTCCCTTGTCAAAAGTATGGTTATTTGGTTTGGCTATATCAGTACTCTCGTCATTTTTCAGAAACGCGTGATTCATGAAAAGGATCTTACATGAAAACATTTCACTGTTCTTGAAAATAGATTACACAAATCAAATATATAGTTATTATCCAATTTTCATTAAAATTGTGGAGTAATAGACTTAGAATGGGACTTATCAGTTAACTGATGATTTTTATGGAGTAGAATTTACTGTTGTGATGTATAACTTGTGATATTCTGTGGATTCTCATATAATCATATCATCTGGTAATTTTGTTTCTTCCCATTTTTAGATGGCACCGAAGCAGAAAATCAGAATCAAGCTTAGATCTTACTTGGTGCCTTTGATAGAGGATTCCTGCAAGCAGATATTGGATGCAGCAAGAACTACCAATGCAAAAACAATGGGTCCTGTTCCTTTACCAACCAAGAAGCGAATTCACTGTGTCCTTAAATCTCCACATGTACACAAGGATGCTCGGTTCCATTTCGAGCTCAGAACTCATCAGCGTGTCATTGATATTCTATATCCTACAGCACAAACAATAGATTCTCTTATGATGCTCGATCTTCCTGCTGGTGTTGATGTCGAGGTGAAGCTCTGAAGATGTTTGTTTCAGGTTGATAAGCATGTTGATTATGAGTGAACTTCATGTTGCTACTAATAGCAAAAGAGTATATAATTGACAGATATCATGTATTTCACTCTCTGAATCTATTTCTTTGAACAATGCAAACGATCCTTCTGTTTGTTTGCTTTCGCGTTCTGTCTTCGACTAGGTTTTTTGAATGTTTGTTCCTGTTGTTGCATAGATATTTGCATATCTTATTCAATTAATGTAAGTCTTGTAGTATCATCACACAGACAATTATGTTATTCTTCCAAATTATGCACATGAATGTATTTTTTACTGATTTAAATGCTATTTCTCTATCCCATATTTTCTATCTCAAATTCTATCACTCACCTTTTTGTTCTATATAATTCTTTTATTCAATATTTCAATTCCATAGTACTATCTAATTGATGATATGTTTTCACTTGCTATTGGTGATATCGTGTCTAGTTTCTGGCATTTGTTAAGTGTTATGTTACGTTCCTTTTGATTTCATAGGGAGTGGGAATAGGCTGAGCCGAGTTAGGCTTTGTCAAACTTAAATTTAGCCCGTCAAAAAATTGAAGATCCGAGTCTGACCTGTAGCTTGTTATATGTTTATTTTTTAGGTTTGAGTCTGACCTTGTTGTGGGAACATTGCACATGGCACTTACTACATGTTGCTCACTGTGCTTATTTTATAACAATTCCTCGAGAGACATGTACGTTATCTCTACCTGTTCAAAAAAATATATTACTCTCTCTAATCCATCCACGATGACAAATATTTTACTGTTTCATGCGGATTTACGGGTCCGTTTGGTTGGAAGGAAAGAAAGTAGGAAGGAAGGAAAACACGGAAACCAATGCATGTATTAAAACTATTTTATAATTCAAATACATCCCTCGAATTTCGTGTTTTCCTTCCTTCTTACTTTCTTTCCTTCCAACCAAACGGACCCGTGAAGCAATTCTTGTTCAAAGAGGGGGAGTTACAGTTGGTAATGAGAAATTTTAGAGAATCTAGGCAATGAGATCTTTGCTTAAAAGCAATCCATGCGTGAGAATCAACGTGAAAGTCTCTATTACTCTCTTCCCTAGGTGTAATAAGGAGTGTCACGGACGGAGTAACACTGTGCAATGCATTACTACTAGTACTACTAGTCTACTAATGAAGTCATGCCTTTCATTATTTGTCAGAATCTTTATTTGTCAATAATGCCTTGAAAAGTCATGCATGTCTTTGATACTTCAACTTTATCATAACTTTATTTATTGCTTGAAAAGTCATGCATGTCCTTGATACTTGAACTTTATCATAACTTTATTTACACTCGGTTCTTTATTATAAGCTCTTTTTGACTAATTTTACATGTTTGTATTGATATTATTACGTCTAGTTTGCGTGTAAATTTTAGTATTAATTTGTTATTTGTTTGTATGTGTATTTAATTTAACTTTTTATATTTCAATGCAAGTTGATGTAATAATAAATGCATCTTGGAAGTTGTGAATCTGTTGCCATAAATGTGAAGGAAAAACACAAATTGCCATAAATGTGCGCTTCCCAAACAAGCAATTCAGAATCTGTTGCAAAAACACAGTAAGTTGAGAATTGAGATAGATACTTACACAAAAACCCAATTCTACAACAATTACCTTTCATAAATCATGACTGTTGAATCAATGTTCATTCCATTTCATACTATCTCTCTATAGTCTATAACAATAATCACTTCACCATATTCAACCAATTATTAGTTTTACACACAATTTCTCCAACCAAACAATGGATCCATGCCAGAACATCAACAAAAAAAGAAATGCAGAAAAAGCACGTTTGAGAAGAATGAAAGTCCTGCAAGTAATGAAAAGAAAGAAGCATAAGACAGTGCATCAAATAAGCAGTTGCAGTCAAATTCAAAAAGAGATTCAACCAAGGTTATTACCATTCCCTTCACAGTCTGCAACAACTTCTGAAATGTTAAATATGCAGAATTACCACAATCAGAGATCAAGTAGGAACATCAACTCTAATTCTCAGATGTATACTGAACCAAATACTAGGCAAGAACAATATCATCAGAAGAGAAAAACTGTGGCTGGTATTAATTCTTTGTGTGTCAATCTAATGAGCAAGTTTGGAGATATGAATACAAATGTTGCATCTTCTTCATCAAACCTTAATTTGCCGATCGCCACAAGTTTGAATACTTCAAGTACAGAAACACATTTGGAGAAAGAAAATGACTGTGGTTCATCTGAAGGTACTACTAATAACAACATCATATAACATGTCTGTGTCTGTGAGCTTAGCTCAGTTGGTAGGGACTAGGGACATTGCATGTAATGTGTAGACCGGGGTTTGAACTGGGTAGTACGCCCACTTATTCACCTTTAAGAGGTGAAGTTCTATCTACTAGTCCATAAGTTGTTTTCAACTTATTATCATAAAACGCTACATGATAGAAAAATAGTTTCAAAAATATAGTTTGACTAAATCATAAACACTTCTATAGTGATCATTTAAACTATATGTGCTTAATTAAGTTTTTTATCCAAAACAAATTCTTATTAAAGCTTATCAGCTGACCTAAACAAAATTGCAAGACTCTTTGAGAGAGGTTAGAAAAACAGCTTACGACCAGTCCATAAGTTGTTTCCAACCGCTTATACTATAAAAGCTTCATGATAGCCAAACAGTTCATAACTTATAAAGCATAGTTTGACAATTAGTAATACATAAATACTTATATAACAACCGCTTGTACTATAAGCACTTAGTTAAGTTGTTTATCCAAATCGGTGTATCAATAAGTATTTTCTTGAAGAAAGAAACTAATCATAGAGGCTTGAATTTATTAAGTAAAACAGAAAACATACATTCAATGAGTGATATATACAATACAACACTGCACTCATGTAACAGAAGTCAAACAAAACAACAATTAAAACACATCATTGAGATAGATAGATAGATAGATAGATAGATAGATAGAGAGAGAGAGAGAGACACATTTACTCTAAGGCTTTCTTTTACTACTAATCAATCTACTACTACATAAGGTGGCCCTCTATCTATATTTCTAGTTTTGTGACCTTTCTTTTCATCCACTACCTTCTCTTTTATTTATTTTCTCTATCAAACACAGTTGTGTTATATGATGAAGTGGTTTTGTGTTTCTTAACAAGATTTTGAGGCCACACATGCATACCGTTGTTCTCAAACAACCATTTTATTCATTTTTACTATCTTTGAACTCTTTTTCTTGTGTTGAATTGATGTCTGGTTCGTATCATCAGATTTCCTCACCAGGAATATGTGCTTAATAAATAATAACACAAAAATATCAATAAAAACAGATAATTGGTCCCAGAACATCAACAAAAAAAGAAATGCAGAAAAAGCACGTTTGAGAAGAAAGAAAGTCCTGCAAGTAAAGAGAAGAAAGAAACATAAGACAGTGTATCAAATAAGCAGTTGCAGTCAAATTCAAAAAGAGACTCAACCAAGGTTATTTAAATTCCCTTCACAGTATGCAACAACTTCTGAAATGTTAAATATGCAGAATTACCACAATAAGAATTCAATTAGGAACGTCAACTCTAATTCTCAAATGTATAATCAGCCAAGGTTACTTCAAAGCATTTTGCATCCTGCAACAACTTCTGAAATGTTGAATCAGAAGAATTACTACAATCAGAGGTCAATTAGGAACATCAACTCTAGTTCTGAGATGTATACTGAGCCAAATACTAGGCAAGAACCATATCATCGGAAGAGAAAAACTGTGGCTGGTATTAATTTCTTGTGTGTCAATCTAATGAGCAAGTTTGGAGATATGAATACAAATGTTGCATCTTCTTCATCAAACCTTAATTTGCCAACTTTTACAAGTTTGAATACTTCGAGTACAGAAACACATTTGAAGAGAGAAAGTGATTGTGATTCCTCTGAAGGTACCAATAACAACATTATATAACATTGTTAGAAATTGGGTTAGGCCTAACTCAACCCTACAAAAAACGGCTTGTAAGGTGAGGATTGCCTCTAGTTATAAACCCATGTCCAGGCCATCTCACATTTGATGTGGGCGTGGATATAAATGATTGGTTTGAAGAGGCTCTGATACCATGTTAGAAATTGGGTTGGGCCTAACTCAACCCTACAAAATCGGCTTGTGAGGTGAGGATTGCCTCTACTTATAAACTCTTGTCCAGGCCATCTCACATTTGATGTGGGACTTCTCAACAATTATTAATAAAATAGGTGTATGTCTCTACTTCTCTACTGATCCAATGTAAATAAAAAATAAAACATTCTTCAGGTTCAAGTGATGATAGTTACTCAAGTCATGATGAAGAAGAACCTCATGCAAATTACATATCTATGGGTTATGGCATTCTTCCTGAAGGTAGTTTAAAACCATTAATATAAAGTGCACAACAGTTCAATGGTATAGTTGATGTTATTTTGGTGTTATTATTTATAGGTTATTATGATGTTGGTGATCCACTAATTGAATGTGAGTATTGTGGAGCAAAAATGTGGTACCAAGAGAGAATGAGAAAACATAGAGATTCTGCAAATCCTAAGTACCAACAATGTTGCGGAAATGGAAAGGTTCAACTTCCACTCTTGAAATCACCACCTCCATTTCTACAACATCTTTTATTTGATCGTGATTCATCAGTTTGCAAGAACTTCCAACAGCACATCAGAGCTTATAATACGATGTTTGCATTCACTTCATTTGGAGCAAAGCTGAATAACAAATTTAATAATAGTAGAGGGCCACCAACTATCAAAATACAAGGTCAATCATGCCATAGAATAGGAAGTTTATTGCCTATGCCAGGAAAACCGCCAAAATTTGCACAACTTTACATTCATGATACCGACAATGAAATACAAAATAGACTTCATGGATTCAGGTATGCACTATGCACATGCCTGTTTATCATATAACTTATACTTCATATAACTAGACAGATAAATTTATTCATAAGCTGTATACATTAACTATTCTTTACAATTGATCTCTTTTCCTAATCTGATTTATAGGAACAATAACAACATTGATCCAAATATTGTTTGCAAATTGTCTGAAATGCTTTATCAACATAATACACATACGAAGTCTTTTCGGAAGGTGAGAGAAAGATTGAGTCAAGGTAATGTACACAATTTGAAGCTAAGGTTGATTTCTCAAAGGTATACTGATGGTAGAATATGCAACCAACCCACACTGTCCGAGGTAGCTGCTCTTATTGTTGGTGATGTTGATACTGCTTCAAAAAGAGATATAGTAATAGAGACTCAATGTGGCAAACTTCAAAGAATAGATGAATTTCATGCAAGTTATCTGGCCTACCAATATCCCTTAATTTTTCCTTATGGCGAGGATGGCTATCGACATGGCGTGCCTTATAGAGATAAGGTAAGTTCTAAGAGCAGAAAAAGGAATTGTCTGACTGTAAGAGAATGGTTGGCTTTTAGAATTCAATCTAGAACAGATGAAGCACAAACTTTATTACGTTCAAGAAGACTTTACCAACAATTTCTAGTTGATGGATTCACTATGTTGGAGGCTGAAAGAATCAACTGGTTGAGGAAAAATCAGTCAAAACTACGAGTGTCTAAATATTGTAGTCTGAATGAAATTGATCACCATATTCAAACTCAAGGGTCAACCACAGGAAAAAGAGTAATATTACCTTCATCATATGTGGGAAGCCGTAGATACATGGATCAATTATATTTTGACGGAATGGCAATTTGTAGCTATGTTGGTTTTCCTGATCTTTTCATTACATTTACTTGTAATCCCAACTGGCCAGAAATTCAAAGAGTGTTAGGACCAATAAATTTGAAACCACATGATCGTCCTGATATCATATCAAGGATATTTAAAATGAAATTGGATGAACTCCTTTCAGATTTGACCAAGAAAAATGTGCTTGGGAAAGTTATTGGATGTAAGTTTGTTATTGTTAATGCACACAACATGCATATATAATATTACTTTATCTACAAGCAATGCACATTTATATTTATATCAACTAACAAACTTTATTTTCAGATTTATACACCATTGAGTTTCAAAAGAGGGGATTGCCACATGCACACATACTTCTATTTCTACATCCATCTAATAAGTTTCCCACTACCGATGATATTGACAAGATCATTTCAGCAGAGATACCCCATCAAGAACACGAGAAAGAGTTATATAATTTGGTTAAAAATCTCATGATCCACGGTCCATGCGGTTTATCTCATCAATCATCACCTTGCATGAAAGATGGGAAGTGCTCAAAGTATTATCCTAAGAAGTACCAAAACTCAACAACTATTGACAAAAATGGTTATCCAATGTATAGACGAAGAGACAATGGTCGCACAATTGTCAAGAATGGTGTTTTATTCAGTAACGAACATGTAGTACCATACAGTCCTATGTTGCTAATGAAGTACCAAGCACATATCAATATGGAATGGTGTAATGGAAGTAGATCAATAAAGTACTTATTCAAGCACATAAATAAAGGTTACAATAGGATAACAGCTGTTATTGCTCCAACACAAGACAAAGGTTCAACTCAACGTGGTAACATCGATGAGATCAAACAATACTTGGATTGTAGGTACGTGTCACCAAATGAGGCATGCTGGAGGATTTTTTCGTTTCCAATACATGGTCGGAAACCAGCAGTTGAAAGGTTGTACTTTCACATTCCAGGTGAGCAACTAGTCTACTTTAACGATTATGAGCATATTGAGGATGTTCTGTTGAAGCCAAGTATCACTAAATCAATGTTTACATCTTGGATGCAAGCAAACAAGATTTATCCCGAAGCCAAAAATTTGACTTACGGTCAGTTTGTTTCTAAATTTGTTTATGTTAAGAGCAAAAGGTCATGGAAACCACGTAAGAGAGGTTATACTATTGGACGGCTAGTTTGGGTTCCTCCGAGTACTGGAGAGCTTTTTTACTTAAGAATGTTGCTTACTATTGTAAAAGGACCTTGCAGCTATGAAGATATTAAAATTGTTGCCAATATCCAATATGAAACTTTCAGAGAAGCATGTTTAGCGAGGGGTTTCCTTGAAGATGATAGAGATTATATAGAGACCATAAAAGAGGCAAATGAATGGGGTTGTGGAAAGTACTTAAGGAAGTTATTTATCATTCTGCTCTTATCATGTACAATTACTAGACCAGACCATTTGTGGAATCAAACTTGGAAATTGTTATCTAATGGGATACTTAATGATCAAAGGAAATTGCTTGCCAATCAAGGTATGATTTAGTAACCTTATTTTATATATCAAACAATTATGTACTTTATAACCAATACTTATTGAATATATGGATTTATCTTATTTTTAGACTTGCAACTTACTTATGAAGAAATACAAAATTTATCTTTGCTTGAGATTGAGAAACATCTGCAAACAAATCAAAGAAGTCTGAAGGAATATCCGTCAATGCCATATCCAAAAGGTTATGTCACAGGTCAATTCGGGAATAATCTAATATATGAAGAGCGTGACTATAATCAAGCTATTCAACAACAACAATTTGAACAATTATTCAATTCTCTTACAGGTTATCTAATTTACATTTACTTTACTAACAAGTAACAACCATTCACTCTACGAATTGTCTAACCTTATGTGCCGTGTTTTTAAAATTGAATCTGACTGCTTTATAGATGAGCAAAGAAGAATATTTGAAAGAATTATGCAAGCAGTCAACAACCAACAGGGAGGAGTATTTTTCCTAAATGGTTATGGTGGAACCGGAAAAACTTTCATGTGGAGAACTTTAGCATCAGCCTTACGCTCTCAACGTCATATTGTGTTGACTGTGGCATCAAGTGGAATAGCATCACTTTTACTACCAGGAGGAAGAACAGCACATTCTAAGTTTAAAATTCCTGTTCCTACATTTGATTACTCAACTTGCAATATAGAAAAAGGAAGTGAAATTGCGGAGATGCTGAAACTAACAAAGCTCATAATATGGGATGAAGCTCCAATGGCCCATAAATATTGTTTTGAGGCACTGGACAAAACTCTTAAAGACATAATGAGTTCAAGAACTTCAATATTTGGAGGAAAAGTTGTAGTTTTTGGGGGTGACTTTAGACAAATTCTACCAGTCATTTCAGGAGGAAGTCGTTCTGACACCGTTCATGCAACAATTAATGCATCATATATTTGGGATCATTGTCAAGTGTTAACTCTAACAAAAAATATGCGTTTGCAAACTGGATCACAAAGTTCTGATGCAGCAGAACTCAATGAGTTCTCGCAATGGATATTAAATATTGGCGATGGGAAGATTTCTGAGCCAAATGATGGTTGTGCTGAGATAGATATTCCAAGTGAATTATTGATTACCAATTTTGACGATCCTATTGATGCAATTGTGAAAAGTACATATCCAAATTTAATGGAAAATTATAAGAATGAAGACTTTTTCCAATCTAGGGCAATATTAGCATCAACAATTGAAGTTGTCGATCAGATAAATGAATACGTCCTGAAATCGATTCCAGGTACTACTTGATTCACAATCTTTACTTAACTTCCAAGTTCCAACCTTCTTTGTTTCATGATTTATTATGCTCATTGAAATATATCATGCTACAATATAGGTGAGGAAATGGAGTATTTAAGTTCAAATTCTATAGATCGGTCAGAAGCTAATACCAATGAACCATTTGAAGTACTTACCCCTGAGTTTTTGAGCTCTCTAACAGCATCCGGTCTTCCTAGTCATAAGATCAAACTCAAGGTTGGTACTCCGATAATGCTTTTAAGAAATTTAGATCAATCAGATGCATTGTGTAATGGAACTAGACTAATTGTCACAAGGCTAGCAAATCATGTGCTCGAAGCAAAAATCATTGTTGGGAAGAATATCGGAAACATTATCTACATTCCACAGGTTCCTATCTCTTTGTCTGAATCACCATGGCCATTCAAGCTTATTAGGACACAATTTCCTATAATTGTCTCATATGCTATGACAATTAATAAATCACAAGGTCAATCTCTCGACTATGTTGGTCTATACTTGCCTAGACCGGTGTTTAGTCACGGCCAGCTATATGTGGCGATTTCCAGAGTTACGAACAAGCAAGGTCTCAAGATCTTAATACATGATAATGAAAAACAACCACAAAGCACTACAACCAATGTTGTCTTCAAAGAGGTCTTCCAAAATCTTTAATTGGTCAGTTTTTCAACATTCATATTCAATTTACATATATAGTATCATTATATGCAGTCATAACTCATAACTACATACAATAAATTTTGTGTAATTTTTTACAATTGCCATGCAACTTTGGTGCAAATTTGTGGGGATGTTTAGTCCATTACAGTGGAGCATACATAGTCCAAAACCTGTTAATTCGGCTTGCAGTTCAGGTGACGATTCTGATGCCGGTGTACCAGAAGAGCCAGTGCTAGATGAACATGCGGAGAAGTTGGAGATGGAACTATAGCAAGGCGCATTTAATGCATGCATTAATCCATTGCTCCTAGAGACACTATAAGAATTTTGTTCTGTAGTGTAAGGCCATAGCCCACACAAAAGTTGCAAAATTCGAAGCTAGAAGCAAATAGCCTCGGCTACAAGGCTGCTGCAACATTTTTCGTGGTCCAAATCAAAGCTGGCGCAATTTACCAAGCCTTTGCTATGTAGTGTTGATGTAACATTTGTTAATCGTTTCTTTAACTTCTGAATCTGAATATATATTTTAGCATCGGCTTCAAGTGTTGATGTATCATGTAACTTATGTCTCTTTAAATTCTGAATCTGGATATATATTTTATAATGTGAAAAAATATATATATCAAAATAATAAATGGAAAGACTACAAGTTAGAAACTAAGTTAAGCAACCACAAAATCAGTGATGTCCCAGTGAGTCTTCATCATCATCCAATGAAGACTCTTTCAATCTTTTCTCACATTGCATACAAATAAAAAACTCTCAAAAGAATATCATTAAAGTAAGGAATACCTATTTCCTTAAACTTGAGAATCCACTATTTATATGTGTGATTTTATGATCGATATTATCATTTCGTCTATCTACAAAAGAAAAAATCGTATGAAACTATCCAGTTAGCACAACTTACCTCTAAATTATAGAAAACTTGAGTCTAAATGGTTGACAACTTTTATGTGAGTTTCTAGAATTTGAAAACACATTATAAACATATTGGATAATCAGGAACCACTGGAGGAAGGATTAAAACTTTCTCGAGTGAGTTCTTGAGAGAAAACTATCAAGTGATAGGTTTAAAGGAAATTAGAGAAGTTGGGATTGTTAGAACTTATATTACTTAGTAAATGTTTAGTTTGACAAACTCTTGATGCAGCTTGTTGTTGTATCATCATGAGTTTGAGAAGAAGTGTTAGATAATGAGTTATTGGGCTAAGCTATTTAGTTCATTAGGTTTATAGTCCATTAAATTTTATTATATAATATATCTTGTAACTATTTGATATGTAAGCTATTGTCATTCAATCGAAACCCTAGCCGTCTGATATTCTATTTTGTATCAGATTGTATCAGTATTGTTAACAGGGATTATCTTTAGCCGAGCCCGGGCATTAGCCCCGGCAGCCCGTATGCTGTCTCCGCCCGTGTATGTAGGTCAATTCGGGCTGAACCGAGTAAAAAAGTTTGATGTGTTTGTTCTTCGTGTGGAACAATAATTAATTCAACATATTTAGAATTTTTTTTATGATGTCTATCAATTGAAATTGTTAGATCATTAAAAAGGTTTTACTTTAATTATAATTATTTTTAAAATAACACATATAATTATTTTTTTGTCAAAAATCACACATATAATAGATTGTGGTTTATTGAACATCCAATTTTTTTTACATTGACTGTATATAAAAATTAAACTCTTTAACATATTATATGATCTTATTTTTAATATTTATTGTTAGTTATAGACATTAAAAATATGTTTGATCACATAGAATAGTTTTTTTATACCAAAAAAAAACATAGAATAGTTTTTTGTAATTAAATTATTTCATTATAAAGTGTTAAAACATATTCCTAATGTCTATAACTCTCACTTATAAATTTTCAAAAGAAATATAATATGCGATCTACATTACATCAAAATTTTTTTTTATAAAATCCACTATACCACTATATATGGAGCCATTTTAAAGAGCTCTTAAAAAGGTATTCCCATCCACTGGTCTAAATCTCTCACCTTTTGTTGAAATATCCCTCCAATTTGGCATATCTCAAAGAATATGCCATTGGATGGGTCCACTTGCAACATAACCAAATATGTATTTTTTTTTTTTGACAGGGTATGTATTTTTTTTTATTAACCTTCTTTAAATTAATGAAATTTTAATAGTTTAAAATTTGACTATGAGTAAATAAATTTGTCTAAAAATTGTTTTTTCTAGAAATTAAATTCAGGTTCTTCTGAAATTTGTTTTTTGATAGACCTCATAACTCATTAATCATTTAAGTTTAATAACTTGATTAAAACCAAATATTTTATTTCTCTGTTATTATTATATGACAAAAACCTAAGGTTAATAGCAAATACAGGAGCAAGATTTAACTACAACCAACCAAACAAGATTCATCTATCATTAGCTTATGAATTCGTTTGTAAATTTTCAAACATGACAAGACAAGGATGCTCTCTAGCTAAGTTTAATCCAAAATAAGCTTGTGTGGACACTTTTAGTGCAACTTTCATGAAAAATATTCTTTAATATAAAATTCAAGATTCAAGACTAGGAGAAAGCACCACCAAAATCAAATATAGTCATATAGAATATTTTCCTAATTCATATAGTCATATAAACAAATGTTAAGTTAAATTTTGGATCACACAAAATATAATCCAATTTGATGAGTTAAGAAGTTCTAAATCAGATGAAAATGTGAATTTAAATACATATAAATGAAATATAATGTTTAAGATTTTTGGATGAAACTTGTGATATCCAAACTCACCTGTAAAATTATTTTTAGTACAATGTGATAACCTACTATAGATTTTAATGTTCACTTTGGATTAATAGTACCAGAGTTGATTCGATTTGGTGGAGGAGTTGGAGTGGTTCTGTAACATTCCAATTTTTGGACGTTAACTAATGAAATTTTTAGCAAAAAATATGAATTATTTTCTTAAATATTGAAAATAAATTTTAAATTCATTTAATTTTAAAAAAGAAAATAGTATAGACGTTTCTCTAACATTTTATAAAAAATAAAAAAATCAGAGACATCTTACAACAAATTAGTAATCAAGATCAAAATAATTAAATTCTACTTAAGATTGATGTTTTTGGCCGCTTACTACTCTCTCTGGCCACAAATATAAGTAAAAATAATTTTTTGATTCATTTGATTGTTAATTTTTTTTTTTGACAAAGATTGTTAATATTTCTGAACCAAAAAAGTCAATTTTATATATATTTGTGATGGGAGAAAATACATAAGTACAAAACCTAACTTGTACTTCCATCAATTTGACTAACACTAACATTCACGAATTTCAGAGTCTTCAATTGCACATTCCCCACTTTGATTTTCCCAAACTCATTACTCATCTAATTGTTTGGTTAAGGTATGAGTCACAGTTAACTTCCATCAATTTAGAATGATTTGTGTAATTATAGAGGATTTAAATTAAAAAATATATTCTCAAAATTTTGGTTAAACACTTGAAATGATTGAGTTTAATTAGAAAGAAAAATACATTTAGAAGCTTGAGGAATTACTTTTTTTTTATATAAAAGAGTAATTTAGTTTGATTATATTTGAAGCACTAGATTTAACATAAAATACTTTTTGGCTTACCTAATTAAAATAATTGTCTTATCTAATTAAAAGTACTTTAATTAGTTTAATCAAAAAGTAGTTCAAAATTTGAATCCAATACACCTCTTAGAGATAAGGAAAATATAGGAGTATTGAGGCAAATATATCTCCACTTGCGAAACATGAAGAAAAAAAATTATCAGAAAAAATTATCTTTTTTTCTTTCTTTTTTGGGTTAAATATATTTTTAGTCTCCCTATTTTATAAAATTTGAATTTTTTATTCTCCTTCTTCAAAAGTCAGCTTTTTGGTCCCCTTTATTATTTTTAATGAAATTGTCGTCTCCACCTCATTTTAGTCATGGATTATGGATTATGTTTGGTCCATGTGGATTATGTTTCAATAAATAGTTCGACACATATATTAGTTTGCTCCAAATAAATAAATGAAATGGATTATGTTTGGTCCATGTGGATACTCCATGTCACTAAATAATTTGTGATATCAACAAAATTTTGACTAAAATGAGATGGGAGACTATAATTTCAAAACAAAAATGGAGGACCAAAAAGCTGACTTTTAAAAAAGGGGGATTAAAGAAAAAGTGTATTTAAACCTTTTTTTTTTCAAACAGATGGAATCATTTGTTAGATGAGATGTTCTCATTTGTAGGGATGGCAAAAAAACCCAAACTCGCGGGCCCCGTCCAAACCCGAACTCAAGTCAACGGGTGGGTAAAACCCGAGTTGACTGAGTTTGGGTAGTGTCAAACCCACACCCGAAACTACACCCGTTATATATTAAATTATATAATTATTCCTCTTATATTAGCATGTTGTAGACTATTTTAATGTTTTAGAACATTTTTCATCCCTATTTTAATTTTAAAAACAATGTTAATATGTCGTAGACCATAATTTCGTTGAATTTACGATTTTTTTTTTTACTTTTGTTAATGTGAGCTTGGCTTCGGGTTCGGGCGGAAAAATCCGAACCCATAGGGTATGGGTGCGGGTGATATTTTGACACTCGAAATCCCCTTTTGATTCGGATTCGGGTTCACCTGATATTTCGGGTTTGGGTTTGGGTAGTGCCAAACCTGCACCCGACCCAACCCGTCGCATCCCTACTCATTTGCCAATAAGCACTCTGTTTGTAACTCAGGTATGGGTGCGGGTGATATTTTGACACCCGAAATCCCCTTTTGATTCGGATTCGGGTTCACCCGATATTTCGGGTTTGGGTTTGGGTAGTGCCAAACCTGCACCCGACCCAACCCGTCGCATCCCTACTCATTTGCCAATAAGCACTCTGTTTGTAACTCAGGTCAGTACCAACAATAATGAGAGGTTTTTCGGATGAGATAGCATACAATATTTGTCATGTTACATTGTGAAGAGTTGTATAAATTGATACAGAGGAGAAACCATCGATCATTGATGAGAGAGTTGTTAAAAATATCGTTCACCAATGTTGGAATTGAGCAATCGTTGAGAGGAGTTGTAGATTGATTACCCGCTTTGAGCCATTTTGAATCAAGGCGCATTTAAAAATGCTTAAAGTCTCTTAATACTTGAGCTTCTATGGAGATCGATCTAAAGATAGAGACCTAGTTGGTCTTGAGATAATTAAGAATAATTTTTCATTAATCATAGGTTAACTGTATATTTAAATTGAAAATTAAATTTGATGTCAATTTTTGTATGTCAAATATCATTTATTTAAAATTGATCGTCTTTTTTTTTATATAATTAAATTGATCGTCTCTTCCAAATATAAAGTAAGTAAGTAACACTAAGTATTCTATTAAACAATTAGTCAAAAAAAAGTATTCTATTAAAAAAATTAATAATAAATATAAAATAAAATAGAAAAAAGAAGAAAATTACAAATAAAAAATGTGAAGAAAAATAGGATAGTGTGAAAGTGGATAAGGGGTGACGTATTCTATGACGAACACTAACAATATAATACCAATAATTTTGTATAAAAACAATATTTTTTGACAGTTTGTGAATTGTTAAATAGTGTTATGAGTGAAGTCAAAAATAAAATGAAGTCAAAAAATAGTGTTATGAGATTTTTTTAAGAATTCATTTTAAAAATTTTTATTTTTTAATTTTTAATGGATTGACTGTATTTTTAATAAAGTTAACTTTTATTTTAAGATCGTCATCGCTAACGGCTGTAGAAATTTCGTATCAATATTATGGTAATAAAAAAAAATTATTTTAAAATTTGAAAAAATACATAATGGTATTGATTAGAATTTAAGTAAATCGTACTCCCTCTGTCCCAAAACTATTGTCCTTTTCGCAAACCAATGTAAAATTAATGTTAATTTATTAATCGTACCCTTACAAAAGTTAAAGCATTAATTAAATATATTTTCTCTTTCTTAATAAAGTAAGGGTAAAATAGACTTAACTTATCAATCTTTGTTATTTCTTAATTCACGTGCATAACTTTAAAAGGACAATAGTTTTGGGACGGAGGGAGTACTTATTATTGCCTCTAAAACATCATTTAAAACATGAAAATGTTAACATATAGTATGTTTTTAAGACACATACTAAAAAATTTAAAAAAGAAATTTTGACTTTAAAAATTGTACATTTATTTTTTTAAAATCAAAATACTACTTTTTTTTTAGAATTTCTTAATATGTGCCTAACTAAGAACACTCCTTAACAAAACACACTAAAAACTAAAGAATTAAATTTTGCAATTACTAATATCCTAGTAGTAACATATTTGTGGGACATTTTTTTTGAAAGTATATTATTTGTGGGACACTTGTTACAGTATTATAAAAAATAGCCGCCGTTGAATTTCAATGATTCTTTGACTTTGGAGTGTAATGCATTACATCATCACATACAGATTCCACTTTGCCAAGTCACCATCACTTCCACACTATTGACTGGCTAGATGCAAATCACAAAATCTTCATTTCAATAATTTATTTTAACTAAAATTTCACTTTTTAAATTGAATAAATAGTTATACTAAAGTTCCAATCTCAATTTTTATATTGTACTTAGTTGAGGTATTCAAACATAAACTGATATTTTTTCATTTTACTATGGTTTTTATATTTATAGAATTTTTGTAGGAAAATGGAGCAATTTATCTTTTCAAAAAAAAAAAAAAAAGATTGTAAAGAGAAAAAACTCTTAGACTCAAATTTAACACTTATATTTGGGCGAATCCAATAAAAATGACACCTACTTAAAAAAATGTTAATGTTGAATTGGTATAAGTGCTAAAAGATTTAAATATTTAGGTCCTTTGGGTCATTATGTGACTATCCAGGGGCGGCCCCAATGGGCGTGCAAGGTGTGCGACGGCACAAGGCCTCAAAATATCGATAAATTTTTAGGGCCTCAAAAATGTAAATTCTTATAATAATACTTATATATTTTAAATATTCATATAATATCACTTGTGCAATAATAGACTAGTGGTTAATGATATTCAACTATATTCATAGTGAGTGTAAGGTCAAAGGTTCAAAACTTAGTTTTTACATTTTTTAATGCATAGTTTTTATTTTTTAAGTTATTAGACTAAATCATTATATCATTTAAAATCTTTGCAATAAATTTAATCATTCTTAGGATATGTTTCTTTTGGATGATAATTATTTTTTTATATGTTATTTATAATTTAAATTATAAGATATTTTATTTTTAAAAATCATTTTTTATAAAGGGTCTATTTTTAATATTCGAACAGGACCACTTAAATATCTGGGCCGGCTCTGTGACTATCAATAATATTCATATTTGTTAGTAAAAGAAAAAAATTATCAAATTATATTTCTTGCATTCCATTATCGATCAAGTTGTTAAATAATTGAGCCGGAATATTCATTTGAAGGAAGTCGTGAATGAGAAGATTCAATTTATTGTTGCGTCTACAATAATATTCCATTAATATAACAATCAATAACAAAATTATTTTGGTTACAATTCAATAACAATTTTATTTAAGAAAAAGTTGATTCGTTCATTAATAACATGTCCAAGTATAATTTAAAGGAAAATAATTTAAAACTCTATCCCTTTAAGCTTACAAAATCAAACTTTTCATAATAAACTAACACCTCTTGTAATGATCACAACTTTAATTTGTTGATTCGTTATCCGATTTGTTTTATGAAACGTAACATTTACCTCAAAAGCTATTCTCCAAATAATTGTTTCTTAGTTAAAATAACAAAAAGATAAAGACAAACAATTTCTAGTTTTTACACCAATTTACAATGTAAAGTATCATAGGTTTTATTATTTTTTGTCCAATTTGAATTTGATTTGGGTTTTGATTAAACTTTAAACTTTAGATTGTGCATTCTTCTAGTTTACACTTTGAGGATAAGGTGATTCTGCAGGACCAAAGAAATGTCATGAATATTATAAGTCTAAACAATATATATAGATCCAATAGAATATTCTAGATAACTTGTAGAGTTTCTAACTTATAAATAATAGAATAATGAATATAATAATTGTTAATGAAATGAATGAAGTTAATTAATTTGTTAGTTTTAGTGGAGTTTTTAGAAGTAGTTTCTTCCTTTCCTTTTATGAACAACTGAAAAGTTGTTTATAAATCATAACACATATGTATCCCAAATTTGTATTAAACATGACATTATATATAGGCAGTAATTGTTATTAACCGTCCGATAAAAAAAATAAAGAATCGAGATCAGTAATATATTAAATTAATGTTTTTTTTACTTAAAATAAAAAGAAACTATTCATTCATTTAAATTAATAGAGTATATCGATGTATTACAAATATAAAATCGTTAAAAATAAAAGGAGGAATTTGCAAAGAAACTCATAGCATTCGTATTAATAGCATAAAATGACAAATTAATTATGTTATATAAATCTAAATTACATATCGACATTTAAAATTAATTATTGTATATAAATGTCCAACGTTACATAAATTGATCTCAATATATCTTTTCTTAACTAAAAGATTGAGAATTTGATCCTCATTTTATTTTTGGTTTTCACCACTAATTTAATCTGATTCAGGTGTCAGTTCTGATATCAAATAATTTTAACCCCCTCCCAATCACAATTGCAAAGATTAAACCGTGATCATTTTTAGAGATTGATAATTTGATCCTAGCTTTAAATAAAAAGAAAATTTAAATCTTTAAATTAACTATTTCATTCTTTAAAATACCTCTAATATAACGAAAAATTAGCCACCATAATCAACCTTAGATACTAAACAAATCCATCTGTCCTAGTGGCGTGTGTGGTCTCCTTAAGACCAGGATACTATCCCTTCCTTTCGGTACACGAATCACACATAATTCATAAATTAAAATTCATCTTTTTCTCTTTTTTTTTTATTCTTTTTTATTAATTTTTTATTCTCAAACCCTATCTTAAAAATTAATTAAAATTTTCCCGAGAAAAATTCCCAATTTTCCATGATTGTTCTTGTTCTAGGTCATCACTTCCTCTTTATATAAGACTTCCCCTTTCACTCAAATTTCATCATTTCAATTCAAACCCTTTTTTCTTCTTCCCCTAAAGTTTCAACCTTTAATCCCAATTCCCCATTTTTCTTCTTCTTCCATGGCTACTTGTGTTGATTCTTCTTCCCCTCCTATTTCTCGTAAACCTAATGTTTCTCATCATCAACCTGATGATTGTTCTTTCAATTTTGTTAATTTCATTCGACCCACTTTCTCTGATCGTGTTTCCTCTGCACCCATTTCATTAAATCATGAAAAAAACACAAAAACTGTTACAGAAAATTTGGAACATGTTCATGTTCATGTTGAAAATGATGTTCTTGATGTTGAAAATGATGTTGATTTGTGGTTGAAGATTCAAGAAGAAGCAAGGTTAGATTTAGATGAAGAACCAATTTTATCTAGCTATTATTTTAGCTCAATTTTATCTCATAAATCATTAGAAAGTGCTTTATCAAATCAACTTTCAATTCATTTGAGTAATTTGAGTCTTTCTAGCACAACACTTTTTGATCTTTTCATGAGTATTTTGAATAATAATGAAGATATAATAAGTGATGTTAAAGATGATTTGAAAGCAGTGAAAGAAAGAGATCCTGCTTGTATAAGCTATGTTCATTGTTTGTTGAATTTCAAAGGCTTTTTAGCTTGTCAAGCTCATAGGGTAGCTCATAAACTATGGTTACAAGGTAGAAAAGTTTTAGCACTTTTGATTCAAAATAGGGTATCTGAAGTTTTTGCTGTTGATATTCATCCTGGTGCTAAGATTGGAAGAGGGATATTGTTGGATCATGCGACGGGTCTTGTTGTCGGTGAAACTGCTGTGATTGGGAATAATGTTGCAATTTTGCATAATGTTACATTAGGTGGAACAGGTAAAATTTGCGGCGATAGACATCCGAAAATCGGCGATGGTGTTTTGATTGGTGCTGGAACATGTATTTTAGGGAATATTAAGATTGGTGATGGTGCTAAGATTGGTGCTGGTTCTGTTGTTTTGAAAGATGTTCCACCTAGAACTACTGCTGTTGGTAATCCGGCTAAGTTGATTGGTGGAAAAGATAACCCTATCATGTTGGATAAGGCTCCTAGCTTTACTATGGACCATACTTCATATATTTCTGAGTGGTCTGATTATGTTATCTAGGATCGGGATTCGCTCAAGTTATTACTACAACTCGTAGTTTCATGCTGTAAGCGAACTCGCCTGTCAATTTGAGATCAGACGGTTCAAATCTTTTGTTTCACACAGTTAACTGATCTTGGCCGTTGGTTCAGAATGGACGACCAAGACATGGTACTGTGTGACACACGTAGTAATTGCGTCTAATCAAAATCCGTTATCTAGAGACTAATCTTGTTATATGTCATAGATTTTTTTATTAGGTAATTTTGGTTGGGGATTTTTTGTTTGTTTGTTGTATAAGAGAGAATCAACAAAGTTCTCCTGTTAACTACAAAATGATGCCTCTTAAACCATATGGTATTAGATATAACAAGAGTTCCATGTAACAGTTTATGTAATGTTATGTTGTTTTATGGTGCTAGGACCACTTTTTATTTATAATTATATGATATATATGAAAATGAATTTTGTTTGTTTTGGCTGCTTTCATTTCCTACTATTGTCTTTTTCCCATATGCAATTAAGTTGTAATCTGAATTAGCTGCAGTGATATACTTGAAAATTTAATAGTATGGTACCTAATCTCTGTCTAATACAAAAGATTTACTGAATAATTTAGAGTTATGCAAATGATATGCTGAACTATTCATAGCTTTTCTTTGGAAATTGTATGGTTTTCTACTTTTGTTTTTGTTTAACTATTTCTGTTGAGGTTAAGTTCATAATGCATTATTGTTATACTTATAAATTATTGTTAAGTTTTTTTCTCTCTTATAAACAATGACTTAAGCTCATTCAAATATTTATAGCACCAAAAATGTATTGATCATGTTAACCAGTGTCTTCAAGAGACACAAGACAGTGTCTCTAAACTAAATTGCTCACTTTAGATGAGTAGAAATCTAAATACTAGTAGTTGGTAACTAAGACATTGATAACCAATCTCTAAATGGATCACTTGGTTTTTTACTTTTAACATGCTGGCAGTGCGAGTTGAATTTATAATCTTACAAAGTACGAGTTAACTCTTTATTAACTTATCGACTGAATCAACTTTCATTTTTCCAATAATTTTAGTTTTTCCTCAAGAGTAGTTTTAGTTTGAAAATTGAAAATGATGATTGTAGGAATGAAGTGCACTTAGCCGCAATTTTTTAATGGTATGTTATTCAAAACCAAATGCCAATAACATCAGTTAATTTGTCAAAAAAAAAAAAATAACATCAGTTAAATCACTAAAGGATGATAAAATTCTTACTATTAGTAGAATTTTAATTAACATGACATGCAATGTACCAAAAATAATAATAATAACAGAAGATGCACCTTTTAGAGCATTCAAAGGATAACTAATTGTTGCATTTTGACAAGTCCATTCAACTGATTGAACTTTATTCATGTTAAAATTAGTAAGAAAAACTAGTGGTTTCAAATTCAAAGCCAAAGTTTTTTCTTTTACCGCAGGCTTCAAAACGAATTTAAACACATCAACTAATATGTCACTTTTAGTCAAAAAAAAAACTGATATGTCACTTTAACATTTAAAATATTTTTGAAGCATTAAGGAATATAATATTTAAATAATATACTTATAACTAAATGGTTGAGCCCAAATAACAATTTTTTTTTTTGACAAAGAGCCCAAATAACTAATAAACTCCTCATAGAACGAATTTTTTAACATAAGTTCGATTTAAAAATAAATATTGGACCAAAATTTTCTTACCTTGCGATGAACTCTCTTTATCACAAAAAAAGAGCAAATTCTAATAGGTCACTCATAAGTCAAGAATAAAATATAATGAATTTTATAAAATTCATCATTGAATTAAAAATTTATATCATATAAATAAATTATTTATGTCAATTTTAAAGAAATTAAAAATCATCAAAATTAACGGTCAATGAAGCACGGATACTGACACAGACACAACATAGACACGTCGACACAGATAATTTTTTTGAAAAAAATAATATAATTCAATATAATTATAAGTGTCGATGTCATCCGACATTGAGACACGTCTAATTCAAAGAGTGTCGGAGCTTCATAATTAACTGTACATCTTGTACTTGATTGAGTTTGTTTATGCAGTTAATATTTTTGGCTTCTTAATTTTTTTTGATACATAATTTACATAATAATATTATATGATTATGCATACTGAACTGGTTAGTTATAGTGTATTATAAAAATTCATTAGTGTAAAACTGTAAATAATACTAATTATCAGAAGGAGTAATTGTAAGTTTTTTTTTTTTTGACAAAAGGAGTAATTGTAAGTTAAGTTGGTTGACAATGTATATTAGGTATATGTCTAAAATGTATTCCTTTGTGGTCACGTGAACATCTTAGTCATATACACGTACATATTCTCAAAGGGATTCTGTTTGGAAAGCTGGAAACAAAACAAAACACGCAAGAAAGAAATTGACTCTCTTTATTTTAAGGCCAAATAAATTGCTGTTGTGGTGACAATTTTTTAAAAACTACTAACTAATTTATTTATTTATTCGTCAATAGCATCTATCTACACATCAGATGCGATCAAAATTAATCAGCATTGGTATGGATAGATAGAATTCATTTGATACTTGCTTAGAAATTCTATTTTAACATGTAATACTTTTTTAGTATACTTCCTAAGACACACACATTAGATTTATCTAAAATATATTATTACATATAATAAACATTTCAATTAATACAAATGATTCATTTATCAGATATGTAGAATTCATATTTCATATATTCATGAGTTAATATAATAGTACTTTTGTCCTTAGATATTTGGGCGATTTTTGATTTTCTCCCATATAATATTTATTTTTTGCAGTTTTATTTTGTAATTTGAAGATTCTTTATTTTCAATCTCTCGTTGATGGCATTTTACATGGATAAACAAAAAGTTGTTCAAATTATAGGGGACAAAAGTGTTATTAACATCTATATTTTAGTTAACGTTTTTAAAAAATTTGTTGAATTGGATATTAAAAAAATGATAAATCGTTAAAAATTGCTGACATGACATGTCACATCATCTGATTAATACAATTCTACCAAAAAAAAGTCTGATTAATACAGTTAGATGCCTCAAGATACCACGAGAACTAAAAATAAGAAATTTTCAAATTACAAAGGTGAAATGACAGAAAAAATTACAGGGGATAAAACTAAAATTCATCCAAACAATAGGGGGAAAAAGTGCTATTACAATGATACTCTCTCTGTCTTTAAATATGTGATCTTATGGACTAAATGGTGATAATTAAACATTTAATAGTAATATTTTTTTTTTGAGGCAATTTAATAGTAATGTTAAATTTATGACTTTGCTATTTCATCTATATAAAAAAAAATTGTTAACAATTAATTTTTTTATAAAGTTATTTTTCAAAAAGATATTTAGTTAATGTTTCCATCAAAATAATTGTTTGTTGCAAAACGGATACATCAAGAGAGTGAGAGCCAATATAGGTTCGGTGGCCATCTTATTCACAATTGTGTGTGTAAGTAGTGGAGCCACAAGTCATGTTTTATAAGAAGTTAACCATTTTGTCATATTTGTGATGCTCTAGTTATTCCATACCTTCAAACTTTATAATCTAGGCCATGGCTAACATGAAATAGTATAGCTTGAGTAGTGTACGGTTTAGAAGTTATCAATAATACTATAACGAATACGAATTTTATAAAATTTATTGTTGAATTGAAAGTTTATATCATATAGATCATCTATATAAATTTTTAAAATAATTAAAAATAATTTGATGTGTTATTGAGACCCATCAAAATTAACGACATTCAATAAAAATTCATAAACCATTAATTTTGATAAGTCTCAATAATATATCAAATGATTTTCAATTTTTTTAAAAATTTATATAAATAATTTATACAATATAATATAAAGTTTCATTTTAACATTAAATTTTATAAAATTCATATTCGTTATAGTGTTATTCAAAACTGATGCATTGTGCACCACTTGACTAAGTCTTTCATTTTAACCAAAACCTATAATAACTTATGGAAAAAGGATGATTACAACTTATGACATTCTACCAAAGAGCCTCTAGGCTCATTATAAAGCCCCAAATAAGCTTTTTAAGGAGGTATTTGTTGATGTACAGTCATATGAAGACCCACTTCCTTTGATTTTTAGGTTGACAAATTTTAGAGCAAGTGACAATCGATCAAATTAACTTTAAATTTATCTAGTATCATTACTTATTTCTTATATGGCCACCGAGTTTTCCCGTTATCCCGCTTAATAATTTTCATAGGTAGAATATCGGGGAAACTCGGTAGATATATGGGTTTATTATAAGGCCTAAAACACACTTTTTGAAGAGGTATTTATTTCTTTTGTTTGAAACAAACAAACAAACAAACTTAATTCATATTATTAATCAATAATCAATAAACAATCAATACAAGAAGGAACAATCTCAAACAGAGAGTGATTAGTCTAATAATTGGCTGCCCTCGCACAATAGTAGTGAAGAATCAAATTCACTTGTCGCTTTACAAATTTAACCTCAAAGTTGAATAGTAAATTAAGATAACAACCTCTAATATGAACAACAATAGAACTAATGTTTGAACCACAAAATTCTATCCATATTGCGTAGCTATTTGAATTGCATGTAATAACGTCAAACCTTCTCATTTAAAAATTGACAAGTTAATTGTTAGCCAACGAGTTTCAACATGCACAAGCTAAGGCTTTCTACTTGTTGATGTAATTTCTACATGTCTTACAAAGCTTTCCAATTTGTTGAATGTATGAACGTAAGGAATACTTACTCTCCTGATTTTATGGTTGACAAATTTTAGTGTAGGTGAGTATCTATCAATCGAACTAAATATTCATACTATAAGAATATTAATTATGATATAAAAATACATGTCTATGAGTTAATTTCATCCTTTTTTTGCAATTAAAATTGTAAAAAAAATAAAAAAAAAAATCAATTTTATCAAAGCCTGGTTTCGATCCAGGGACCTGTGGGTTATGGGCCCACCACGCTTCCGCTGCGCCACTTTGATTTGTTGAATTTTTATTTACTCTTTCATTATTTATTTGTTTACCTTACACATCATATATAACTTGTTTTTTTTTTGTCTTCATTCCTTAATATTTTGTATCAAACTATTATTGGATTTTGTTTTGTGACTAATTATCTGTCAATGACTATTCATTTGTTACCATAAAATTAATTTTCTTTCAACCTTATAAAACACTAGCTATAATTTTTTTTGAATTATTTGATGAATAAGTATCCTGAAAAATTTGTTTACCATGAAACAAAAAAGATATTATAAGTATTGATGCAAATACTTGAAGAATAAAACGATTAGAAGATCGATCCGTTTAGAGCACCGGTTTCCACTCAAACCGGTTAGACCGACCGGTCCATTCCAGTTTTTAAACCTATGGACTCTTGAGTATGTTCTCCAGTCTCCATGCACGTGACTGTTCTTGTGGCTCTTCCTCACGTGGTTGTTCATGCAACTTCGAATGCATGTGTATTGATGTGTGGGTAAGTGTCTGTCGATGAAGTGATAAGTACTACTCGAAACTCATGCACATGCACAACTATGAGGTCATGAAGATATCGATCTTAACAATATTGGCATTGACAGTTGTTCTAGGCCTTACATGCCCAAAACTATATCTTTTATTCACGAAAGATATATAATCGATTAGGTCATTTATAAATAAAATATTATGTTGCGACGGCTAACATTGACAATTTTAAATATTTTAACAGATAAGCTAAATCAATCACATAATTAACAACTTGCTCTTGTAAGAAAGACAAAAGAAAACTATTGAAAAATGACTAAAGGGAACTGAAATTCTTCCTTGTAATTAAGGTAGACCTTTTGCTAGACAAATCTTGAATTTGATAATTCCAATAATTATGCAGCCTCATTTTTATAATAGCAGTAACTATATTCCACATATGATGATGTCAAACTCTTGTAAATTAATTTATATATAATATTACCTCCGTTCCTTATTGTAAGAGACAAATCACTTTTAGATTCATGGAATAATTAATGTACCTAGTCTATATATTAACCAGATACGTTAATTATTCAATGTATCTAAAAATTGTCCTGTCTCTTATATTAAAGAACAGAGGTAGTATGAGATAAACTCTACGAGTTTACAATTTGATTCACCGAAACAAAATACGTTGACGTAAAAAATGATTATGACAGCTTGCTTACTAGGTCTCTAAACATTATGTTTTTAAAATGTTAATTAGTTGCGGAGCCATGAAATTTTTTTCCGGATGGACGACTATAATATAAAAAGTTGATTATAAAAAAATTAAATATAGAAAGTTGATTATAATATTCAAATTAAATAATATAAAAAATTATATTGTAGTATACAAAAAGTTTATTATAAAAAAATTAAACTACATATACTTTAAAATGATATTTTATGTAAATCGAGTTCCTCTTAAAAAAAATGATTAATTTTTCTATTCTTCATCTTTATTTTTCTATTTTACAAGAAATTAACAACAAGTCAATCAACTAAATCCATATTTAGCAACAAACAAGTACAATCAATCAACAAAAAAAGTACAATCACACAATCGATAAAAAATTCAAGTCTTATTTTCCTTCAAACTTGTTTCAGATACTATTCTTTTATTCATTAAATTTATTTAACTCACAACACATTATTATATCTCCGAATTTACAAATACGACTGAACAGGAACAATCAAATGAAAAAATTCTTATATAAAAATTCAAAATTAATCTCTGGTGGCTTCTAACTTCTAACGCGAGGGAGCTATTAAAATCCCTCATCGGTGGACTATTAAAATTTTACCATAAGATCTCATCAATAGTTTAGATCTATCAAAATTAAAAAAGAGAACATATAAAACTGTTCAGACACAATCCTGTCATATCCATAAATCTTCATCTTCTTCGTAACATATTCTTCAACCCATCTCTACATAAGCCAACAAAATCTAGCAATTTTCATTTACCACAAACGCAACCTATATTGAACTAAAATTTTCAAAAAACTCCAAAAATTATTATTTTATGTTTGCACAAAAATGGTGATTTTTTTTGGATTAAAAAAAATGTCTATATAAAAAATGCTGCCCCATACATTAATAAATGTCTATATAAAAAACCCAAGTCTTATATTCAAGAAACCCCATACATTAATAAATATCTATATAAAAAATCAAAAAAAATAAATTAGGGAGTCCCATCCCTGCCCTGCCCCTACCATCCTCAGTAGTAGTTCCTCTCTTTTACATTTCATGAAAAGGACATAATAACATAATTTTGCTTACACTTACAAACAAAATAAGCAATTTTTTATCGACCACGAGAGAAGCATTGCATTTGTATAAACTAAATCAATAATGTGTTGAGGGTATATATATATGTGTATATAAACAGAAATTGGTAGCAGTAGCACAAATAACACATAACTAGCATGAGACCCGCGCGTTGCGCGGTTGTGAGTTAATTTTACATGATTTTGTGAGTAGTTGTAAATAAAAGTTACAAAAAAATAATAGATAATTTTTTTAAAAAATTGATAGGTGGTCAAATATGTTGAATGAATTATATAAATAAATATAAATTGATATGTGCGGATGTTTAAAATGATAAATATAAAAACAATGGTACAATAATGCGAATATTAATTTACATTATAGAATTCAAATTATACAATTTTTGAACTTTTTTTTTGAAAGTATAATAATTTTATTTTGGATGAAGGAAGTATGGTCAATCAACCAATTGTGTTTGTCATAACGTCTCCTTGATTAATAGCATCTCTTAATAATCCACTGTATAATTCTACTCGCATTTGTTTTTGATTCTTTCTAATCCAATTAATTCTCCCCTCTTCAATGCACGCATATCAACCAAGTATTGCTGGAACAAACGACCGATACGTAACAATGTTTGTGCCTCTCCATGTCGTGGTTGTAAACGAAAAGAATAGTATTGTCTCATAGTAACTGTTTTTCGCTTGTAGGACATCCCTGTCTCTGGATTTTGATGCTTTATCCCAATCCTATAGCCATCTTCTCCGTATGAAAATAACAATGGGTATTGTAGTGCCATGAAACTTGGGTGCAACACTGTAATTCTCTGGAGACCTTTTAGTTGAATTTGCTATTTTGTTGAGCTAAATATTTCTTAAAATGTTTTCCAAACACTTAGATGTTAAGAATAACTTCATTTATAAACAATCAGATTTGAAATTGAGAATTGATAAAAGATTTTTCTTTTGTAAGTATTAACCGCAATATTTACAAATTTTGGACCAGTCACTTGTCGTTCTTGATATGATACAAAACTAAATCCAATTGATATGAGTCTCTTATCTTTTTTGAACATAAATCTCATCTTCAGCCCCAATACACTATGAGGAATTCTAAACCACTATGATGAATCCCAATTTATTCAAATCACAACCTTAATTTCATGTGGTAAAGCACATTTTTTTCATTTTTGTATAGCCAAACACTTTCTTTTGTCATTGGATATGTGGTTTGAATCTTAAATTATTTTGATGTTAGCTTATAATATTGTTATGTCACTTGTTTTGACTTAAAAATGACATAATAAGGGTTGACTCACAATTCAGAAAGTAGACTTTCAACTCACTATTTGAATCTCCATGTATAGCAAACAATCAGCCAAAGACATTTAAAAATACAAAAAGAGCTCAACAAAAAAACTGAAGTATATAGAATAGAAGTATTACCGACATTACGGCGACTGAGCAGAGGGGACGCATTACTGGATTCTCCGTCTTTGATTTACGCAGGAAATGCTACTAACGCTACTAATGGGAACTTGTGTATGACGGGAACTTTATCGCTAGAGTTGGTTACCGGGAACTACTTGGATGCTACCCCTAATTAGTTCATCAGAATATCATAACTAACTGCCGGGTCAGCAGATTACTAATTATCTCCCTTCTGCCTTTTCTTTTTCTTATACTCATTTACCTTCCATATCATGGGTGAGTCATTCTTTAAACCCATTAATGCGGGCATCTGCTTCGGACTTAGTTTGAGCCTAAATCCATGATTCTATCAGTATACACTACAAAATTAAAAGAGAAAAATGAGAGCTTCCAACCTTGGAATACAAGTCTAAATGATTGATGGGCAAGTTCTCCCTCCTGCATTCCATCCTGTGAAAAATAATGAGTACTTGTCTAGCTTTTCTTGGGTTTTCCTCCGGTTTTGAAGCCAGCCACACACAGCTTGCATCAACTTTCTGCAGAAAGAAATGCAATGAGCATTTTGATTTCTCATCTACAAGAGACTTCAAAAAAACAAATAATATATACCTATCGAGACATTGACATTGAACCGTGCAAATGACTTCTTGCAATAGAAACGATGAAATAGAACCTGCCCAGTGGCCATAACCGCTTGTGGTTTGCATCATCAAAGTTAAGATAACAAACTAAACTGAACGCAGATGATTAATTGAAAATGAAATCTCAAACAATAATACTAACTAGCATAAGGCCCGCACGCTGCGCGGTTGCAAGTTAGTTTTAGATGATCTTGTGAGAAGTTGTAGGTAAAATCTACATAAATGAAACAATAATAGTAGTGTTAATATTTATGCAAATAATAGATAATATTAATATTAAAAAAGATATTTGATTTGTGGTCAAGTATATTGAAGAAATTATATAAATAAATATAAATTGAAATACTTGTGGCTGTTTAAAATTATAAATGTAAAAATAATGGTACATAAGGAGAATATTAATTTATAGAAGAAAACATTTTTAAGACAATCTTGCAAAGTCAATTCAAAGAACCCAAAAGAATATAGTACTTGAATAACTATAGAAGAGATATAACCTTTATTTTAAACAAAAACCAATGGCCGACCTTCAGTTATGAATTTTGAACATAATAGCCTCAATTGTTCTCCTATTCTACTTCCCGTATACTTGAGTTGAATATACCATGTTAATTAATTTTTGGAATATAATGTAAGTTTTTATCTACGAAATTGACAACGCAGACTATAGCAATCCATGATTCTAAAAAATTTCTTGGACAATTTACATTCCGAAAGGCATCCTTCTCCATCTTGCTTGTTTAGATAATGTTGTGATGGAATGAGTTGCTACATTTGCACGAAGGAAATGGGTGAAATGCAGAGCCCCTGAAACACGAAATAGGATAATTAAAATGTAAAAAAATAAATATTTTGAAAAATATCTATAGCAGACATGTACTTTCAGCATAGCTAGCATTTTTTTTTCTTCACAATGAAGTACTTATTTTCTTTTAAACCTGACATGTTGATACTGAGCAAGTCTTTGCAAGTGTTCTTGATCAAGACCTTAAAATATGTTTAGTACAAATACAAACCAAATGTAACAACACCATGCAAACAATAAATATATCTCAAAGGTGCATAAATTAATTTGAGATGCTTGAAAGTTTAATTTGTGATGCACTCTAGCAAATAAAAAAAGCCAGAGATCATCCAGCAGCTATCCTTCCGATTCGATAAATAACTGTTGAAACTACCGATCCAGTTTTAGCAAAAACTAACATGAGAGAAAGGAAGAAAAAAACCTGACAATACACCAAAGAAATACACAATGGTTTCAAATTAAAATAGAGTAAGCCATAAGTTTAAATCTGAATCTTTCTAAGACAAAAAATTGATCGACGTGTAGACGCTGTTACTTGTACGTATATTGTATAAGTACCTAATCAATAATTACAAACAAAAGTTTGTGGGATATATATAATAGCTTCAAATAAACATCATAGTAACCTCCTAATTTTTATAAAAGGCAAATCAAGTTGTATAGGAGATGCAAAAGAAGGAATACACCTTAAAGTACAAATTCAATTAGAGATGAGTGGAAAGTATCGACACAACGGCTGATAAACGAAATTTTGCAATTGAAAATAAGATAAATTTGTTTTCACCACCAAATAGAAAATACCAGAGAAAGTAGTAATGTCAAGGAATTATGATCAAAGAGCTCAATTATGGAAACAGAACAAAAATTGAACAATGGAAACTGATCAAAATAGCATCCTAATTCCTACAATTATAGGTATGTTGCTATATATACATTTAAGAATATCACAAAAAATGGACACATAATTGGCTTAAAACAAAACCAAAAAGCATATATTCACCCAGAAAAAAATAGTGGTTGAATTAGATTTTTTAGGTATTTTAGACGGGCTGCAGAACTTAAAGTTATATAGCAATGTTTATTATACTTAGAACACAAAAGTGAAACATGTCATTTATATATAGTAATCCCAAGAGGACTGGCTTTTGCATTTGGTCAGAACATTTCTTATTTTTTGGATAATGTCCTTAAATTTGAGCCATAAGTAAGACAAATGAAATAGATTAGTTAAAAACAAATACCAGTTTTGACCCATCACTACTACAATTTTGAACAAATAGATGCATCTGGAGGGAAGGTGGCACTCATTTTTAAACTAATCAACTGCTTTCCTTGAAACCTAGCGTGTTAGAATTTATATAGTGCACACATCAACTGCTGTTCCCTGAGCTTTTGCAGTTTCACAAAAGAAAGATATGCGTGTACACGTAAGTTCAAGATTTTAAAACAATGGATGAGAACAATTGGTTTAAGGTCATCAGCAAAAATCGCACAAAAGCTGCCAAACATATCAGTAAGGGACACATCCTCCTTTTACAATCATTTTCTAATGTGTGATTGTAAGAGCGATTAGAAAATGACAGAACCAGTCCGGCTTTCACTCCGAACAACCTCATCCACCCAATTGTGATGAGCCTCTGTCCTGTCAGCTTCTTCACTTCGTCTACTCCACTCATAGTTATCTAAAGTGGCGTAAACAATCTACATTTTGAATTAACCAACAAATTAGAGATTATATTTGACTGAGAATGAAGAAAGAAATTCACTATGAAAATTATGAAAAAGCTATCAATCGAAGAAAACCATAGTATAGTTGGATTAGGAAGCTTCACTAAAGTGCCAGAATGATTTAAATGGGAAGAAACAGAATAATTTACCTCATCAAAATCAGCAAAAATGTGTGAAAATTCAGTCATGAACCCAACCTGCCAAGAAAAAAGCAGTTAAATAAACAATGCACCTCTAGAAGAGTCTGAAACAATTACAAAATCACGGCAGCCATAAACTTTTAAATGAAAATACAAATCGGAAACATACCATGGCTGAAAGGCATTGCAAGCTCGATGCCCTCAAGCAGCGCTTTTCATGTGTTTCACCAGGCTCTAGTGATAGTGTGCATACTTTCCTCACCAATTTTTCAATGTTGCGAGTGTAAGTAGAATCTACCTGCTCATTCACTGTGTTAGTAGAATCAAAGTGCATGCAAAAATGATATTAACTAATTCATTGTGTTAGTACACAACGACTTGTTACAAAGTACACAAATCAATATCATAAATGAGCTTTGATGAAAAAGCCAGATCATATATATGTAATACATATACATATAAATATCCCAATCTGTAGCAATACAGGGCAAACAAAATATAGGAAAACGAACTTCAAACAATGTATTGCATCAGATGGAAAGACATTACAAAGAACTAAAAAAGGGGTAGAACATATTTGCAAAACAATTATATAACAAATAACAATATATATACAAGTAATTGGAAGAAATTAGAAGAATGTGAAGCTTACGACGATGAGTACGCAACAAATATTTTCTTCAGCCGATGAAACATCTGCAATTATTAAGAATGTGAACAATCAGCAAGACATGTTGTCGATGGAAGTTTGGGCGGCGTGGGAGACCATGGTGTTGGCCACAAAAAACCCATATGAAATTATTAAGGAAAAACCAATGATGAGAAGATGTTACGGGGAAGGTTTGGAAAATGGGAATCTAGGTGGATTGGGTATGGTGCTCGGCAACACCGCCGCAAACGGCGAGGAGTCTGTGGAGGATACGCATCCCTTACCGGCGACGGCAAGAAGACCACACGATGAGAATAGAAGAAGGATGGGATCTGATTTGCAAGGATTGGAAGGCTTGAGAGCCGACGTGAAGGAAACCAAAAAGAAAGAGTCGTATAAAGTAAAAAGATGAGTTGGCATTCGATGTATAGGTGGAGAGTAAAAAGACACATGTCAATAGGAGATTTGGAACCTTAAAATTTATATATTAAAATAGAAATAGATAAGAAAAAAGGATACAATATAAGTAGCTTCATCTACGCCATCTTTTCTGGAAGGTGAATTTGTAGCTGCTCATCCGTGAGGTAAAATGTATCAATTGCTGTGCATATCATCTCTTTGATGCTCCCTTAACCTTAACACAATTATAATAAAGCTTTATGAAATTTCATAAAATTAAAAAAAAATAAAAACTATAATTTCAACGAATAATGTCAATGATTGATATATTGATCCCTATAGTTATATCAACTTTTTATGTGCCAATAACTTAAAATTATTCAAAATCTAGATTAAATCATTAAATCTGATCTCAACGTGAGATTTGGTGGTTAGAAGTTGTTATTTCAAAATCAATCACCGCGAACAGCTTAAGAGGAAATCAACAGCGCATAGTAATCTATAAAATCAATAATAGAATCAAATTAATGCAGAAAATTGTTGAATCTTAGTGTGAATTGGAACTGATCTCTTACCGGCGACGGCAAGAACAACACACGTAAGAAGAATGATTTTGAAATTGAGATTACTCTTAGGGTGGATTTGGATTTTGGGAATTTAGGGTTAGAAGAATAGAAGAAAGGAGAATGGAGTTTTAAGGAGACATGGAGTTGAGCAAACAAAGAGTCAGTCGTATGTGAAAATTAGAATTGGAAATCTAAGCAAGAGGAGAATCTCATTGAAAGATAACACATCAGATTTTGTGCATACTTGGCATTTGATGTATAGGTGGAGAAAAAAAAGACACATGGCAATAGGAAAATTGGAACCTTAGAATTAATATATTAAAATAAAATAGATAGATACTACTTTCTTTCTTTTCCATATATGGCTCTACTAGTCCTCTACTTCTCATTTCTTTTCTTCTTTGTCATCTTAGCCCTTGTTGTAAAAAAAGTAGGAAAGAAGTTCAACAAAACAAACCTTCCTAGAGGGCCTAAAAAGTTACCAATTATAGGAAATTTGCATAATCTTATTAGCTCTCAACTACATCAAAAACTAAGAGACTTGGCTAAAGAATATGGACCCTTGATGCATCTTCAACTTGGAGAGATTTCCACTATTGTCATTTCATCACCGGACTATGCTAGCGAGGTGATGAAAACTCATGATATTAACTTTGCAATAAGGCCTAAAACCCTAGCTTCCGATTTAATTGGTTATAACTCCACAGGTATAATTTCTTCTCCTTATGGTAATTATTATAGACAGTTAAGAAAAATTTGCACCTTGGAGCTTTTGAGCTTAAAATGCGTCAACTCATACCAACCGATTAGAGAAGAAGAACTCTCTAATCTTGTCAAATGGATAGCGTCAAAGAACGGATCACCTATCAACCTTACTCAAGCTGTGTTCTCTTCAATATACACCGTTGTTTCAAAAGCTGCCTTTGGTAAGAAGTGCAAAGAACAAGAAAAATTTGTATCAGCAATAAAAGTATTGTTAAATATTTCAGGAGGTTTTGACTTAGCAGATTTGTTTCCTTCAATTACATGGCTGCATTATTTCACTGGCTTAAGGACTAAGCTTAAGAGGGTGCATGGACAGATTGATCAGATAATGGAAAACATCATCAATGAGCACAAAGAGGCTAAGTCGAAAGCCAAATATGACCAAGGATGTGAATCAGATGAAGATCTAGTAGATGTTCTCATAAAATATGAAGATGGCAACAGCAAGGAATTTTTCTTAACTAAAGACAATATCAAGGCCATAATCTTGGTAAGATAAACTTGTTTAATGCTGTATTATATTTTAATGAATATTTAGAAGATGCCCTTGAATATGTTTTATCTCACTTATGTGATATTTGAATGTTTCAAATTAATTGCCACCCTAGAACATTGAATGAATATTAACTACTTCTATCCAATTATATTATTATTAATCTGTATCTTAACTATCCTCAATTAGTTTCTTTTCGACCTATGTCATACTACAAAAGATTATTTGCTAAATTACACTTTTAGACTCTGAAGTTTTTTCGTTTTATTTTCGTCCCTACAGATATAAATGTTAAGACACTTTGGTCTCTTAAGTAATTTCCGGTCCATTTTGGTCCCTTAAGTTGTAAACGTTAGACATTTTGATCCTTTCTACCAGTCTTTTAGCTGTCTTTAAAGTTTAAACATCTACGAATTTGCTGGACCTTATTGATAGTTATTGTTCAGGACATTTTTGGTGCTGGAGGTGAAACATCGGCAAACACCATAGATTGGGCAATGGTAGAAATGGTCAGGAATCCAAGAATAATGAAGAAAGCACAAGCTGAGGTGAGAGAGCTTTTCAAAATGAAAGGAAGGGTTGATGAAAATTGCATCAATGAACTCAATTATTTGAAATCAGTAGTCAAAGAAACCTTACGGCTACACCCTCCAGTACCTCTTTTATTACCAAGAGAATGTGGTCAAGCATGTGATATAAATGGTTATCACATACCGATTAAGACTAAGGTCATAGTCAACGCTTGGGCGATTTCAACAGATTCAAACTATTGGACTGAACCAGAGAGGTTTTATCCGGAGAGATTCCTTGACAGCACTATTGACTATAAAGGAAATAATTTTGAGTACATTCCTTTTGGCGCTGGAAGAAGAATATGTCCGGGAAGCATATTTGGTTTGAGAAACGTTGAGTTGACACTAGCAACGTTGTTGTATCATTTTGATTGGAAGCTTCCAAATGGAATCAAAAGGGAAGAATTGGACATGACTGTGGAACTTGCAATCACAATGAGAAGAAAAAATGATCTTTTATTGGTCCCTTTTCCTGTCATGTGAGCTTAACTAGAAGATACCACCTACTGTTAGTTCAAAGAAGGCTTTACAGAAATAAAATTTGTGTAAAACTTACTTCAATGTTGTAAGCCATGACGCCTCTTAGGAGATACTTTAAGATGATTTAAAAGATGATTTAAAATAATATAAAAGAAATTATAATATTCTAACACTGTACTCATCCTTCCTAACGGTCTACAACTATGTACATAACTGCATGATTTTAACGATTATCTTGGACAATCGCATATATTAGCCTATTTTGGTAAAGGATTGGAAGATTTCAATAATGTAAATGTTTGTTCATGCTTTCCCCTAATTCTATTATTTACGAAAGGCGGTCAATCACGTAAAACATCAAGATCTGCCGGATTAGGGAGGCAATGGAATCAGAAAAATAGATGTGACCAAATATATATCTGCCAACAAAAAGATAATGAGAAGAAAATTCCTAAATTTTCAGTTGTATATGTTAGAATATAAGATAATATCTGATAATATCTTCAACATTATATTAGAATATTATAAGTAACAAGGCTTCAACACAGCCTATGATGATGTCAAAATAATAATACTGTAGAAAGTGAGAAATAGTAAAAACAATGACCTTTTAAGATAAGACAAAGACATCAATTTCAAACTCTTTGTTATAAGACAATGATTTCATTGAACACAATGAAACCTTTACATCTGTACTAATAAGTCAAGTTCAACCGTTTAAGTAGCAGATATATATCCATTTGGTAGAAGAAACCAAACATTGAAATAAATATCAAACATAGGACAAACAGAAGATGATAACTAGGCATAAAATATACTGTAGAAAATGCACAAGGACACAAATGTCATGATTCATGAAGATGGCTTAATAATGTGTATTCTGTATATATATAGACACTAGCCAGTAGGATATAGCTCATATTACGTTTCTTTGCCATGGCTCTATTAGTCATCTACATTGCATATCTATTTTCCTTTGTCCTCTTAGCCCTTCTGTTACAAAAGATAACAAAGAAGAAAAGTTACTCGAATAATAATTTACCACGAGGGCCGAGAAAGCTACCTATTATAGGAAATATACACAATCTGTTTAGCTCTCAACCCCATCGAAGATTAAGAGACTTGGCAAATAAATATGGACCTGTAATGCATCTTCAACTTGGAGAGGTTTCTACTATTGTCATTTCATCACCGGATTGTGCTAGGGAGGTGATGAAAACTCATGATATTAACTTCTCAACAAGGCCACATCTCCTAGCTTCAGAAATAATGTCTTACAATTCCACAAATATAGCTTTTGCTCCTTATGGTCATTATTGGAGACAATTACGAAAAATATGCACATCAGAGCTTTTAAGCTTAAAAAGAGTCAACTCGCACCAACCAATTCGAGAAGAGGTGCTCTCCAATCTTGTCAAATGGATTGCGTCAGAGAATGGATCGGAAATAAACCTCACTGAAGCTGTAATGTCTTCAATATACACAATTGTTTCGAGGGCCGCCTTTGGAAGTAAATGTAAAGACCAAGAAAAATTTATATCAGTGGTAAAACAATCAATAAAGGTTTCAGCAGGTTTTAACTTGGGAGATTTGTTTCCTTCTTCTAAATGGATACAACATGTTACTGGTTTGAGGCCTAAGCTTGAGAGTTTTCATCGACAAACTGATCAGATATTTGAAAACATTATCAATGACCATAAAGCGGCGAAATACACAAAAGGAAAAGATGATGAAGGTGAAGTAGAAGAAGATTTGGTAGATGTTCTCTTAAAATATCACGATGGTAGCAACCAGGATTTTTCCTTAACAAAAGACAATATCAAGGCCATAATCATGGTAAGCGTATTAACCCCTTCCAAATACTTTAAGATAGTACTAGAGTATTATTATTTTCACTTCAACTAATAAACATGATAGAATATAGACTCGCTATTTCTCTTATCATTTTCTTTTACAATTTTTGAAAACAGATTCAGCATTTTAAGAAATTTTGGAAACGTTGAAACACCGTTTTCATTTTTTTTCCTAAAGATGTATCATTTTATCTTCTCTTTCATGAGTATCTTTTTAAACATTCTTAGATTAGCTTGGCCTTATCCATAGCTACTTTTCAGGACATGTTTGGTGCTGGAAGTGAAACATCGGTAAACACCATAGATTGGGCAATGGTAGAAATGGTAAGAGATCCAAGAATAATGAAGAAAGCACAAGATGAGGTGCGAGAGCTTTTCAAATTGGACGGAAGGGTTGACGAAAATCGCATCAATGATCTCAATTATTTGAAATCAGTAGTCAAAGAAACCTTAAGGCTACACCCTCCAGCACCTCTTTTATTACCAAGAGAATGTGGTCAAGCATGTGATATAAATGGTTATCACATTCCGATTAAGACTAAGGTGATAATTAACGGTTGGGCGATTGCAAGAGATCCTAACTACTGGACTGAACCAGAGAAGTTTTATCCGGAGAGATTCATTGACAGCACTATTGACTATAAAGGAAGTAATTTTGAGTACATTCCGTTTGGTGCTGGAAGAAGAATATGCCCGGGGAGCACATTTGGTTTGAGAAATATTGAACTGGGCCTTGCAACATTGTTGTATCATTTTGACTGGAAGCTTCCTAGTGGAATCAGAAGTGAAGAATTGGACATGACTGAGGAATTCGGAGTCACAATGAGAAGAAAAGATGATCTTTTATTGCTACCTTTTTTATATCATCCTTTGTCTGTCGCGTGAGCTCAACTAGAAGATATGTACTGAGAAATGAATATTGTGTGAAACTTACTTCAATGTTGTAAGCCATGAAGCATATTTGAATATTATTTGTAGTAGTATGAACCTGAAAATGTAGAGTCAGTTGAATCATTGCTCACAGCATAATATACAGAAATGAATATTGAACTATCAACTGAAATAAAAGGCTATGTTTGGCTATTACCAAAATGAGTCATTGCTTACAGCATAATATGAAAATTGATTTAGTAATATGTTTGGCAACTTGTTAGTAATAATATAATTAATACCAATGAAAATGAACCAGATAAATGTTAAATCATGCATTTTTCTCTTTGTTGAGATATTATAAATTATTTATTTGTTGCTTATACATGTACTGTACATGTTAGCTATTGTGGCATTGAAATCTCAAACACCTTAATTTTTTTTTTTACATTGTTTTATTTTAATATTGAAACAAGAACAATACCATTCAAAATCATACAAAAACAATAACTTTACATTTCTGTTTTTAATTTAAATACATCTATCCAAATATCATGATGAAGAACTCTTGTAAATTAATTTGTATGTTAAAGGATTTTTTACAACTCTGAAAAACTTCATTGTTTTAATGATTATTTCAACAATCACATTATATTAACCTGTTTACAAAAGGTGGCCAATTTTGTAGAACATTAAGTTCTGGATGTAAAGGGTCTGCCGGCTTAGGGAGGCATTTGAATCAGAAGAATAGGTGAGACCAAATATATACTTGTTCATAAACATTATTTAAAGAAAACAAGGGTTCATAAAAGTTGTTTATATATAAGATAAAATAGTATTAGAGTATTATTATATATGCATTTGATTCTTTGGCCGGCTGCATGGTAAAGATATCTTTCGAAAACTATCTTTTTCTTTTCAATTTTTCTCAGTCTTATTGATGGACAAATAAATCACTTTCAAACTCTTCTGTTGACATAAGAGAATGATTTCATTGGACACAAAGGAACCTTTACACCTATACTAATAAGCCAATTTCAACCTTTTAGGTAGATAGGACAAACTGAAAACGATGACATAGCATAAAACAAAACAGAAAATTTACAAGGACGTATTGATCAAGAAAATTCCTCAATAATGTTTATGTTGTATATTTATAGACACTAGCTAGTAGGATATAACTTATACTATGTTTCTTTGCCATGGCTCTATTAGTCCTCTACATTCCATATCTATTTTCCTTTTTTCTCGTAGCCCTTTTGGTACAAAAGATAACAAAGAAGAAAAGTTACTCGAATAATAACATACCACGAGGGCCTAGAAAGCTACCTATTATAGGAAATATACACAATCTGTTAAGCTCTCAACCGCATCGGAAGTTAAGAGACTTGGCAAAAAAATATGGACCTGTAATGCATCTTCAACTTGGAGAGGTTTCTGCTATTGTCATTTCATCACCCGAGTGTGCTAGGGAGGTGATGAAAACCCATGATATTAACTTTGCAACAAGGCCTCAAATCCTAGCTACAGAAATAATGTCTTACAATTCCACAAATATTGCTTTTGCTCCATATGGTAATTATTGGAGACAGTTACGAAAAATCTGCACATTGGAGCTTTTAAGCCTAAAAAGGGTAAACTCATACCAAGCAATTAGAGAAGAGGTGTTCTCTAATCTTATCAGATGGATTTCTTCACAGAATGAATCGCCAATCAACCTCACTGAAGCGGTACTTTCTACAATATACACAATTGTCTCGAGGGCCGCCATTGGTAATAAATGCAAAGACCAAGAAAAATTCATATCAGTGGTAAAAGAATCACTAAAGGTTTCAGCAGGTTTTAACTTGGGAGATTTGTATCCTTCTGCTAAATGGATACAACATGTTACTGGCTTGAGGCCTAAGCTTGAGAGGTTTCGTCAACAAACTGATCAGATATTAGAAAACATTATCACTGATCATAAAGAGGCAAAGTGCGCAAAAGCCAAAGATGATCAAGGTGAAGTAGAAGAAGACCTCTTAGACGTTCTCTTAAAATATGAGGATGGTCGCAACCAGGATTTTTCCTTAACAAAAAACAATATCAAGGCCATAATCCTGGTAAGCGGATTAACCTCTTCCAAATACTTTGAAGAAGAACGAATTGTTTACTACAGTAAAATATAAATAAATATTTAAAACTAGCCGACATCTTATATACGCATACGATATCTTTCTAGCTGTTATATATTTGCTGCATGATTTGTCTACTTTGTAAGATTCTATTTACAAGTTGTCTTATTAAATATCGCTTTAAATATTATTGGATTAACTTGACCATATTGATTGCTACTTTTCAGGACATTTTTGGTGCCGGAGGTGAGACATCAGCAAGCACCATAGATTGGGCAATGGTAGAAATGATAAGGGATCCAAGAACAATGAAGAAAGCACAAGCAGAAGTGAGAGAGCTTTTCAAAATGAAAGGAAGGGTTGATGAAAATTACGTTAACGAGCTCATTTATTTGAAAGCAGTTGTCAAAGAAACTCTGAGGTTACACCCTCCTTTACCTCTTTTGCTACCAAGAGAATGTGGTCAGACATGCGAGGTAAATGGTTATCACATACCGATTAAGACTAAGGTGATAGTTAATGCTTGGGCAATCGCAAGAGATTCAAACTACTGGACTGAATCAGAGAGGTTTTATCCAGAGAGATTCATTGACAATACTATTGACTATAAAGGGAGTAATTTTGAGTACATTCCTTTTGGTGCTGGAAGAAGAATATGTCCGGGGAGTACATTTGGTTTGAGAAATATTGATCTGGCTCTTGCGATGTTATTGTATCATTTTGACTGGAAGCTTCCGAGTGGAATCAGAAGTGAAGAATTGGACATGACTGAGGAATTTGGAGTCGCGGTGAAAAGAAAAGATCACCTTTTACTGTTTCCTTCTGTTTATCATCCTTTGCATGTCACATGAGCTACACAAGAAGAAAATGTAACATTTAGTGATGTACCAGTAATATTTTTAGCAGAGTGCCGAAATGATACCTTCTGTCGGTAAAAAAAGGTAGGCAGTGCTTGTGTTTAAGAGCTAAAATAAACGAAGATTGTGCAATTTAATCATGTTTTCTAGATTCTATTTAGTCCTTACACTTTTCATTCATTCTTAATTAAATCTCTAGTTAGTAAAACTCAAACCAAGTTTATGTTTTCTTTTATCAAGCTAAATGAGCTTACATACCATATTATTATAAAGATTACATTCGTCCAATTTTCGGCAACTTGTGGGATGATGGACATTTTATTTAATGAATATTCAAGTTAGTTGTTGTATTTGCAGAAAGCTGAAATGTTTTGGATCTGCAATAACTTAGTTTTGAATTAATAAGTTAATTACAATTACCTACCAGTTATCTATCTTTCATTCTTTCCTGTAATTCATTCTTACAATTACCTTATTGGCTTAGTCATTTTGGTATATATGTTGTTCTTAAAGTGCGGTCCTCTACTATTTTAGCGTTTGAGTTGCACTAAATTGAAAATAATGTTTAAGAAGTAGAAGAACGATGAATTGGTTTGGTGATCGAAAGCAATGAACCTCGATGCCATTCAAGGGTCTTCCGTACTCGATCATTATTGATCTAGATTTCAAGATCAACTTAAGAAGGAGAAAGTAAGAGAAAAGTAAAACAAGAATTAGACAGAAAAATTATTGAATTTCACCTCGCCCGGCCCCTCACTATTCTCCAAGCCCCTCTAAAACACTGAAATGTTCATGTCTGCATTTTAAAACCCAGATGAGATTTGTCCATATTTTTTAATCCTTATGCACCTCATACATTCAAAAATATTCAAGACTTTTGCAAGTCTAAGTTTAAAAATACAGATATATAATAAAAGGCTTTGTCTAAAGTGAAAGACGTGCACAAGTCAATGATAACATTATAACGAATACGAATTTCACAAAATCCACCGTTGGATTGAAAGTTTATATCATATAGACCATTCATGTCAAATTTTAAAGAAATTGAAAATCATTTGATATGTTATTAAGATCCATTAAGATTAACTCGAGTTTAGAGCCAATTGACTTACTAATTCAAAACAAAACTAAATCACATGATTAAGAAATCACACTGACAAGCATATTTAAATACTTTAACAGATAAGCTAAAGAAGTCACATGATTAAGAAACAAAATCTCAACTAAAGGGAAACTAAAAGTCTTCCTCACTCTATTACATGAATTTTATAATAATTAATGAGAAAGTGATCTTGAAATTATAGCTCTCTCTGTTTGAATTATATTATTAATTATTCTGATAATTATGTGGGCTCATTTTATAATAGCATACTGAACTGTCAGTTGAAATCACACGCTATGTTTGGCTATTACAAAAATGAATCATATCTTACATCATATTAGGAAAATTGTTTTAGTTAGGCTACTTGTTAGTAATAATATAATTAATACCAATCAATGAACCAGCTAAATATAAAGTCAACTATGTTGGCACTCCCAATAAGCCACTTAAAAAGTACCTTAGTGATATATATTAAATTCAAATAAAATAAGAATGATACAAAAGAACCTTGAGGGGACTAGACCAAAATCCAAGGTGTAAAAAACTCTCTGCCTCATTAAAAATCTTACCAAAAAAACTCAATGGTATAAAACTTTGATGAAGAGAAAAAGAGTATTTTATATATTTGTTTGCTTACACATATATGATTGTTATTGTGGCATTGAAAAATCAAACACCTTAGTTTTTACTGATTATACAAGAACACTGCTATTCAGAAACATATAAAAACAATAACTTTACATTTCTGTTGTTAATTTAAATGCATTTACCAATAATCAAGATGATGAACTCTTGTAAGTTAATTTGTATCTTACTATTCAGCTAGTTGCTAAGATCCTACTATTCAGCTTTCGTTTCCACCTGCTTATGATCTTCAGTCTTCACAACTCTGTGCAATTCTGCATCGATTTAAACAATCATATTATATTAGCTTATTTTGGTAAACGATTGTTCATGCTTGGCTTCAACTCAATCTTTGGCCGTATTTAAGGTATCAACAATCAATAGCCTTTAAATAGGACAAACTGAAGTGGTGACAAGTGTTAAAGAGTCTCACATCGGAAGGGAGACGGCCTACATCGGTTTATAAGTAGAGGCAATTCTCACTTTATAAGCCGGTTTTGAAGGGATGTGTTAGACCCAATTCCCAAATCTAAGACGGTATATCAATTAGGCTTTGGTCAATTTACAAGGAAAAAATGTAAAAAGGATCCGGAATCCCAATTTTACCTTTAAAAATTAGGGGACAAATTTGAATTTTCCCTAGAAAACAAATAGCAGACCTGACCAGCTATACATACCCGCGACCTGCGACACTACGCGCGGCCGCTATCCCGGCCGGAGCGCCCACTATGCCTAACTGCGCCGCTCCCAGCCTTCCAAGCGCAACAGGGTGCCGCTATCATTTGCTATTGACAACTATGGTTTCCGCTATTGGGTCACCCACCGTTTATATCACGCACAAAGCCCAATAGTGCTGGCCGTGAGAGGGTGTGTTAAAGAGTCCGCTCAAATCCAAATTCTAAGAACAAGGCTTAAAAAAACAGAAAATGTACAAGGACATTAATATTAGGGTCAAGGAAAGTGGTCAATAATGAGTATGCTCTATATATACTCACACTAGCTATTAGGATATGGCTCATACTATATTTCTTTGCCATGGCACTATCAGTCCTCTACTTTGCATATTTTTTCTCCTTTGTCCTCTTAACCTTTATAGTACAAAAGATAAGAAAGAAGAAAAGTAACTCAACCTATAACATAGCACCAGGGCCTAGAAAGCTACCTATTATAGGAAATATACACAATCTGTTAAGCTCTCTACCCCATCGGAAATTAAGAGACTTGGCAAATAAATATGGACCAGTAATGCATCTTCAACTTGGAGAGGTTTCTACCATTGTCATATCATCATCCGAGTCTGCTAGCGAGGTGATGAAAACCCATGATATTAAATTTGCAACAAGGCCTGAAATCCTAGCTACACAAATAATGTCTTACAATTGCACAAATATAGCTTTTTCTCCTTATGGTAATTACTGGAAACAGCTACGGAAAATCTGCACTTTGGAGCTTTTAAGCCTAAAACGGGTCAACTCATACCAACCAATTAGAGAAGAAGTGCTTTCCAATCTTGTCAAATGGATTGCTTCACAGAACGGATCACAAATCAATCTCACTGAAGCTGTAACTTCTTCAATATTCACAATTGTTTCGAGGGCTGCCTATGGCATTAAATCGAAAGACCATGAAAAATTTATATCAGTGGTACAACTAGCAGTGAAGACTGCAGCAGGTTTTGACTTGGGAGATTTGTTTCCCTGAGCAAAATGGATACAGCATGTTACTGGTTTGAGGCCTAAGCTTGAGAGGTATCATCAACAAGCTGATCAAATATTAGAAACCATCATCAATGAGCACAAAGAGAAAAAGTTCAGAAAAGCCAAAGGTGATCAAGGTGAAGTAGAAGATCTGGTAGACGTTCTCTTAAATTATGAGGATGGTAGCAAACAGGATATTTCCTTAACAAAAAACAATATCAAGGCCATAATCTTGGTAAGCATGTATTAAACTCTTCCAAATAATTTGAATAAGACAAATTTGTCTACTACAATAAAATTTAAATGAATATTTAAAACCTACCCACATCTTATATCTCCATATGATATTTTTGTAGCTGTGAAGTATTTGTCACATAATTTCTCTACTCTGTAACATTGGATGCTATCTACAAGTAGTCTTTTTAGGTATTGCTTTAAATATTCTTGGATTAGCTTGACCTTATTGATAGCTAATTCTCAGGACATTTTTGCTGCTGGAGGTGATACATCAGCAAACACTGTAGATTGGGCAATGGCAGAAATGATAAGGAATCCAAGAGTAATGAAGAAAGCACAAGATGAGGTGAGGGAGGTTTTCAAAATGAAAGGAAGGGTAGATGAAAATTACATAAACGAACTCAATTATTTGAAATCAATTGTCAAAGAAACCCTGAGGTTACACCCTCCAGTACCTCTTTTGCTACCTAGAGAATGTGGTCAAACATGTGAGATAAATGGTTACCGCATACCAATTAAGACTAAGGTAATAGTCAATGCTTGGGCAATAGCAAGAGATCCAAACTACTGGACTGAACCAGAGAGATTTTATCCAGAGAGGTTCATTGACAGCAGTGTTGACTATAAAGGGAGTAATTTTGAGTACATTCCTTTTGGTGCCGGAAGAAGAATATGCCCGGGGAGCACATTTGGTATGAGAAGTGTTGAGTTGGCCCTTGCGACGTTGCTGTATCATTTTGACTGGAAGCTTCCAAGTGGAATCAGAAGCGAAGAATTGGACATGAATGAGGAATTTGGAGTAACAGTAAGTAGAAAAGATGATCTTTTATTGTTTCCTTCTGTTTATAATCCTTTGCATGTCACTTGAGCTTCACAAGAAGAAATGAAGAAGAGGTTTAGAAGGCGAAAACTGACCAAAGCAAGTTGGTGTGGCAGTTATGTTTTAATGTGCCGTTACGATCACTATTAAATAAATATGTTTGTCCATTATGTGTGTTGTTTGTAAGAATAAATAGGAAAAAGGCAAGTCATAATTGTTTCTTGGGAGGGAGAGAAACAAGCTCTCAAATCTTGTTGTGGGAACTGTACCTTTGCTTTTTTCTGTCCTGTGTAAAAATCTTTTCTGTAACAGTGTGAATGTTGTCATCTGTATCTGTTTTGAGACCAATTCTCCAGAAAACATTTAATAAAACATTGTTGATATTCAGTATATACATTTTTGGTACCGGTTTCTATTAAAGACTATGTTTTCTAGATTGTAATTATTTTGTATAGTTTCCATTCGTTCTGAATTTAATCTCTAATTAAAAAAATTCAAATCAGTTCCTCAATTTTCAATAACTCGCGAGAAAATCTACACCCTTTAGCCTTATTATAAGAGATTGAAATTTATCTTTCCCACCTCTTTCAATAAAAACTAGATGCTTACCCTTGTATTGCACAAATCTTTTGATTTTTTATTCTGCCACTTTTGTAAAAGTATAATTAAAGTCAAACGTTTTTCAAGATCCGACAATTATGATTGATTGACATTTTAAAAAGTATTGACATTAACAGTGTATATACAATAAATCAGGACTCACCAAAGCACTGAAAGCCACAACATCTCTTGCATACTTTGTTTCACTCCTTTGCTAAAAACCATCTCAAAGCTCTCTTTCATCTGGCAATCATGCTTCTCAGTTCTCAGTGTATGGAAAAACAGTTATGGAGCATTTCAAATACCCTATTATAAAATACTTCCCTTTATGATGATTTCTGGTGTATGAAGCACAGACACTGACACGGACACCGTACATGACACAGACACTGACACGCCGACATGGATAATTTTTTGAAAAAAGTGATATAATTCAATGTAGTGTAAGTGTCGGTGTCATGTCGGTGTCAGACACAACACGCCTAATCTAAGGAGTGTCCAAGCTTCATAGTTTCTGGTTCATAGGCCATAAATGCGACTTTACCATGTCATTCATAATCAAAATGAGCTAAAAGACACCAAAAACACATGACCATACATGATTCGCTCTACTGCTGCATTTAATCAAACACCTCAAAAGAAGCTTTGTAAACACCTCAAATAAAATAATGGATTATTGTTGCTTGGTCGCAGAGGGAGTACTGTGGTTTCACTACACATTTCAAGAATCATGACCAATTGAATATTCAACTAACACTGACAAGCATTTTTGAATACTTTAACAGATAAGCTAAATAAATCACAATTTTAACATATTGCTCTAGTAAGATAATTTATAGAATAGAAAAAAACAAATCTCAAATTGCTAACAAAACAATTGAAGAATGACATAATAATGGGAAACAGAAAGTCTTCCTCACTCTATTACAAGAATTTTATAATAATGGGAAACTGATCTTGAATTTATTATTCTGATAATTAGATGGACTCATTTTATAATAGGAATTAAATTACAAAGAGACATACTGCACTGTCAATTGAAATAACATGCTATAATTAGCAATTAAAAAAATGAATCATTGCAAACAGCATATTACGAAATAATATGCATGCGTTTGATTTTATGGCCAGTTGTAACGAATCAACAATCAATAACCTTTTAAAAACTATATTGTTCCTTTCAATTTTGTCAGTCTTATTTAAGGACAGGGACATCAATTTCAAAATCTTCTTGAAATAAGACAATGATTTCATTAGACACAGCGGAATCTTTAAATATGTACTAATGTCAGGTTCAACATTTTAAATAGCAGATAACCTACAAGTTGGAAAAAAAATCAAACACAGGACAAACTAAAGTGATGACAGGGCTTAAACAAAACAGAAGATGTACAAGGACATTAAGGTCAAGGAAAGAGCTCAATAATGAGTATGCTCTATATATACACACAATAGCTATTAGGATATGGCTCATATCATATTTGTTTGCCATGGCTCTATCAGTCCTCTACTTTGCATATTTTTTCTCCTTTGTCCTATTCACCCTTATGGTACAAAAGATAAGAAAAAAGAAAAGGTACTCAAACTATAACATAACACCAGGGCCTAAAAAGCTACCTATTATAGGAAATATACACAATCTGTTAAGCTCTCAACCCCATCAGAAATTAAGAGACTTGGCCAAAAGATATGGACCAGTAATGCATCTTCAACTCGGAGAGGTTTCCACCATTATCATTTCATCATCCGAGTGTGCTAGCGAGGTGATGAAAACCCATGATATTCACTTTGCCTCAAGGCCTCAACTCCTAGCTACAGAAATAATGTCTTACAATTCCACGAGTATAACGTTTGCTCCTTATGGTGATTACTGGAGACAGCTACGGAAAATCTGCACACTGGAGCTTTTAAGCCTAAAAAGGGTCAACTCATACCAACCAATAAGAGAAGAAGTGCTTTCCAATCTTGTCAAATGGATTGCTTCACAGAGCGGATCACAAATCAATCTCACTGAAGCTGTACTTTCTTCAATATACACAATTGTTTCGAGGACTGCCCTTGGCAAATGCAAAGACCAAGAAAATTTTATATCAGTGGTAAAACAAGCAATAAAGGTTGCAGGGGGTTTTAACTTGGGAGATTTGTTTCCCTCAGCCAAATGGATACAGCATGTGACTGGTTTGAGGCCTAAGCTTGAGAGGTTTCACCAACAATCTGATCAGATATTAGAAAACATCATCAATGACCATAAAGAAGCAAAGTTCGCAAAAGAAAAAGATGATCAAGGTGAAGTAAAAGAAGATCTGGTAGACGTTCTCTTAAATTACGAGGATGGCAGCAACCAGGATTTGTACTTAACAAAAAACAATATCAAGGCCATAATATTGGTAAGCGTGTATTAAACTCTTCCAAATATTTTGAAGAAGACAAATTTATCTACTACAACAAAATTTAAATAAATATTTAAAAGTTAAAACCTACCCAAATCTTATATCTCCATTTGATATTTTTCTAGCAGTCAAATATTTTTGGATGTTATCTACAACTTGTCTTTTTAGGTATTGCTTTAAACATTTTTGGATTACCTTATGATAGCTAGTTATCAGGACATTTTTGCTGCTGGAGGTGAGACATCAGCAAACACCATAGATTGGGCAATGGTAGAAATGATAAGGGATCCGAGAATAATGAAGAAAGCACAAGCTGAGGTGAGAGAGATTTTCAAAATGAAAGGAAGAGTAGATGAAAATTACATAAACGAACTCAATTATTTGAAATCAATTGTCAAAGAAACCCTGAGGTTACACCCTCCAGTGCCTCTTTTGCTACCAAGAGAATGTGGTCAAGCATGTGAGATAAATAGTTACCACATACCGCTTAAGACTAAGGTGATAGTCAATGCTTGGGCGATTGGAAGAGATCCGAACTACTGGACTGAACCAGATAGATTTTATCCAGAAAGATTCATTAACAGCAGTGTTGACCATAAAGGAAGTAATTTTGAGTACATTCCTTTTGGTGCTGGAAGAAGAATATGCCCAGGCAGTACGTTTGGTTTGAGAAGTGTCGAATTGGCCCTTGCGACCTTGCTGTATCATTTTGATTGGAAGCTTCCAAGTGGAATCAGAAGTGAAGAATTGGACATGACTGATGAATTTGGAATAGGAGTAAAAAGAAAAGATGATCTTTTATTGTTTCCTTCTGTTTATCATCCTTTGCATGTCACTTGAGCTATACAATAAGAAAGGAAGAGGCCGAAAAGGCCTAAACTGACCAAACCAAAGTCAGTTTTTGTGGCAGTTATGTTTTAGTGTGCCAATACGATTATTATTAATTAATTATCTTTCTCAATTATGTGTGTTGTTTGTAAGAATAAATAGGATAAAGGTAAATTATTATTTGTTGCCTAGAAGTTATTAAGTGGTTACTTGGGAGGGAGCCAAGCTCTCAAATCATGGTGTGGGAACTGTACCTATTCCTTTTTCTGTCGCGTCTACAATTCGTTTCTGTAACAGTGTGAATGTTGTCATCTGTCTCGGCTTTGAGATCAATTCTCCAGAGAACATTTAATAAAACATTGTTGTTATTCAGTCTATACATTTTTGGTACCCGTTTCTATCAATTAGAAGTAAAAAATTAGACACGACTGAGGCATGGGAGTCACAATGAGAAGAAAAGATGATCTTTTATTAATACCTTTTTCTTATCATTCTTTGCCTTAACTAGAAGATACCTACTGTCAGTTCTAAGAAGGCTGTACAAAAATAAAAATTGTGTAAAACTACTTCAATGTTGTAAACCATGATGCATCTTTGGACATAGTTTGCGGAATTATGAACCTGAAAATGTAGAGCCAATTGAATTTGTGGAATTAGAATTTAACTAAGACATTGAGTTCAAGTAGTTAATGAGTTTCACCAAAGGACGGATTGTGGGAGACAAGCATTTCTCACACGTGATTAACAAATTGCTCTTGTAACAAAATCTCAAATTGCTAACGAAACTATTGATGAATGACAAAAGGAAACAGAAAGTATTTCTCACACGTCGACTTTTGGCTATATATTACAAGAATTTATAATAACGGGAAACTGATCTTGAAGTTACAGCTTTCTATGTTTGAATTTTATTATTCTGGTTTTTAAGCGGGCTCGTTTTATAATAGCAATTACGTTACAAAGAGATATTGAACTGTCAATTGAAATAACATGCTAAGTTTGGCTATTACAAAAATGAATCATTGCTTACAGAACATTATGAAAATTGTTTTAGTTAGGCAATATGTTAGTAATAAAGTATTTAATACCAATCAATGAACCAGCAAAATTTGTTAAGATCCTGCCATTCAGGTTTCGTTACCACCTGCTTATGATCTTCATTCTTCACAACTCTGCAAAACTGCATCGTTTTAAACAATCACATTATATTAGCCTATTTTAGTAAGTGATTATGGTATATGCATTAGATTGTTTAAAAATTATATTATAGTAGTATGGTATATGCATTTGATTCTTTAAAAATTATATTAGAGTATTATGGTATATGCATTTGATTCTTTAAAAATTAGATTAGAGTATTACGGTATATGCATTTTATTCTTTGTCCGGCTGTAAGGAATCCACAAATAATAGCCTTTTAAAAACTATATTGTTCCTTTCAATTTTGTGAGTCTTATTTAAAGACAGGTACATCAATTTCAAACTCTTCTTGACATAAGGCAGCGATTTCATTGGACACAGAAGAACCTTTACATCTGTTCTAATATGTCAGATTCCTTTCAACATTTTACATAGCAGGGAATAAACAATCATAGGACAAACTGGAGTGATGACAGGGAATAAACAAAACAGAAAATGTACAAGGAGATTAAGGTCAAGAAAAGTGCTGAATAATATGCATGCTCTATATATATAGACACTAGCTATTAGGATATTGCTCACAGTATATTTCCATGGCTCTATTAGTCCTCTACTTTGCATATCTTTTCTCCTTTGTCCTCTTAACCTTTATAGTACAAAAGATAAGAAAGAAGAAAAGTTACTCAACCTATAACATAGCACCAGGGCCTAGAAAGCTACCTATTATAGGAAACATACATAATTTGTTAAGCACTCAACCCCACCGGAAATTAAGAGACTTGGCCGAAAAATATGGACCTGTAATGCATCTTCAACTTGGAGAGGTTTCAACTATTGTCATTTCATCACCCGAGTGTGCTAGCGAGGTGATGAAAACCCATGATCTAAACTTTGCAACAAGGCCTCAAATCCTAGCTACAGAAATAATGTCTTACAATTCCACGAATATAGCTTTTGCTCCATATGGTGATTACTGGAGACAGTTACGAAAAATCTGTACATTAGAGCTCTTAAGCCAAAAAAGGGTCAACTCATACCAACCAATCAGAGAAGAAGTGCTTTCCAATCTCGTGAAATGGATTGCTTCACAGAACGGATCACCAATCAATCTTACGGAGGCTTTACTTTCATCAGTATACACAATTGTTTCGAGGGCTGCTTTTGGAAATAAATGCAAAGACCAAGAAAAATTCATATCAGTGGTAAAACAAGCAATAAAAGTTGCAGCAGGTTTTAACTTGGGAGATTTGTATCCTTCTGCTAAATGGATACAACATGTTACTGGTTTGAGGCCTAAGCTTGAGAGGTTTCGTCAACAAACTGATCAGATATTAGAAAACATCATCAACGAGCATAAAGAGGCAAGGTGCACAAAAGCAAAATATGATCAAGGTGAAGTAGAAGAATATCTGGTAGACGTTCTCTTAAATTATGAGGATGGTAGCAACCAAGATTTTTACTTAACAAAAAACAATATAAAGGCCATAATTCTGGTAAGCGTATTCACCTCTTCCAAATACTTTGAAGAAGAAAAAATTGTATACTATACAATAAATTTTAAATGAATATTTAAAATATGGCCACACCTTATATCTCTATATGACATTTTTGTAGCTGTGAAATATTTGTCACATAACTTCTCTACTCTGTAACATTGGATGCTATCTACAAGTTGTCTTTTTATGTATCGCTTTAAACATTCTTGGATTAGCTTAACCTTATTGATATCTACTTTTCAGGACATTTTTGCTGCTGGAGGTGAGACATCAGCAAACAGCATAGATTGGGCAATGGTAGAAATGATAAGAGATCCAAGAATAATGAAGAAAGCACAAGCTGAGGTGAGGGAGGTTTTCAAAATGAAAGGAAGGGTTGATGAAAATTGCATCAATGAACTCAGTTATTTGAAATCAGTTGTCAAAGAAACCCTGAGGTTACACCCTCCGGCTCCTCTTTTGCTACCTAGAGAATGTCGTCAAGCATGTGAGATAAATGGTTACCACATACCGATTAAGACTAAGGTGATAGTCAATGCTTGGGCAATTGCCAGAGATCCAAACTACTGGACTGAACCTGAGAGGTTTTATCCAGAGAGATTCGTTGACAACACTATTGACTATAAAGTGAGTAATTTTGAGTACATTCCTTTTGGTGCCGGAAGAAGAATATGCCCAGGGAGCACATTTGGTTTGAGAAGTATTGATGTTGTCCTTGCGACGTTGTTGTATCATTTTGATTGGAAGCTTCCAAGTGGAATCAGAAGTGAAGAATTGGACATGACTGAGGAATTTGGAGTCGCAGTGAGAAGAAAAGATGATCTTTTATTGTGTCCTTCTGTTTATCATCCTTTGCAAGTGACATGAGCTTCATAAGAAGAAAATGTAGCCTTTGGCAACGTACTAGTAATATTTTTAGCAGAGTGCCGAAAAGATACCTTCTGTCGGTAAAAATAGGTAGGCAATGCTTGTGTTTAAGAGTTAAAATAAACGAAGATTGTGCAGTGTAACCGTGTTTTCTAGATTGTATTTAGTCTGTACAGTTTTGGTTCATTATTAATTAAATCTCAAATTAATAAAATTCAAATCAGTCCCTCAATTATCAATAACTCAAGAAGAAATCTATACCCTTAAGCCTAACCATTGTGTTGCACAATGTAAATGTATGCACAATGTCATGGTAATATGAGCAGTAGAATTGAACTGTACCAAACTCTTATCCATTCATTCATTCACTATCTATTGTTTAAGGCATCAAATAATAAATAGACTAATCATGTAATGTTTTTATCCTTGAGAGTAACCTTAAAAGCATAATTAAGTTTGAACTAAATGATAAGTTGTCTTAGCTCGCACGAACCAAAGTTAAATTGGTTGGTTCACATGCATGCTCTAATTCATATACCCAACTTTACTATTATATCCTAGTAGTTAAGAAAATTCAACACACGTTAAGATTTTATAAGATTTAATTATGTTGTAGGTCCCTAAACTATATATAAAATTTTAATTAAGTCTCTAAACTAAAAAAAATAGTAATCAGGTCCCTGAACTTTTTTATCTTTTACAATTAGATCATTTATCATTTTGTTACACTTTTCAGTTAGTTAAACTGTAATGGAAGAACCTAATTACAAAAAATATAGTAGTTTAATTAGAGTCATGATAACAATTTATTTTTTTAGAAACTTATTCAAAAACACTCATATAATTTAGGACCGTACAACATATAGTAATATCTTTAATATTATATATTAGAGTATTAGCATATATGCATTTGATTCTTTGGCCGGCGGCAAGGAATCAACAAACAATAGCATTTATGTTCCTTTCAATTCAGTCAGTCTTGTTTAAGGCCAGGGACAATTTCAAAAGTATTCTTGAAATAAGACAATGATTTCATTGGACACAGCAGAAGTGCGGAACCATTACAACTATACTAATATGTCAGGTTCCAACATTTTAAATAGAAGATATACTACAATTTGGAGAAGATATCAAACATAGGACAAACTGAAGTAATGACAGGGCGTAAACAAAACAGAAAATGTCAAGGACATTAAGGTCAAGAAAAATGCTCAATAATGTGTATGCTCTAAATATATATAGACACAAGCTATTAGGATATGGCTCATACTATATTTCTTTTTCATGGCTCTATTAATCCTCTACTTTGCATATCTTTTCTCCTTTGTCCTCTTAACCCTTATAGTACAAAAGATAAGAAATAAGAAAAGTTACTCAACCTATAAGATAGCACCAGGGCCTAGAAAGCTACCTATTATAGGAAATATACACAATCTGTTAAGCTCTCAACCCCATCGGAAATTAAGGGACTTGGCCCGAAAATATGGACCAGTAATGCATCTTCAACTTGGAGAGGTTTCTACCATTGTAATTTCATCACCGGAATGCGCTAGAGAGGTGATGAAAACCCATGATGTTAAATTTGCAACAAGGCCTCAAATCCTAGCAACAGAAATAATGTCTTACAATTCCACAAGTATTGCTTTTGCTCCTTATGGTCATTACTGGAGACAGCTACGCAAAATATGCACAATGGAACTTTTAAGCCTAAATAGGGTAAACTCATACCAACAAATTAGAGAAGAGGTGCTCTCGAATCTTGTCAAACGGATTGCTTCACAAAATGGATCGTCAATCAACCTCACTGAAATTGTACTTTCTACAATATACACAATTATTTCAAGAGCCGCCATTGGCAACAAATGCAAAGACCAAGAGAAATTTATATCAGTGGTAAAACAATCACTAAAGGTTGCAGCGGGTTTCGACTTGGGAGATTTGTATCCTTCTGCTAAATGGATACAACATGTTACTGGTTTGAGGCCTAAGCTTGAGAAGTTTCGTCAACAAACTGATCAGATATTAGAAAACATCATCAATGATCATAAAGAGGCAAAGTGTGCAAAAGCTAAAGATGATCAAGTTGAAGTTGAAGAAGATCTAGTAAATGTTCTCTTAAATTATGAGGATGGTAGCAACGACGATTTTTCCTTAACAAAAAATAATATCAAGGCCATAATCCTGGTAAGCGTATTCACCGCTTTCAAATACTTTGAAGAAGAAAATTTTGTAGCAGTGAAATATTTGTTACATATGACTATTCATAACCTTCCCACTTCTTATATCTCCATGTGATATTTTTGTAGCTGTGAAATATTTGTTACATGATTTCTCTACTTTATAAAATTGGATACTATCTACAAGTTCTCTTGTTAGGTATTTCTCTAAACATTATTGGATTAGCTTGACCCAATTATAGCTACATTTCAGGACATTTTTGGTGCTGGAGGTGAGTCATCAGCAAGCACCATAGATTGGGCAATGGTAGAAATGATAAGGGATCCAAGAACAATGAAGAAAGCACAAGCTGAAGTGAGAGAGCTTTTCAAAATGAAAGGAAGGGTTGATGAAAATTGCATCAACGAGCTCAATTATTTGAAAGCGGTTGTCAAAGAAACCTTGAGGTTACACCCTCCAGGACCTCTTTTGCTACCAAGAGAATGTGGTCAAGCATGTGAGATAAATGGTTACCACATACCGATTAAGACTAAGGTGATAGTCAATGCTTGGGCAATTGCAAGAGATCCAAACTATTGGACTGAACCAGAGAGATTTTATCCAGAGAGATTCATTGACAATACTATTGACCATAAAGGGAGTAGTTTTGAGTATATCCCTTTTGGTGCTGGAAGAAGAATATGCCCGGGGAGCACATTTGGTTTGAGAATTGTTGATCTGGCTCTTGCGATGTTATTGTATCATTTTGACTGGAAGCTTCCAAGTGGAATCACAAGTGAAGAGTTGGACATGACTGAGGAATTTGGAATAGCAGTAAGAAGAAAAGATGATCTTTTATTGTTTCCTTCTGTTTATCATCCTTTGCATGCCACTTGAGTTTCACAAGAAGAAAATGAAACCTTTGGCAGTGTACCAGTAACATTTTTAGATGAGTGTCGAAAAGTTACTGTTAGGCATCTCACTAATGTATGTTGTTTGTAAGAATTAATAGGAAAAAGACAAGTCGTAATTCGTTGTATAGAAGTTATTAAGTGGATACTTGGGAGGGAGAGAACCAAGCTCTCAAATCTTGGTATGATAACCGTACCTTTGCCTTTTTCTGTCATGTGTAAAAATCTTCTCTGTAACAGTGTGAATGTTGTCATCTTCTCAAATTATTGTTGTTATTCAGTATATACATTTTTTGTACCAGTTTATATCATATACCTTCTTTCATAGAAATAAGTGGACTATGCTTCGGTATACGAGTTTAAAATAAATAACGACTATGCAATTTAACCATGTTTTCTAGATTGTACTTGGTCTTATAGTTTCCTCCAAATCAGTCCCTCAATTTTCTATAACTCGCGAACAAATCTACACCCTTAAGCCTTATTATAAGAGATTGAAATTTACCTTTCCCTCTCCTTTCAATAAAAACTAGATGCTAAGTGCTAACCCTTGTGTTGCACAAATCTTTTGATTTTTTAACTGATGATGAATTTACTCAGCCCGTTTTGTAAAAGTATCTACAATGTCATGGTCATGGCAATATACTAATACTAATATGGTACAAACCTTTTATTCATTCCTTCATATCTATGGTTCAAGGTATCGAATAATAAATAGACTAACCATGTAATTTTTATATCTTTGAGATGAGAGTAACCTGAAAAGCATTAAGTTTGAACTAAATGACATCTTGCCTTCAGTCTTTAAACTTCTTCTAAACATATAAATGTAAATATGAGAATCACAACCAATCACACAATAATGATTGAAGTCAAGACTTTTTCATGATCCGACAATTATGATTGATTGACATTATGAAAGTTCTTGACATTAACAGTGTATATGAAATAAATCAGGACTCACCAAAGCACCCGAAGGCAGATCATCTCTTGCATAATTTGTTTCATTCCTTTACTCAAAAGTCAAAAACATCTCAATGCTCTCTTCCATCCGGCAATTTCGCTTCTCGGTGTATGGAAAAACAGTTCTGGAACATGTGTATAATCCAAAGAGAAATGAGTAAATTTAATCAACCTGAGACAAAAATACACAATAGGTATGATTAAAATCTAAATTAGCCGAATTTAAAATACCCTATTATAAAATACTACCCTTTAAAATGATTTATGTTTTATAGGCCATAAATGTGACTTTACCATTTCAAGAATTCTGACCAATTGAATATTCAGCTAACACTGACAAGCATTTTTAAATACTTTAACATATAAGCTAAAGAAATCACATGATTAAGAAACAAAACCTCAACTTGCTAACAAAACAATTGAAAAATGACAAAGGGAAACTCACAATATTCCTCACTATATTACAAGAATTTGATAATAACGGGAAACTGATCTTGAAATTATATAGCTTTCTCTGTTTGAATTATATTATTCTGATAATAGCAATTACATCACAAAGAGACATACTGAACTGTCAATTGAAATCACATGCTATGTTTGGCTATTAAAAAAATGAATCATTGCAAACAGCATATTACGAAATAAACAATCAATAGCCATTTAAAAACTATATTGTTCCTTTCAATTTCGTCAGTCTTATTTAAGGACAGGGACATCAATTTCAAACTCTTCTTGAAATAAGACAATGATTTCATTGGACACAGTTCCTTTGCATATGTATTAATGTCAAGCTCAACATTTTAAAAACCAGATATATTACAATTTGCAAAAATATCAAACATAGGACAAACTGAAGTGATGACAGGGCTTAAACAAAACAGAAAATGTACAAGGACATTAAGGTCAAGGAAAGTGCTCAATAATGTGTATGCTCTATATATACACACACTAGCTATTAGGATATGGCTCATACCAATATTTATTTGCCATGTGTTGAAAATTGCCTTTTAATTGAATAATGCAAAAGCTGGTTTGAAAACATGTAAATGTGTGGCACACTATATTCATTGAGTGGTACCTGACATATAAGTTGTTTGGCTTTGGATAGTGTTTGTGTGGCATACAAGTTGCAACATATATATATTGTGTTGTTGTTTTAAGCCATAACCGAGAGAGAGGAAGAAATGTAGCCACCGAGAGAGTGAGAGTGGCGGCAGAGAGAAAGAAAAAGAGGGCAATGGTTTTTTGCTAGGTTCTTCACCATCATCCAAGCTAGAGTTTAAGAGGTTTATTCTTGTGTAATTTCTAGAGGTTGGTAAGTTATTTCTTTCTCTTGTAATCTCATACTATTATTGAAATCTCTTGGTTACAGGGAGAGATTTGGGAAAAGGGTAGAATTAGGGAAATACTAGTTCTTGTAACTCTTTTGAGTAGATCTCATTGTAATCAAGGTTCATAGATTGATAGTGGAACGGAGAGCTCTCTCTCCCCCAGATTAGGTCGGTTTGACTGAACTAGGTAAACAAATTGATTTGTGTTCTTTATTGCTTTACTAGTTTAGCTTTTGTTGATTGATTAATTGCTTGGTTGATTTATTTGCTCGATCATTTTGTTATTGGTTGCTTTGTTCATTTGTCCCACACACTAAAAAGTTATTGGTGTGGTTTTGGTTTAAGAATTCACAACACCATGGCGCTATCAGTCCTCTACTTTGCATATCTTTTCTCTTTTGTCCTTTTGACCCTTATGGTACAAAAGATAAGAAAGAAGAAAAGTTACTCAACCAATAACATAGCACCGGGGCCTAGAAAGCTACCTATTATAGGAAATATACACAATCTGTTAAGCTCTCTACCCCATCGGAAATTAAAAGACTTGGCCGAAAAATATGGACCAGTAATGCATCTTCAACTTGGAGAGGTTTCTACCATAGTCATTTCATCACTGGATTGTGCTAGGCAGGTGATGAAAACCCATGATATTAACTTCGCAACACGGCCACAAATCATAGCTTCAGAAATAATGTCTTACAATTCCACAAACATCGCTTTTGCTCCTTATGGTCATTACTGGAGACAGTTACGAAAAATATGCACAATAGAGCTTTTAAGCCTAAATAGGGTAAACTCATACCAACCAATTAGACAAGAGGTGCTATCGAATCTTGTCAAATGGATAGCTTCACAGAATGGATTGCCCATCAACATCACTGAAGCTTTACATTCTACAATATCCACAATTGTTTCAAGGGCCGCCATTGGCAATAAATGCAAGGACCAAGAAAAATTTATATCTGTGGTAAAACAATTAATAAAGGTTGCAGCAGGTTTTGACTTGGGAGATTTGTATCCTTCAGCTAAATGGCTACAACATGTTACCGGTTTGAGGCGCAAGCTTGAGAGGCTTCGTCAACAAAGTGATCAGATATTCGAAAACATCATCAATGATCATAAAGAGGCAAAGTCTGCAAAAGCTAAAGATGATCAAGGTGAAGCAGAAGAAGATCTGTTAGACGTTCTCATAAATTATGAGGATGGTAGCAACCAGGATTTTTCTTTAACAAAAAACAATATCAAAGCCATAATCCTGGTAAGTGTATTAACCTCTTCCAAATAGTTTTTACATGACTATTTATAACCTTCCCACATCCTATATCTCCATATGATATTTTTGTAGCTGTGAAATATTTGTTACATGATTTCTCTACTCTATAACATTGGATACTATCTAGAAGTTGTCTTCTTAGGTAATGCTTTAAACACTCTTGGATTAGCTTGACCCTATTGATAGCTACTTTTCAGGACATTTTTGCTGCTGGAGGTGAGTCATCGGCAACCACCATAGATTGGGCAATGGTAGAAATGATAAGGAATCCAAGAGTAATGAAGAAAGCACAAGATGAGGTGAGGGAGGTTTTCAAAATGAAAGGAATGGTAGATGAAAATTACATCAACGAACTCAATTATTTGAAATCAGTTGTCAAAGAAACCCTGAGGTTATACCCTACAGCTCCTCTTTTGCTACCAAGAGAATGCGGTCAAGCATGTGAGATAAATGGTTACCACATACCGGTTAAGACTAAGGTGATAGTCAATGCTTGGGCAATTGCAAGAGATTCAAGCTACTGGACTGAACCAGAGAGATTTTATCCAGAAAGATTCATTGACAGCAATATTGACCACAAAGGGAGTAGTTTTGAGTACATCCCTTTTGGTGCCGGAAGAAGAATGTGCCCAGGGATCACATTTGGTTTGAGAAGTATTGAAGTCGTCCTTGCAACGCTGTTGTATCATTTTGACTGGAAGCTTCCAAGTGGAATCAGAGGTGAAGAATTGGACATGACTGAGGAATTTGGAATAGGAGTAAGAAGAAAAGATGATCTTTTATTGTTAACTTCTGTTTATCATCCTTTGCATGTCAGTTGAGCTTCACAAGAAGAAAATGAAACCTTTGGTAGTGTACCAGTAACATTTTAGTAGAGTGCCGATGATACAGCTACACTACCTATGCTACTCTATGATCAAGTTGCATCATCCCTTGCCTCATGCAAGCCTCCATAGTTGACATTTATTCACAAAGCAACTACTTTTGACATTTTACTTCTTGCATTCTCATTGCTTTTTTAAGTTTTACAGTTGTAATCAAGGCCTCTAGGAGTACTTTAAATATGGTCATTTGCTTCTTGTATTGAAACATTCAAGTTTATAAAAATTAAGTTTCTCTTCTGAGATATTGAGAGTGTATTTCTCTCTGGCTACTGAGCCATTTTGGCATCAGAGCAAGGTTCCAAATTCGAATTTGAGTTTGATTGAGAGAATCAACGGAAAGTTTGAGTTTTTTGGGTGTTCTTAGAGCAAGAGAGCTGCCACCCTCGAAAATCCACTTTGAGGCCACTTTTTCAAAAAACTAACACCGCCATTGCGTTCGGAAGGTCCAAAAACCTTGAACTGGAGATTTTTGTCGCAAACGGAGCCAAATATGACCAAGGTGAATCAACCGCCATAGCATTTTTTGCTAAATCTGTTATTGAGCACAAAGAGGCTAAATCAAAAGCCAAATATGACCAAGGTGAATCAGATGATGATCTGATAGATGTTCTTATAAAATATGAAGATGGAAACAACAAGGAAATTTTCCTAACTACAGACAATATCAAGGCCATAATCATGGTAAGTGTACAATATGTAATTTCTGTATATTCTTTTGTGTGTATAATAATATCACACAACTTTTTGTATTTATAATGGTGTTACAATAAATACATACATTGAATAACAATGAATAAGCACTAACCTAGAAAGTTGTTACACTTATAAGTCAAAGAAAGGAGACAATACTACAACCAACTACTGTAACTTGAATACTGCAACCAAATACAACAAGTTAAAAAGGAGCAAAGTTTTAAATTTTCAAGTCAAGGAAAGTCTTTTGTATATGTTATAATATATATTAAGATAATATCTTGATATTATACTATAGTATTGTGATATATGCATTTGATTCTATGGCCAGCTGTAAGGAATCAACAATCAATAGCCTTTTAAAAATTATATTGTTCCTTTCAATTTCGTCAGTCTTATTTAACGACAGGGACATCAATTTCAAACTCTTCTTGAAATAAGACAATGATTTCTTGGACACAGAGAAACCTTTACAATTACATATGTACCAATGTCAGGTTCAACATTTTAAACAGCAGATATACTACAATTTGAAAAAAAATATCAAACATAGGAGAATATACTACAATTTTAAATAGCATCGTTGACTATAAAGGGAGTAGTTTTGAGTACATTCCTTTTGGTGCTGGAAGAAGAATATGCCCAGGAAACACATTTGGTTTGAGAAGTATTGAGTTGGTCCTTGCGACATTGTTGTATCATTTTGACTGGAAGCTTCCAAGTGGAATGAGGAGTGAAGATATGGACATGACTGAGGAATTTGGAATAGCATCAAGAAGAAAAGATGACCTTTTATTGCTTCCTTCTGTTTATCATCCTTTACATTTCACTTGAGCTTCAAAAGAAGAAAGGAAAAGGCCGAGAAGGCCAAAACTGACGATTGCCTTTTTCTATCCTGTGTAAAAATCTTTTCTGTAGCTGTGTGAATGTTGTCGATTGTTATCTGTCTCTGTTTTAAGATCAATTCTCCAGAGAACATTTAACAAAACATTGTTGTTATTCAGTATGAGAATCACAATCAATTACTTACACGTGTAACTTTAGAAGTAATTATGATTAAAGTCAAACGTTATTCATGATATGACCATTATGATTGATTGACATTGTAAAAAATCTTGACATTAATGGTGTATATGAGAGAAATCACGACTCACCAAAGCACCCGAAGCCAGAGCATCTCTTGCACAATTGTTTCGCTCCTTTTCTCGAAATCGTCACCATGCTCTATCCAATCTGGGAATCTTGCTTCTCAATGCATGAAAATATACAAAGAACATAGGCCATAATTAAAATCTAGATAGCATGATCATAATTAAAATATACAAAAACACAATGAAACTGAACAGACAATTTTTATTACAAAGTGTACTTACTTACTTACTTAAAGAAAACACATGATCATACGTGATTCGTTCTACTGCTGCATTTCATCAAACACCTTAAAAGCAGCTTTGTAATAGCAGATTGGAATCTATTTTCCAAAACAATTAAGAATGTTTAAAATCATAGAAGTTTTGATCGTAGAATTCGAACTTGTTTGAATTTAAAAAATAGGTGGTTTGGAAACTAGATTTCAAACTAATTATTCATGTAGTTTGAAGTTTAGATTCAAACATGCTTAAAGCAGGTCAAAATGTAATAAAACATATGACATTATGTCCAAATGACTAAATAGTTTTGAGGGTTAACAAGCTTTTATCCCCTGAAAAATAAGCGAGTCCTGCTTTTATCTCTTAAAAAATTATTTTTTCAAGTTAGTCCTCTGTGTTGACTTTTTTGCTGACACAGCAAACAAAAAATCAACTTTTGCTGATGTGGCAGTGCACCTTTTGACGTGGAAGTTGACTTTTGTTGTCACGTCAGCAAAAGTCAACATAGGTATAATTCCAAAAAATTAATTTTACAAGGGTAATTCAAAAATAATTTTACAAAAGGGACAACCAAAATTCTCCGAATTTGTAGGGGTAAAAAAGCCTATTAACCTTAAATTCAAAGAGGTTCATATAATCCTAGTCTAACCAATTTAGCTATTCATGTTCAAGTAAACAGAAACATTGGTTGTTAAATAGTCTACCATTGAAGGTGAGATGAGCTACCTGTTATCGGGTTTTCATAATCGTTACAAATGATTAAGGTTCGCATATCAAGAACATGTTATATATATACAGGGCCGGTGATGGACCAAGGCATTATAGGCAATGTTCTTGGGCTTCCAAATTTGAGGGGCCACAAAACTCATATTATTAGATAGTTATATTATTACGCCCAATCCTATTTGATCCAGTTTGATGATATTGATTAGAATATAATTTTTTTTATTATATTAATTTTAGAGTTAAATGACTAATTTTGAAGTTGTTTGATGTTATTTATAATTTAAATAGATGATGTTCTTTTATAAAATATAGTATATATTTTATTTGGTACAATTTTTTTTTATTAAGAGTCCATTATAATTACTTGCCCAGACCTCTAAAATGTCGGAACCGGGTTAACAAGTGCCCCGGAGTCTTGATTTAGTTAAATTTCATGAATAAAATCTAAACATGTATGTAGAGTGTAGACAAATAAAACAAGGCACGTAAAAATAGTATGTTGAATATTGTTGAAATGAAACAAGTTATCCTGCTACAAAAATTATGCATCAAAAAGACATATCCAAAGCAGGAAGTACGACTACTAACAACAAAGGATATTGATAAACAAGTTAAAGAAAGAGGCATGTTTCTTTGCCGGACTATATAATTAAATAATGGAAAGAATTTGATATTTTTTTCAAGAAAGAAGTGTACCTTGTGTTAGATAATAAAGTATTGAGCTTATGATATTATATTGGGTCTGTCAAGTTTCTAAGTTACTAGACTTTCACCCGTGCGTTGCACGGATCTTATAATCTGATATAAATATCGAAGAATTAATTCATATATAATATAATAATTAAAAAATAGTAATTGTATATTAATAAAAAATGTATGACAATAAATATAATAATAACTTTAATAATGAAAATATAAGGTCTAAAATCCCAGTGCACTTAGATGAATTGATAAGAGATCGCTTCTACCTTAACCAAAGGTCATGAGATTGAAGTCGTTAAATTTGAGGAAGAGTTTTGCCACCCTTTGTAATTTTACCCAACTCGAGGGATTAGTCTCTGCAGTTGTGCGCAGAGGATACCTGGTTCAAACCAAAAAATATAAGGTATATAAATTAAAACATTGTATTTAAAAAGATAAACATAAAATTAAGTAGTATTATTTAATTATTAAACATTACGAAAAACTTCTTTGTAGACCACCTTCGAATTTACATTTGTATCTCTGTCTTCTACGTCGGTTATTAATATCTTCAATCCTTCTCTTGAAGTTAATCTTGACATCGCAACATACAATTGACCGGTAATAGTAGATATACTCCAACATGTTGAAGGGATTGTCCTTGACTTTTATTTATCGTCATTGCAAATGAAATAATTAAAGAAAATTGTTTTCATTGAAATTTAAATAGAATTTTTAAATCATATGGGATAAGAGACATTTTAGGTGTAAATATTTTGTCACCAATGTTACTACATGAAATCATCTTTCCCTGAAACACAATTTTTCCCATTTTTATTATTTTGTTATAATTAGCATGGTATAGTTGCATAATCTTAATCTCTAATTTATATTCTTCAATAATAACCTTACTTGAACACCAATTTTCAATTTTAACTTGTGATTTGAAAATCCAAATACAATAACTGTGTTAAAAAAATTGGAGTGTCAATATCAGATACTAAATCACTGTCTATATTCCGTAAATATTGAGTATCATAACTTAAATATATATTATCTTCATTAAGAAATAAATACAACATATAATTGTTGATAGTGTTCACAATGGAAATTTTAACTTCTTAGAGTTTATTTGCTAATAACCTATAAAGTCAAATTTTCAAATGACATGATATCTTTTAAGTGTTTCCTTGTTTTTTTTTTGCAAGATTTCAAAAATAATATAACATTAATATCACCGATGAATATTAATTGATGTTTTTCCAATAAGTTTTGAAAATAAATTATTTAATATATGTTTTAGGGGGTTACAAATTAAGAGGCTACACATGATGTTTCTCCACATCAGCAGCTTATAATAAGTCCCTACCTTTAGACATGCTAATATGAATTATTGAATTGTTCAAATGAATTATATACTAATAAATAAAATAATTTGCTGTACAACATCAGTTTATGGTGTTTCTCCACATCACCGGGTCATGCTAAGTCCCTACCTTTAAACATGCTAATACGAATTATTGGATTATTGTTTAAATGAATTACACACTAAATAAATTAATTTGCTATACAACATCAGCTTATGGTAATAAGCAAATAAAAGCATTCTAACATTGGGACCTTGCGTCAATAAAACATTGGGACCTGAAAAGATTTTTAATATTTATTTATTTATATAAAAATGCAGCCAATCAAACCAATAAATAAAGCACACGTGGCAACAAATTAATGAAGTAATTAGAGAAGTGTTTAGGAGGGAAAAATATAGGGTTAATTGTTGCTAATCCAACAGGATTTAAAAATAAGAGATTAGTCTAGTCCATTAGGTTATTATATATATTGTAAGAGTAACTATTGTATTGTTTAAGCTATTGGTATTCTAATGAAACCCTAGCACGTTTGGTCTTTATTATTCTCTCCTTGTTTTGTCTCAGTATTCTTAACATGGTATCGAGAGCATGATTCGATCCGCATTGAATTAGTTTCCGTTGTCAACTTCCCAAAAGCTTGGTAACGTTTTCTTTTATTTTTTATTACTTTTGGGAATATGTTTGTTTTCGAAAATCCGATGAACAAAAAAAATATGGTTTTACTTTCTGTTGAAATCGTTAGCACCGTAAGCATGTGTACTTCACTCCATTCATTTGTATCTGATAGTTTTCCAACTTGGTTGATTAATTGTAAAAGTTAGTGGCTTTTGTGTAGTGTTTTGTTTCACGTGCAGTGTTCGTACGCGAATAAATTTGAGTAGTAAAGTAAAAGTCCAGCGTCTAGGTAGTTTGGCAAGCAATCCACTTGGTATGGTGTTGGTAATTGCAGCTTGCGTCTGTGTCGTCCGATTTGCTTGGTTTTAGTTGGTTTCTTTGATTTTGTTCGGAAAACGAATGCTCACAACCTATTTGTTGGTAAAAAAAAATTGGTTTGATCTGATTAGGTTTGTTATGTCCGGTTACATTTTGTTTGTCTGGTGAGTCAAGTTAATACTCACAATTTGAATATGTCCGATGAAAATATCTGAATTTGTCTGTTGATGGGCATTAGCTCAGAATCTGAATCTGTCTGAAGCTAAAATCTGAATCTGAAATATGAAATCTGAATCCGGTGAGGAAATACTCACATCTGAAAATCTGAATCCGGTGAGGGATACTCACAATCTGAAAATCTGAATCCGGTGAGGGGATACTCACAATCTGAAAATCTGAGAATACTCACAATCTGAAATGCGAAGCTGAAATTTGAATCTGAAGCTGAATTTGGTTAATGTTATTAGTTACTTTAGTTTATTTGCAGGGTTGAATTTGTAACAAGCTTAAAGCTTAGTAAGCTTCAGCTTGAAGGTTAGTATTAGAAGTTTATATTAGTATGTTGTTTTGTATTTTGTTTGACAAACTCACAATGTTTCTTGTTGAGCATTATGAGTTTGAGGGTAGGTGTTAGATAATAAAGTATTGGGCTTATGATATTATATTGGGTCTGTCAGGTTTCTAAGTTATTAGTCTAGTCCATTAGGTTATTATATATATTGTAAGAGTAACTATTGTATTGTTTAAGCTATTGGTATTCTAATGAAACCCTAGCACGTTTGGTCTTTATTATTCTCTCCTTGTTTTGTCTCAGTATTCTTAACACCTTGTTAGATTTTTTGGATTTCATCAATGTTGAGTTGGCATTCCAACCTGATTCAACTTCACTCTTAGAGCATCTCCATTGGTGAACCACACCAATGATATTCTGTGGGTCTCATTAGAACCACATCATCTTGAAATAACTCACTTGTTTTTTACTCCATCAGTGCAACTCTCAAAAACTCATTTTGGGTCCCACAATTATACATCGCATATTAATATTTTATCTATAAATTGAAAAGAAGCAAAATGTTAGTGCCATTTTTAGTGTTGGGTCCCACAACATTTATGCAAATACAACTACGAGACAAATATGAAAAAAATTGTTTGATGAACGTAGCTTGAGGAAGTAACAGTAACGCCAGCATGACAAACTTCAATGGTAGAATAACAGTGATCTCTCAAGTTCCATCACTCCATGCTGGCGAACTCATAGGAAAATTGCACCAATAAAGATGCTCTTATTCTTGGGACTATCCTCATGCCCAATTTCTTTTACTATAGTGACACATTATATCATTTGATGGTGTTATTAGTTTGCTAGATTGAGAAGAGTCATCAATACCTTTATATTGAGCATAAAGTTGTTTAAGAATTATTCATAACACAAATCGGTAAAAATTAAAAAATGATGAATCAACAAACAAACACATAACATCTAAGTTATAGCTTGGATTTAATTAATAGCATATAACAATGGTAAAATATCTACAAATATGACAAAATTAAAGTGTCTGAAATATTCATGCTTCCATATATGCAACGTTGACGACGCCAAAATTATTGATTGAATCGAATATAAATCTGACAATTTGAATCAAACAAACACAGCACAAGATGAGAAAGCAAAACAATGTCGCACCAAGACGACAAAATCACAAAATAAAAAATATAAGGGAAAAACAATTTACAAAACTTAAAACTGTTAAATACATTTTTTATCTCTATAAATATCTCGCATTTTGTTTTTAGTCTCTATAAAAAAATTTCTTTTGAAATTTTTTGAATACGTATTTGCAAAATACAATCATTAAGGGTCTAAAATGAAACATAAAAATTTAAGGGAATAAAAATATCTAAAATAATTTCGTCAAAAAAAAAAACATCTAAAATAAATTAATGGATAAAAAATATTATTTATTCTTAAAGGAATAAAGTAAAAAATTTTGATAAAGTATTAGAGATAAATGAATAGAAAGATAAAATAATAAAAAAGTATGAGAGAGAAGAAAAATTGAAAGAGAAAAGAATAAAATATTAATAAAGTAAGTAAGAGAAAGAGAAAATAATAATTAATAAAAAAAGTAAAATGACTATCTTACCCTCAAAATAACTTGATTCTATTTATTTATGAAAAGGATATGAATGTAATTTTATATGCTATCAATTTTCTTATATTGATAGTAGATAAAAAAATTCATCAATTTTTGGTTCCTCGAATATTTTCCGTAATAATTTTTGATCCCTACTTTTAAATTAACTCTTGTATACTTTCACATTTTTGAATAAATTTTTATAAGGACAAAAAATGAAATTCGATATATTTATAGAGAATAAAAGCATATTTAATCCAACTAAAAATATAAAAAAATAATTCAAGGTTTATATATAGTCCAATACCCAAGATGCGGTTTTTGCTTTTTTGATAATCAAGCCAATATGCGGTTTTAAATTTTGTCTTAGAAGAGCAAGTTGTTAATCATGTTATTTAATAATTATCTTGTATGTTCCCAATAAAAAATTTAGCTTTGTCTTTAAATTTTGTCATAGAAGAGCAAGTTGTTAATCATGTTATTTAATTATATATCTTGTATGTTCCTAATAAAAGAATTTAGGTTATATATGTTCATGCAGTGCTAGGTATGTGTGATAGCAACACAACATTTCTTTTAAAAAAAAATTACATTATTTTTTTATTTTTATTAATTAGTTGGTTGGGAAGGAGGTCCCAATAATTAAGAAATCAGACGGGAAGTAAATAAAGTATAGCCAAAAATTGTTCACACCAGAATTGAATTTAGATTTTTTCGAATAATTCGAGCTTCTTTTATTTTTTTTAACATGATAAAAAAAGAAAAAAGAAAAAAACTTAAGTGTTCACAAAGGACACACCTAGAATATCACCTAATTAAATAGATGATAAATATGACAGTGGTTCACGTGAATATAACAGCTGATATGAACTATTAACTTTCATCTTAGCAAGAATGTCCGCATAAAAATTGTCTGCTCAAAAAATATAATGAATAGAAATAGACTAATATTTAACGAGATAGTTTTGAATATGATTCAAGACATTACTTCATTTTTAGATCGAATATATGAATATTTTTTAGAATATACTTTTTCGAACCGTAGACGGTTAGAATTTGAATAGTGTTTTCAGTCAAAACCTTGGACACGTGGCTAATTATTATTAGCCATGTGTAAGGCTGTGCCAAAAAATAACCAATAAGAAGCCTCTCTTTTGCTTATATATATAAGACTTACATATGTTATCTACCCGCACTTACATCTACTTTTGGTGTATATACCCCTATATTTTTTTTTGTTGACTTTTAACCCCTGCAATTTAAAATAGTTTTGGTATATGCCCGATCGTTACTTTTGCCGTTACAAAAAAGATCAAACTTAACGGACTGCCATGTGGCCCAATCAATATATGCTACATGGCACAATAAAAGACAAAATTGAATATTTAAGACTTAAATATGCTATCAGTCATTGCAGTTACACCTACTTTTGGTATTAACCTCTGTAGTTTTTTTTTTTTGACTTTTAACCCCTATAATTTTTAATGTTATTTTTTTTATTAAATTTTTTTTAATGTTATTTAATATAATATAATATAATGTGCTAATTTTAGTCCAAAATATTTGTTATGGGATTCAAGTAAAATGAAATTACTTAAAATGAAATTAGATTGAATATAATTCCTTGAATATTTAAAATACATTAGCAATATATAATACTCAAAATACACCAAAAGCCACTAATGAGTGATTATGTGATGAGTGATTTGTAACCCCAACAATCCCTCTTCTGCATTTCATCTTTCACGATTTGACGGATTTGTTTCACGTTATTTTTCTTTTGACGGATTTGATCTTTTTTGGAACGACAAAACTAACAGAAGGGCATATACCAAAACTATTTCAAATCGTAGGGATTAAAAGCCAACAAAAAAACTACAAGGGTAATATACCAAAAGTAGATGTAAGTGTAAGGATAGATAACATATTTAAGCCTATATATAAATAGAACCCACATTTTTTTCCATGTCTCCTCCTCCTCCTCCTCCTCCTCCTCCTGTGTGTATATAAATATGGTTCACATTTTTTTTTTTTAAATTGGGGGGCTAGAGCTAGACATGCTTGAGCATTGGAGAAATTTTAATTTTATAACATTTCGAAGTTTAGAAAACAAAAAGTTCGAATTAGTAATTTTAGGGGGGGCGCAAGAAAATGCAGGGGGCACGAAAAGAAATTCTCTAAAGATATTTAAATTTACCTACATCTAATGACACTAGCAGGACTCGAACCCGAAAGTTCTCGGATCACTTACTATCTATTAAATTGATCTCTACATTTAATCACTTATCAAATAACATCGGTGTAACATTAAACCGTTCAATAACATTTTAACGAATACAAATTATACAAAATTAATTGTTAGATTGAAAGTTTAAATGGTATAGATCATACATGTAGAATTTTTTTAAAAAATGTTATAGAGACACTTAAAAAATTAACAGTGTTGAATAAAAACGCATAAACTTTTAATTTTTGTGGGCCTGAATAACATATTAAACGATGTTATATTTCTTATAAACTTTACATGGATGATATGATCTATATATGATATAAATTTTAAATCAAATTTTATATTTATATGTGTGTGAGACTTCAATTCCGTACCAATTACCAGTGTTAGTCCATCTCATATTACATTTTCATCTCCATGGTTCTTCATATTCTCAACTTGTTCACTCTTTTCACTATTTTTCTGTTCATGGTCATTGCACTAAAAATTAAGATTCATTTCAAAAAATATGATACAAGTACTAAAACAATACCCCCAGGGCCATGGAAGCTACCCATTATAGGAAATATTCTCAATCTTGTTACAACAAACCCACCTAGAAAATTAAGAGATTTAGCCAAAAAATATGGACCCTTGATGCATCTACAACTTGGTGAGATCTTCATTATTGTTGTTTCCTCACCAGAAGTTGCTAGAGAGGTCATGAAAACCCATGATATTAACTTTGCATCAAGGCCTCATCTTCTAGCCTCAGAGATAGCACTTTATAATTCAACAGATATAGCTTTTTCACCTTATGGTGATTACTGGAGACAGCTTAAAAAGATTTGTGCTATTGAGCTTTTGAGCTCAAGAAGGGTTAAATCTCTTTGGCCAATAAGAGAGAATGAAATTAGTTCTCTCTTAAAAATAATTGCTTCAAATGAAGGAACAGAAATCAATCTTACTCAAGAACTTATTTCAATGATGTATACATTCACTTCAAAGGCTGCGTTTGGTAAGAAATATTCGGAACCAGAAGAGTTCATATCGGTTGTAAAACAACTTACAAAACTTGCTGGAGGGTTCTACATCGGTGACTTGTTTCCTTCAGCTAAATGGATTCAAAATCTCTCTGGAATGAGGCCTAAGCTTGAGAAATTAAGACAACAACAAGATAGGATACTAGATCATATCATCAATGACCACAAGGAGACAAGATCACGAAGAGCAGAAGCAGAGGAAGATCTGATTGATTGTCTTTTAAAATTTGAAGACAATGATGGTGACATGGATATTCATTTAACTTCTGACAATATCAAAGCCATAATAATGGTATGCCATTGATGTTTGTTTCTTTACATAAATTTAGATAACATGCATGCTAGTAACCTTGGTATGCTATTTTATCAAGGCTATCCCCCACCCCAATAAATAACATGCATGGTTTTAAATTTTGGTCCGCAACAGCAATTTTGCCACAAAATGAAAGAAATTAAGGTAGAAAGTAATGTGTTTTCTATATATTGAAGTTCAACCTTAGTTTGACATTATAAGTTGGAGAATATTTGTAAAGTCCTACAATATTTTGATATATTCTATATGTCTTTGAAGTAACTTAAATGACAAGTTATTAAATTGTCAGGATATCTTCACTGCTGGAAGTGAGACAACAGCTAATACCATTAATTGGGTAATGGCTGAGATGATAAAAAATCCAAGAGTTTTGAAGAAAGCACAGTCTGAAGTGAGAGAGGGATTCAATAGAAGAGGAAGGATCGATGAAGCGGCAATTGAAGAGTTCAAATATTTGAAAACAGTAATCAAAGAGGCAATAAGATTACACCCTACTGTTCCTCTCCTTCTTCCAAGAATATGTGGACAAGTTTGTGAGATTAATGGCTATCACATACCTGTCCAAAGTAGAGTCCTAGTAAATGCTTGGTCCATCGGAAGGGATCCGAAATATTGGACTGATCCAGATAAGTTTTATCCTGAAAGGTTTATTGACAGCTCTGTGGACTACAGAGGAACTAATTTTGAGTACATTCCATTCGGTGCTGGAAGGAGAATTTGTCCGGGTATGAATTATGCTATGGCAAGTGTTGAACAGGTCCTTGCACTTTTATTGTATCATTTTGATTGGAGGCTTCCCAATGGAATGAAAAATGAGGAATTAGAGTTGAGAGAAGAGTTTGGAGCTGTTATGTCAAGAAAAGGTGATCTTTACTTGATTCCCATCACTTCTCATCCTTTGCTTGTAATATAAAGGATATGGTTCTTTATAAGTTGTATATTACTATGAATTTCTACTATTTTCTATCAGTAGCTTCTTTATGCTACTTGTAGCTCAGTGAAATGTTATGATATTTTCATTTTAGTCCATAATTACAGTTTCCTTTTTCTTTTTCTTTTTCATGATACTTCCTATTTCAGATTCACTACAATTGACATGATTAAAGTACCTCATCTTGAGTTTTGTATACAACTGCCCTTTTTTGTACTTCATTAGCAGTGAAATTTTCTTCAAGTTTCTAAAATTGGTGCATTTATTCATATTTTATTACTTTCTGTTAGGCCCTAATATGGAAATGTGTTTAAGTAATTAGTATGGTGTCTAAGTAGTAGGAATATTTTATTAGCAATATATAATAATCAAAATATTCTCTTAAGATATTCTCTTTGGCCAGTAAGAGAGAATGAGATTAGTTCTCTCTTAAAAATATTGTTTCAAATTAATGAAGGATCATAATTCAATCTTACTAAGGCTGTAAGGCAGTTATTTGAATTATGCGAAAACTATTTAGAACACCCGGGTTATTTCAGTTATTTCAATAATGCGAAAATTATTTCAATCTTACTAAGGCTAGAAATTCACCCCTGAAGTGGATAAATGGAGAATTCTGGGTTGGAATTCCGACCCCTGCATATATTATGCAGTGTCCTTTACCAACTGAGCTATGCTCATGGGGCGAGTTCATATAGTTGTTAAATACAGTAACTTATAAAACTTGCTAGAGGGTTCTACATCTGTGACTTGTTTCCTTCTGCTAAATTGATTCAAAATATCTCAAGTAGACAGAAAATACTAGGACATATCAATGGATATGAAAACTTCTATCTTAAACAACAATGGTTGTAATTTATTAGGAAAAAAGCCATAATCAAATATTGAATATTGATATATTACATGAGTATACCTTTGATACATTTGTTAGTATAAAAAAATTATATTATCAACAAAATCACAGTTAATCATATGAATAATTTTTGAAACTCTAATAGTCTGACACCAAAAATCATTCTAAACTCTAACGATGATTCACGGTACCTGCCGAACTAGAAGCTAATATTTATGATCCTCATTCAAACACATGAGACAGTGATCTAGTTGATACAGAAAAATGCCGTAAGAGATAAGAATGGCTTAATACTCAAGTTGAGGGGTTTATAAGTTGGTTTTGTGAGGTTGAGTTAGACCCAATTCTCAATTCTATAACATCAACACCATCCTATATCTGTTCCAAAATATAAAAAATAGTATTATTTATATTTCAAAAACTGTTTTTTAATTTAATTTGTTTAATTTATTATTATTATTATTTATAATAACAGTGGTGGTGAGAGTTGGCTGGTCGCCGGTACTCCACGACTGACCATCATCAACCACCATCCAATGGTGGGGTGTCAAATGAGTGACCTCATATGTGGAGTGTCCATATATAAATGTTGTTATCTTTATTTCGCACAATGATCATTTTCAATCTTTTGAGTACTTGGTTATTTTATTTTTTGGGTATAAGTGAACGTATTAGAGTTCGAACTCGAGTCTCTATATATAATATACAATATCCTTATCAATTGATCGCTATGCTCACGGGGAGTTGGTTTTTTATTCTTTTGCAGTAATGTTAAACTATATTTTGAAACTGACATTTGGTGCGTGATGCATGAGGTCATTTTTTGGTAGAACCATACTAATATATTAACCATCATCCACTACTTACTTTTGTCTTTTTCTTGCAATAATATCTTATATTGTCTGTAAGTTGATGCATCTGTTCATATTTTATTCTTGGTTACGATGCATTTGTTCATATTTTACTACTTAATTAATTTCATAGGATAATGTGATCACATTTCACAACTACTTGGATCTCAAGTCAAAAGCTAGAACTCAGGGCTAAAAGCTAGCTATAGGATGAAGTTACTCTCACATATTTACACAATCAACAGTCCGAGAACCTAAGTAATGTAAAACTCCAAATAAACTCCAACAACATAATTACATATTCAACAACAACCATTTGGGACAGCCAAAGGCCACCCTTATATTGCAGAATGCATGTGGTGGTATTTTTGGGAACTAAAAGAATATTCTGTAAGAAGTTGTGTAAAATTTGAAAATTTTACTGCTCTTTAATGTTGAACTTTCTGTAAAAATGTTTTTAAATGCATTTATTATTCTATTTTGAAATACATCTCTTATATATATACACACATAGGATTTATATTTAGTACGATATTCCAGTGCTAGTCCAGTCCATCTCATAGTATTTTTCAGTTCTCATGGCTCTCCAGATTCTAAACTTGTTCACCCTGATTTTGACTATTTCTGTGTTCATAATCATTGCACTAAAAAGTAGGAATCATAACAAAAAATATTATTCAGATACTAAAAAAATACCCCCAGGGCCATGGAAGCTACCTATTATAGGAAATATTCTCAATCTAGTTACAACAAACCCACCTAGAAGATTAAGAGATTTAGCCAAAAGATATGGACCCTTGATGCATCTACAACTCGGTGAGATCTTCTTTGTTGTTGTTTCCTCACCAGAAGTTGCTAGAGAGATCATGAAAACCCATGATATTAACTTTGCATCAAGGCCTCATCTTCTAGTCTCAGAGATAGTAGCTTATAATTCAACAGATATAGTTTTTTCACCTTATGGTGATTATTGGAGACAGCTTAGAAAGATTTGTGCTATTGAGCTTTTGAGTATAAGAAGGGTCAAATCTCTTTGGCCAGTAAGAGAGAATGAGATTAGTTCTCTCTTAAAAAAGATTGCTTCAAATGAAGGATCAAAATTCAATCTTACTCAAGAACTTATTTCAATGATTTATACATTCACTTCCAAGGCTGCATTTGGTAAGAGATACTTAGAACAAGAAGAGTTAATATCAATTTTAAAACAATTTATAAAACTTGCTGGAGGGTTCTACATAGGTGACTTTTATCCTTCAGCTAAATGGATTCAAAATCTCTCTGGAATGAGGCCTAAGCTTGAGAAATTAAGCCAACAAGTAGATAGGATACTGGATCATATCATCGATGACCACAAGGAGACGAAATCAAGAAGAGCTAAACAAGGTTTGGCTGAAGCAGATGAAGATCTGATTGATTGTCTTTTAAAATTTGAGGACAAAAATGGTGATATGGATATTCATTTAACTTCAGATAATATCAAGGCCATAATATTGGTATGCATTTTATGTTTGTTTAGATAACATGAATTTTGGTAATATTAGTATTGTATTTTATCAAGGTTAACCCCCAACCCCAATAAATAACATGCATGGTTTTAAATTCCGGTCCGCAACAGCAATTTCAGCCACAACATGAAGGAATTTATAGTCTCCATAACTACAATGCAACCACAACTTCCATGCAATAGTCACATTTTCCCGCAATGTAATTGCAAAAGCAATTGCAACTTCAAGTTAAAACAAGATTAAAATGACAAATGAATTTTAACATCCATACCAAAAAAAAAAACCTTTTGCTATCTCATTCATGTATTTTACTCTTCCTCCAATAAATGTTTGTTGTTTTTTTTGAAGAAGCTAAATTAGCCCTCCTAAATTGGCACCGGAGAGAATCAAACATGAGACCTTGAGGAGGAGCACACTCCCAGGTCCCAAGCCAATAACACAAGGCCAATAAATGTTAGTTTTGAAGTTTGAAATAAGTTAAATGACAAGTTTTAAATTTTTCAGGATGTCTTCACTGCTGGAAGTGAGACTGCATCAACTACCATTAATTGGGCAATGGCTGAGATGATAAAAGATCCAAGAGTTTTGAAGAAAGCACAAGCTGAAGTGAGAGATGGATTCAATAGAAGAGGAAAGGTTGATGAAGCTGCAATAGATGAGTTCAAATATTTGAAATCAGTAATCAAAGAGTCACTAAGATTGCACCCTACTGTTCCTCTCCTTGTTCCAAGGGAAAATGGACAAGCTTGTGAGATTAATGGCTATCACATACCTGTCAAAAGTAGAGTGATTGTAAATGCTTGGGCCATTGGAAGGGATCCAAAATATTGGACTGATCCAGATAAGTTTTATCCTGAAAGGTTTATCGATAGCTCTATTGACTACAAAGGAACAAATTTTGAGTACATTCCATTCGGTGCTGGAAGGAGAATTTGCCCGGGTATGAACTATGGTATGGCAATTGTTGAACATGTCCTTGCAGTTTTATTGTATCATTTTGATTGGAGGCTTCCCAATGGAATGAAAAATGAGGAACTAGAGTTGATAGAAGAGTTTGGAGTTGCTATGTCAAGAAAAGGTGACCTTTACTTGATTCCCACTACTTCTAATCAGTTGCTTGTAATATAAAGAATCAAGTTCTGTACAAGTGTTACTACTTGTTGTTATCAGTAGCTTCTTTATGCTACTCGTTGTTTACAGTTAAATGTTATGCTATTTTCGTTTTAGTCCATCATTTCAGTTTCCTTTTTCATAATGCTTCCTATTTCAGATTCACTACAATTGACATGATTAAAGTACCTCATCTTAGTCCAGAAGTCCTAGTTCAAGTGGCAGAAAATGCCGAAATTTCTAGGCCGGACATTCATGACCAGGGTTCGAACCCTTGTCCCTCCACTTTATGTGTGCGAGTTTTCAATAGCATTTCATCTAAGTACAAAAAAAATAAAAAATACTTCATCTTGAGTTTTGTATACAACTGCCCTTTTTTGTACTTCATCAGCAGTGAACTTTTTAAGTTTCTAAAATTGATGCATTTATTCATATTTTACTACTTTCTGTTAGGACTTAGGACCTAATATGAGAAGGTGTTTAATTAGTAGGGTGCCTAAGTAGTAGGAATATTTGATTATCAATATCAATATATAATTAAAGATAGGAAAATGATAAACAATGCTAAAAAGAGAGAATGAGATTAGTTCTCTCTTAAAAAAATTAATTTCAAATGAAGGATCAGAATTCAATCTTACTAAGGCTGCAAGGCAGCTATTTCATTTATGTATTCAACATTTACTTCAAATGCAGCATTTGGTAAGAAATATTTGGAACAAGAACATATTCCTTTTTTTTTTGTCAAGTAGTTTGGTGGCTAAAAATTCACCCCTTAAGGTGAATAAATAGGGAATTCCGAGAACGAACCCCAACCCCTGCATATATTATGTGATGTCCCTATCAACCGAGTTATACTCACGGCGGACGAGTTCATATATTTGTTAAACAACTTTTAAAACTTGCTAGAGACATAATACTAGGACATATCAATGGATCTGAAAATGAAAACTTCTATCTTAAACAACAATAGTTGTAATTTATTAGGAAGAAAACCCATGATCAAATATATACTTTTCTATATATGATATATTATACGAGTATAATTTTGATACATTATTAGTATAAAATAAAAAATTACACTGTAAACAGATCACAACCAATCATATATATAATTTTTAAAATAATCAGTATGGTTAAAGTCACATGTTTTTTTTTTTGGTACATAGACGAGATGGTAAAACTACCAATAAACTCACACACACAAGTGGAGTGACTAGGGTTCGACCCAAGTCATAGACGTCCGGCCTAGCAATTTCAACATTTTCTGCCAGTTGAGCTAGGACTTTTGGACCATGTTTTTAATAATTATGAACTGATTGATATTGTAATTTATTTTTTACATGAACAGTGTATATGAAAAAAAAATCAGGACTGACCAACCACTGCACCAAAACACATGAAGCCAGAGCATCCTTTGCATAATTTGTTTATGGAAATCATCTCAATGCTCTCTTAAATATGGCAAAATCTTTTGTCCACTAAACATCGTACAAGACAAAATTGATTTTATACTTTAAACACTTGTCTTATGCTATTATGTTCTGTCTCATACTTACCTTTTTTACAAATCAATCAGACTTTATATCACTATATCAATCAAACCCTTAGAGTTATCACAATAGCTAATATAAAATGAACTCTCATTAATGGAGTACAAAATTCTAACTTTTTTTTTTTTTGACTAAAAAAATAATTCAAGATCTATATAGTCCAAAACCCAAGATGCTACTTTTAGTTTTTTGATAACCAAGCCAAGATGCGATTTTAAATTTTTTTCTTTAATAATTTGTTGAGCAGGTTGAGATTCGTCATTTTTATTTTTAACTCTTACAAGAGCATATTGTTAATCATGTTATTTAATTATCTTATATGTTCCTAATAAAAAAATTAGAATGCTTGTAAGTCTTAGGTGATAGGCTGATAGCAATACAACATTTCTTTTAATATTACCTCATTCTGAGATTGAAGATATGAATACTTTTTAGAGTATCCCTTTTTATATAGAATCGTATCATGAGCTTAGCTCATTTGATTGAACATATTGCACGAAAGTGAAGGGATCCAAGTTCGAATCCGGATACATCCACTTATTTTACCTTTAAGGGTTGAATTTCTAACCACTAGATTACCTGACCAAAAAAAGAAAATCAATTTTCCCACTCTTAATTAATTTTTAAATTTTCACCTTCTGGTTCCTAGCTAGGAGAAAGAGCCCTAATAATTTAGAGTTCGGGGAGAGTTCTGACATCAAATGGTTTTGATCCTCTTATTAATTTTCGGGGAGAGTTCTGACATCAAATGGTTTTGATCCTCTTATTAATTTTAAATACTTTCTCTGTCCTTAATTATAGTATAGTATTCCAGAGTTAGTCCAGTCCCTCTCAAAGTATTTTTCAATCCTCATGGCTCTTCAAATTCTAAACTTCTTCACCCTGATTCTGACTATTACTGTTTTCATGTTCATTGCACTAAAAATTAGTAATCATTACAAAAAATATGATTCAAGTGCTAAAAATATACCCCCAGGGCCATGGAAGCTACCCGTTTTAGGAAATATTCTCAATCTAGTTACAACAAACCCACCTAGAAGATTAAGAGATTTAGCCAAAATATATGGACCTTTGATGCATATACAACTTGGTGAGCTCTTCATTGTTGTAGTTTCCTCACCAGAAGTTGCTAGAGAGGTCATGAAAACCCATGATATTAACTTTGCATCAAGGCCTCATCTTCTAGCGACGGAGATAGTAGGTTATAATTCAACAGATATAGCATTTTCACCTTATGGTGATTATTGGAGACAGCTTAGAAAGATTTGTGCTATTGAGCTTTTGAGTATAAGAAGGGTCAAATCTCTTTGGCCAATAAGAGAGAATGAGATTAGTTCCCTCTTAAGAAATATTGTTTCGAATGAAGGATCAAAATTCAATTTTACTCAAGCAGTCACTTCAATGATGTATACATTCACTTCAAAGGCTGCATTTGGTAAGATATACTTGGAACAAGAAGAGTACATATCAATTATAAAACAACTTATAAGACTTGTTGGAGGGTTCTATATTGGTGACTTGTTTCCTTCGGCTAAATGGATTCAAAATCTCTCTGGAATGAGGCCTAAGCTTGAGAAGTTAAGCAAACGACTAGATAGGATACTAGATCATATCATCAATGACCACAAGGAGGCGAGATCGCGAAGAGCTAAACAAGGTTTGGCAGATGCAGATGAAGATCTGATTGATTGTCTTTTAAAATTTGAGGACAAGGATGGTGACATGGATATGCATTTAACTTCTGATAATATCAAGGCCGTAATAATCGTAAGCAATTGATGTTTCTTTAGATAAATTTAGATTACATGCATAAGTAATCTTGGTATGCTACTTTATCAAGGTTATCCCCCAACCCCACTAAATAACTTGGATGGTTTTAAAGTGTCCATAATGTCATCACAACCACAATTTCGACTGCAACATTCGCATTTTTCTGCAATGTAAAGATTCGCAGTGTAATCGCAGAAGCGATTGCAATTTCAATTTAAACAGGATTAAAATGACAAGTTAATTTTACCATCCTTACACAAAAACAAACCCTCTCGCTATCTCAATCATGTATTTTACTTTTCCTCCAATAAATGTTAGTTTTCAAGTTTGACATTAAATGACAATTTTTAAAATTTTTAGGATGTCTTCACTGCTGGAAGTGAGACTGCAGCAACTACCATTAATTGGGCAATGGCTGAGATGATAAAAGATCCAAGAGTTTTGAAGAAAGCACAAGCTGAAGTGAGAGAGGGGTTCAACAGAAGAGGAAAGGTTGATGAAGCTGCAATTGATGAGCTTCAATATTTGAAAACCGTAATCAAAGAGTCGCTACGATTGCACCCTACTGTTCCTCTCCTTCTTCCAAGGGAAAATGGACAAGCTTGTGATATTAATGGATATCACATACCTGTCAAAAGTAGAGTCATAGTAAATGCTTGGGCCATTGGAAGGGATCCGAAATATTGGACTGATCCAGATAAGTTTTATCCTGAAAGGTTTAACGATAGCCCTATTGATTTCAGAGGAACAAATTTTGAATACATTCCATTTGGTGCTGGAAGGAGAATTTGTCCGGGCATGAACTATGGTTTGGCAAATGTTGAACAGACCCTTGCCCTTTTATTGTATCATTTTGATTGGAAGCTTCCTGATGGAATGAAAAATGAAGAATTAGAGTTGTTGAGAGTAGATTTTGGAGCTACTATGTCAAGAAAAGGTGACCTTTACTTGATTCCCACCACTTCTAATCAATTGCTTGTAATATAAAAAATGAAGTTCTGTATAAGATTTACTACTTAGTTATCAGTACTTTCTTTATGCTTGTTGTTTACGGTTAAATGTTATGCTATTTTTATTTTAGTCCATCATTACAGTTTCCTTTTTCATAATGCTTCCTATTTCAGATTCACTACAATTAACATGATTAAGACTTAAAGTATCTCATCTTAGTGCAGAAGTCCTAGCTCAACTGGCAGAAAATGCCGAAATTGCTAGGCCGGATATCTATGACCGGTGTTCGAACCCTGATCATCAATTTTGTGTGTGTGATGTTTCAATGACTTGCCATTTTGTCTACGTACAATAAAAAGTACCTTTTCTTGAATTTTGTATACAACTGCCCTTTTTTGTACTTCATTATAGCATTTACCAGTGATATTTTCTTCAAGTTTCTATAATTGATGCATTTATTCATATTTTACTATTTTCAAGCAGCTTTTTAAATTATGTATTCAACATATATTTGGAACAAGAGTTCATATCAGATCTGAAAATAAAAACTTCTATCTTAAACAACAATTGTTTTAATTTATTAGGAAGAAAACCCATGATCAAATATATACTACTTTTCTATATGATATATTACATGAGTATAATTTTGATACATTATCAGTATAAAAAAAATTATACTGTCAACAGATCACAACCAAGTATATATATAATTTAGGTCTTGTTAACATGTGCCTTAAGAGCATATTTTAAGTAATTCAAAAATAGAAATTTTACTTTGAAAAATACAATATATTGATTTTAAAAAGTGAAACGTACGGCTTTTAAGGCGAATATTTCTATTTTTAATACTTTAACATATACATCAAGGGCACATGTTAACATTTGCCATACAATTTTCGAAATAATTATGATTAAAGTCACATGTTTAATCAAGTATCTGGCAATCATGCTTCCCAATGCATGAAAAGAATAATTTTTAATCCTGAGACAAAAATACACATAACTCAAAGCTAGATTAACAGCAATTGAATTACCCTTTTACAAAATAGTACTGTCCTTATGATAATTTCTATTTCATAGACCATAAATGTGATTTCACCATGGTCCATGGTATAAACTAACATATCATACTTGATAGAAGTTATATACATGATCATTCTGAATTACAATGAACACAAAAACACAATGGAATTAAACAGAACAAAAGCGCATGGTCATTCATGATATACTCAACTGTTCGTGACTAAAGCGCATGGTCATTTATGGTTTTCTTGTAGTGACTAAACTAGACTAAATCATAATCATTTGGTCTCGTCAGATTCAATTTTAAAACTGTTCGTGAGACTAAAAATCTGGGGTCAAGAAATTGGTCAGAAATTGAAACTCTTATCTTTCCCTAAACTACAATACAACTTTTTATCTTCTGCACATGTTGTGTAAAATATCAAAATAATCTTTTGTCCAACAACATCATACAAGACAAAATTTATTTTATACTTTAAACATTTGTCTTGTACTATTATGTTTTGTCTCGTACTTTACCTTTTGCAAATCAAACAAACTTTATATCACTATATAAAATCCTTAAGAGTTGTCACAATAGCTAATATAAAATGAACTCTCATGATTATGGAGTATAAAATTCTAACTTAGAAAGCTATAAAAATAAAGTTCACTATCTATATAGTCCAAAACCCAAGATGCTACTTTTAGTTTTTTGATAACCAAGCTAAGATGCGATTTTAAATTTTTGTCTTTAATAATATATATGAGGATATATTATTATAAGGTCAAAAAAATAATTTGTTGAGCAGGTTGAGATTCGTCATTTTTGTTTTTAAATTTTCTCTTACAAGAGCAAGTTGTTAATCATGTTATTTAATTATCTTATACAGTACGTTCCTAATAAAAAATTAGATTACATGTTTGTAAGTGTTAGGTGATAGCAACACAACATCTCTTTTGAAAATAATATTACCTCATTATGTTCATCCTTATTTTGTCAATTTCTGTGTTCATGATCATTGCACTAAGAATTAGGAATCAATACAAAAAATATGATTCAAGTACTAAAAATATACCCCCAGGGCCATGGAAGCTACCCATCATAGGAAATATTCTCAATCTTGTTACAACAGACCCACCTAGAAGATTAAGAGATTTAGCCAAAAGATATGGACCCTTGATGCATCTGCAACTTGGTGAGCTCTTCATTGTTGTTGTTTCCTCACCAGAAGTTGCTAGAGAGGTTCTGAAAATCCATGATATTAACTTTGCATCAAGGCCTCATCTTCTAGCGACGGAGATAGCAGCTTATAATTCAACAGATATAGCTTTTTCACCTTATGGTGATTATTGGAGACAGCTTAGAAAGATTTGTGCTATTGAGCTTTTGAGCTCAAGAAGGGTCAAATCTCTTTGGCCAGTAAGAGAGAATGAGATTAGTTCTCTCGTAAAAAAGATTGCTTCAAATGAAGGATCAGAATTCAATCTTACTCAAGAACTTTTATCAACGATGTATACATTCACTTCAAAGGCTGCGTTTGGTAAGAGATACTTGGAACAAGAAGAGTTCATATCGGTTATAAGACAACTTTCAAAACTTGCTGGAGGGTTCTATATTGGTGACTTGTTTCCTTCGGCTAAATGGATTCAAAATCTCTCTGGAATGAGGCCTAAGCTTGAAAATTTAAGCCAACAACTAGATAGGATACTAGATCATATCATCAATGACCACAAGGAGACGAGATCACGAAGAGCTAACCAAGGTTTGGCTGAAGCAGATGAAGATCTGATTGATTGTCTTTTAAAATTTGAGGACAAAAATGGTGATATGGATATTCATTTAACTTCAGATAATATCAAGGCAGTAATATTGGTATGCATTTGAAGTTTCCTTAGATAAATTTATATAACATGAATGCACGTAATATTTGGTATGCTATTTTATCAAGGTTATCCCCCAACCCCAATAAATAACATGCATATGGTTTTAAATTTCGGTCCGCAACTGCAATTTCAGCCACAACATGAAGAAATTTATAGTCTCTACAACGGCGTTGGAATCACAATTTTGACTGCAACAAGCTATTGCAAATTCAATTTAAAACAAGATTAAAATGACAAATAAATTTTACCATCCTTACAAAAAACAAACACTTTTGCTATTTCATTCATGTATTTTACTCTTCCTCCAATCAATGTTATAGTTTTGAAGTTTGATGCAAGTTAGTTTTGATGTTTTGAAGTTTTAAAATTTTCAGGATGTCTTCAGTGCTGGAAGTGAAACTGCAGCAACTACCATTAATTGGGCAATGGCTGAGTTGATAAAAGATCCAAGAGCTTTGAAGAAAGCACAAGCTGAAGTGAGGGAGGGGTTCAATGGAAGAGGAAAGGTTGAACAAGCTGCAATAGATGAGTTTAAATATTTGAAATCGGCAATCAAAGAGTCACTAAGATTGCACCCTACTATTCCTCTCCTTCTTCCAAGAATATGTGGACAAGCTTGTGAGATTAACGGCTATCACATACCTGTAAAAACTAGAGTCCTTGTAAATGCTTGGGCCATTGGAAGGGATCCGAAATATTGGACCGATCCAGATAAGTTTTATCCTGAAAGGTTTATCGATAGTTCTATTGACTACAAAGGAACTAATTTTGAGTACATTCCATTTGGTGCTGGAAGGAGAATTTGTCCGGGCATGAACTTTGGTTTGGCAAATGTTGAACAGGTCCTTGCACTTTTATTGTATCATTTTGATTGGAAGCTTCCCAATGGAATGAAAAATGAGGAATTAGATCTGTTGAGAGTAGAGTTTGGTGCTACTATGTCAAGAAAAGGTGACCTTTACTTGATTCCCACCACTTCTAATCAATTGCTTGTAACATAAAAAATGAAGTTCTGTATAAGTTGTACTACCTTGAAGATCAGTGATCAATGTTGTCTCTTCACCTTGTTGAAATCATAATTGAGGTTTAATACTGTCATTTGATTTTATATCTTAAAAATCCCTAACTTCATAGGTGATGAATTTCTTAGATAAAACATGAACAACAGAGATTTATAGTTAACACATAATCATATTTCAATATATCTAAAGTAAATTATAGCCAAAAGTCGTTGTTAAACCAGACATCTTCTAAAGGTGAAGCAATTCCAAAATAAGTTCTATAAATATATAAGAACCTGAAGCATCGATCTGTTGCATAATTTGTTTCTGGAAATCATCTCAATGCTCACTTAAATCTGGCAAGAGAAAAGAGTAATTTTTAATCAAAAAAAATACACATAATTCAAATCAACAAAAATACACATAATCAATGCTTACTTATGATAATTTCTATTTCATAGACCATAAATGTGATTTCACCATGTTATGAACTAACATATATCTTACTTGATAGAGTATATATATACATGACCATTCCTAATTACAATGAACACAAAAACACCAAAAACACAATGGAATTAAACAGAAAAAAAAAATAGTTAGCAACTGTATGTACAAAAACAAAATCGTATGGTCATTCATGAGATACTCAACTGCTGCATTTCATCCAACACCTCAAAAGCAACGGTGTTATGAATATAGGCCCAAATTATATTGTAGGTCCAATAGAAGATTCTAGATAAGATGTAGGTTTTCTAACTTATATATAGAGCAATTATGAATGTAATAATTATCAATCAAATGAAATGAAGTTTAGTTTTATAGTTTGTTAGCATAGTTTAGTCTCTTAGATAATTAATACATAACAAACGGATTCTCGTTACATGGTCTTAGAGGGAGTGTGGTTTCACTACACATTAAAAGAAACTAAAAATCGTGCAAAAATTGGGTGCAATAAGTAAGAATTAAACTTAAAAGGATCCTATTTTGTATTTTGTAGGGATCAAAAACATTCCTGAGATGTTCTTGCTTGTCAACTCTTACAGATTGACCCAAACAATGTCGTAGCATAATTCGTCTACACCAATGCAACTGCCACTGATGCCGTCACAACCATGCCAAAAAAAAACACTTATTATGAGACGGAGGGAGTACCGCTCATATGTTCAAGTATTTAAAAATTCTTGTCAATTGACCAAAAAAATTGTTTTTGTTATACTCAGTTAATAAGGACATCACATTTTATATACAAAAGTCTAGATTTTCTCCATGTGATAGTGACACCATTGTTTTAAATATTATGCATCCACTTGATCGATTAGTTCCTAATATACAGTAGCATTTATTTATTTGTATGACCACATCTGCTTTGGAATTTTGTGAAATCTAAATCAAAAATAAGTGAACAAGGTTTCTATCATTTGAGTTATGATTAAAGAAACCTGATTTCTTTATTCTTTCTGCATCAATTGTTAGTACGTGATATGATGCAGCCATTTTTGGTTAAAACCATACTCTATTTGTCATTTTCTTGCAATATTATCTTATATCTGCTGTCTAAGTCAATGCATGTGTTCATATCCTTTTTTTATTACGATGCATATTTTGTTCATATTTTACTGCTTATTTAACTTCATAGGATAATGTGATCACCAGTTGACAACCCTGGTTTGTCGGTCTGTGGTGGTGGTATTATATTTTGGGACTGTAAAAATATTCTGTTAGGGGGGTTTTGTGTAAAATTTGGAAACTTATACTGCTCTTCATGCTGAATTTGCTGTTTCTATATTTTCTGTTGAATTAGCCTATGAAACAGAAAGAGGCTGGTTTAATAAATTTAGGGTTGAAATGTGATTTTATGATCACTGTTAAGGTGTTTGATAACTTTGCATTGGTGCCTTGACAACTTAAAAATAAATGGTCAACTGTTTGAATCTCATCGGGAGTTTTTGTTTTAAAATTTCTCATATTTTTAGAGAGTGCCATAGTTTTGATCATAAATTAGTCAATGATGCTTTTCAATGTAATGAAATCATGAGTGCAACAATTTTGCTGATAAATTAGTCAACTATTTGGTTAGGCAATGTTCATAATGTATTATAGTTGACAACTTAATTAATTTGTTGTTTTCGAAAAATTAACTATTAATAACATAAATAGATATTCGAAATATTTATAGATAATGTTCACACAAACGTGCCACGGAGGCCCGCTAGTATGTGTTAGAGACGAGAGTTCGAACTCCAGTTATCCTACATATCCACTTTAAGAGTGAAGTTTTTAGTCATTAAATTACTTGACATAAAAAAAGATACGATCTCCCTTTTTGTAGATTTTGTTGGCTGTTCCTTACACACACTATTTTTCCATTAACCAATTTTATCTCTTTGTATTTTCCTAATAATGTTTTTAAAGAGGTTATTGTTGTTGTTATTTTTGTTTATTACCTTGAATTTTGACTTAGTCCGCCCAAATTTTAATTTCTTTATTTTTAATTTTATTATTATTATTATTAAGGTGCTACAAGGTGAAAGCCTTGGAGAGTCTACATAGTTGAGTTGTCAAATCTTTCATGTGATATATAGATGGATCAAATTATACCGGTGTAACATTTGAATAATATTACACTGTTTAGTAATGGTTTAACGAATATAAATTTTACAAATTTCATCGTTGAATTGAAAGTTTATATTGTTTAGATCATCTAAGTTAAATTTTACAATTTTTGTTAAAATTCTTTGATATTTTATTGAGATTGACCAAGATTAACTGGTTTATGCATTTTTATTGAATACCATTAATCTTGATTTGTCTCAATAACATATCAAATAATTTTAAATTATTGTAAAATTTAACATAGATGATCTATACGATATAAATTTTTAATCGAATGAAATTTTTTGTAAAATTTATATTCGTTAAAACGTTATTGAACGGTGTAACATCGGTGTAATTTTTGATCCTTCCCTATATATATATATATACACACACACAACACATTCGGTACCAAAATCCACTATTAGTCCATCTCTAAGTAATTTTTCCTCCATATGGCTCTTCAGATTCTAAACTTATTCAATTTTTTCACTTTTTTTCTATTCATGATCATAGCACTAAAAATTAGGAATCATAACAAAAAATATGATCCAAGTACTAAAAGAATACCCCCAGCGCCATGGAAGCTACCCATTATAGGAAATATTCTCAATCTTGTTACAACAAACCCACCTAGAAGATTAAGAGATTTAGCCAAAATATATGGACCCTTGATGCATCTACAACTTGGTGAGATCTTCTGTGTTGTTGTTTCCTCACCAGAAGTTGCTAGAGAGGTCATGAAAACCCATGATATTAACTTTGCATCAAGGCCTCATCTTCTAGCGACAGACATAGTAGGTTATAATTCAACAGATATAGCTTTTTCACCTTATGGTGATTATTGGAGACAGCTTAGAAAGATTTGTGCTATTGAGCTTTTGAGTATAAGAAGGGTCAAATCTCTTTGGCCAGTAAGAGAGAATGAAATTACTTCTCTCTTGAAAAAGATTGCTTCAAATGAAGGATCAGAATTCAATCTTACTCAAGAGCTTATTTCAATGATGTATACATTCACTTCAAAGACTGCGTTTGGTAAGAAATACTTGAAACAAGAAGAGTGCATATCAATTTTTAAACAACTTATTAAACTTGGTGGAGGGTTCTATATTGGTGACTTGTTTCCTTCGGCTAAATGGATTCAAAATCTCTCTGGAATGAGGCCTAAGCTTGAGAAGTTAAGCCAACGACTAGATAGGATACTAGATCATATCATCAATGACCACAAGGAGGCGAGATTACGAAGAGCTAAACAAGGTTTGGCAGATGCAGATCAAGATCTGATTGATTGTCTTTTAAAATTTGAGGACAATGATGGTGACATGGATATGCATTTAACTTCAGATAATATCAAAGCCGTAATAATTGTAAGCAATTGATGTTTCTTTAGATAATTTTAGATTACATGCATAAATAATCTTGGTATGCTACTTTATCAACGTTATCCCCCAACCCCACTAAATAACATGCATATATGGTTTTAAAATGTCCATAATGTCACAATTTCGACTGCAACAGTCGCATTTTTCTGCAATGTAATTGTTTGCAGTGTAATCGCATAAGCGATTGCTACTTCAATTTAAAACAATATTAAAATGACAAATTAATTTTACCAGCCTTTCGTAAAACAAACCGTTTTGTGCTATCTCATTCATGTATTTTACTCTTTCTCCAATAAATGTTAGTTTTGAAGTTTGAAGTAAGTTAAGTGACATGTTTTGAAATTTTCAGGATGTCTTCACTGGTGGAAGTGAGACTGCAGCAACTACCATTAATTGGGCAATGGCTGAGATGATAAAAGATCCAAGAACCCTAAAGAAAGCACAAGCTGAAGTGAGAGAGGGGTTCAATAGAATAGGAAAGGTTGATGAAGCAGCAATAGATGAGTTCAAATATTTGAAATCAGTAATCAAAGAGTCACTAAGATTGCACCCTACTCTTCCTCTCCTTCTTCCAAGGGAATGTGGACAAGCTTGTGAGATTAATGGATATCACATACCTGTCAAAACTAAAGTCATAGTAAATGCTTGGGCCATTGGAAGGGATCCGAAATATTGGACTGATCCAGATAAGTTTTATCCTGAAAGGTTTATTGATAGCTCTATTGACTACAAAGGAACAAATTTTGAGTACATTCCATTCGGCGCTGGAAGGAGAATTTGTCCGGGCATGAACTTTGGTTTGGCAAATGTTGAACAGGTCCTTGCACTTTTATTGTATCATTTTGATTGGAGACTTCCTGATGGAATGAAAAATGAAGAATTAGAGTTGAGAGAAGAGTTTGGAGCTACTATGTCAAGAAAAGGTGACCTTTACTTGATTCCCACCACTTCTAATCAGTTGCTTGTAATATAAAAAATGAAGTTCTGTATAAGTTGTACTACCTTGAAGAGTGATTCAATTCTATCAGTAGCTTCTTTATGCTACTTGTTGTTTAGAGTTAAATGTTATGTTATTTTCATTTTAGTTTATCATTTTCAAGATGCTTCATGTTTTATTAATTTCAATGTTGTCTCTTTAACCTTGTTGAAATCATAAGTGATTTTTATGTAATTTGAGGTCTTTGACTAAGGGAGAATTGAGGTTTGATACTGTCATTTGATTTTATGTCTTAAAAATCCGTAACTTCATAGGTGATTAATTTATTAGATAAAATATGAACAACAGAGACTTTGACTAGGGGGGTAAAATGCAGAATTTGATATTACAGGAGGGTAAAGCAACAAAATAATTTTACAGGGGGGTTTTGCAACTTTAGTGTATTTTACAGGGGGGTAAAAGCTAATTAACCCTTATTTTTTTTTACATTAACAGTGTATGAAAGAATTCAGGACTCACCACTAACTTGACGCCAGAGCATTTGTTGCTTAATTTGTTTCTGGATTCTGGAAATCATCTCAATGCTCTCTTAAATCTGGCAAGAGAAAAGAGTAATTTTTAATCATGCTGAGACAAAAATACACATAATTCAAATCTAGATTAACAACAATTCAATTACCTTTCTATAAAACAGAATTGTCCTTATCATCTAATTTCTATTTCATAGACCATAAATGTGATTTCACCATGTTATGAACTAGTAACATATCTTACTTGATAGAGTATATATATACATGACCATTCCTAATTACAATGAACACAAAAACACCAAAAACACAATGGAATTAAACATAAAAATAAATAAATTAGCAACTGTGTATACAAAAACAAAAGCGAATGGTCATTCATGATATACTCAACTGCTGCATTAGTGAACTACAAATTGAAGACAACGGATTATCGTTGCATGGTCTTAGAGAGGGAGTGTGGTTTCACTACACATTACAAGAAACTGAAAATCGTGCACAAATTAGGTGCAATAAGTAAGAATTAAATTTAGAAGGATCCTATTTTGTATTTTGTAGGGACCAAAAACATTCCTAAGATGTTCTTGTATTTTATTGCCCTTTTGTACTATTTCTCGCCATATGTATGTCTTATACATTACGGTTGAATATTATATTATATATATTTTTTGCCGATTCAAAAAAAAAAAAAAACTGCCACTGATGCCGTCACAACCATGCCAAAAAAAAAAACATTTATTATGAGACGGAGAGAGTACCGCTTATATGTTCAAGTATTTAAAAATGCTTTTGTCAATTGACCAAAAAAAAATGTTTTCGTTAAAAGAAAATAAAGTATTTAAAAATGCTCGTAGATGATACTCACGAGTTTAACTCAGTTAATAAGAATAAGAATATCACATTTTATATGTAAAAGTCTAGATTTCAAACATCGACACTCTATTTATTTACTTTTAAAGATAAAATTCTAACTACTGCCTATGCTTGCAGGTAATTACACACTCCCTATGTGATAGCATGGAAGGGTGGAGGATCCTCTCTCGTGGACTTTTAACAGGAGGGTATCAAGTGTCCATCTCAACCTTCCATTATTTGTTTAATACTAATTAAAAAAACACAAGTGTGGATGAGACTTCACATAACAAAAATATCCCATGAGAGGATTTACTCCATGTGATAGTGACACACCTTTGTTTTAAATATTATGCATCCACTTGATTAGCTCCTTATATAGCATTTATTTATTTGCATGACCACATCTGCTTTGGAATTTTATGAAATCTAAATCAAAAATATCAAGACTTTGTTATTTTATCTTATGGATGTTAAACATGGGTATATATATTTATGTTGAAGAAAACAAATTTTAAATACTTTATGCCTCTATCAGTTGAGTTGTGATTAAGGAAACCTGATTTTTTTATTCTTTATGCATCAATTGTTAAACTATTTTGAAAGATACATTTAGTGCGTGAATGTGATGCAGCCATTTTTGGTTAAAACCATACTCTATTTGTCATTTTCTTGCAATAATATCTTATATCTGGTGTCTAAGTCAATGCATATGCATGTGCTCATATCTTTTTTTTTATTACGATGCATATTTTGTTCATATTTTACTGCTTACTATATGTATTTAACTTCATAGGATAATGTGATCACCAGTTGACAACCGTTCGGGACAGCAAAAGGCCACCTTTTTTTTAACAGTAAATATATTATTAAAAGAACTATATCTCCGCACAAGACGAATAGACAACGGTAAAAGAGAAACTATAAGACAGAGGTGCTGTATATAGGCGGAACACCAATGAAAAATACCAAAATAAATATCACCTAACAGAGGTCCAGCTCTAATCCCATTCTTAGAGAGACACTCATCAGCTTTCAAACCACTAGAAAATACACCAACCTAACCCAAAAAGATGTTCCTGAACACTAACCCCCGATCTCGAATCAAAAGTGATCGGCCTATCAGAATCCAAAAAGTAACTTTGTGAGCCAAAAGTTGATGGACTACAGTAAAATGAAAACTTAAGTGGGTAAATCTCAGCACGTAGTCTCCCTCAAAAGGCCATCTTGGTTTGTCGGTCTGTGGTGGTGGTATTATTTTGGGACTATAAAAATATTCTGTTAGGAGGTTTTGTGTAAAATTTGGATATTTTTACTGCTCTTCATGCTGAATTTGCTGTATCTATATTTTCTGTTGAATTAGCCTATGAAACAGAAAGAGGTTGTGGTTTAATAAATTTAGGGTTGAAATGTGATTTTATGATCACTGTTAAGGTGTTTGATAACTTTGCATTGGTGCCTTAACAACTTAAAAATAAATGGTCAACTGTTTGAATCTCATCTGGAGTTTTCGTTTTAAAGTTTCTCAATTTTTTAAAGACTGCGATAGTTTTGTTAATAAATTAGTCAATTATGCTTTTCAATGTAATGAAATCATGAGTGCAATAATTTCGCTGATAAATTAATCAATTATTTGGTTAGGCAATGTTCATAATGTATTAAAGTTGACGTTTTCCATAAGAGGTATGAATGTATGATATCTCTGTTCCAAACTTAGTTCAGTTTGTAAGACATTGCATTATGTTCGAACTCCGATCATCCCACTTATCCACTTTAAGAGTAAATTTTCTTGTAACTAATTAGCTACTTGACATAAAAAAAAGGTATGATCTCCCTTTTTGTAGATTTTGTTGGCTGTTCCTTACACACACTATTTTTCCATTAACCAATTTTATCTCTTTGTATTTTCCTAATAATGTTTTTAAAGAGGTTATTGTTGTTGTTATTCCTGTTTATTACCTTGAATTTTGACTTAGTCCGCCCAAATTTTAATTTCTTTATTTTTTTATTTTATTATTATTAAGGTTCTACAAATGATAGGGTATAGCCTTGGAGAGTCTACATAGTTGAGTTGTCGTTGTCAAATCCTTCATGTGATGCTCATATATATGGGGTAACATTTGAATAATATTACACTGCTCAATAACGGTTTAAAGAATATAAATTTCACAAATTTCATCGTTAAATTGAAAGTTTATATTGTTTAGATCATCTAAGTTAAATTTTACAAAAATTTAAAATCGTTTGATATTTTATTGAGATTGCAAGATTAACGGTTTATACGTTTTTATTGAATATCGTAAATCTTGATTTGTCTCAATAACATATCAAATGATTTTAAACTATTATAAGATTTAACATATCTATACGATATAAAATTTCAATCAAAAAGTGAATTTTGTAAAATTTGTATTCGTTAAAGCGTTATTGAACAGAGTAATGTAACACTGGTGTAATTTGATGTCTCCCAATATATATATATATATATATATATATATATATATAGACACACACATTCGGTACCAAATTCCACTATAAGTCCATCTCTAAGTAATTTTTCCTCTCCATATGGCTCTTCAGATTCTAAACTTATTCACTCTTTTCACTTTTTTTCTATTCATGATCATAGCACTAAAAATTAGGAATCATAATAAAAAATATGATCCAAGTACTAAAAGAATACCCCCAGGGCCATGGAAGCTACCCATTATAGGAAATATTCTCAATCTTGTTACAACAAACCCACCTAAAAAATTAAGAGATTTAGCCAAAAGATATGGACCCTTGATGCATCTACAACTCGGTGAGATCTTCTTTGTTGTTGTTTCCTCACCAGAAGTTGCTAGAGAGGTCATGAAAACCCATGATATTAACTTTGCATCAAGGCCTCATCTACTAGCGACGGAGATAGCAGCGTATAATTCAACAGATGTAGCTTTTTCACCTTATGGTGATTATTGGAGACAGCTTAGAAAGATTTGTTCCATTGAGCTTTTGAGCTCAAGAAGGGTCAAATCTCTTTGGCCAATAAGAGAGAATGAGATTAGTTCTCTCTTAAAAATGATTGCTTCGACTGAAGGATCAAAATTCAATTTTACTCAAGCAGTCACTTCAATGGTGTATACATTCACTTCAAAGGCTGCATTTGGTAAGATATACTTGGAACAAGAAGAGTGCATATCAATTTATAAACAACTTATAAAACTTGCTGGAGGGTTCTATATTGGTGACTTGTTTCCTTCGGCTAAATGGATTCAAAATCTCTCTGGAATGAGGCCTAAGCTTGAGAAGTTAAGCCAACGACTAGATATGATACTAGATCATATCGTCAATGACCACAAGGAGGCGAGATCGCGAAGAGCTAAACAAGGTTTGGCAGATGCAGATGAAGATCTAATTGATTGTCTTTTAAAATTTGAGGACAATGATGGTGACATGGATATTCATTTAACTACTGATAATATCAAGGCCGTAATAAACGTAAGCAATTGATGTTTCTTTAGATAAATTTAGATTACATGCAGAAGTAATCTTGGTATGCTACTTTATCAAGGTTATCCCCCAACCCCACTAAATAACTTGCATGGTTTTAAAGTGTCCATAATGTCATCACAACCACAATTTCAACTGCAACAGTCGCATTTTTCTGCAATGTAAAGATTCGCAGTGTAATCGCAGAAGCGATTGCAATTTCAATTTAAACAGGATTAAAATGACAAGTTAATTTTACCATCCTTACACAAAAACAAACCCTTTTCCTATCTCATTCATGTATTTTACTTTTCCTCCAATAAATGTTAGTTTTCAAGTTTGACATTAAATGACAAATTTTTAAATTTTTAGGATGTCTTCACTGCTGGAAGTGAGACTGCAGCAGTTACCATTAATTGGGCAATGGCTGAGATGATAAAAGATCCAAGAGCTTTAAAGACAGCACAAGCTGAAGTGAGAGAGGGTTTCAGCAGAAGAGGAAAGGTTGATGAAGCTGCAATTGAAGAGTTCAAATATTTGAAATCAGTAATCAAAGAGACACTAAGATTGCACCCTACTCTTCCTCTCCTTCTTCCAAGGGAAAATGGACAGGCTTGTGAGATTAATGGATATCACATACCTGTCAAAAGTAGAGTCATAGTAAATGCTTGGGCCTTTGGAAGGGATCCGAAATATTGGACTGATCCAGATAAGTTTTATCCAGAAAGGTTTAACGATAGCTCTATTGATTACAGAGGAACAAATTTTGAGTACATTCCATTTGGTGCTGGAAGGAGAATTTGTCCGGGCATGAACTATGGCATGGCAAATGTTGAACAAGTCCTTGCACTTTTATTGTATCATTTTGATTGGAGGCTTCCCGATGGAATGAAAAATGAGGAATTAGAGTTGAGAGAAGAGTTTGGAGCTACTATGTCAAGAAAAGGTGACCTTTACTTGATTCCCACCACTTCAAATCAATTGCTTGTAATATAAAAAATGAAGTTCTGGATAAGTTGTACTACCTTGAAGAGTGATTCAATTCTATCAGTAGCTTCTTTATGCTACTTGTTGTTTAGAGTTAAATGTTATGTTATTTTCATTTTAGTTTATCATTTTCAAGATGCTTCATGTTTTATTAATTTCAATGTAATCTCAAAATCGTAAGTAATTTTTATGTAATTTGAGGTCTTCAACTAAAGGAGAATTCAGGTCTGATACTGTTATTTGATTTTATGTCTTAAAATTCCCGAACTGTCGTTTGATTAATTTATTAGATAAAACATGAACAACAGAGATTTATAATGATCATATAATCATATTTCAACATTTGTAAAGTACATTATGGCCAAAAGTCGTTGTTCTGGTTATTACCAGACATCTTCCAAGGGCGAAGCAATTATAAAATAGATTCAAAGTGGTTCATCTAGTCCTAGTCTATCGAATTTCGTTGTTCTGGTTGTAACGGCCCATTTTCTCGAATTATGTGATTGCATTAGAACTGGGACTTGTTATTTGTTTCGTGTTGTTTTGGGGTATTTCTGTATCGGGAGTGTTGCTTGCTACGCAAAAAAGAAAAATGTTTTTTCATCAGGCAAATTCGCTTTGATCCCATGGTGTCGAGCTGGAGCGTGTCATTGAAGAGACATGGTTGGTTCTGGTTGGCTGGTTTGGACAGTGGAGATCCACTGTGTAATACCAAAGTTCGTTAAGCGAGTCTGATTGTATTATATCCATGTTCCAGACAAATTAGGTGATTAATTTATTAGATAATTTTATGTCAACAGATCACAACCAATCATATATATAATTTTCAAAATAATGTTTATATTTTACATTAACCGTTTATATGAAAGAAATTAGGACTCACCACCAAAACACGTGAGGCCAGAGCATCTGTTGCATAATTTGTTTCTGGAAATCATCTCAATGCTCTCTTAAATCTGGCAATCTTGCTTCCCAATGCATGAAGAGAGCAATTTTTAATCATCCTGAGACAAAAATACACATAATTCAAATCTAGATTAACGGCAATTAAATTACCCTTTTACAAAATAGTATTGTCCTTAATTATGATAATTTCTATTTCATAGACCATAAATGTGATTTCACCATGTTATGAACTATCATATCTTACTTGATAGAAACAAAAGCGCATGCATGGTCATTCATGATATATACACACTCAACTGCTGCATTTCATCGAACACCTAAAAAGCAGCATTGTGAACTACAAATTGGAGACGACAGATTATCGTTGCATGGTCTTATCGCCTGCATGCAGTCAACTGCACTGAATCCATTTCCTTTCACTACACATTACAAACAACGACGTAGCATAATCCGTCTACACCAATGCAACTGCCACTGATATGCCGCCGTCATAATCATAACCATTCCCACATAGTCTAATCTTTATGTCTCTCTAATTCTGGCACCTGCCATGAGTTATGTATCTTAATTTTTGGTAACTCATAACAATCTAATCTTTGAAAAAATAACAAAAGTTGAATTAAAAGATTATAAGAAATTACACACCAAAATTGGAAATGCAATAACTTACTTGCAAATGTACTAAGAATTTTGTCTTTCATATTTTCTGTTCAAGTTGATATCTGTCTTTTCTGTCTTACTAGAGCAAGTTGTTCGACCGGAGTTTGATCTATCAGTTAATATGAACATCATATTTTACATGCAGAAATCTAAATTCGAACTTCAGACATTCTATTTATTTTTAAAGATAAAATTCTAACAACTATCTTCAAAAAATATTTCTCGATCGTAGCCTTTTACGGGAGAGTATCAAGTGTCCATTTCAATCCTCCATTATTTATTTGATAATTAAAAATATTTTTTTATAAAAAAATGAGTAGATGAGATTTCAATTCACATAACAAAAATATAGTATGAGAGAATCTCCTCACGTGATAGTGACAGACCTTTGTTTTAAATAGTATTACTGTCATGCATCCACTTGATTATTTCCTAATATAGCATTGAATTTATTTGCATGACCACATCTGCTTTGGAATTTTGTGAAGTCTTAATCAAAGAAATATCAAAACAAAACTAAAAAATAAGATTTAAATCTTAACTATATTCACCCATAAGGAGTATGGTCAACTGTTAGAACCTCATAAGGAGTTTTTTTTCCACCTTATGATTTCTAGATAAAGGGGTCATAATAGTTTAGAGTTCTGACATTTAAGTGGTTTATGTCTACTTCTAAAAGCAGTTGCGAGGGATCGAATCGTGATTCTCGCTACTAACTCTAAGGTCAATCACCACTAAACCAGCTAACGTGTGTTACCTCATAAGAGTTTTCGTTTCAAAGATTCTCACATTTTTAGAGTGTAATACTAATAGTTTTTTCTAATAAATTAGTCAATTATGATTTTCAATGTAACGATTTAATCAAGTTGGGCAATATTCTTAACTAATAGGAATGAGCTTCCTCTCTAAGTAATACATATGATTTATATTTGGTACCAAATTACACTATTAGTCCATCTCTAAGTAATTTTTCCTCTCCATATGGCTCTTCAAATTCTCAACTTATTCACTCTTTTCACTTTTTTTCTATTCATGATCATAGCATTAAAAATTAGGCATCATAACAAAAAATATGATCCAAGTACTAAAAGAATACCCCCAGGGCCATGGAAGCTACCCATTATAGGAAATATTCTCAATCTTGTTACAACAAACCCAGTTAGAAAATTAAGAGATTTAGCCAAAATATATGGACCCTTGATGCATCTACAACTTGGTGAGATCTTCTGTGTTGTTGTTTCCTCACCAGAAGTTGCTAGAGAGGTTCTGAAAACCCATGATATTAACTTTGCATCAAGGCCTCATCTTCTAGCCGTAGAGATATCAACTTATAATTCAACAGATATAGCTTTTTCACCTTATGGTGATTATTGGAGACAGCTTAGAAAGATTTGTGCTATTGAGCTTTTGAGCTCAAGAAAGGTGAAATCTCTTTGGCCAATAAGAGAGAATGAGATTAGTTCTCTCTTAAAAAAGATTGCTTCGAATGAAGGATCAAAATTCAATTTTACTCAAGCAGTCACTTCAATGATGTATACATTCACTTCAAAGGCTGCATTTGGTAAGATATACTTGGAACAAGAAGAGTACATATCAATTATAAAACAACTTCTAAAACTTGGTGGAGGGTTCTATATTGGCGACTTGTTTCCTTCGGCTAGATGGATTCAAAATCTCTCGGGATTGAGGCCTAAGCTTGAGAAGTTAAGCCAACGACTAGATAGGATACTAGATCATATCATCAATGACCACAAGGAGGCGAGATCGCGAAGAGCTAAACAAGGTTTGGCAGATGCAGATGAAGATCTGATTGATTGTCTTTTAAAATTTGAGGACAATGATGGTGACATGGATATTCATTTAACTTCTGATAATATCAAGGCCGTAATAATCGTAAGCAATTGATGTTTCTTTAGATAAATTTAGATTACATACATGCAAGTAATCTTGTTATGCTACTTTATCCCCCCAACCCCACTAAATAACTTGCATGGTTTTAAAGTGTCCATAATGTCATCACAACCACAATTTCGACAGTCGCATTTTTCTGCAATGTAAAGATTTGCAGTGTAATCGGAGAAGCGATTGCAATTTCAATTTAAACAGGATTAAAACGACAAGTTAATTTTACCATCCTTAGACAAAAACAAACCCTTTCGCTATCTCATTCATGTATTTTACTTTTCCTCCAATAAATGTTAGTTTTCAAGTTTGACGTTAAATGACAAGTTTTTAAATTTTTAGGATGTCTTCACTGCTGGAAGTGAGACTGCAGCAACTACTATTAATTGGGCAATGGCTGAGATGATAAAAGATCCAAGAGTTTTGAAGAAAGCACAAGCTGAAGTGAGAGAGGGGTTCAACAGAATAGGAAAGGTTGATGAAGCTGCAATTGATGAGCTTCAATATTTGAAAACCGCAATCAAAGAGTCGCTAAGATTGCATCCTCCTGTTCCTCTCCTTCTTCCAAGGGAAAATGGACAAGCTTGTGAGATTAATGGATATCATATACCTGTCAAAAGTAGAGTCATAGTAAATGCTTGGGCCATTGGAAGGGATCCGAAATATTGGACTGATCCAGATAAGTTTTATCCAGAGAGGTTTATCGATAGCTCTATCGATTACATAGGAACTAATTTTGAGTACATTCCATTCGGTGCTGGAAGGAGAATTTGTCCGGGCATGAACTATGGTTTAGCAAATGTTGAACAAGTCCTTGCACTTTTACTGTATCATTTTGATTGGAGGCTTCCCGATGGAATGAAAAATGAAGAATTAGAGTTGAGAGAAGAGTTTGGAGCTACTATGTCAAGAAAAGGTGACCTTTACTTGATTCCCGCCACTTCTAATCAATTTCTTGTAATATAAAAAATGATGTTCTGTATAAGTTATTTATATTTGCCATCAGTAGCTTCTTTAAGCTACTTGTTGTTTAGAGTTAAATAATGTTATGTTATTTTCATTTTAGTTTATCATTTTCAACATGCTTCGTGTTTTATTAATTTCAATGTAATTTCTTTAACCTTGTTGAAATCATAAGTAATTTTTATGTAATTTGAGGTCTTCAACTAAAGGCGAATTCAGGTCCGATACTGTCATTTGATTTTATGTCTTGAAATACCCGAACTGTCATTTGATTAATTTATTAGATAAAACATGAACAACAGAGATTTATAATGATCACATAATCATATTTCAACATTTGTAAAGTAAATTATGGCCAAAAGTCGTTGTTTTGGTTATTACCAGACATTTTCCAAGGGCGAAGCAATTACGAAATAGATTCAAAGTGGTTCATCTAGTCCTAGTCTAATGAATTTCGTTACTGTGCTGGTTGTAACGGCCCATTTTCTCGTATTATATGATTGCATTTGAACTGGGACTTGTTATTTGTTTCGTGTTGTTTTGGGGTATTTCTGTATCGGGAGTGTTACTTGCTACACAAAAAAGAAAAATGGTTGGTTTGGGCTGTGGAGATCCACCTTGTAATACGTAAGTTCGTTAAGCGAGAGTCCGGTTGTATATCCATTTTCCAGACAAATTAGGTGATTAATTTATGAAATCACTATGTCAACAGATTACAACCAATCATATATATAAGTGATATGTTTTTCATAATTATGATTGATTGATATTGTAATTTATTTTGTACATTAAGAGTGTATATGAAAGAAATCAGGACTCACCACCAAAACACCTGAAGCCAGAGCATCTGTTGCATTATTTGTTTCTGGAAATCATCTCTCTGTTAAATCTGGCAAGACAAAAATACACGTAATTCTAATCTAGATTAACAACAATTTCTATTTCATAGACCATAAATGTGATTTCACCATGTTATGAACTAACATATCTTACTTGATAGAGTATATATATATATACATGACCATTCCTAATTACAATGAACACAAAAACACAATGGAATTAAACAGAAAAATAAATAAATTAGCAACTGTGTATACAAAAACAAAAGCGTGTGGTCATTCATGATATACTCAACTGCTGCATTAGTGAACTACAAATTGAAGACAACGGATTATCGTTGCATGGTCTTAGAGAGGGAGTGTGATTTCACTACACGTTACAAGAAACTGAAAATCATGTACAAATTGGGTGCAATAAGTAAGAATTAAATTTAGAAGATTCTATTTTGTATTTGTGTAGGGACCAAAAACATTTCTAAGATGCTCTTGTCAATTGCAATAGGGGTGGCAAAACGAGTATGCCGCCCCATTTGAGCTAAGGGATGTGCCATGACCCCACCCTGCTCAAGGTCAAGGGTAGCTCCACCCGTACTTTTATTTTATTTTCTTTCACTTTCATTTCTCTTTTAAACAATACTTAGAGAAGAGAAAGTCAGAAGAGAGATAAGTAATTTCTCTTGATTGATTTATAAAGAAATTGAGTAGAGAGGGTTAAAAAGTGTGGGTCCCATTCACTTTTTATTTTTTCGCTTAAATGAAGGAGAGAAGAGATACACCACCACTTTATTATATTTTCAATCTTACCCCATTTGTTTCTAGCACAACTTATATTTTTGTCTTTGTCTTTTCCACCATCAAACACACTTTTTTTTTTTTGACAAACACACTTCTTTTCCCTCTATTTTTCTCTTTTCTCTCTTTTACTAAATAATACTACAAATCTACTCTATTTCTCTTTTCTCTTACTCTCTCATCTATTTTTTTCTATTCACAACTTCTCTTTTAAATCAAACAGTACCCATTTCAATCCTCTATTGTTTGTTTAATAGTGAAAAGTATTTCTTATTAAAAAATATTTCTTTTTTTTTTTTGACGAAAAAAAAAAAATCTTATTAAGAAGATTTCCTCACGTGATAGTGAAACACCTTTGTTTTAAATTAAATATTATTCATCCATATTTGACTAGTTCCAATAGAGCATTGATTTGTTACTGTAAGAAATATATATATATATATAGCATTGATTTGTTTGCATGACCACATCTGCTTTGGAATTTTGTGAAGTCTAAATCAAAGAAATATTATTGTTCAGCAAAAACCTTTGGATGTGGGTTACTTAGTGGATTATATTCGACTTCAAGTTTGGTGGTGGTTAAAAGCAAAGTGTAAAGATTTTATGGTTAATTTTAGTTTCTGGTTTACTAATCCTTGGTTATGCTTAGGATGGAGAGGAGGCTGATTCTTTTTAAGCCTTTTGTGATCTTTGTCCTTTTACAGAAACTATTATTTATTTTGGTTATCGTTGTAATAGACACTTTTTTCCGCCGTAGGTGAGCACGCCTTGTGCTGATCTATTGAGCTAATATATGTTTTCTTTGGTTTCTTAAAAAAAAAAAAAAAGAAATATTATTGTTATTTTATCTTATATGGATATGTTAACATGGGCATGTTATTAAAAGAAAGTAAATTTTAAATAGTAAGATATACAATTTTTAAGATATAATTTTTATATTAAATTTCTTAACATTGTTTTTAAGGAAGTGTAGAGAAAATATATTTGTTTGTTTTAGTTTGATAGTCTAATGGCCATAATTCTATCTTATAACATCAATAAGTGATTAAGGTTGATAGAATTATGAAAATCTGATTTTTTTTTATTCTTTCTGTAGTATTGTTAAACTATATTTTCTCTGGCCTTAATTATAAACATAGATAACTAATGTATCTGATTTAATATATTAATTATCCAATAAATCTAAAAAATGAATAGTTACTTATAATTAAGATCGGAAGTAGTATTTTGAAATCGACATTTGGTGCGTGATGCAGCCATTTTTAGCTAGAACCAATCATCTACTACTTGTCATTTTCTTGCAATAATATCTTATATCGGCTGTCTAAGTCAATGCATTTGTTTATATCTTTTTTGATTACGATGCATATTTTGTTCATATTTTACTGCCTAGGATAATGTTAGATTTAACAGGAAAAATCATAGTTCGACCTTGCCCAACTATACATTTGATAAAAGACTGAAACTACTTAAATATGAGAACTCTAAACCACTATAACTCATTTCCGCTTATCAAAAAAAACAATAAAACTCCTTTCTCTATAAACAAGTTTATAAAAATAAAAATAAAAAAACCTTATGAGGTTCTAACAGTTGACCATACAATTTATTTGAAGTTGTCAAGGCACCAAATTTAAAGTTATATAAAGTCTTTACGGTGATCATAAAATCACATTTCAACCCTAAATTAAACCCACCTTTTTCATAGGCTAATTCAACAAAAAATATTGAAAATTCAGCATGAAGATGAAGAGCAGTAAAAATTTCCAAATTTTACAGAAAACCCCTAACAGAATATTTTTATATAGTCTCGAAAAATACCACCACAGATCGATAAACAAGGGTGGCCTTTTGCTGTCCCCAACGGTTGTCAACTGATCAAATAGTTAAAGGAAACGAAAATTATCAGGTTTAATAGGTACACTATTTTTCCTTTAACTAATTTTATCTCTTTTGGTTTTCCTGGTAATGTTTTTTAAAGATGTTATTGTTGTTGTTATTTCTGTATATTACCTTGATTTGACTTAGTCCACTCAAAAATTTCTGTGTTTTTTATTTTATTTCTGGTAATTATTTTTATTTTGATTCGTTTAAATATGTGGTCAGAGATTCAATTTCTGACTCATGCGTATGTAGAAAATTGAGTTCGAAGTGGAGAACTCACCTTGTATTCCCCACAGATCTTCCGATAAAAATATAGTTAATCATCACTTTTGACGGTAGAAAATTTCGTACCATATCATAGTAACCTTACAATTACAACACTCAGCAGCCCTATATATATATATATATATATATATATAGTACCAAATTCCATTATTAGTCCATGTCTAAGTAATTTTTCCTCTCCATATGGCTCTTCAAATTCTCAACTTATTCACTCTTTTTACTTTTTTTCTATTCATGATCGTAGCATTAAGAATTAGGAATCATAACAAAAAATATGATCCAAGTACTAAAAGAATACCACCAGCGCCATGGCAGCTACCCATTATAGGAAATATTCTCAATCTTGTTACAACAAACCCACCTAGAAAACTAAGAGATTTAGCCAAAAGATATGGACCCTTGATGCATCTACAACTTGGTGAGATATTCTTTGTTGTTGTATCCTCACCAGAAGTTGCTAGAGAGATCATGAAAACCCATGATATTAACTTTGCATCAAGGCCTCATCTACTAGCGACGGAGATAGCAACTTATAATTCAACAGATATAGCGTTTTCACCTTATGGTGATTACTGGAGACAGCTTAGAAAGATTTGTGCTATTGAGCTTTTGAGCTCAAGAAGGGTGAAATCTCTTTGGCCAATAAGAGAGAATGAGATTAGTTCTCTCTTAAAAAACATTGCTTCAAATGAAGGATCAGAATTCAATTTTACTCAAGCAGTTACTTCAATGATGTATACATTCACTTCAAAGGCTGCATTTAGTAAGATATACTTGGAACAAGAAGAGTACATATCAATTATAAAACAACTTCTAAAACTTGCTGGAGGGTTCTATATTGGTGACTTGTTTCCTTCGGCTAAATGGATTCAAAATCTCTCTGGAATGAGGCCTAAGCTTGAGAAGTTAAGTCAACGACTAGATAGGATATTAGATCATATAATCAATGACCACAAGGAGACAAGATTACAAAGAGCTAAACAAGGTTTGGGTGAAGCAGATGAAGATCTGATTGATTGTCTTTTAAAATTTGAGGACAATGATGGTGACATGGATATTCATTTATCTTCTGATAATATCAAGGCCATAATATTCGTAAGCTATTGATGTTTCTTTAAATAAATATAGATTACATGCATGCAAGTAACTTTGGTATGCTATTTTATCAAGGTTATCCCCAACCCCAATAAATAACATGCATGGTTTTAAAGTCTCCATAATAATGTCATCACAACCACAATTTTGACTGCAACAGTCGAATTTTTCTGCAATATAATGTAAAGCTTCGTATTGTAATCACAGAGGCGATTGCAATTTCAATTTAAAACAAGATTAAAACGAAAAATTAATTTTACTATCCTTAAAAAAAAAACTTTTACTATTTCATTCATGTATATTACTTTTCCTCCAATAAATGTTAGTTTTGAAGTTGAAGTTAAATGACACGTTTTGAAATTTTTAGGATATCTTCACTGCTGGAAGTGAGACTGCAGCAAGTGCTATTAATTGGGCAATGGCTGAGATGATAAAAGATCCAGGAGCTTTGAAGAAAGCACAAGATGAAGTGAGAGAGGGGTTCAATAGAAGAGGAAAGGTTGATGAAGCTGGGATTGAAGAGTTCAAATATTTGAAATTAGTAATCAAAGAGACCCTAAGATTGCACCCTACTGTTCCTCTCCTTCTTCCAAGGGAAAATGGACAAGCTTGTGAGATTAATGGATATCACATACCTGTCAAAAGTAGAGTCATAGTAAATGCTTGGGCCATTGGAAGGGATCCGAAATATTGGACTGATCCAGATAAGTTTCATCCAGAAAGGTTTATCGATAGCTCTATTGATTACATAGGAACTAATTTTGAGTACATTCCATTCGGTGCTGGAAGGAGAATTTGTCCGGGCATGAACTATGCTTTGGCAACTGTTGAACATGTCCTTGCACTTTTATTGTATCATTTTGATTGGAGGCTTCCCAATGGAATGAAAAATGAGGAATTAGAGTTGATAGAAGAGTTTGGATCTACTATGTCAAGAAAAGGTGACCTTTACTTGATTCCCACCACTTCTAATCAGTTGCTTGTAATATAAAAAATGAAGTTCTGTATAAGTTGTACTACCTTGAAGAATGATACACTTCTAAAAAAATTTATATTTGCTATCAATAGCTTCTTTATGCTACTGGTTTAGATTTAAATGTTATGTTATTTTCATTTTAGTCCATCATTACAGTTTCCTTTTTCACAATGCTTCATGTTTTATTAATTTCAATGTAATCTCTTTAACCTTGTTGAAATCATAAGTGATTTTTATGTAATTTGAGGTCTTTGACTAAGGAAGAATTCATGTTTGATACTGGGATTTTATTTTTGTCTTATCCCTAACTTCTTAGGTGATTAATTTATTAGATAAAACATGAACAGCAGAGATTTATAGTTAACACATAATCATATTTCAATATCTCAAGTAAATTATGGACAAAAGTCGTTGTTCCGGTTATTACCAGACATCTTCCAAGGATAGACAAATAAACATTAAGGACAGACAAACATCTACATCAAAATAAACATTAATTGCATAAATCAAATGAGAATTGAATTACATAATAGATTCAAGGTGGTTCATCTGATCCTAGTCTGACGACTTTAGCTACTCATGTTCAAGGAAATAGAAACATTGGTTGTAATGGCCCATTTTCCCCGTATTATGTGTTTGCATTTAAACTGGGACTTGTTATATGTTTGTGTGTTCATTGGGGGTATTTCTGTATTGGGAGTGTTGCTCGCTAGCTATGCAGAACGGAAAAGAAAAGGAGTTTTGATAAGGCAAATTCGCTTGGATCCCACAGTGTCGAGCTGAGGCGTGTCTGCGTATCATTGAAGACACATGGTCCCAGTTTATAATTTACTGTGTCCATGAAAGAAATTATGACTTACCAAAGCACCAGAGGCCAGGGCATCTCTACTTTTTCTTGATATCATCTTAATGTTCTCTTCAATCTGGGAATCTTGTTTCTCAATGTATGAAAAAACAGTTCTGAAATATCAATATCAAAGAAAAATAAGCAATTTTCAATCATATTAAGACAAACATACACAATAGATGTAATTCAAATCTAAATTAGAATAATTTAAAATACCACCCATCATTATGATTTTTGTTTCATAAGCCATAAACAATTCTCGGATTAGACGTGTCCCGCATGTTTGACACCGACACACGATTACATTAAATTATATATTTTTCTCAGATTTTTATCAGGTGTCCGTGTCTGTGTCATGCTCGGGGTCCGTGTCGCTTTATAGCATAAATGTGATCATTTGTAATTAAAATAAACAAATAGACACCAAAAACACAGTGAAATTGAACAGAACAAATTATTTTATAAAGTGAACTTACAAAAACAGAAGAGGTGATTCATTCTACTGCTGCATTTCATCGAACACCTTAAAAGCAGCTTTGTGAGCAACAAATTGGAAGAATATTATGATAATTGATCATCGTTGCATGGTCAATGAGGGAGTGTGGTTTCACTACACGTTACAAAAAACCGAAAAATGATCCCAAAGAAAGTATAAGACAAGCTGCCATACCTAATTTATTTATTTAATTTTTGGTCGAGATCGAAATATTCACCGCCGAATATAATAATTATTTCCTCGTAAGATTGGAGAAACCTGAGACTGTTGACCCAAAGATTTAAATCTTACCATCTCCAACCGGCCGGTCAATCACACACTTTGGATTTACCTAATTTATTCTTTATTTATTATTGTATAAAAAATGAAATGAATATTTTTTTAAAAAAATACTTTGGTTTTTTTGATCGAAACTTTGGTTGATTAAACTGAAAAATATTCGTTTAGCTCAATTGGTTAGATATATCGTACGAAAGTGCAGGGATTTAAGTTCAACGCCGGATATATCCACTTATTTTACTTTTAAGGAGTGAATTTCTAACCACTAGACTACCTGACGAAAAAAACTAAAATATATTCAATTGAAGATTCAACCAAGGTGATGCTTCTTGTTCTAACTCATTGTTTGACAATGTGCTATCTTCCAAAATAAGAGCATCAAAACCATCTGAAAATATTATTTCTCAATTTTTCTTTGGGATGGAATCTTTGTTTCTAGTACTTAACCTTTATAACCTATGGTTTAATAAAATATAGTGCAGGCTTTATAGTTTATGGTTTTGACAATTGGATTTAGTTTAAATAATACACGACTCTTTGTCAAAACAAAAAAAAAAAATACACAACTCAAAAATTAACAAATGTTGCACACACACATAATGAACATATAAAATAACAATTATGAAGAATATACTCCTAACAAACTCTTCAACAAATTTTATAATTCGTTTTTATCTATTGGTTGAAATTTAAATATGACTTAACCATACGGGTCTCACATAAATTTGATAAAATTTAGTCCCATGAGCTTAGCAGTTGGACATCAGCACGTAATGTGGGGGTTCGAACTTCGATACACTCACTTATTTATATGAAATTCTAATTACTAGGCTACCTGACAAAAAAAATGATAAAATTTATATGAATTTTAACGAATTAAATAAAATGTATTAAAAAATGAGTAAAAAGAGTATTGATAATATTTTCCATTGGGCTCAATTTGATCACAAAATATAAATACCTGTAAATATATATGAGAAAGTAATATTGCCTAACACATTGATGAAATATATAATTAAATATGTTTTTTAACATTGGATCACATAGTTGTTATGGTTAAAAAAATTTTTGCAGAGATTTCAATTTTTTAAAATACAAGCAACCAAGGAAATATTTGTTTCTATGCTCCACAATGTGTCTATATATATACAAATATTTGATGTTCTTCACTAAGCTAGGAAAAAAGAGAAACTTGTTCACCTAAATCCTCTGTTTTTTATTTTATCTACATGGATCTTCAAGCAATTTACCCTTTCACCCTCTTTTCAGTTTTCCTTCTCTCCATCATTGTGACACTAAAACTAAAGAAGAAAAGCAAGAAAATTGACTCAATTCCAAATATACCCCCGGGGCCATGGAAGCTACCTATCATAGGCAACATATTCAATCTTATTGGCTCTCCACCACATAGAAAATTAAGAGATTTAGCAAAAAAATATGGACCTTTAATGCATCTTCAACTTGGTGAAGTTTTCTTTATTATTGTTTCCTCAGCAGAATATGCTAAGGAAATAATGAAAACACACGATGTTATATTCGCATCAAGGCCACATACGCTAACCACAGAGATAATCTTTTATGATTCAACGGATATAGCTTCCGCGCCTTATGGTGATTATTGGAGACAACTTAGAAAGATTTGTACCGTCGAACTTTTAAGTATAAAACGCGTTCAATCTTTTTTGCCGATAAGGGAACAAGAGATTAGTAATTTTATCAAAAGTATTGCTTCGGAAGAAGGAAGAGTCATTAATCTTTCTCAAAAAGTTGTGTCAATGATGTTTTCATTCACTTCGATGGCTGCATTTGGCAAAAAATACAAGGAGCAAGATGAGTTCATATTGGCTGTAAGAGAAATATTACAGCTAGCCGGTGGTTTCTACATTGGTGACTTGTATCCTTCGGCGAAATGGCTTCAAAATCTCACTGGAATGAGGCCTAAGCTTGAGAAGTTGCATCAAAAAGTCGATAAAATAATTGAGATGATCATCAATGATCATAAAGAGAAAAATACCAAAACTAAAGATGGCTTAGTTGAAGAAAAGGAAGATTTGATTGATGTTCTCTTAAAGTTTGAGGATATTAACAGCAATGATCATGGATTTTCCTTAACTATGAGAAATATCAAGGCTATACTCTTTGTAAGCATATCTAGCTACTTTCTTCCAAATTCATATGCATGTGAATAATATATGTTTCTGCATAGTCTATATGGATTATATTGACCTATTTGAATTTACGAGCTTATGATGTGTTCATAAGTTATTTTCAGTCTATTTTCACAATCTCTGTAGAATAGCGAATAAAAACAACGTAAAACTTACAATATTTTTATTTCTTTTTTATTTCAGGATATCTTTATAGGTGGAAGTGATACAGCAGCAACTACAATCAATTGGGCAATGGCTGAGATGATAAAGAATCAAAGAGTATTGAAGAAAGCACAAAGTGAAGTTAGAGTGATAATTAAAAACACAGGAAAACTTGATGAAACAAGCATTGATGAATTAAAATACTTAAAAGCAATAGTCAAAGAGGTTCTAAGAATGCATCCTCCTGGTCCTCTTTTAATTCCAAGGGAATGTGGACAAGCTTGTGAGATTAATGGATATCACATACCAATCAAAAGTAAGGTAATAATCAACGCTTGGGCGATTGGAATGGATCCGAAATATTGGACCGAGCCAGAGAAATTTTATCCTGAGAGATTTATCGATAGTCCTATTGATTTTAAAGGAACTAATTTTGAGTATGTTCCATTTGGTGCTGGAAGGAGAATTTGTCCAGGTATAAACTATGGTTTGGCAAATGTTGAATTGGCTCTTGCTATGTTATTGTGTCATTTTGATTGGAAGCTTCCAAATGGAATGAAAAATGAAGATTTAGATATGAGTGAGCTATTTGGTGCATCTGTTATAAAAAAACATGACTTGTGCTTGATTCCAATTACTCATCCTTCATTGGAGTAGTGCTGAAAAATGAAAAGTCTCCTTTGAATGCAAAATAATGCTTTTGTATTTATTTTAGTTTATTGTCATGTTTAAAAAAATTTATTGCAAATTATCAATAATTCACTTATAATGGTTCCTTAAAAACATTGATAGAAATCAACACAAATCTTCCTTCAAAAAAAAAAAAAATCAACACAAATCTTTTGATATAAAATTTTAGCATTTTCAGTTTATAAACTTAATTATATGAACTATTTGAACCAGCCATAAGTTTATTGAAAAACATACGGTAAAGGGTGTATTTATCTCAAAATTGTAAAATAATGATGAAATACATTTGTTCCAACCTCAAATCCATTACATTATGTTTCCAATCTATTATCCGCCAAAAGCCTTATATGAGGTCTCATAATTTTATCCTTTGTGAAAAGGATCTTGATGAGTATGAATGTTGTATTTAAATTTACATTTTCTTTGACCTTGATTTTCAAGTAATATTAGATATTGTTTTTTGAAAAATTCAAGCAATATGAGATGTTTTATTGTATTTGAACAATATTAGGAAATAATATTATTTAAATCATTGGTAAGAAAAAAAAAATTCTAAACATTAAACATTTTAGAAACATATTTTAAAAACATTTGGGTCACTTTAATTTTCTTATATTATTTGTAGGTATTTTGTTGTTATATGTTATTAACTCGGATGTTGGGAGTTTATTCTTAAATTCATCTTTTTTCATTTTTAGTGAAATTAAATTTGTATTTGCATTTAGCGTACTCTATCAATCATTGGAATGAATGAATATTGCTATTTTTATTTTGGTTTTAAGCACCGGCGTATTTAATCTAGTTCGAGGTCAGTTCTGATATCAAATGGTTTCAGCCCCTATTAATCGCAGTGGCAGAAGATCAAACTTCGGTCCTTTCTATTAAATTCAGCGTCAATCACCACTAAATATTGCTATTTTTAATAATAAAAAATGGCGGCTTTTAAAGAAAAACATGAAAGTTGACTTAACTCCAAATACACCCAGCCTTGGAAAGATACCTGTCATATGAAACATAGCCAATCTAATGATCTCCACCACATAGAAAATTAAGAAATTTATAAATAAAAAAATTAGAAAAAATGAATAATTAATGCATCTTCAACTTGGTGATGTCTTCCTAATAGTTACTGGTATTTGTTTTCTGAGCAGAATATGCGAAGGATTATGTGAAATTCTATTAAACAATTATAGATATTAAGAAAAAAAAATTGTTTGAATAACAAATTTGTCTTTTTTTGTCGAGACCGGGTTTTCAACGGTCGAACATAGTGATTATTTCTTTTGTTGGATTAGAGACAATTCGAAGGATGGGAAGTTGGCTCATAAATTATAAAAAATTTCGGTATCCAAAACGAGAATCAAACTCTCAACCCTTAATTAAGGGATGATAAGCTCCAACCGCTCAATCACACACCTCCTAGATATATTGAATAATAAATTTGTCTGAATAAATGATTGTTATTAAATGATCGCATGATTTTTTTTTATTTTCCATGCATATACTCTCCGTGGGTAATTTTCAATTACACATAGTAAAGCCGTGGCTAATAGCAAAAATGGCTGTGTGGGTACTTATAGTGTTAGATTGTTTGAATAACTGATGTATCTTATCTAAATATATAATACATCAATTTTTTTACTTTTTTTTTTGACACAAGATTTATCAATTATTTAATGAATTTGAAATTTTCACTTTTACTTATTTAAATATGACCGAGTGGTACTATTTCTATTTATAAATTAAGGATGAAGGTAGTATAAATTGATGTTATGCCAATTAGAATAAATGTTACTATGAGCTTAGCTCAATTGGTTGGACATTGTGCACATTTGTGCAGGGACTGGGGTTCGAACCCGGTATGCCCACTTATTCACCTCTAAAAGGTTGCCCACTTATTCACCTCTAAAAGGTGATTTTCAAGCCGCTAGGCTACCTGACAAAAAAAAAAAAAGAATAAATGTTACTAATATAATCAACCAACCAAACTTTGACAGCAAACAAAATACATCGATCTCTTGTAATAAAAAAAATAAAAACTACATCGATCTCAATTAAGCAAAACGCCAATAAGCAGTTAACTAATTAATTAACATAATTACATAACTAATCAATTCACGTTCTGTACCTCTGTATAAATTACTCTCTCCTATTTATAGTACAAGAAAAAATAATTGATTTTTAGTTTAATAGAAATTTTTATACTTGAGGCAAATTTGTCACGGGTGTGAAAATGTTAAAATTTAATTTAAATTTATTGATATTATATGATATAAAAAGTACTAATTTCAGAGATTCCAATATAAAATACAAGCAATAAAGAAACACTTGATTCTTTTCTCTGCAATGTCTCTATATATATGTGTATATAATTGATGTTCTTGAAAACTAAACTAGAAAAAGAAAAACTTGTTCCACCTTACTCTCTTGTTTATTTTTATCTACTATGGATCTTCAAACAATTTATCCTTTCGCCCTTCTTTCCATTTTCCTCATCTCCATCATTGTGACACTAAATCTAAAGAAGAAAATCAAGAAAGAAGAATCAATTACAAATTTACCCCCAGGGCCATGGAAGCTACCTATCATAGGAAACATAGCCAATCTTATTGGCTCTCATCCACATAGAAAATTAAGAGATTTGGCAAAAATATATGGACCATTAATGCATCTTCAACTTGGTGAAATCTTTGTTATTATTGTTTCCTCAGCAGAATATGCTCAGGAAATCATGAAAACACACGATGTTATATTTGCAACAAGGCCTCGCATGCTAACCACAGAGATAATCTTTTATGATTCAACAGATATAGTTTTTGCACCTTATGGCGAATATTGGAGACAACTTAGAAAATTTTGTACCGTTGAACTTTTAAGTACAAAACGTGTTCAATCTTTTCGGCCAATAAGAGAACAAGAGATGAGTAATCTCATCAAAAGGATTTCTTCCGAAGAAGGAAATATTGTTAATCTTTCTCAACAAGCTGTGACAATGGTGTATTCAATCACTTCAATGGCTGTATTTGGCAAAAAATACATGGAGCAAGATGAGTTCATATCGGCGGTAAGAGAAATGATACAACTATCCAGTGGTTTTTACATTGGAGACTTGTTTCCTTCGGCAAAATGGCTTCACAAATTTAGTGGAATGAGGCATAAGCTTGAGAAGGTGCATCAAAGTATTGATAGAATACTTGAGATTGTCATCAATGATCATAAAGAGACAAATTCCAAAACTAAAGATGGCTTAGTTGAAGGAAAGGAAGATTTGATTGATGTTCTCTTAAAAATTGAGGATAGTAACAAGAATGATCATGGATTTTCCTTAACTAACAGAAATATCAAGGCTATACTCTTTGTAAGCATGTCTACTTTCTTCCAAAATCATATGCATGTGAATAATTATGTTTTTGCAGAGTCTGTATGGATTGATTTATTTGAATTTATTTACTGATAAAAGTATTTACGAGATTGTTTGAAAGAGCTTATAAAAATAGGTATGATATGTTTATAAGTTATTTTCAGCTTATTTTCACAACCTCTCTAGAATAACTAATTACTTTTTTCTTTTCATTTTAGGATATCTTTATAGGTGGAAGTGACACAACAGCAACTACAATTAATTGGGCAATGGCTGAGATGATAAAGAATCAAAGAGTATTGAAGAAAGCACAAAGTGAAGTGAGAGTGATATTTAAAAAAACAGGAAAACTTGATGAAACAAACATTGATGAATTAAAATACTTAAAAGCAATAATCAAAGAGGTTCTAAGAATGCACCCTCCTGGTCCACTTTTAGTTCCAAGGGAGTGTAGACAAGCTTGTGAGATTGATGGATATCACATACCAATCAAAAGTAAGGTAATAATCAACGCTTGGGCGATTGGAATGGATCCGAAAAATTGGACCGAGCCAGAGAAATTTTATCCTGAAAGATTTATTGATAGTCCTATTGATTTTAAAGGAACTAATTTCGAGTATATTCCATTTGGTGCTGGAAGGAGAATTTGTCCGGGTATAAACTATGGTTTGGCAAATGTTGAATTGGCTCTTGCTATGTTTTTGTGTTACTTTGATTGGAAACTTCCAAATGGAATGAAAAATGAAGATTTAGATATGAGTGAACTATTTGGTGCAACTGTTATAAGAAAACATGATTTGTGCTTGATTCCAATCGCTTATCCTTTATTGGAGTAGTGCTGAAAAATGAAAAGTCTCCTTTGAATCAAAAGTCTCCTTTAGCTCTTCTTTCTCTCTTGTTTTTAAGAGGGGTGATTTTAGGTCATTTTTGCCCTAGAATCACCTCCTCTACATTTGTTTTTTTTTTTTCTTTTAATATAAATAAGTGATTCTCACACTTTTCTTTTGTGTTTTTTTGGTTTAGTCGTCTTAGTGCAGCTTGTGTTGTTCGTCATCTTGTGTGGTGTTGTATTGTTCGTTGTCTTGTGCGGCGCTATTTGATTTTCCATATTGTTGCAGTGTCTGGTTACTTCTTATTGAAAGATCGACTTCAGTAAACTAGAGATTCAATCAATGATTTGGCCATCAACGTTGCAGATCAGGAGACATACATATTCCGGTGATTTTAATTTTATCATTTTATTTGTAGTAGGCATTTTGTCGTTGTATGATATTAACTTGGATGTTGTGAGTTTGTTTGCAGATTCATCATTTATGTTTTTAGTAATGTTGAATATGTGGTTGTATTTGATGTATTTTCTCGATTTGCATGAATGAATATCATTTTGTTTTTGTCCAAAAAAAATTATTTTAGTATTGTTATCTTTAAAAAACTTCATTGCAAATTATCAATAAGTCACTTATTAATGAATTCTTTGTTGTTAAAAAAAATCCACACAAATAAGTGAAGTATTTGTGGACAAAATGATATCTATTTTATTTACAAAGTACAAACTGTCTACAACTTTAAAACCAACTTAAATGCTTGGAACTTCAATAATAGCTTCATTTCAGATAATTGTAAATCTCTTCTTAACAGCAAAGAAAAAACAGAACAAAATGACTTTTTTTGGTATGATGATCATTACCACAACAATGTTGTCCATAAATCAAACGATTTCGTGAACTAAATTTCATTTCCATGTAACATACGAAATAGACTAACGACAATAAGCGATAGGAATAAGGTATAAATCATCTTTTCGAGCGACCGCTGATCCAAAAATTTCACTCATGTCTAAATCTTCATTTTTCACTCCATTAGGAAGTTTCCAATCAAAGTGATACATCAACAATGCAAGTGGATATTCAACATTGATCATACCAAATGTGATTCCCGGACACATTCTTCTACCAGCGCCAAATGGAACGAATTCAAAATTATTACCTCTATAGTCTACACTACTTTCAATGAACCTTTCAGGATAAAACCTCTCTGGATCAGTCCAATGATTCGGATCTCTTCCAATGGCCCATGCATTCACTATCACTTTGCTTTTTAAAGGTATATCATATCCATTTATCTTGCATGCTTGTCCACACTCTCTTGGAAGCAAAAATGTAGCTGGAGGATGTAATCTCAATGTCTCTTTCACAACATATTTTAAATATTTTAATTTCTCTATGTCACTTTCATTAGGTTTTATTTCTTTGTCAAATACTTCTCTTACCTCAGCTTGAACCTTCTCCATTATTTTTGGATTTTTAATCATCTCTGCCATTGCCCATGTTATGGTAGTAGCTGATGTCTCACTTCCACCTCCATATATATCCTTCAAAATCAAGTAATTTAGTTAGTTTAATTGATTGTAACAGCATCATGAGTAGATTTAGGTCATACAATCTTGTTCGGACGGTTCAGATGTTAAGTCAGAAGTTTAATAATAAATTAAAATAAAAATTTGTCATAAAATTTAAACCGATATTGATCCAAACGGTTCACCGTTGCTGATTGCATGCAGAAAGAAAGGAACATGTTATTTTGAAGATATTAATATACTTACCAAGAGCACAGCCTTGACACTATTATCACTCAAACAATCCTGCTTCAATAACACATCTACAAGATATTCCTTAACTTCATCACCATGATCTTCATTAGTCCTTGATTTATTAACCTCCCTATGCTCATCAATAATGTTTTGCATTATCAAATCAGCTTGTTTATGTAACTTTTCAAGCTTAGGCTTCAATCCAGATATATTTTGAAGCCATTGATATGAAGGGTACAAATCTCCCAATTCAAAACCACCAGCAATCTTAATAACTTCCCTTACCAATGATATAAATTCTTGATTTTCCTTACACTTTTTTCCAAAAGCTGTTCTTGAAGTGATTGTAGAAATTGTTGAAAACACTTCTTTGGTCAAATTAATTTGTGATCCTTCTTTTGAACTAATCCATTTGATTAGATTATTCACCTCTTCACTTCTAATTGGTTGAAATGATTGAACTCTTTTTGAACTTAATAGCTCTAAAGTACAAATTTTCTTAAGTTGTCTCCAATATTCACCATAAGGTGCAAAAGCCAAACCAAGAGAGTTATAACTCATTATCTTTGAAGCTTGAATTGGAGGTCTTGTTGCAAAAACAAGATCATGGTTCTTTATCACTTCTTTTGCATATTCAGCTGATGAAACTACAATTGTAGAAACTTCACCAAGCTTTAGATGCATTAAAGGTCCATATTTTGTTGATAAGTCTCTTAGCTTATGATGAGGAAGTGAACCAATGAGGTTGTGTATGTTTCCAATGATAGGTAGTTTCAATGGACCTGGTGGTAAATTTTGAGTTGAATTATATTTCTTGGTCAATATTTTTTTTGCTATGAACACAAAAATGAAAAGGGAGAAAATGGATGTAAAGTATAGGGTTTGAAGATCCATGTTGGAAACAGAATTATGATTCTTTGGTTTTGTGATGAAACTATGTTTGTAACTCAATATATAGAATGTAGCTCTGTCATAATCTGATATCATGTATTGGTTATGTATTTCATGGGAGGGAAATTGTCAAAATTAGTCTATATAGAGATCTATGAAGAGAAACGAACATCGGAACATCGGACCTGACACGAACATTGACATCTCGGCGCTAATAAAATTTTGAGAAAATGATATAATTCAATGTAATCATAAGTTTTGTGTCGGTGTCGTGTCGGACACCGACGCATGTCCGACACTGGGACACACACAATCCAAAGAAATCCATTTGATATTTAGGAGGCAATATGTTTATTACTCTGCTTGCATATATTTTCTGAAGAAGATGTAATGTTTGTTTGTAGTGCATGGCTTGTATCTTCTTCAACTATGCTAATTAATAAAAGTATAAGACAAGCTGCCGTTATGTAAGGTTTTACAAGAATATTTTATTTTAGAAAAGAGTTTGGTAAGCCAAATTGAAAAGGATTAAATCGGACTTTCTGATTAGTCGATTCTTGGACGGAATATCGAATTTTCAAAACAAAAAAAAATCATATTGAATGAAATAAATTTTGAATATAAATTTATTAAAAAAATGTAGTCCTCATTCTACAAGCATGCTTTATAAACTCAGTTAAACCTAACTCAAAATTAATAGAGTGATACTACTTGTTTTGACACATCATTTGACAACAGCGTTCTTCCAAAAATATGAGCATCATAACAATCTTAGAATATTATTTCTTGTTTCTTATACTTTAATTACTCTTTTTTGGGATGCAATCAAAATCATCTGAATAGAGCATCTAAACCATCTGATAATGTTGTCTTTGACTTATTATATCCTATGGTTTTTTTTATACATCGAAAAGATAAATGCTCACACCAAGATTCGAACCCTGAACCTACCCCTACCCACTCCATGTCCCCCAGCTCTTACCCCTCAATTTGATAATGTTGTCTTTGACTTATTATATCCTATGGTTTAATAAAATACAGGGCAGGCCTCATAATTTAAGCTTTAACAGCCGGTTTTAGTTTAATTAATGTGTACAATTATTATAAAGGCCGGCTATGGCCAAGGCTACATGCCTTTTAGCATGATACCTTCAAATTGAGGGGTTTCAAATTTAAAAGCTACTCTTTAGGTCCCTTTAATTACTTCTAGCCCCCAAAAATTATCAAAACAACCTTACTAATTTTAGATTGTATATTCTGAAATAGTTCCATTGGAACCTAAATTCCGAAACTACGATGTATCTCGGAACGTATCGTCCGAACTAAACCTATTTCAGAATTATAAGTCAATTTTTTGGAATTTTTCAAGAATGTTTATAATTAATGTTCCGTATCACCCTCAAGTGTATTGTCCGTTTTGAGCTGCCTTGAGTCCTCATAGATTTGTCCTTTATAAAAGGCGCTTCATTGGGTTGAAGTTTGTTTTTTTTTTTTTAACTGCAAAAAAAACTTTATTAATAGGAAATGGATAGTACAAGAGGTACAAAACATTTCAGAGAAAGTAGTTACAAGCCAATAACTAGGCCACCCACACTAAAAGCCTAAGCCACCTCCCATACAACACAGCAAAGCGAGTGGGAGAGGCAAAAACAACAAACACAAAAACTGAAGGCAAAAAAACAGCAGCAAGAGACCACTAAGACAGCAGCTGCATGACAGAGGACCGGCAGAACGAAGCGCGCACATACCTTGCCACCAAGAGCAACCAGCCGGGGTAAAGGAAAAGAAACTCCCTCACCGGAGCATACAATCACCTGGGTTCCGAAACCACTCATACAATAAACACGGACCCTTTGATGTCTTATGTAAAAACCATTGTCAAGATAACCGTTGGATGGCATCCACCATAGCACCATGCCTCATTGGGTTGAATTGTATGGGTGTTGTATATAAATTATCCTTAATCTCGAATTTCATACAATGTGAGACTTTAGATGTACCGGAACAATTACTATGTTTTGGAAGTTACGATCTAAAATGCATTTGGAAGATAGGATCGGAAGAATGTCTATAATTACTCGATGAAGTGTTGTTCGAAGTGCATTAAACCTTGTTCGAAATGTTTCCTTGGTGATTAATCGAGTTAACATGAACTTAAACCTTGCTAAAAGTGATTAATGCATTTCAAATGTACTTATCATCTCGAGTTGACTAATTAGAAGTTGACTAGCTAGCAAAACGACAATAAACAGTTGACTAATTAATTAACATAACTAGTTAATTCATTTTCCGTACTTCTGTATAAATTAGTTAATTGCATTGACTTTTGTTGGTAGCTCAAATGGGATCTTTTAGATATACTTATTATTCCTTTTTGATAACCATTTTCAAATTGATGTTGAAATACTACTATAATTGTAAAGTCCATTATACAATAAAAAAATGTTTCTATGTAACATTTTGTTTCATTTTGTCACCATATTGTGTTATGTTATAAAAACTACTAATTGCAGAGATTCAAGTATAAAATACATGCAACCTAAAGAAACACTTATTTATCCTCATAAAATAGTTCAAGTGGCAAGTGCTGAGGGACATATGAGTTGGTTAGGAGAATGTTCTGTGATCAATTCATGGATGGAACAATCTATCTTTCCGATGTACCAAATAAAAAATGAAACACATATTTATTGCTCCACAATGTCTCTATATATATGTGTATATAGAATTGATGATCTTGATAACTAAACTTAAAAAAGAAAAACTTGTTCCACCTTACTCTCCTATCTCATTTTTATCTACATATATGGATCTTCAAACAATTTACCCTTTCACCCTTTTTTCCATTTTCCTCATCTCCATCATTTTGACACTAAAACTAAAGAAGAAAATCAAGAAAGTTGATTCAATTCCAAATATACCCCCAGGGCCATGGAAGCTACCTATCATAGGAAACATAGCAAATCTTATTGGCTCTCAACCACATA